>CM076569.1:435502153-436107933 GCA_034641835.2 Pinus albicaulis
ACCTTCTATATTCTTTATGACACCTCCTACACCAGCTTTCCCTGGATTGGATTTGGCCGCCCTGTCAAAGAATAAGGAGTGTTTGGATTTCTTGTTAACCCAATCTAAGAAGTCTTTCTCATTAACTCTAATTTTCCATTCTTTGCTTGGATTGCTTAACCTTACTACTTCAGAAAAATGGAGACCCATCATGACGCCCCATTCAAAATCCTGCTAACTTAAATTTGTATCCTCAAGCTGATCGCCCAAGCTTTCTTTCAGCTGGCATTTGATCTTGATCATGACAATATTTGCATCCTGCACTTTATCTCTGAAAATTATCTTGTTCCTCTCAAGCCAGATTTTCCAACAAATGATCTTTGGCAAGGAAAACTAGGCAGCCTTAAAACATTTTTTTTTTGGAATGACTCCTGGATATCTGTGCAGCCAATTGGAAAAAAAATCAGTGATGAAGATGGGAAATGTGAAATTGATTCTCCAAGGGCCCAGAAGCTCATGCTAGATCTCTGTTGCGAATTTGCATTCCAGCAATAGATGGCAGGCATTCTCTTCATTTTATATGCACATTATACATCTGGAAGGCCCATGGAAGCCCCTTTTCTTCAATTTGTCTTCTGTCGAGATTCTGTTGTGGCACAAGAGCCAGTGGAAAAGATCGATTTTAGGAATGGACGTGTTGCTCCATATCCCCTTCCAAGGCGTGGGATTAGGAAGGACATGGGGTTGTTCCAGCAGTTTTATATATCCTTGCACCATAGAATAGCTGCCCGCATGAGAACCCCAACCGCGTTTGTCAAGTCTCCTAGCATGGATCGGGGCCATGCCCTTCAGATGAGCGAATAAGTCAGCACAGTCCAGCTTCAACTCCGTTGGCACCTGAATCTGCTTCCAACTCTGCCAATTACAATTATCCCAGCACAAGATGTCCCAAAGAGTTATGAAGCTAGCATTGGACATCCAAGACCCCAGCGCATGCAGAGATCTGATTTCAGCAAGTGGAGGATTATTCATAATGCGATCCTCCCAGATATTAATTTGTTTTCCATTCCCCAAGATCCATAACGCATGGTGATTGATCAACGGAGTGGCTTTAGCATAGAGTTTGAGAAAGTGCAATATGTTTTTTGGGAGGGGTTTATCAAGACAGTGTTTCCTTTGGCCGCAGAAGTATTTCTTCCATAATGCAGTTTGTGCCCAACCAGGATTAGGAGCTATAATCCTCCAAATGATTTTTGCTCCCATAGCCACGTTTTGAGTGCAGAGGTCTTTGAAGTTCAAACCACCTTCCATCTAGGGCTTGGAGACTTTGTCCCAGCTAACAAACGAGATTCTCTTCTCATTATATTTACCCCCTTTCCAAAAAAAATTTCAAATGAAATCCTCCATTTTCCTAATAATGCAAGAAGGAGCCAGCAAAACAAAGAATTGAAAAATTGGGAGACTGCTAAGAACAGCCTTGATGAGCATTGACTTACCTGCAAGTTTGAGCTAAGAGAAACCCCAGGCCTGGATCTTGAGCTTGAATTTTTCTAATAGAGGGAACCAATCTCTGCTGAAGGCGATCTTGTGGAAGATTGGGAGGCCAAGATACTTGAACAAAGACCAGTTGGAGGAGGCAGCAAAGCCAAAACATCTGGAAATGGCACTGAGAGTATTGGCCAAAATGTTCCAATAGTATATATGACATTTCCCCTTATTTAGTTTGCTGCCCATTTCATCACAGTAATCATCCAACACATCTTTGAACCTTGATGCCGAAAGCACAGAGGCTGCGCCCAACAATAGAGAATCATCGGCAAACAAAGCATGATTTATATTTTTGACTCCTCTTGCAATGTTGAGACCCATAATATCTTGGTCTTGCTGCTTCTTGTCCAAATAAAAGCTAAGAACAGAAGCTTATAGGACAAATAGGAGGGGGGAAAGAGGACACCCCTGCCGAAGCCCTCTCGTAGCTTTGAAGAAATCTGTTGCTCGCTCATTCACCAGAGGGGCGATCCAAGGCTCAGAGATACAAGCCAAAATATAGTTGGTAAAGTTAATCCCAAACCCAAGCTTATGCATAACATCCAATAGAAAGTTGTGTCTAACACAATCAAAGACATTTTCTAGGTCTAGTTTGACAACCATACCCTTTTCTTTTCGATGCAGGCTTGAATGGATCGCCTCTTAAACTAAGATGAAATTGTCCACAATCTGCCTTCCATGAACAAAACCACCTTGGTTCTCCGAGATAATACTAGGAAGGATACTTTTCAATCTATTGGCAATCACTTTGGTTATCAGCTTGTAGTCTATGTTGCATAGAGAATAGGGTGAAACCTGTTGAAATTAGTGGCTCCTTTTTCCTTAGGGATGAGGGCAAGAAAGGCAGAGTTAGTGCTGCCCCCAATTTTCTGAGAGGCTTGGGATTTCAAAACCATTTTGTACAAATCCTTTTCCACTATCTTCCAACAAGATTGAAGAAATCTAGCTGTGAAATCATCCAGTCCTGGGGTTTTGTCGGGCTCCATAGCAAAGAGAGTAGCCTTTATTTCTTTTTTAGAGACCTTTGCTTCCAATAACTGATTCATCCTGGAGGTAATCTTTGAAGGAACCACCTCTAGGAATTTAGAATTTTGGACCATCACCCCTTCTTCACTGTAAAGATTTTTAAAATGAGAGAAGGTTGCCCTTTTAATGCTAGTGAAATCATTGTGAGTTATGGTCTCTTCCTTGATTTCTGAGATGGAGTTAAAGCTTCTCCGCGCTTGGGCTTGCTTGTGGAAGAAGGAGGAGTTCCTGTCTCCCACTTTAAGCCAAAGACTGTGAGATTTTTGTCTCCAATATTCTTCCTCTGACAGGCATGCCTTATGAAACTTTTGTTGTAAACCTGCCTCCCTATCTAGAACTTGTTTTGTAATTTCTGCATTTTCCAAATGCAAGTGATGGAGCTCCAGACTGTCTTGGACTTGTTTTCTTTCAGTTGCAGGGTTAGGAAGGGATTTGGCCCAACTTTTCAGAATAGCTTTCACACTTCTCAGCTTCTCCTCCCAAACGAAGAAGGAGGAGCCCTTGACAAGAAGCCTCCAACATTCCTTAACCTTATTCATGAAGTCTGACCCCTTGACCCATAAAGAACTAAATCTGAATGGAATAGGGTCGTGATCAATTTGGGCCAGCAGTTCAAGCTTGATAGGTTTATGATCTGAAACGCTGCAAGGGAGAATATGCACTCTAGCCTCTAATCCTAAAAGGAGAAAAGAACTTTGAATGAGAAATCTATCTAGCCTTGCAGCAATATGCCCTGAACCAACTCTTTTGTTTGACCAGGTGTACTTACCATTAAAGGGCTTGATGTTGAGCAAGTCCCAATCCTGCATGAGGTCCTCCACCCACTCCCTTGCTGGATCCCTTACGATGTTGCATCCTCGCTTCTCTGACAAGAGCAAGGTGAGATTAAGATCGCCAACAATGATGGTGTTTTCCAGATTCTCCATTTCTGCCAGATTTCTGATGGAGTCCCAGCAGGCCTTTTTCTCCCCTACATTTATTGGGACATACACACTGAAGAGACTAATGACCTCCTTTGTATCAAGATGTTGAAGTTTCAAGAATAGCCAGTGAGTATTTAGGATCTCAATGACCATCGAGAATTTGCTAATATTCCAATGAGTGCCCAGCCCACCCGAGGCTCCTCGAGCAGAGACTGCCTGTCCTCCACCTTTAATCCAAAATTTCTTACTTATTTGGAGGAAGTCTCTATCCTCCATTTTTGTCTCCTAAATAAGAAGTTTGTCTGGGGTTTCTATCCTTAGAAGACTTCTTATTGCTTCTTCTTTCACTCTGCTCCCCATACCTCTGCAATTCTAGGAGACAACCTTCATCACTTCCTTTTTTGGGTGTGATGAGCTCCCTTGGAGCCCTGTGTCTGGTTTCTTTTCATCTTTGGAGTTTTTTCCAAGGGTTTCTCGAGGGTTGGTTGACTACCCTGGAGCTTATCTTTATAGGTTTCCTGTTCTCTCTTTTCTCGGGCACACTTACGGCCTCTTCTCGATATTCTAGCTGAAGTTTGTGAATCCCCTATTTCTCCTTCCTCCTTTGATTCCTCCCAAGACTTGTTCTTCCTCTTCAGCTTCTGCATGTTTTTCTTTAGGTCTATCTGAGACACTTTCTCCTTGCCTCAAGCCTAAAGGGGTCCCTTTGTTTGGGGTCACTTTCTTTTGCATCTCGACCTTCTGGGTGTCCTCTAAAGCTGAGCTTAAGGGCCCGAATTTGTTTTCTTGACCATTCGAGGGAGGGGTTTGTTGAACAGTAGCCAACTGAGGGCCTTTACAATTTGGGACCCCAGATTTGGGGGTTTTATGGGAGGTCTTTGACTGCTTGATCTAGTTCCAGCCCTACTCCTTCCCTTTCTCCGCCTCTCCATTGCTTGGGCAACCCCTAGCAAAGTGACCATAAACATGGCATTTCTGGCACTTGAAGGGAAGCTGCTCATTGTCTAGCTTTTGCACATGAGTCCAATTGCCGACATTGATTTTTATTGCCTCTGGAAGGCCCACCTCTAGATCTACCTCAATGCATATTCGGGCACAGTCGTATTGATCCTTGTTATTTTCCTCGTCAATAAATTTACCTAGGGTGTTACCTATGTGCTTCAGAGAATCCCATTTCCAGCAACGCACTGGGAGATTCAGCAACCTAACCCACATAGGAACAACCATTGGTACATCCACTGCTGGGTCAAAATCTGGTGTCCATTTATTGAGATACAAGCCTTGAGGTCCCATGAAGTAGGGGCTATTCCGAAAGATCAGGTCTTTATCCTCTTTTGAGATGAATTCGAACAGAAAATAGCCTCTCCACAAGAAATACGAGGTTACACCGTTCTTGATCAACGGCGTCCAGTTTTTGACAACCCAGTTCACCGTTGTTTTTGGGGACGGCCAAAGACTCGTGAACTATCCCACGAGAGCGCAATCTGCCATGGACAAAGCTACCTGGATCGGATCCTCAGGGGCAAGGGAGATTTCTGGAATAACAATTTTTTCACAAAATTGGCTGCTTCAGTTTTCTTCTTCTTCGGCAACGTAGCCAGCAACGAGTTGAATGCATCCTTAGCGATCGGATGAGGCAAGGGAGGAGGAACCTGGGGCTAGCCCAGAATCTCCATGGCAGCGTGGAGAAGCCCTAGCTTCAGGCGTGCGTAGGCTCACAGGCAGCTGTAGCAGTAGCACGACTCTTTATCAAAATCCCTTCTTCACTTTCATGATTTCCTCATCCCACACCAATTATTAGCTCTAATGTTTTCTTTTGCATTTAATCCCAAACTAGTGTTTTCTATTGCACATGTGGAAATAAAGAAAAAAAAATTTTCAATGTCCACAAATGACCAAAATAGGTCTATGGGACAACTATCTCAAATCCTGCACAAGGTGATAAGCCCAGTGGAACAGGGAAGTGTCACCACTATTCCCGAGGCAACAACTTTCCTCATTTTAGTGAAACTCTACCTATGCCCTTTCTCCTTGGCCTATGCATCTGCACAATATCCATATCCAGCTCCCTTGCTGCCATTCGCATCACTACAACCTCCCTACCCATCACCCTGTATCTCCTACTGTCATTCTTGTTCCCCATCACTCTCCCCCAACACATACCCTTACAAAAAAACTTCAAATATATGGACAATTTACTTGTTGCATTCATTGATTTTAATTTATTTATCACACATATTTAATTGTTATTCTCACAAATTAGTCAAAATTTAATGAACATGTTGGTAGATTTATTGCATATTTTTGAAGGATTTAAGACTAGATCCATGCTTCTGATTCACTAATTTGGAAGGTTAAGTGATAGATTTTGGATTTTGGATCAACCAATTATCCTAGATACATGCCCTAGAACTAGAATTCACTAGCTTTGATGTGAGGATTATTGTTGGCGATAGTTGTAGCTTTCCTAAACTGTCCAATCAAACCCCTTGGGATTTATTCAAGGGGAAAAAGTGATTGACAATACTACCTATTTGAATTTGGATTAGGAGTAGAGAAAAATTCACTTTGAGAGACCATGGATTCTTATACAAATCAATAAAGAAGAATGCCCACTGAAGATGATGAAGCCCATAACTAAGAAAAAGTAGTGTTCTGAGTTTTGACATTTACATTAAGGAAAATCCTAGTTTGGATATTTTATAGCTATAAATTGCTAATATCTTTCCATTGAGAAATTATACTTTCAATTATTGCTATCTTTGAATGTATATCTAGCTTAAAGTTGAAAAACAATTTAAATAATTTCTCCAATATGCCTATGATTTACCAACATCACAATGGATCCATAATGATACTCATTCTATGTTTAAGATTCTAAATGATATGCAGTTTCAGAACAAACCTGTGACGCCCATGGGGAAAATTGTTGATGCACTTCACTCACTAGATCTCCCTTTATAACTGACAATATAACCCGTCCATTCATAAAAGTTGTTAGAAGTCACCACTCATTAGCAACACTAAAATTAGGATGGGGAGAGCCATGCCTTAAAATAACCCATTTCGAGAGGTAAAGTATAGTTCATTTCGTTTTGAAAGCATTTTCAAAGTTCAAGTTGCAAGTGCATACATAAAATACACTTCTAGTTGGAACTTAGTTTAGATCATATATGATTGTGAATATTCTATTGTATAAGAAAGAACGCACCTAACTCATCCTCCCAGTGCATGTTATCCTAGATGATGCAACATTTCTTCTACTTAAATGTTGTTGATGTACCAATGAAAGGGTAAAATCTCACAGCTCTACTTGCTAGAAGTCCCAATAGGGAATCATCTTGAACTATTAGGACCAAAAACATAAGCTCCAAAATCCTGCAAGCAAAGTCATTAAAATAGATTATAAGGATTGTTTCCCTTATTGGTAGAGAGAAATATTTAAAAAATATAAACACATAATAATTAAACATATTTGAAAAATGAAACTTCCTTCTATGAATCATTACTCTTAACCAACCATATCCTATTCATCATAAACAAAATATCAAAGAAGGAACTAAATCCTAGCAAGAGGATATAATGTCATTGTAAATTATTTATTAAGTACAACAATCCTAGCCTATATTGCTTTAAGTTTTGATTTTAAAAGTAAATTTTGACAAGATCCTGGTGCATCGGTGTTCAATAATGACTTTGTATTCATATTAGTTCCATATTACCTTGAGTTCTTACATTAGAAGGTAAACATGCAATGCTCAGTGTTCTCATTTTTCTAGTATTTAGAAGACGACCAACATGTGAGAATGAATGACATACATTACTGAAATGCCTTTTTTATGAGAGTATAGTTGCAATTAGAAGTGTAGCATATGTAACTCAATCCAAGAAGTCTAAAAAAGTTTAAATTCTTCAAAAATAATGCATGTTGGTGAAAAAAGTTCAAATTCAATATGATTCGAAATACATAATAGAAAACTCTAAAAAAAAGATAGGTTTAAAGAGGATATAAGTAAAGCACAAAATCATTCATGAGCCTTACAACACAAACCATCCCTAAGCCTTGAATATATTTTTAACATAATTTTGGGATCAGCTAGACTTATTATTTACTACTATTTTCTATGTGTTTTACTCATCCAGGCCTCATTAAAGCAATATGTTTGTAGTCTGGTGCTTTCATTTGTTCACATATTGATACCAAATGAAAATTTGTAAATTGTAGGAATTTGTAGGGTTAGGTAAAGTAGACCATTAGGAGATTGTAGAGCTTGAGTGGGCCTGACAATAATGGACATGTGTTTCATAAGAGGCCAAAGGATAAAATCCAGAGTGGGGTAGAATATATACACCTCAGTAGACTTTTGAAGACAAATCACTAGGTGGAGGTGGGTCCTTTGTCCCTTGCCTCAGAGAGAAGAAGTAGAATTGATGAAATATAAAGTTCTCTCAAATTTATAGCTTATCACTCATGCGAAACCTACCCAAATTTGATTTATCAAGTAGTTTAAGGCAAATTTGGGATTTATCTTGAAAATAAATTCCAAAACCATTTCACTGTAGTCACTGTACAATGATCTATGTTTCCAACTGCCTTTTTGCAGTACCTTTTATATTTCTCATACAGATAACAAGGGCTTGACTAGTCTGACTGATAGCTTGCACAGAGGTACTTCTTTATTTTACACCATTTTAGTTGTCTTTGATCTTGAAATCCTGTGTACTATCCAGAGATTCCTACAATGAAAGAAAACTATGTCATGGCCTAAATCTGGTAAGTATCTCATAGCCGACATCTGCTTTGCCACTGCTGATAAACATTTTATTTTTTTCTGAGCTCAGTTTTTCTTAAGTTTGCAACCTCAATGCTACTTCACTTTCATATGATACGCTTTGGTATGGGTGTTGTTGTGAGGTTGCTACAACTGATCCTGGATGTATATTTTTGTCCCATTTAATGAAGTATTAAGGAATATATCAAGGATATTCACTAAGCTTACACTTAAAAATTACCAAGTAACAATCCAACTGAGAAATATTATAAATATAGAAATTACCCACATTCTGATAAATCATAACAACCCTCATAGGCAGAAAGTTCTGAATATGAGAAGCACTTTGGATTTTGGACAGCAAACCTGAATGCACCAGATTGACAAGATAATAATGATTCATACTAAAATGAATAAACATGGACTGGAAAAGTTTTCGGATCATATTTCCAAATGGACAAGCATACCCACTCTACAGATATGTTCATTTTAGTTAGAGTACAACATTCTATTTTCGAACTAAAACACATATTTTGACTAGGGGATCCTTGGCAACATGTTCCACACATATGTTGCAAACATCTCTAACAAAGAAACAGTCCTTGATATCATTTTTTTGGTGCTCTAATGAATTACTTGCTCTCTCCACTTGTAACCATAATTACGATTGTAACAACTGGAAAAATTCAAAAGTAATGCCTTCGTCTCCTTCGATTGTAGCTTAATTATGATTACAACAACTGGAAAAAGTCAAAAGTAATGCCTTCGTCTCCTTCGATTGTAGCTTGCAAAATATATTTTGATTAAATGACATGATCGATGAAATTGCATGCATATGCAAGAAATTAATATTATTTCTACATCCAATATTTCAATATCAAATTCGATAACCATTTGAAAAGTCTGGAATATTTCAAAATCAGTTGTTGCAAGTCGTATGCTCAACACTTAGGCAGTTAGGCTATATATCGATATCTTGAGCTTCCCTTTCATTCATCTCTGAAAGGGAATTTAGTTCCCCCTGTATTCAAGAAACTAATTAAAACCATTTAGCTTGAACCTATATTACAAATTGCCTAAGTATTTTGTTGAAGAGCGGTATTTTATAATACAAAATTTAGGGACTGCAAGAGGCGGCAAAATCAAATGCATAATGCTAGAAACCATAAAATTTGACACTTAATGAAGATTCAAATGCTTGGAATAAAGGTGAAGCTTACATTATATAAATACTTTGGGTTTCTTTTTGTATGAGCTTGAACTGTCTACATGATTACACAACAATGAATGCCCAAGCCTCATCTTCTTCAGTACAAGATGACTGCAAGTGGAATGGAGCCATAAACTGCAAGAATTACTTTCTTTTTGTTTTAATCATCCTATCAAATCCAGCTTTAGTTCTTAGAAGGAATGCAAAGGTATACCTTTAACATTTATTTTCATAGAAACATCAGATCACAAGAGGACAAATAGATAGAAGAATACATACGCATCATTTTGTTCATGCTGAGATATTAAATTAGAAATTTAAACTTAGATTATTTCAGAGGGAATAGGGTGAACGCATAGCAAAGGATATATACACCTTAGGAAATACTCTGCAATTAGACTAATGTTGGAGAAATTGTAACCCATAGTTGGGAACTCCCATGTTATATTCAAACTCATACAGAGTCGGAGATAGAGTCAGAGTCAAAGCTTGAACAAAATCCACAGAGCCTAGGAAAGAGCTAGAGTCAGGACCTAAAAAAGAGCCAAAGTTTGATAAAAGGAAATGATTATTTAGAAGTATAAAACAACACCACTTGGGCTTCATATCATGTTAACAGCATAGTAACCCATAAACTGTTGTACGAAGAAAATTTTGGGGAATTTTATCTCATTAGGGTTTGTTGGGTACGCTAAAAGGTAGATGGATAGTGGGTGTTGAAGAGAATGTAGTCAAGAGGACGCATCACAGGAAGTTAGAGTCAAAACAAAGAGGAAGTCTGTTATTATTGCAAGATGTAGAAAAAACAGGGATAAGAGCGAAGCATCAAATATTTGTTGTCCATGCCAGAGCACAAGATAAATTATGATATGATCTGAGAAGGACTAGATCAAGTCATCTTAAACTTCTCTTTCTATATGCAAAGCCCCACGTCCAATTTCATGATCTTTTATTAATCACATTTCTCTCTGGTTTATCTAATCCAACCAAAAAATAAATTACATAGCGGATTCTATCACGGCTACTATGTCTGATCATCTATTGCAGCTAGATTATCAGTAAACAGTTTCTTAAATGCTTACCTTCTGAAATCGAGTATTTGCTTCATCATCGTTGCTTGAGTTGAAATCTCCAATGCATTACCAGTATCGATGGATCCTCTGTAACTCTTCTCTACTGTGTTGGTAACGCTGTTTTAATATCAAACAGCGGTTTTTCTCTCTTTGAAAATATTATTTTGTTAAGTCTTCCCGCCAATCTTCAATGGCATATACCTTCTTAACATTTAAATGAAAATATTATTTTTGTTAAGTCTTCCTGCCAATCTTCAATGGCATATACCTTCTTAACATTTAAATGAGTGGGAAAATGATATTCAAATGAGTGAAATAATTTTAACGAACGCCAAAAACTTTTATCATAATGTAAAAAAAAGTTATTCGAATATAATAAATATTTTTTTAAAGTTATTCCAATATTATAAATATTTTATATTTTATGTTTTTTAAAAGAAAAGTGGAAATTATGTTGAATTTGTAATCCATTTTGTCTTTTTATTTTTGTATTCTTTTTTATTGTATTTTTTTTATTCTTTTCATTGTATATGACCAATTTAGATCTATTTTAACTTCTGATTTACTAAAATCTAGACCCATTTTAACTTCGGATTTATCAATTTCCCAAAGGGATCAAATCTCTTTTCACTCTAAAAGAGGTTTTCATCTCAATAGATTTTATTCCTCTCTCTCACTTGGACGTAGATCTAGAGTTAAGATAGATCTAGATTGATTTAATTATTAATTATAATTAATTATAATTATTGATTTTACGTTTTTAAATTTTAGTATTGTTATTTTATTTTGACGGAGTTAAAATGTTAAAGTTGACATTACAACATCCCTACCATGGCAGAGGAATTCAACACTGCAGAAACCCTAGAGGCCCACAAAAAAATTGTAGGTGAAGAAAGGGTCATGGAGTTTCAAACTAGAGAAGGGCATAGTTTTGATGAAGACTAAACGAGCTCGGGACAATGTCAAGCTCTGATATCCTTGTCAAAACACAAATTAAGATTAAATTGTAATCATGACTTTTTTATCCACGTAATATATAGTTTTGAAGTACAGAGATGGCCACCATGATAAACCCTTTAAAGACACAAAACCACGCGTCAAATATTCTTTTCGGATGAGATGTCGGTTTCTTACTATTGGAACCACATGGAGGAGGAGGAGTTAGTGGAATATGAATCGAAGGGGGGGGAGGGGGGGGGTTCAAAAGAATTGAGCTAGTCCCGAGGATTTTATACATTCACATTTGGAAGTCATGTTAGAAAATTAGCATATTGCGATTTCTAGGCCTATCAAGTCTTTAGAAAGAAAAGTTAAGAATTCAATAGGAGACCATCTTGAAATTCGGAGGCCCTAACCCTTGCTCCGGCCACACACTATTCGGGTCCTTTAATTTTGGTCAACCTAGGGCCCAAGGAAATTTTCCAGGGGCTGGAGAACTCTTCTTAGGGTTCTTTGGCTCTGAGTTTAGTTTCCCTACCATCCTAGAGATCAAAGGAACGCATACAATGTGCAATAACTTCCTTATGGTTTTCATAATTTTTTGAACACATTAGGGATTCTTCTCTCTCATAAGCCTCTCTGATTTGTTTTATTATCTGTCTTAATCTCATGAAGTATCATTGGCCTTGCTTTCCCTGGGTGAACTAGTGAAGGAGGTCCTTGCCTTTGCAATAGAGGAAGGTTGAACTAATGTCGTGAATGGTGCTATGGTTTTTGAGGATAAACACTCTTGTGAATAAAAAGGAATTGAGATTTAGAAGGAATTTTAGAAAGCAAGGAAGAGGAACAGAAATTGTAGTGTCAATAATAAGAACAAATTCCTCCTTTCTCTGTTGTTGGGAGTCGACATCGCCAATCAGGAGATTGAGGAAATTTCCCAGAAATCTCTAGTGGGGTGAGTAAGGGGTCGAAAATTCAAGTCCCCAACCCTAACAGCATGGGTGGACAAGGAAACCTCGCCCATTGTTAAATGTCCTCCAAAGGTTTCACTACTAGCCCAAGGTTGGATTTATTTGTGCTTCAAAGATGCGGTTGACACCCAAAAGGTACACTAGATGGTTTGGAAAATTGATTCATCTCTTATCATTTTTAGTTTTTCGATGCCCTTCTTCGATGCAAAGTAGGAGAGGCTACATATGTCCCCAATATAGGTTCATCTTCCAGGTCTACCTCCTAAATATTGGGATGCCATAATTTTCAAAGATAGAGGTAACTCAATGGGATCCTATCCGGACCATGAATTTATCTTGACCATGAATTTTCATATTTGGAGATGGGGATTAAGACGTACTCTCGCACTTTCGCTAATATGGACCTTAGGGAAGTGCTTCTAGAAGACATGGATTTCAAGATTGGGGTGGAGTGTATTAAGATACTTGATTATGAAGGAATTTCTTTCATGTGTAGGCATTGCCATAGGTTTCGCACCTACCTAAAAACTATGAGCTTCCCTTTTCTGCGAAGGACCATATATCCAAAGGCAAGGACTTGGTGCAAGGACATATTGGGTCAAAAAAGGGTTATGGATTGGAGGTTTTGGGTGCCAAGGAAAAGAAAGTTCTAATAGATATTTAAAATTTCATTTCAATATCCGTGATGAGAGTTGGGTCAGGCACTCACTATTTCAAAATCATTTTTCATAAATTAAATTTCACCTTGCCATCTCCCCCACAAAGCCTTGCATCACACCAAGCATATTGTGCACACTTGAACAACCAATGTGTTGGCTAGATCAACGTAAAATAAATACCATGACATGGAAACTCGTGCTTCTCTCATTTATCCTCAATCACAACATTAGGGCCCTTAAAAAAGCAAGACGAGTAAATACCTCCCCACCCATCTATCATCCATTATCTATTGTTTGACTTTGTTGTTGTCTTTGGAATTTCAGGATGTTCCAGGAATTTATAAAAATTTGGATAAGTAATTGTTTGATCTCGATGTTGTTCTTAAGTTTTTAGAATATTCGCTAAATCTACCATTGAAATGAGTTCAACAACTTTAGGTTGGCTAGGAATTGTAACTTCTTCCACCAAATTGTAACTGGATTAATTTTATAGAATTAATGATTTAAGGGTGGCAACTAAACTTCTTTATCATTTGTATGAAATATATCATTAGTGACCTTAATTTGTCCCACATATTATCTGATAAACACCAAAGGGTGAAAGCAGAGAGATTGGTGTTATAATGATCTCTTCGTGCACATGGAGGGGTCCCTAGTCAAGTTGGTCCCAAAATGTTTGTAGCAGTACTATCTAGATCCTATCAATCCATTGTAGCCTCACGCTCTCTATAGTTTTATATATACACATCCAAATCAACATGTTACATAGATGGATGTATTGTGTGAAGTTTACCATCATCTCAAATTGAAATTGCTCATCATCAATCTACGATGGGCCACATAATATTGATATGGTTGGTTTGTCGCTAAGATTATAAGGCATGAGAGCTTGCACTGGATTGGATACCTAGATTCCCAAATAATTCTAATCCTCTATTGGTAGAAAACTGTAATGTTTGTTTGTAACCTCAATTCCATTGTGCCATCAATCATTTGTTTGAAGGCCTAAATTTATGCAGGGTTGAAAAACAAATCAATTAAGCTGCGAAATTGTGTTTTGAATTTGCAAATCGTTAGAAAGATTAATGCATTATCCAAAACAAACTTGTTTAAAACTAATTGACACTTCCTCTGAAGATGATCAAGTTTTAATGGATAAGAGAACTGAAATTCAATGGCTTTAGCAAGCACCGTGGGTAATCACAATGCTACTTCCCCATCGACACAATTCTTAGATTTTTTAGACACCATCGACGACACCGCTCTTTATATATTTGTGAGACAGTTGATTCATTTGTTGCGAAAGTAGGGAATTGAGTGGAGGCCCATATGGGGATTTTGTCTTTGGATTTTATAAATAAATACAAGGAAAGTTCCATATCAATCATTATCCTCTTCTGATCATTATCCTCTTCTAATCCCTTTAGGGACCCCTTTGTCTCTAAATGTTACACTTCGGTATCAAAATTGTAATTTTCCATTTATGGAGTGGCATAATTAAAGATTACTAACATAAATGACTAATTCATATACTTGTTGTACTTTTTATTTGGTCATATTTTTATTCTTGGACTATAATACTCATTTAAATTAATCATTATTAATTTTGTCACTTATTATCTAGTCATATATTTTAATCCTCACTAAATTAGTCATTTAAGTTAGTCGCTTTTAGTTTAGTCACTTATTATCTAGTCATATATTTTATCCCTAGATTAAATTATTCATTTAAGTTAGTCGTTTTGAGTTTAGTCACTTATTATTTAGTCGTATATTTTATTCCAAGACTAAATTAGTCATTTAAGTTAGTCATTTTTAGTTCAGTCACTTAAAATTGCTCAAATTTAGTAGTAATTCACTTGAAATAATTGCGGTGACTAACATTTTTAGTAACCTGGTCATTAATTTCATCATTTTTTACTAGTGCTTGTTTGGCTTTGCGGTGTTGTTCTTTTCTTGTGGCTTTGATAGGTTGTCTTTAGCTGCCATGCCTTGGCTCTGTCCTTTGTTCTGCGGTTTGGAAATACCTTTCCCTTGCTTTTGATTCGTAGATCCAAAGTCTCGCTTCTTCTGTTCGAATTTCTGCTCAATCTTGGCAGCATACCGGTATGCCGTACCAAGCGAGGAGATGACAAGGAACTCCATTTCCTCCTGAATGTATCTGTGCAGACAGCCGTGATACTTTAGCACCAAATGTTTCTCTGAATCTTTGATACCCAACTTTGTGCGCAGGGTATGGAAAAGATTCGTCAACTCATGCACATCTTGATCCCTTTGTTGTTGCAGCGTGGTACATTGTATGTACTTGTCCTCATAGCTCCCCACGGGATAGTACTGTTCCTTGACGGTGTCTTGAAAAGAATTCCAAGTTGGTACGGCCGAGAACAGAGAGGGTTCTATCTGATCCTTTTTCTCACAGTAGGTTTCCCACCAGTCCTTAACATGGGGGGTAGCTTTGAGGAGTGCAAAAATAATCTTCTCCCGGTCTGAAAAGTCATGAACAAAGAAATATCCTTCTAATAGATTCAACCATCTATCTACGGCATCTACATCTATTTGACCCTCAAATATGGGAATGTCAAAATTTACTTGTACCTTAAAAGGAGTCGCAACTCCAGAGTGGCTACTGCATGCATATGTGCCGCTGGTGGGCAGCCGTTGAAGGATCTGAGCGAAGTTATCCATCATCGCGTTCCTTTGTTTTTCGAGGGCCTCCTCGAGCAATATTTTCATAGGATCTCCTGCTCCCTCATCTTTCTTTTCGTCCCCCATGGGAATCCATCGAGGTTTGCGAGGCTGATCTTGCAAAGGTTCTACTAGATCAAGCCCTAGCTCCTTACACCCCGACCTCGTTGGGGACATGGAAAGAAGGATTGAGAAAAATCAGACCCCTTTGATACCACTGATCCAGATTTATGCAGGAACGTAACAGAATAAACATATAACCATAAATACAGAGATGCAGTAGAAATAACACTTCATTTCATTAATATCAAAGAACTAAAATTTGTTTACAGACAGAATGGAATAAAACTAGGTAGGGCACTGGTAGCTATCTTTGAGAAGAGATGTGGCAGCTACAGGCCTCTGAACTGAGTTACAATGAGGCTCGAGGGCCTATTTATTATTGAGAAACAATGGAGAACCCTAAACATCCAAAAACCTAACCCCTAGGAGATGAAGCGCCAAAACTATGGGCCCCGTTTGGGTAAACCGGTGTTTCAACTTCCCAGGGACGTAACTTTGGCCTACTATCTCCGTTTGACACACATGATACATCATTAGAAAGCTCTATCCGAGGACCACAACTTTCAAGGGGAATTTCATTCCATGAAATTCACTGGAAAAATGATGCCCAAAAAACGTCGTTTAGGGCCTCAAAACGACCCTGGAAGTTCAGGACCCGAAAAACTGCTAAAAATAGTAAGTTATGCCGAAACTGAAAAACTAAAAGAGACAATGGTGGGGGCCTAAGTGGAATAGGTGGGTGGCCATCAATATCCACCTGGATCATTCCTCCCCCCTTAGGAAGCAATGGTCTCCATTGCGTTAAGTTCCTCCATGAGATGAGGAAATTTCTGCTGAACTTGGTCCCTGGTGAACCACATTCCTTGGTGCATGAGTTGGCTAGCTTTGACAACCCGATATAGTTGGATCTTCTGTTGGCGAGTGTTCTTGATTTGCATGTCCATGATACAATCTGTGGTGGCCTATTCCATGCAATCTGGGTTTAACTCTGTTGGTGTGAGTTGTTCTGCAATGTCCGAGGTGTCCAGTAGAGGTGGGAAGTAAGGACGAAGGCGATCCACATTGAAGACTGGGTGCAGACCAAGGAATGGTGGAATACTGAGCTCGAAGGCATTGTTCCCTACAGTCTTGGTGATGGTGTACGGCCCGTATCGGAGCGGGCGAAGCTTGCGGTGGGGTCCAGTGAGGCGCTCCTTCTGCAAATGTAGCCATACTTTGTCGCCCACCTGGAAGTTGTGTGGCACCCGGTGTTGATCATGGCGTTGCTTGTACTTGGCATTGGCTCTGTCCAATATATCATGAACCTGTTGGCAGATGTGTTGAATGTGCTCGATGAAGCTACTTGCTTTGTCAACTTCAGACTGGACGTGCGCTGAATCGGCCTGAGCAGCTGCAAATGGCATGGCTACGTCAATGGGACATAGTGGCTGGAATCCCAAGCCCACCTGAAAGGGGCTATGGCCAATTGAACTGTGGAGAGCCCGTTTATAACTATGTTGTACATAGGGGAAGCTCTCATCCCATGTGCGGGGATGCTTTGAATTGTACATGCGCAAAATGTGTACAATCATTCTGTTGACGACCTCTGTCTGGCCATCTGTTTGGGGATGGAAAGCTGTGGACTTGGTGAGCTTTGTGTCCAACATTGACCAGAGGCTGGACCAAAATGTGCTAAGGAACCTGCTATCTCGATCTGATATGATAGACTGTGGGATTCCAAAGTGCACCCACACTCGTTCAAAGAAGAGTTTAGCAGTGGCTTCTGCTGTGATATTCTTCTTACAGGCCGCCATGATGGCCATCTTCGAGAATCTGTCAACGACCACGAAAACACAGTCATTTCCATTCTTAGTAGAAGGTAGGCCCGACATGTAATCCATGGAGATGGAT
This sequence comes from Pinus albicaulis, assembly GCA_034641835.2. Taxonomy (NCBI): domain Eukaryota; kingdom Viridiplantae; phylum Streptophyta; class Pinopsida; order Pinales; family Pinaceae; genus Pinus; species Pinus albicaulis. The sequence goes on from CM076569.1 coordinate 435,519,892, forward strand.
TCCCAAGGTCGATTAGGGGTAGGTAGTGGAGTATATAGGCCTTGCTTCTTGATGGTCGGTTTGGCAATGGCACAAGCAGTGCAGGATCTGATGTGCTTCTCGACATCCTTTCGAAGGTTCGGCCAATAGAAATAGTTCTGTAGTATTGCTACTGTTTTCTCGACCCCAAAATGCCCAGAAACTAGACTGTAGTGTGCTTCCCATATCATCTTGGCACGCTCACTTGAAGGAACACAAAGGTGTCCCAGGTGACATAAAAGTGCATCTTGGAGGTGAAAATTTGGAACTTGCGTGCCCCCGAAGAGTGCCTTGTAAGTGTGGTCGAATTCTGTCTCCCTCTTATAGAGAAGCGACCAATCAGAAGTCTCATGCCTACAAGAGTTGAGCACGGTGGTGAGTGCCACGATCGGTGGTCGGCAAAGGCAGTCTGTAACATTATTGGTGCTACCCTTCTTGTACTTGATGTTCAAATGAAACTGTTGCAGATATGTGGACCACTTCTGATGGTGATCATTCTGCAACTTCCCTTATGTCTGTATGAACTGCAGGGGCCAGTGGTCTGTGTGGATGATTGTTTCCTTCCCCAAAATGTAATGCTTCCATTGTCGACAGGCTTGCACAATGGAATACATTTCTTTGTCATAGGTGGGATACTTGTGAACTATCTGAGACAATGTCACACTGTGATATGCCACTGGATGTCCCTGTCAAGTAAGAACTGCCCCAATAGCATAGTCAGAGGCATCTGTTTTGATCTCAAATGGCTGCTACAAGTCTGGTAAGGTGAGCACTGGGGCAGAACAGAGGCGATTTTTCAATTCTGTGAACGCCTTCTGTTGAAGTTCCAACCAAAATAATTTTTCTCTCGCTCCTCCTTTGGTGACTTGACTCAAGGGCCAAGTGATATGAGGGAATCCCAACACGAATCTACGGTAGAAATTAGGAAGACCCAGAAAGCTGCAAAGCTCTGTTATAATGGTTGGGGCTGGCCAATCCCGAATGACTTGGATCTTGGCTAGATCCACATGCACCCCCCTTTCATCAATAATGTATCCCAAATATTGAACCTGGGTCATGCCAAACGTGCACTTCTCCAAATTGGCACACAACTTGTGTTGCCGCAGTGTTTGGAGGACTTGTCGGATGTGATGAAGGTGCTCTTCACAAGTCTTGCTGAAGATCAAAATGTCATCCAAGTACACCACTACGAATGAGTTGGTGAATGGCCGCAATATGTCGTCCATCATCCTCATGAAGGTTGCGGGAGCATTCGTCAACCCGAAAGGCATGACCAGCCATTCAAAAAGGCCTTCCTTAGCCTTGAAGGCAGTCTTCCACACATCAGAGGGTTCAATTGGTACCTGGTGATACCCAGACTTCAGGTCGATCTTACTGAAATATTTTTCACCTTGGAGTTGGTCGAGAAGGTCATCAATCCGTGGGATTGGGTACCTATTCCGGACAGTGATCTTGTTCAGCGCCCGATAGTCAATACAGAGTCTCCACGTCCCATCCTTCTTCTGTACCAACATGATCGGGCTCCCACGGGGCGATGAACTTGGTCTGATGTGACCTTTCTGCAACAGCTCCTGAATCTGCCTCTTGATTTCATCATTCTCCAGAACAGAGCGCCGATAGATCGGTCCATTGGGTAGCGGCGCACTTGGGGTCAGATCAATCGGGTGCTTGACCTGACAGTGCAGAGGAACCCCTGTGGGTGAGGTGAAGATGTCCCCGTACTCCTCCACAACCTTATCCATTTGTTGTTTTCGTGTAGAGGAGCCCTGTCTGGAGGTCGTGGCCACAGTCTTCTTCTTGCCCTGGGGGCGGATCATCAGGAAAACGAATTTCCTGGTTTGGGAAATGAACTTACTGCATTGTTTTGCAGTAACCAAAGAGATAGCGGCAGGAGGTGGTACCTCTGGTATCCTGTACAACTTATTTCCCAAAGTAACAATAACAACACGAGGTCGAGACTCATACACAGCATGACGCTTCCACAAGTATGGTTGTCCTAATAATACATTAGAAACATCAATAGGAGCAATGTCACATAATACCTCATCCGTGAAGGGTTTGATGCTATAGGGAAGGTGACACTGTCGACTGACGCAGAGATCTCGTCCTTGGTGAAGCCACCCGATGGTGTATGGATGTGGGTGCGCTGTGGTCGGCAAGCCCAACCGCTTCACGGCGTCTGCTGAAATGAGGTTCTTTTGGCTCCCATTGTCGACAATGAACTGTACCGGGGAGCCCTTTACCCACATTTGGGAGTGGAAGAGACGTTCCTCCTCCTCTGGATCTTCCGGTTCCTCCTTTTGGATCTTTGCAGTGGCAACAGTGGCGTTGGGCTCCGCATCAATAATCTTTTTCCCTTTTTCATTCGCCTTTTCAGGTTCTGATTCGGAGTCAGAGCATGCATCTGACTCAGAAGCCCTCATCTCGGCCACTAGCGACTACTTGGCCCGACACTCACTTGTGTTGTGAGTGGAGCTCTTATGGAACTCACACCACTTTCCCATGTCCTTCTTTGGCTTTGCGGTGCTGTTCTTTTCTTGTGGCTTTGACAGGTTGTCTTTAGCTGCCATGCCTTGTCTCTGTCTTTTGTTCTGCAGTTTGGAAGCACCTTTCCCTTGCTTTTGATTCGCAGATCCAAAGTCTCGCTTCTTCTGTTCGAATTTCTGCTCAATCTTGGCAGCATACCGGTATGCCATACCAAGCGAGGAGATGTCAAGGATCTCCATTTCCTCCTGAATGTATCTGTGTAGACAGCTGTGATACTTTAGCACCAAATGTTTCTCTGAATCTTTGATACCCAACTTTGTGCGCAGGGTATGGAAAAAATTTGTCAACTCATGCACATCTTGATCCCTTTGTTGTCGCAGCGTGGTACATTGTATGTACTTGTCCTCATAGCTCCCCACGGGATAGTACTGTTCCTTGACGGTGTCTCGGAAAGAATTCCAAGTTGGTACGGCCGAGAACAGAGAGGGTTCTGTCTGATCCTTGTTCTCACTATAGGTCCCACCAGTCCTTAACATGGGGGGTAGCTTTGAGGAGTGAAAAAATAATCTTCTCCTGGTCTGAAAAGTCATGAACAGAGAAATATCCTTCTAATAGATTCAACCATATATCTACGGCATCTGCATCTATTTGACCCTCAAATATGGGAATGTCAAAATTTACTTGTACCTTAAAAGGAGTCGCAACTCCAGAGTGGCTACTGGATGCAGATGTGCCGCCGGTGGGCAGTTGTTGAAGGATTTGAGCGAAGTTATCCATCATCGCATTCCTTTGTTTTTCGAGGGCCTCCTCGAGCAATATTTTGATAGGATCTCCTGCTCCCTCATCTTTCTTGTCGTCCCCCATGGGCATCCATCGAGGTTTGCGAGGCTGATCTTGCAAAGGTTCTACCAGATCAAGCCCTAGCTCCTTATACCCCGACCTCATTGGGGACATGCAAATAAGGATTGAGAAAAAGCAGACCCCTCTGATACCACTGATCCAGATTTATGCAGGAACGCAACAGAATAAACATATAACCATAAATACAGTGATGCAGTAGAAATAACACTTCATTTCATTAATATCAAAGAACTGAAATTTGTTTACAGACAGAATGGAATAAAACTAGCTAGGGCACTGGTAGCTATCTCTGAGAAGATATGTGGCAGCTACAGGCCTCTGAACTGAGTTACAATGAGGCTTGAGGGCCTATTTATTATTGAGAAACAATGGACAACCCTAAATATCCAAAAACCTAACCCCTAGGAAATGAAACGCCAAAACTATGGGCCCCGTTTGGGTAAATTGGTGTTTCAACTTCCCAGGGACGTAACTTTGGCCTACTATCTCCGTTTGACGCACATGATACATCATTAGAAAGCTCTATCCGAGGACCACAAATTTTGGGAGGAATTTCATTCCATGAAAATCGCTGGAAAAACGATGCCCAAAAAACGTCGTTTAGGGCCTCAAAACGGCTACGGAAATTCAGGACCCGAAAAACTACTAAAAATAGTAAGTTATGTCGAAACTAAAAAACTGAAAGAGACAATGGTGCGGGCCCAAGTGGAATAGGCAGGTGGCCACCAATATCCACCTGGATCATTCCTCCCCCCTTAGGAAGCAGTGGTCTCCATTGCGTTAAGTTCCTCCATGAGATGAGGAAATTTTTGCTGAGCTTGGTCCCTGGTGAACCACTTTCCTTGGTGCATGAGTTGGCTAGCTTTGACAACCCAATACAGTTGGATCTTCTGTTGGCGAGTGTTCTTGATTTGCATGTCCATGATACAATCTATGGTGGCCTATTCCATGCAGTCTGGGTTTAACTCTGTTGGTGTGAGTTGTTCTGCAATGTCCGAGGTGTCCAGTAGAGGTGGGAAGTAAGGGTGAAGGTGATCCACATTGAAGACTGGGTGCAGACCAAGGAATGGTGGAATACTAAGCTTGAAAGCATTGCTCCCTACAGTCTTGGTGATGGTGTACGGCCCGTACTGGAGTGGGCGAAGCTTGTGCTGGGGTCCAACGAGGCGCTCCTTCTGCAAATGTAGCCATACTTTGTCGCCCACATGGAAGTTGTGTGGCACCCGGTGTTGATCATGGCACTGCTTGTACTTCGCATTGGCTCTATCCAATATATCATGAACCTATTGGCGGATGTGTTGAAACCGCTCGATGAAGCTACTTTCTTTGTCAACTTTAGACTGGACATGAGCTGAATTGGCCTGAGCAGTTGCAAATGGCATGGATACGTCAATGGGACATAGTGGCTGGAATCCCAAGCCCACCTGAAAGGGGTTGTGGCCAATTGAACTGTGGAGAGCCCGGTTATAACTATGTTGTACATAGGGGAGGCTCTCGTCCCATGTGCGTGGATGCTTTGAATTGTACATGCATAGAATGTGTACAATCATTCTATTGACGACCTCTGTCTGGCCATCTGTTTGAGGATGGAAAGCTGTGGACTTGGTGAGATTTGTGTCCAACATTGACCAGAGGCTGGACCAAAATGTGCTGAGGAACCTGCTATCTCGATCTAATATGATAGACTGTGGGATCCCAAAGTCCACCCACACTCGTTCAAAGAAGAGTTTAGCAGTGGATTCTGCTGTGATATTCTTCTTACAGGCTGCCATAATGGCCATCTTCTTGAATCTGTCAACGACCACGAAAACACAGTCATTTCCATTCTTAGTAGAAGGCAGGCCTGACATGTAATCCATGGAGATGGATTCCCAAGGTCGACTAGGGGTAGGTAGTGGAGTATATAGGCCTTGCTTCTTGATGGTCGGTTTGGCAATGGCACAAGCAGTGTAGGATCTGATGTGCTTCTCGACATCCTTTCGAAGATTCGGAAATGCCCAGCGACTCGACTGTAGTGTGCTTCCCATATCATCTTGGCACGCTCGCTTGAAGGAACACAAAGGTGTCCCATGTGACATAAAAGTGCATCTTGGAGGTGAAAATTTGGAACTTGCGTACCCCCAAAGAGTGCCTTGTAAGTGTGGCCGAATTCTGGGTCACTCTCATAGAGAAGCGGCCAATCAGAAGTCTCGTGCCCACAAGAGTTGAGCACGATGGTGAGCGCCACGATCGGTGGTCGGCTGAGGCAGTCTGCAACATTATTGGTGCTACCCTTCTTGTACTTGATGTTCAAATGAAACTGTTGTAGATATGTGGACCACTTCTGATGGCAATCATTCTGCAACTTCCCTTGTGTCTGTATGAACTGCAGGGGCCTGTGGTCTGTGTGGATGATTGTTTCCTTCCCCAAAATGTAATGCTTCCATTGTCGACAAGCTTGCACAATGGAGTACATTTCTTTGTCATATGTGGGGTACTTGCGAACTGTGTCAGACAATGTCTCATTGTGAAATGCCACTGGATGTCCCTGTTGAGTAAGAACTGCCCCAATAGCATAGTCAGAGGCATCTGTCTCGATCTCAAATGGCTGTTGCAAGTCTGGTAAAGTGAGCACTGGGGCAGAACAGAGGCGATTTTTCAGTTCTGTGAATGCCTTCTGTTGAGGTTCCGACCAAAAAAAAATTTCTCTCGCTCCTCCCTTGGTGACTTGACTCAAGGGCCAAGTGATATGAGAGAATCCCAACACGAACCTCCGATAGAAATTAGCAAGACCCAGAAAGCTGCGAAGCTCTGTTATAGTGGTTGGGGGTGGCCAATCCCGAATGACTTTGATCTTGGCTGGATCCACATGCACCCCCCTTTCATCAATAATGTATCCCAGATATTGAACCTGGGTCATGCCAAAAGTGCACTTCTCCAAATTGGCACACAACTTGTGTTGCCGCGGTGTTTGGAGGACTTGTCGGATGTGGTGAAGGTGCTCTTCCCAAGTCTGGCTGAAGATCAGAATATCATCCAAGTACACCACTACAAATGAGTTGGTGAATGGCCGCAAGATGTCATCCATCATCCTCATGAAGGTGGTGGGAGCATTCGTCAACCCAAAAGGCATGACCAGCCATTCAAAAAGGCCTTCCTTGGCTTTGAAGGCAGTCTTCCACACATCGGAGGGTTCAATTGGTACCTGGTGATACCCAGACTTCAGGTCAATCTTGCTGAAGTATTTTGCACCTTTGAGTTGGTCCAGAAGGTCATCAATCCGTGGGATTGGGTACCTATTCCGGACGGTGATCTTGTTCAGCGCGCGATAGTCAATACAGAGTCTCCACGTCCCATCCTTCTTCTGTACCAACACGATCGGGCTCCCACAGGGCGATGAACTTGGTCTGATGTGACCTTTCTGCAACAGCTCCTGAATCTGCCTCTTGATTTCATCATTTTCCAGAACAGAGCGCCGATAGATCGGTCCATTAGGTAGCAGCGCACCGGGGGTCAGATCAATCGGGTGCTTGACCTGACAGTGCAGAGGAACCCCTGTGGGTGAGGTGAATATGTCCCCGTACTCCTCCACAACCTTATCCATTTGTTGATGTTGTGCAGAGGAGCCCTGTCTGGAGGTCGTGGCCACAGTCTTCTTCTTGCCCTGGGGGCGGATCATCAGGAAAACGAATTTCCTGGTTTGGGAAATGAGCTTACTTCATTGTTTTGCAGTAACCAAAGAGATAGCGGCAGGAGGTGGTACCTCTGGTATCCTGTACAACTTATTTCCCAAAGTAACAATAACAGCACGAGGCCGAGACTCATACACAGCATGACGCTTCCACAAGTATGGTTGTCATAATAATACATCAGAAACATCAATAGGAGAAACGTCACATAATACCTCATCCGTGAAGGGCTTGATGCTATAGGGAAGGCGACACTGCCGGCTGACGCGGAGATCTCGTCCTTGGTGAAGCCACCCGATAGTGTATGGATGTGGGTGAGCTGTGGTCGGCAATCCCAACCGCTTCATGGCGTCTGCTGAAATGAGGTTCTTTTGGCTCCCATTGTCGACAATGAACTGTACCAGGGAGCCCTTTACCCCGACACTCACTTGTGTTGTGAGTGGAGCTCTTATGGAACTCACACCACTTTCTCGTGTCCTTCTTTGGCTTTACGGTGTTGTTATTTTCTTGTGGCTTTGATGAGTTGTCTTTAGCCGCCATGCCTTGGCTCTGTCCTTTGTTCTGCGGTTTGGAAGCACCTTTTCCTTGCTTTTGATTCACAGATCCAAAATCTCGCTTCTTCTGTTTGAATTTCTGCTCAATCTTGGCAGCATACCGGTATGCCGTACCAAGCGAGGAGATGTCGAGGAACTCCATTTCCTCCTGAATGTATCTATGCAGACAGTTGCGATACTTTAGCACCAAATGTTTCTTTGAATCTTTGATACCCAACTTTGTGCGCAGGGTATGGAACAGATTTGTCAGCTCGTGCACATCTTGATCCCTTTGTTGTCACAGCGTGGTCCATTGTATGTACTTGTCCTCATAGCTCCCCACGAGATAGTACTGTTCCTTGACGGCGTCTCGGAAAGAATTCCAAGTTTGTACGGCCGAGAACAAAGAGGGTTCTGTCTGGTCCTTGTTCTCACAGTAGGTTTCCCACCAGTCCTTAACATGGGGGGTAGCTTTGAGGAGTGCAAAAATAATCTTCTCCCGGTCTGAAAAGTCATGAACAAAGAAATATCCTTCTAATAGATTCAACCATCTATCTACGGCATTTGCGTCTATTTGACCCTCAAATATGGGAATTTCAAAATTTACTTGTACCTTAAAGGGAGTCGCAACTCCAGAGTGGCTACTGGATGCAAATGCGCCGCCGGTGGGCAGCCGTTGAAGGATCTGAGCAAAGTTATACATCATCGCGTTCCTTTGTTTTTCGAGGGCCTCCTTGAGCAATATTTTGATAGGATCTCCTGCTCCCTCATCTTTCTTTTCGTCCCCCATGGGCGTCCGTCGAGGTTTGCGAGGCTGATCTTGCAAAGGTTCCACCAGATCAAGCCCTAGCTCCTTATACCCCGACCTCGTTGGGGACATGCAAAGAGGGATCGAGAAAAAGCAGACCCCTATGATACCACTGATCCAGATTTATGCAGGAACGCAACAGAATAAACACATAACCATAAATACAGAGATGCAGCAGAAATAACACTTCATTTCATTAATATCAAAGAACTGAAATTTTCTTACAGACAAAATGGAAATAAAACTAGCTAGGGCACTGGTAGCTATCTCTGAGAAGAGATGTGGCGGCTACAGGCCTCTGAACTACGTTACAATGAGGCTCGAGGGCCTATTTATTATTTAGAAACAATGGAGAACCCTAAACATCCCAAAAACCTAACCCTAGGAGATGAAGCGCCAAAACTATGGGCCCCGTTTGGGTAAATTGGTGTTTCAACTTTCCAGGGACGTAACTTTGGCATACTATCTCCGTTTGACGCACATGATACATCATTAGAAAGCTCTATCCGAGGACTACAACTTTTGAGACGAATTTGATCATCAAATTGGTTGGTAAAACGATGCCCAAAAAACGTCGTTTAGGGCCTCAAAACGGCTCCGGAAGTTCAGGACCCGAAAAACTGCTAAAAATAGTAAGTTATGCCGAAAATGAAAAAATGAAAGAGACAATGGTGGGGGGCCAAGTGGAATAGGTGGGTGGCCACCAATATCCACCTGGATCACTTCTCCAATGAATTAGGTTCCCAAAGGAATTTACCTCATGCTGGATTTTATCCTTTAAATTCCCTATGAATATGTCAATCCTATGCTCCTTTGGAATATATGTTACCTTGATATTCAATTTTTAGAAGTCCTCAATGTGCTCCACCATTGAACCCTTTTGTTTGAGATTTATCAATTGGAAAAAGAAGGTGTAGCTCTATGTATCCTCATAATGTGTTATCATTTCCTCCATAAAAAATAACCAAGTGACAAGTGATTTATGATATCAAAGCCATCGATACCATGCAAACTGATTGGGTTATAAAAATAAATTTGCAATGTATACATTTTGTGAGTGTTGCACATCATGGAGATAAAAATATTGCTCCATCTGTAGTATCCATGTTACTGAATCCTTTCCATAAAAAAATCCTCTTATCGATCTTTGGAATATTGTGGTTCTTAAACCCAACATTGGATTCTCTAAAATCATAATTCATATTCCTTTTGTCCTCATCATGATTTTCATGGATTGCCATGTCACCACCAGGAAACCTTTCTTGCAACAACTTTGTCAAACCCTCCTTCAAACCTTCCATGTCTTCTTTCAAACTATCCATCTTAGCTTCCATGCCATAATTCAAACCTTCCATTTTTTATTTTAAACCATACATGTCATCTTTGGTTTCTCTTTGTGAGAGAGACATTTGTTGCACTTGGTCTCGTAATTTTGATATATCATGTTGCAATTCTTCCTCTTCATGCATCATAATAGAGGTTTCTGAGGGCTTAATGAGTGTAGAATTATTATTTTTTAGACATTTTGGAACCAAATATTGATATTTATGCTTAAATATTCCCTTTGAATCACTTTAAAAATATTTTTCAAACAAAATTTATGAAAAAATAAAAAAATACACACATTTTTCTTGCATTTTTGGAGCTCAATATTGAAATTGTTGTATCTCTGTAATTTTGGATTTCCAAGGTTTGAATTTGATCCTGTGGTAGCTCTCTATATCTTCTTTCAAATGCCACAATTCAAACCAATATTGGATTATACAATAAATAGTTATGCTAAATCTGACACAATGCCCTGGTTATGGATTATTTCAATAGAGAGAAGTTGTATGGGATTCCACGTATCACTGTTTCAACATTAGGCCTTGAAATTTCTACAGGACAAACAAAATTCCATTTGATTTCAGCTACTTTTTAGGAAACCTATTTGAGATGGAATTCTGGAGCCTGCAAAAACTCTAAATTCCTCAGATCATATCTCTGAAAATATAGTGAACCAAGGTATGAACTTCGCACACAACGTTCAAAAATATCTTGGATCCAAGTGGTTGCAATTTCAGCCTCCGAAGCCTCATAGAAAAAAAATTATAGCAAAAATTCCATGATGACCTATTTGAAGTAGCAAAACTCTAGAATCCAAATCTCTAATACCAAATGTTATGCAACTAGCTCACAAAATAGAGAAAAGATAGATCAACGACTTTATAAATAGCCTATTTGAGGGGGTAACCTTCTTTACATTACATAAATGAAAAATTCTTGGATTATACAAATGACAATACCTCCTTTGTATATATTGGAGTCTAAGGGGTCACAATATATTCAGAGCCCACATAACAATAATAATGTAAGGGCCAAAAATAACAATAGTGGTCTTCTATGGGGCACAACAATAACAATATGGGGGTTACATGGGAAAAATAATAACAATAAGGGGGATACAGTAACAATAACAATAAGGGGTATACACTAGTATTACAGGAACCTAACACCAACAAATATTATATCCTATTTAAGGAAAAAATAATTAAAGGAAAAGTACTCCCAGGTGTCAAATTTTCTTTAATGGCTACTATTTTTCTTGTAATAATTATGTACATAAAGCATTGGAGTGTAGATATTATGTAAGAAATAAAAATATGTTGATTAACATCAACAGTAAAATATATAAGGTACCCAGGAATGGTTATGTAAGCAACAATAGAGATTATGGTGCGAATACTATTAGAAATTACAATTCCTTTTCTTCTCTCTTAAATCGTGTTGAATGTTACAAGTGTGGAAATTATGGGCAAAAAGTAGGTGAGTGTAGATATGGAAAGATAATAACTCCCTCTTAGAACAATGCAAACAAAAGCACAAATCATGTTAATGACCAACAAGGATATATTTGTTTCATAAATAAAGGTAGTATGCTTAAAGGAGTAAGATTTTAAAAAAATATATGATTTTTCTCATAAGAAAATTAATAGAGATATGGTTTTTCTCATAAGGAAAATTAGAGTAAGATAAAAAGAGACAACTCCTTTTCTCTCTTATTGAATTTCCCTTAAAATTTCAGATGTGGCAATCATAAACTCCAAGCAGGTGAAAGGGAAAGCATCCCAATTAATCCTCCAACATAGACCAAGCAAAAGTAAAGAATGAAGATATGGAAAATAAGGGAAGAACAACAAGAGAAGTGTGTCATAAGCTTAGGGGGACCTACACAAACAACAGTAACATACACCATCCATTAGTTTCAGGAAGACTTGAATGCTAAATCATTGTATGAAATGAATGGTATACATGCATCTTATATGATTTACCCTTGTTTCATTTAAGCAACATATATTATTAATCTTAGCAATTGTGAGTTTAAGTAAAAAATTCGTAGATGTCTATCTCAATGGTGTAAATTGTTTATGGGGAGAAAATGTATAACTTTGCATGTTATTTTATGATAAATTAGTATCATGATATCAATTGGTATCTTGTGTCTCAGTCGTAGGAGCCTCATGTATGCTAAGAAACTATTTTAAGGGGAGCATGATCAAAGGCAAAGATTAGTTATTCATTAGCTTCCAAATCCATGCACCAGGGACACAACCATGGAGAGTGAAACTTCAATGGGGGAAGAGCCAAAACAAGCGAGACAATGGAGATAGTGCCCTTGAAGAAACATAAGTGATAGTAGGTAAAGTAAAGTAAAGTTAAGTAAAGTAAGGTAATGTGAGTGTGAACAATAAAATAAGCAACAAAAACAATAGCAGAGACATTTACAGTATGCTTATTGGTGTAGAGATGAATTTTCAAATGACAAGTTATTAGCCATTGACTTCTCACAATCAAAGGGGGAGCATGAGTTTATAGCAACATTGGAGAAATGAGAAACCCATCCTAGGGAATATGTCTTTAAAAGGAATATGATAGGAAGAGAGTATCCAAGCCCTTTTATGTTAATGTCAAAGGGGTGAAATCAAAAAATATTGGATAATTTCATATAGACAGACATTGGAGAATGAGCACACATTAGTAGGATTCTAGGAGGAGTGTTTCCAAGCAGTATTTCCATTAATAACCAACAATGTTTGGTAGCATTGCAATGTTTGGTGGTGTTTCCGTCAATTACAAAGGGGGATATTGTTGAGAAAAGTGTTTTCATTGATTTCAAAGGAGTATTCATTGATGTAAAGTAGTGTCAAGTTTAGGGGGAACTTGTTGGAGATTGTTGATTAGGATGACAATTGGTTTTCATTAATGCCATTAGTTAGTGATGATGTGTTTTTGAGTCTTATAGTGATTGTATACTATTTAAATTAGGGCATGTATTTTAAATACTTTTGTATGCAACCTATTAGCTTAAGTTGTCTTCCAAATTGTATAGTTGGATAGTTCTTTCAGATACCTTTACAATGGTATATGGAACTTTGAAATTCTCCAAGGAGATTACGAGTTATCTCAGTTCAAATTTTGACAGGGTTCCAAAGCTACATGATTTGAAAAGTTGAAAAAAGGCATGGGACAAGTTTTTCCCTATTATATAACTTATTATTTTATGTCACATTACGAAGGTTTTGGTTAGAGAAGTCTATGGATAAATTGGATTAGAACCATTGTTAATAGATTCCACGAGACAATAAATCTCCTGTTAATTGATGGTTGTCATGTCGTGCTATAATTAAGTCAAGCATTTGTTAGGTCTTGGCGATGGGTGCATTGGCAAGTTAACATAGGCTCAGTATAGAGAAATGGTTTTTTGCTACAAGTTTCAACTTCTTTTCCATTAAAAAATAACAAAGAAAAATAATTTAAAATAACTATATCTCAAAACTTTTCTTCATACAATATGAAGTGGCACATTGGCAGGTGGTGAAAGATGATTGGATTATACTAACGAATGATGGCAACCAGTTGGCATGACAAGTCAGCATGACGAAGATGTGAAATGATGTGGCATGAAATTTTGGTGTGTTTGGGTGCACAAGTGGCTTATTCCCAGATAACACATAACACCACTCATAAGGTGACACATGGGATTGATATGGCGAAGTATGATAGCTAGAAAGACAACTCAACATTTGAGACACGTCATTGCACCACCAAAGGTTTAAGTTGAAGAGGTAATAGCCACTAAAGGAAAGGAGCGATAGTGCGGTAAGATAGAATTCGTGAGATGAAAATATTTATGTCAAATGAAAAAAATTTCACGTTGTGTCATGAAGGATTAAGTCTAATGATTTGAGAATACTTGGCACGATAGGAGATGACACATTGGTGGTATTGATAAAAGGTGTGTGGCAAAAATAACTCCATCAACATACATGAAATTTCACATCCCGTTGCAAAATTGTAAGCCAATAATTTTTTACAAGGATCAAGTGGCACGTGCATGATTGATAGACTCCATGAGATGGAAATGTTTCCATTGATTGACAGTTTATTTCATGTCATGCCTTAGATATTTGGCTAGAGGAAGGTTATGAGTGTTGGTGATGAAGTGTGGCATGAGAAAAAAGGTGCTACACAAAAGGTTTTCTAGCACAAGAAGTATGAAGAGTAATGTAAAATTCTATGCTCAAGGTTTTTTCAAATAACGAAGAAAAACCATGAATTTTTTAAGAAAATGTACGCCTTTCCATACCAGAGAATGTGCAGTGATGTGGAAGAAAGACAACATGGCCCAATGATGAGGAAACATGTGGAAATTGAGAAATGATGTGGTACAATGGTGATGTGACATGTGGCAGGTGGAAATGGTCCTATTGTGTGGTCAAGTGGGATGAATTTGAGTGGCATGTGGCACCACACAGATAATTCCAGGTGTCAATGATGATGTCAACAGATGATGTGGCAAAGCCATGGGATTTTCACTAGGGGTTCATTTTTGTAATATTTTCTAAATGAAAGGTGCATCCAGGCATCCGGGCATTCTCCGCAAGCGTGAGAGAAAAAAAAAACTTGGATACCAGGTACACAGCTAGGAAAATTTGGAGTTAATACTTTAGTTCTTAGGTTGGTCACATGGGTAAAAGAGATGAATATTAAGGGCGTGACAGATCAAACATATGTTGAATCTATGTGCCTTTCATGCTTAAGTCATTGGTACCAAATTAGGTTTATATGGGAAGAGCACTAATATCTAAGGATCTTTGCGACCCTATGATGTTTAGACATTTATTTTTAGGTTTAAGTCTGATGTGAAAGAGGGTTTAAGGTTGAGGCACCATGTTATTGAAATTTGGTGTTATGAGCGCCAAATTTAGTTAAAAGATAGTTAAGAACGAACCACACAAGAATGATTGAATTGACTCATTTTATTGATATTGTCTAACAATGAGATAAATGAGGGTAAAATCATAGTTTTATGACCATCGTATTGGCATATAGAGGATATAAAAGGTGTCATTATTGATGGAAATCACTCAATTTCATATTGAATAACAAAGGCTGAGAGAGCACCAAAATAAAATAAGAAGTGTTGTTTACAACGAAGAATCGATGAAGGCTAAGACTGATATAGGTCAAGTGTGATTGAAGAATGATTAAGAAGGTAAATAATTGAATACTTCGAGTTAATGAATGGGATGAGACTGATAGAGGCTGAATAAGATGAAAAATTGGTGTTGTTGCAGAACACAAGAAAATGATGAGGTCAAAGAGAGTCTAAAGGATTATAAAGAAGGTTAATTCAGAAAAAAGAGTCTAGATTATATCTATATGAAGATCTAAGATAGGAGATGCTACTGGTAGGTAAAAGGAGCATATTTGAGTGCTAGTATCATATTTAATTTTGTAGAAGACTTTCTGCATATGGGTAAATGAAGTAGATTTGAGTGTTGCGATCAGATATGGAATTGAATAGGAGAGTTAGTGAAGTAGATCTTAAAATTTGTGATCATATCTGAGTGTGAGGATAATTGCAAAGCAGAGACAAAGTCTGAGTATGATGATTGTATTGTGAGATATTTGGCTGAGTGAGAGTTGTGGTAGGGATAGAAACAAATATGAAAATGAAGTTTAAATAAGCATAGCACATATGGATCTAAGTTTGAAATTGGATGCAAAAGGGATATGCAAGGTTGTGTAGGTTAGTTCTTTCACATCAGGGAGTTGGTTCTTCCTTCAAGTGAGTGCTTGAGAAACAACTTGGGGGTTGGTTCCTCCTGCAAGTGGTTAACTGAAAATCCAAGAGTGTGTGCTCCCTACAGGTCAATTCTTGTAAAATAATTGGGGTTCGATGCCTCCTACAAGTGGGTTATTTAAAATCAAGGAGTGGTTGCTTCTTTATAGTTGGTGTCAATAAAAATAATGTAATCACAGATTGGAGCTTACATTTGGAAAAAGAAATAAAAATAAGATTCGCAGTTTCCTTTTTTAACACCCTCTTCCCACATTTACCCAAGCTACCCAGTCCATTGGTGTAAACATGCGACAAGAGGATACTATGATCTGATTCAACCTCCTAGTTCACCTTAAGGAGGTGGAACCGACACCACACAACTACACAGACCTTATGCACTTGCAACAGGACACCCAGGAGCCATCTAAACCTTCGAGGAGGCTAGCCCCTGAGAAAAATTGACCTTTTAGTGCATCAATCCCCTAGTTTCTCCCTTGATATGGGAAAGAGTGTGTCTAGAAACCTCCCGTCGCTCACACAACATGGGCATGTGTGCAACTGGGGAATTTTCCAGGTAGTTCTGACCCTGCTACCCCAATTTTTGTGCCACTTTTTCAGGTCCAGGGCTTAGGTCACTACCCATAACTCCATGATACCTCCAGAAATGAAATATAATAAAAAAATAATGATGTAAATACAATCAATTTAATAATTACTTGACTGGGCCCCTACTATCCATGATAGGAATTTCGTCAAACATGTCACAAATATGTGGTCTACAGGTTTAAACAATAAATCTGAGCATAGGAGTCTCACACTTATATGAGAATCGCTAAGAAGCATCGATGCCTTGTATCATTAATTTCTTTGTCATATATTCATTTCTCATTCATTTACAAATAAAAACATGTTGAGAGCCATACATCATCATTGTCATAATACACGTTTATAACCAACATAATAGCAACATAAATATAGAGGATACATCAGCCATAAAACCCATATATATATACAAGTATATTACTCATGAAATAACAAGGAAAAATAACCTCATATTAATGTATACAAAGTTAAACCATGTTTAGGACTTCCACGAACTACCCGATCATATATTTTCCTAGCCAAATCTCTCTTCAGTCAATCACCCCCATGCAATATTCCAAGCATGAATGTGGGACTTAAACCAAAAGAACCAAATAGGGCTTCCTGAGGCTAAACCACCTCACCCTCATCAATAGAAACTAGAATTTTCCCCAATCCATAAGAGATGACTAGGCCAAAAAAATAAACATGTAATACTAGTCTTTACTATGATCTCCACCAGATCACTAGGCCAGAACAAGCATGGATGCAACCAGATTTATCCACCTACACTGTGAGTAATTTTCCTATTTCATAGTCTCTAGGCTTTATTGAAACCCACACCGGATCACTAGGCCCTAACCAAGACTTCATCCTCCAGGATTTACCCTATATCCCATCCTAGCATTCCTAGGCCTAATGGAGAGAACCCACCTCTAGGCTCTAATGTATATCCCTCCATTCACTGGTCGAGGATTCCTAAGCCCGCCGAGGCACATAATACCTGGCTTTACCACAACCCATAGTTTGATTCAGGGGTTACTAGGCAAGTGGCTTTACCTAAATCCACAGTCTGGTTCAGGGATCACTAGGCCATGTGTTATTTCTTTCGAATATCCACCTCGCTCATCTTCGAATCCATTTGGAAATCTAGTTCAACCAAAACATGAGAACCCCATCACACCATGGCTATCCGGAAATGGAAATACAAGGTTGAAGAACATTGTCACACCTAGAAAAACCCTTTCCAGTGATAGCAAGAGAACCAAGAACACACATGCATAACCATTCATGCCAAATCTGGTAAGGAAATCACACATGCAAATCAATATCTGTAAGTAAACCTGTTGTAGTTGCTTGATCCTACTCTCCCTTGCTTGATATTTGCTTCCTCCTTTCCTTATTTGCCTTTCTTGATCCAATGTTGATGTGCTCCAATAAAACTCTAAGTATCCAAGAGTGAGAGAGAGGGAGAATAGAGAGAGAGCTCCAAAACTAAACTGACAAAAGGTACCAACTGATCCTCATAAGCCTTTTTATTAATTAGGCCTCTATTTTCTTCAATTTCCATTATTTTCCTTCATTTTCCTCCTCTTATGCAACCTGTGACCTTTCACCTTCCTTTTCTCCTAATTTCCAATATTTTCATAAATAAATTTCCAAAAATGTCATTTTTCCTTTCCAAATGCATTTTCTACTACCCTTTCCAATTTCCTTAGCCATAATAAACCAAATGAACACCCACGCTAAGATTTTTTTCCCAACATTCAACTTGGAATAAGTGTCCCAATAATCATGGTTATCATTTTTCCTTTAATTACTTTTATTACATGGATTTTTCACCAAGGTTGTTACAGAAACCTCCCCCGTGGGGGACACCGTCCTCGATGTTCAACCACACCTATACCTCATAAAAAATGTTGAAAAACAAACATACTGCCCATGTAGCTTTATAACATAGCTTGATGCAGTATTTACAATGATAGGCCTATTGAGAAGAAAACCAACATGACAACATAACAACATGAAAACTATAATGACATGATACCCATACTTCTTATTGGATCTTTATAACATAGCTCTTGGCAGTATTTAAATCCATATACATATGTACATATACCAAAACATCACACTAAAAAATATGCCAAAAAATATACCCAAACATCATACCAAATTTTTATTCCTCAACCGGAAAACAATGAAGAATACATAGCTCGAATTTGATCTGCCATCTCCCATGTAGCTCCATCGAGCCCAAAGTGCTTCCACTGCACTTTAACCTACTTGATTTTTCAGTTCTGGAGCATGAGAATCTTTCTCTACAATATACGTTGTGGTTATGGTTGGAATTCTCCTTATATCTCCACCTGCAATACATACCATTGAATGACATGATCAACATCTTTAACATACTTCTTAAGCAATGACACATAGAAAACATCATGGAATTTCACTGTCAGAGGAAGTGAAAGTCGATAGGATACTGGCCCAATCCTTTCAATAATCTTAAGAGGTCCACAAAATCGAGGTGCCATCTTGGCACACGATCCAATTCACAAGGAGATCTTCATGGGATAGATGCACAAGTACACATGTTCCCCAACTTGAAACTCCTTAAACAACCTGTTCCAATATGCATAACTTTTTTGCATGTCCCGTGTTGCCTTTAGATTCTTCTTGATCACCTGGATTTCCTATTCTACTTTTTCAAACATGTCTATGCCAATCAATACCCTATTCACCATATCACTCCAACTGATGGGAGTATTACAATCTTCCCATACAATTCCTCAAACTGACTCATCCTAAACGACTCTTGGTAACCATTGTTTTAAGCAAAATAAACTAATGGAAGGTAATCCTCCCATCTCCTATGTTGATGCATCACATACATACTCACCATGTCCTCAAATATCATGTTGACCCTCTCAGTCTGTCCATCTGTACGCGGATGATAAGTTGTAGTGAAGGCAAACTTTGTATCTAAACCTGCAAAGAACTCCTTCCAAAACTTGGAAGTGAACTTTGAATCCCAGTCTGACACAATATTCTTTGGATGACCATGCAATATGACTACATCTATGATGAACACCCGTGCCACATAAATAATTGAATATGTAGTCTTCACTAGATTAAGTGTGCTACCTTAGTCAACCTGTCCACCACAACCATGATGTAATTATATTGTCTAGATGTCCTCAGAAAAATTGTAATGAAATCCTTGGAAATTACCTCCCATTTCCACTTTGGAATCGCAATCAGTTGTAGAAATCCATCTAGATGCCTACATTATGCCTTTACTTGCTGACAATCCAAACACCTAGCCACAAACTCTGCCACATCCTTCTTCGGATTTGGAAAATAATAAAATTTCTTCACTCCTATCAATGTATTTTGGTATCCTGGGTGAACTGAATATGGTTTCACATGAAACTCCCTCGATATAATCTACTTGAGCTCACTACTGTCTGGCACATATATCCTGTACCTAAATCTGATCAAGCCATATGCTGAGAGATGATAGTCCACATACTGTGCACTTGTACCTACACCTATACCTATACCTATAATTGTACTTGTACTTGTAATCTATTGTAACCTGTGCATGAGCCCTCTATACCTGTCATCCAGCTGATCTTCCTGTATAATTTGATCCTGTAAGTTTGTCCCATATGAACTCATAGCTACAATGTGATTTACTTGTATTTTCCTGCTAAGAGAAACTACAATCCTATTCTCTTTTCCCTTGATGTACCTAATCTCAAAATAAAACTCACTGATCATGGCCAACCATCTAGCTTGCCTGGCATTCATATTTGGTTGGTAAAATAGATACCTCAAACCACTTTGATCACTCATCAGTACAAACCTCCTACCAAGAATATAGTGCCTCCACATCTTCAATGCATGGATGATCGCTTCTAGCTCAAGATCCTATGCCAAATATTCTACTCATACTCATTTAGTTTATGCGATTCATAACACACTACATGTCCCTCCTACATAAGGAATACACCAAGTCCCCTCTTGCAAGCATATTTACATACCACAAAATCTTTGTCCAAATCTGTAATATTTAACACTGCAGTATTTGTTAACAACGTTTTTAACCACTCGAAGCTTGTTGCACATTCCTATGTCCATTCAAATTTCTTACCTTTCCTTTGCAATGATGTAATAGGATAAGTAATCTAAGAGAAGTTCTTGATGAACCTCCTATAGTAACTTTCAAACCCCATGAATGATCTTACCTCATCCATGTTTATTGGAGTTTCCCACTCCATGATATCTCTTATCTTTTATGGATCCACTGCTATGCCTTCCTTGGAAACCACATGTCCCAAGTAATGTACCTCAGTCTAAAAGATACTGCACTTGTTAAGTTTGGCATACAACTGATGCTCTCTCAAAAATATCAATATTGTTGCTAAATGCTTAGAATTTTCTTCCTCACTCTTAGAATATATCGAAATGTCATCAATGAATACAATAACAAAATTATCCAGATAAAGATGCAACACACTATTCATCAAGCACATAAAGGTAGTTGGAACATTATTCAAACCAAATGGAACTACAACAAACTCATAATTCCCATACCTGGTCTGAAAAGTTGTCTTGTAAATGTCCTCTCCCTTAATGCTTACCTGATGATATATAGATCTCAGATCAATATTTGAGAACGTTGTTGCTCCCTTCAACTGATAATACAAGTCATCAATCCTCAGCAAAAAATAGTAGTTCTTGATGGTCATTTTGTTCAGTTTCTTGTAATCAATGCATAGTGTGAGAGTACCATCCTTCTTCTTCATAAACAATACCAGTGCACCCCAAGGTGATACACTTGGCCTAATGTATTGCTTTTAAAGCATCTCCTTCAACTGCAGCTTCAACTCTACCAACTCCGGTGTGCTCATCCTGTAATGTGCCTTAGATGTTGGTGATGCCCCTGGTACCAACTCAATACAAAGATATACCTCTCTATGAGGTGACAACTCTGAAAAATATGTGGGAAATACATCCTGAAATTGTTGAAATTTCTAGTACCTGCTCAAAACATTAGCATCATCAACTTCCTTACCTTCATCGCTAGAAATATGCACTGCAAATAACACACACCCTTTTCTATGACTACACTTTGCCTACATAGATGTCACCATCCTAACAGATGTTTATTTCTTCTTACCCTGTAAGATTATTTTCTCTCCATTGTCATCCAAGCACTCAATGGATTTGTCATATCAATCCACCTTAGTCCTACGAAGATATAACCAATATATACCCAAGATCATATTATACAATCCCAATGGAAATACATTCAAATGCACTAATGTAGACATGCAATTCAACTCAAATTCACAAGCTCTTACCTAATGATGAACTCTTTTCTTTGTACTTGTAGCCAACTTCACTAACCAAGATTCTCCATGCAATTATTTATTCAAACCACACTTATCCAGCAAGTCAAGACTAACATAAATATAATTATATCGAGGTTCAATCAAAATACAAACAACTTGATCACAAAGTTTACCGCCCATTGCAATGATATATGCCTAATGGTTTTCCTGCTTGTTATTCAATGCTGCATATATACAAGGAATACTCTGACCAACATCCCCAATAGTATGTGCCTCCTGTGCACTATAGATCTGAAGGCTACCACCCTGATTCTATTAAAAATATCTCTTGATATGTTCTTTGCCACATGTCAACCACTCCAACTATCTTGTACCATCACCTCTATGTTGTTGTGGTGATCCATGTCCCTGTCTGGCTACATTGAACTTCTTGTATGGTGCCACATTCTCTCTCTCTTCTGCATTCTCAGGCCTTGTTCTTTTTTACTACCATTTACTTTTACCCTTATCTTTCCATTCCATCCTTGTTGAGATTCATTCTTATCCTTTGAATGCTCATAAAGGTGCTTCAGTTTCCAAATAACTTCCTCAAGTGACCGAGGCTTGTCATACTCAATCCGATCTCCAAATGCTAATGGAAATCCATTGCCAAATCTCTAAAATTTTTCCTTTTCATATTTAAGATATGGTACATAGCTCAATAGCTCCAAGAACTTAGTCGTGTACTCCTCATCTATCATCGATCCCATCTTTAGCTCATATAATTATTTGGCCTTACTGTCGTAGTACCTTTCTGACAAGTACTTCTTACTGAACAACCTCTTGAAATCATGCCAAATCAAGTCCTTTGTCCTGATGTCTCTGACTCACTTCACATCTTGCCACTAGATATATACCTTACCTCTCAGACTGAACATAGCTACTATGGCCTTCATATTATCTATGTAATTATGAAAATCAAAGAACTTCTTCATCCCAAGTATCCAAGCCTCTGCATCTTCCAGCTTCTCCAAATCTACATCAAAAGTAGGTGGCTTAGCTTTCCTAAACTCATCTGAAAATTATTCCCTATCACTCCTCCTGTAAGGATGATAATGATGAAGATCATAATGTCTTTCAGAACCAAAACTAGAGTAGTACATGTTTCCATCACCTCTACTATCTGGGGTATCCAACAGCCTCTCATATCTCATTGTGTCATCTCTATTTGATCTATGACCACCATGAGACCTACTGTCATATGCCCCATTAGTTATGTCTTCCTGACCATAGCTGATCCAAAGTGGCCCCTATCATTGCAATTCTGACAAACTATGAAGGATTACTATATTAACCTCTGGTTGTTTCTCTTGTGCCTTCATGATTTTTTCATTGTCCACCTTACAACTCCTTATTTTTGCCTTCAAGCTTCTCAATGTGTAAGCCAAGTCATAAGTGTTCCCAACACCACGCTGCTCATCTGACCCATAAGGAGAATCTTGTGAACTATAATCTACCATCTTGATAGTCATCTTGTTCCCTTTCCTACAAGGCATCTTGTGTCAACTAAACCAAATCACAATAAACCAACATACCTTATCATAATTTGGGGAGGATATCTCACCTACTAGATCAACCAATCAATGTAATACATGTATAAACATAATCATAAAAACATATAGACATATAACACATAGTTATATCAACACATAAACATCATTCTAGCTAGAGTCCAATCATCAATGCATGACCATATCAACTACACATACCATGACGTCATGCATGACAACAACCACGTCAAGATATACTTGACAACATGTAAGCACTAATCACACACATACCATGCATAACCAATCATATACTCATGATGACACATTTCACAACAACACCATCATCTCTCCCATGGAAACATCAATGCAACCATGAACAACACCATGCAGATGCAAAAAGCACATAGACCACAAGTATGAGTAAAAAATATGCAACTAACATAAATGCATGACCAACACACTTCCCATCCAATCCAAGGGGTGAACCATGCTCTGATACCACTCTATAACAACCTATTCCCACATTTACCCAAGCTACCGGTACACTGGGGTAAACATGCAACGATAGGCTACTATGATATGATTCAACCTCCTAGGTCACCTTAAGGAAGTGGAACTGACACCACACAACTACACAAACCTTCTGCACCTGCAACAAGACACCTAGGAGCCATCAAAACCTTCCAAGAGGCTAGCCCTAAGACAAAAAAACCTTTTCGTGCATCAATCTCAAAGTATATCCCTTGATATAGGAAAGAGTGCAACTGGAAACCTCCAGTCGCTTGCACAACATGGGCATGTGTGCGTCTCAGGAATTTTTCAGGCACAGGGCTTAGTTCACTGCCCAGAACTCCATGACACTTCCAGAAATGAAATATAACAGAGGAATAATGATGTAAATGCAATGAATTGAAAAAGTACCTGACTGGACCCCTACTAGCCATGAAAAGCATTTCATCAAACATGTCAAAACTATGTAATTTACAAGTGTAAACAACATATCTAAGCATAAGGGTCTCATACTTATCTAAGAATTTCTAAGAAGCACTAATGCCTTATATCATTAACTACTTTATCACATATTAGGTCAGATATTCATTGCTCATTCATTTACAAATCAAAACATGATGAGAGCCATACATTATCACTGTCATAATACATGCTTATAACCAACATAATAAAAATAGAAATATGAAGGATACATCAGCCATAGAATCCACTTATAGACAAGTATATTACTCATGAAAGAACAAGGGAAAATAACCTCTTATTAATGTGTGCAAAGGCCAACCAGGTTTGGGACTTCCATGAACCATCCGACCATAGATTGGCTGAGCCAAATCTCTCTTCAGCCAATCATCCCTGTGCCATATTCCAAGCATGAATGTGGGAATCAAACTAGAAGAACCAACCAGGGATTCCTGAGGCTAAACCACCTCACCCTCATCAATAGAAACTAGGATTTACCACTATCCACACTGGATCACTAGGCTAAAACAATAAACATGTAATACTAGGCTTTACCATGATCTCCACCAGATCACTAGGCTATAAAAAGCATGGATTCCATTGGATTTATCCACCTGCACCAAGAGGAATTTTCTTGTCTCCTAGTCTTCGGGCTTTACCGCAATCCACACCAAATCATTAGTCCCTAACTAAGACTCCACCCTCCATACTTTACCATTTATCCCATCCCTAGATTCATAGGCCTGATGGAGAGCACCCACCTCTATTATTTATTGTATATCCTGTCATTCACCGGTCAAGGTTTCCTAGGCCCATCGAGCCACACAATACCTGGCTTTACAATAACCCACAATCCGATTCAGGGGTTACTATGCGAGTGGCTTTACCACAATCCACAGTCTGGTTCAGGGATCACAAGGCCATGTGTTCTTTCTTTCATAGATCCACCTCACATAGCTTCGAAACCATCCAACAATCTAGCTCAACCAAAACATGAGAACCCCATCACACCATGGCTATCCAGAAATGGAACTTGGCAAGGATGAATAACATTGTCACACCTGGAAACACCCTTGCCAATGAAAACAAGAGAACCAAGAACACACATGCATAACCATTGTTAGGTCTATATATTACTAGTATAGTCCCTTATTGTTGTTAGTATAACCCCCTTATTGTTATTATTGTACCCTTGTAACACCCATATTGTTATTATTGTGTCCTTAAATTATTATTGTTAGGTCGGCTAGGATTACATTGTGGCCCCACCAGGATTACATTGTGGCCCCATGGACTCCTATATATAGAAAGGAGGTTTTGTAATTTGTATCATCCAATAATTGTTCATTCATGTAATGTATTGGAGGTTTCCCCCTGAAGTGGATTATTTCTAAGGCGTTGATATCTCTTTTCTTCTATTTTTGGAGTTGGTTTCACAACATTTGGTATCAGAGCTTTGGATTCTATGGTTTTCACTGTTCCAAACCAGTCATCGTGGAATTTTCGCTGTAAATTTTGTTCTACGAAGGTTCAGAAGCTGAAATTTTTAGAGTGCGAAGCCGAAATCCTGAGGAAAATCTTCGCAAAATTTCAGAGATTGGTTCGTAATATTTTCGTAGATATGATTTGTGGAAGTTAGGGCGTTTTAGAGGCTCCTGAATTTAACCTAAACAGGTCATCGCGGAATTTGCGTTATAATTTTTTTTCTACAAAGTTTCAGAAGCTGAAATTTCTGGAGAGCAAAGCCGAAATCCTGAGGAACATCTTCGCAAAATTTTAGATCTTGGTTCGAAATATTTTCAGAGATATGATTTGTGGAAGTTAGGTTTTTTTCAGGCTCCCGAATTTCATCTCAAAGAGGTTATCTTGGGAAAATCTTCATAATTATCTCTCTGAGCATCAGATTGGAATGTGGTAAAAAGTGGCTGTAATTACACAAACTATAGTTTCTTGTCTATCAATTTCAGATCCAGAGGAGGAAACAGTGACACGCGTCAAGTCATACAAGTTCGCTCTACTGAAACAATCCATAATTGGGTCATTGTGGGAGATTGGACATAACTTTGTCTTGAAGAATCCAAATCAGGTCAAACCTGTGACATTTGAAAGAAGCTTCAGAGGGATACTACAAGGCCAAATTTCAGATATTGTGGATCTACAATTACAGAGATAATTCAATTTCAATATTGAGCTCCTCAAAAGCAAGTACAAGGTTGTATTTTTTTTCCCAAATTGCATAAATCTTATTTGAAGAATCAAGTTGAATTGATTCCAAGGGCATATTGTAGAATATATATCAGTATTAGATTCTAAAATGGCCCCTAAAAAGAATTCAACACCCATTAAGCCTTTAGAAGGCTCTACTATGACTCATGAAGACGAATAATGGCAACATGACATATCAAATTTACGAGAGCGAGTGCAACAAATTTCACTCTCGCAAAGAGCAACAAAAAATGACATGGAAGTTTTGAAGAAAGGCGTGGAAACAAAGATGGATGGTTTGACGAAAGGCATGGAATCTAAGATGGATGGTTTGAATAATGGCATGGAAGCTAAGATAGATGGCATGGAAGTTGGCATGGAATCTAAAATGGAAAACATGAAGAATGATCTAAAAGCAGACATGGAAGGTTTGACAAAGTTGATACAAAAAATGTTTCCTAATGGTGAAAAGATACTAGAGGAAACTCATGATGAGAAAAAAATAAATTCTAATCGTGATTTCATAAACTCTAACGTTGGTGGGAAGAACCACCATATTCCAAAAATGGATATGAGAAAGTTTGATGGAAAGGATCCTGTAACATAGATACTATAGATGGAGCAATATTTTGATCTCAATAATGTGCAAAACACATAAAAGGTACGCATTGCAACATTACATTTAGAACAAAATACATTTGTATGGTATCGATGGCTTTGCTCCAGTAAAAAAATTGTCACTTGGCCAATTTTTACGGAGGAAATGATAGCACATTATGAGGATACAAAGAGCAACACCTTCTTTAGCCAATTGATAAATCTCAAACAAAAGGGTTTAGTGGGGGATCACATTGAGGACTTCCAAAAATTGAATATAAGGGTAACTGATATTCCAAAGGAACACAGGATTGATCTCTTCTTAGGTACTTTAAAGGATAACATCCAACATGAAGTTCACGTTTTGGAACCTGATTCATTGGAGAAGGCATTCAGGTTGGCAAGAAAAATTGAATGTAAAATTATGGCGACAAGGAAGTCTACCACTCACTTCTATAAAGAGGGAAGTGTTGCTACTCCTATATTTCAACAACCTACAAGGTTGACACCACAATAATGGGAAGAAAAAAGAGAAAAAGGTCTTTGCTACAGTTGTGATAGCAAATACACTAAAGGTCATAAGTGTGCTGAGAAGAAATTATTTTACATAGATTGTGAAGAGGAAGAAGAAAATGAACAAGAAGAGGATATACACCAGGAACCAACCCTAGAAGAGGAAGAAATGAGTCCGACCATATCCTATAATGCATTGGCAGGAATTACCACTCCTCAAACTCTCAAGATATAATGACATATCAAGAAGAAAAAGGTAGTAGTGTTGATTGATTCAGGTAGTACCCATAATTTTATTCATTATAAGGTAGCCAAGGAATTGAATTGTTTCCTATACCCAACACCAGAATGTCAAGTGATGGTTGCAAATGGAGGAACTATAAATTTCTCTGGAAAATGCCATAATATCAATCTAACCATGGGGGAATATTTATTGAATATTCCAATGCTTTCCATTCCTATGGGAGGTGCTGATGTTGTACTAGGAGTACAATGGTTACAATCTTTGGGGACGGTAGCTTTTAATTTTCAAGAACTTTTCTTGAAATTTTTTTCAGAAGGAAAGGAAGTTGAATTACGGGGTATTGCGGGGAAGCCAGGAAGGATAATAAGCTCTAATGTCACGACAAAGCTTCTAAAGAAAGAACAACGAGGCGTAATTGCACAATTATGCTCACTAGAAGTTCCGACATCAAAATCATCTATTTCTGCAGATCTCCAACAAGTCTTGGACAATCATTCCAAGGTGCTTGAAACTCCCAAAGGACTCCCACCTATTTGTGATCATGATCATGCTATTCATTTGATTCCAGGAAGTGTTCCTCCAAACATCAGGCCTTATAGATATCCTTATGTCCAAAAGAGCGAAATTGAACGTATGATTGCAGACATGTTAGAGCTGGGTATAATTCAACCTAGTCAAAGTTCTTTCTCTTCTCCTGTAGTATTGGTACAAAAGAAGGATGGATCATGGCGCATGTGTCCCAATTATAGGAAGCTCAATAAGCTCACCATTAAAGATAAATTTCCCATTCCTGTGATTGATGAATTATTGGATGAATTACATGGAGCAATTTATTTTACCGAGTTGGATCTTCGTTCAGGATATCATCAAATTAGAATGAAGACTGAAGATATTCCGAAAACAATATTTCGAAATCATGAGGGTCATTATGAATTTTTGGTCATGCCTTTTGGCCTTACCAATGCACCTTCTACATTTCAAGGGTTGATGAATTCCATTTTCAAACACTTCCTTAGAAAATTTGTGCTAGTATTTTTTGATGATATACTAATCTACAACAAGTCTTGGAAGGATCATGTTGAACATGTTGACAGGGTGCTCAAACTATTGCAGGAGAAACAATTATATGCAAAAACATCCAAATGCTTCTTTGGAGTACAAGAGGTGGAATATCTGGGTCATATTGTATCTCACGAGGGTGTTAAAGTAGACCCTAACAAAATTAAAGCCATTAAGGAATGGAAAGTCCCCACAACCATAAAGCAGTTGCGAGGATTTCTCGGGTTAACCAGGTATTATCGCAAGTTTGTTAAGAATTATGGGAGAATAGCAGCACCTCTAACAACATTATTGAAGAAAGATGCATTTTCATGGACTCCTGAAGCAACTAAGGCCTTTGAACATCTTAAAGAGGTAATGTGCCTAGCACCAGTCTTAGCTACGCCAGACTTCACAAAAAACTTTATTGTGGAATGTGATGCCTTGGGAAATGGAATTGGTGTTGTTTTAATGCAAGAAGGAAGACCAATTGCTTTTGAAAGTCGTCCAATCAAAGGAAAGTGTTTACAGAAACCTATTTATGAGAAGGAAATGTTAGCAATACTGCATGCACTAAAGAAACGGAGAACTTACCTAATGGGAAGACACTTCAAGGTAAAAACTGATCATGATAGTCTTAAACACTTTTTGGAACAAAGACTATCTTCAGAAGAGCAGAAAAAAATGGGTCACAAAGATGTTGGGTTATGACTTTGAAATTTTCTACAAAAAAATGGAAGCTAAATGTTGTTGCAGATGCACTCTCAAGAAAGAATGAAGATGTGGAAGCATTTCTTTGTGCCATTTCTATTATCCAACTAGATTGGATAACCGAAGCAAGAGATGAATGGAAGAAGGAAGAAGAACTGTGGACACTCATTCAAAAGTTGCAACAAGATCCTAGTACATCTGATATGTTTAGTAGGAAAAATGATTCCTTATGGTACAAAGATTGCTTATATCTTTGTAAGAATTCCCAACTAAAACAAAATATTCTTCTGGAATTGCATACTTCTCCTTTAGGAGGACATTCACGATTTTTAAAAACTTACCACAGGGTGAAGAAAGAATTTTTTTGGGATGGCCTTAAATCTGATATTCAAAAGTTTGTGGTGGAATGTTTGGTTGCTAGCAAAATAAATTTGAGACATTTAAGACCCCAGGTCTTCTACAACCTCTATCCATTCCAAGTCAACGTTGGGAGGGGATTTCAATGGATTTTATCACAGGTTTACCTAAGTCTGAATTAAAGAATGTCATCATGGTGGTAGTTGATAGACTTACCAAGTCTGCACACTTTTGTGCATTATCTCATCCATTTAAATCAAGTATAGTTGCTACTACATTTATGGACACAATTCAAAAGCTACATGGAAACCCAAGGGTTATTGTGAGCGACAGAGATCCCATTTTTACTGGAAATTTTTGGATGGAGTTATTTTCTTGTTTGGGTACTCAATTAGCTCATAGCTTATCTTATCGTTGTGGAGCGATAAAAAGGGTCTTTTTAACTCCTAATTACCTTCACATTAATTATCAACCCAGGGACGACTTTTTATTTCAAGAGTGTACTCAAATCGAGGCGCTATTTACTCAAGAGTAATGTTTGTGAAGATGTAGTATAGAAATACAAATGCGTAAATAATAAATGCTCGAAAAGAAATCTAATTACAAATGACAAAAATGTAAAGACTACACTACAACAACCTGCTAGGACATCGATTAGGGATGCAGAGTACTAACTCTTTCCTAGAAATCGATGTGAGGACCAAATCTGGGGACCCGGAATGATTAGCTCTGCCCTGCTACTTAGAGATCTCAAAGCAAGTGAAAACAACTCAAAGGAAATGAAATCTAAAACGCAAACAGGAAAGGAACAGCAATCTAAAAGCAATGAACATGAATTGAATAGCAGCGTAAACTAAACAGTGAATTCAATTCATAACCAAGCAAACTAGACTTCTACTCTTTAATCCTGTCGACAGCCACGCAACAATCAACTATCGTAATTCATAAACAAAAGGACCAACAACCGGAATTAGATACGTAAAAACAACATTTTATAACAATTGAATCATGAATCATGCTTCTTGTAAAGAATGAATAACAATGACTCTGTATTTGATCCAATTAGCAATAACTCAATTCTTTAATTGTAATAAACGAACTTCACACAACAGAAATAAACTAATAGAAATACGAACAGCAGATCGCTCCACCAGGGCCGGGCCCTCAACCACTGATGAAGCGTTGCTGTGCTTTACTCCAGCGCTTGAGAAATGGAACAACAGTGAACTCCTTTATTAATCAGGCATTAATAATGTTTACAAACAGCTCACACTCTCTTAACAAGAGCCGATGTACAATTCTGCAAATTACAATAAGAAAAGTCTCTCCATCCTCCCATACACAATACATGCTTCCCCTTTTATAATCAGAAGGAGGAGAAATTAAATAGCAAATAGGATCTCTAATAATAATATTGAATTTATTCAAACCAATTGATCAACAATAAAATAGATTTACATCCATCTTTCAACAACAGCAAGTTGAATTTGGCTTTGTAGCTGAGATTTGGAGGACGGCCGCAACCACAAATCTGAGAAAATCGTGCTCAAAGAACCCTGCGTTTCTCTTAGTACAAGCCAAATTTGGGCAAACCGTTCTCCATAAAAGTTAATTGGGTCCGTTCTGAACAAAACCCATGTTCCGGATTTTCCAGATTCGTCTTCATTTGCTCAGAATCTCAACCGCAAAACTGTCACTCCTTATTCTAAATAGCATTTCGAGTCGTGGCACTTTTAATGATCAAATCTTCAATCCGGAAATTATCTTGGAGGCTAAAAATGGTGAATAATGTTATAACCAACTTATTAAAACTATCATTGATAAAATAATTCATAATCATCAATTTATTAGAAATAAAGGAGAATAAATAATATTCATTCATAAGAGCATAAATCATTATAAAATGGATTTAAATAATAAATTATAATAAATGACGTGATGAAGAATGGTAGAAATGGGTGGAATAAGCATTCACAAGTGATAATAATAATGGCATATTAACGGCCCAACATACCCCCACACTCAATCTGTTGCATGTCCTCATGCAACGAAAACTGAATATATTGCATGTCCTCATGCAACCCAAAGACAAAAACCCATGTGTTAACCAAGCAATAAAAAATATGTTCATCTCAGCTCATGAAATGGATAGAACAAATGAATTCTTCCTTAATTAATGAATATTCACTTTTAGAAATCTTGATGAAGGCATAACAATTTTTATATTGACATTCAACTATATGTATATATGAAGTTGCAACAAAATATGATATAAGTAACAGCAAACTTCATTAACCATTTTCTCAAAAACTACAAACCAGCCTTTGTTGAAATTTGGCAAGTAAATTTATAATATATGAATCCCTTTATGATCCAAAAATCAGATCGTTTTGATGCATGGATCATCAGATATAAACAAAATGGCTGTAGGTGAGAGTGCATGATTTCCAAAATTTTATGAACCAATATTTCTTGAAATTGTCTGGATTTGTATTAATGATACGTCTGCATTTTTCAAAAACCACAAGAATTGAGTTCATAGTTTTAAAAATATTATGGAAATCAATTTCTGCCCTGAAATTGTATGCCTTAAATGAGAAAGAAAATTGAAAACATCCATCATGCCTAGCAATTCCTCCCCCTCTCTGAAAAATTAGCATGCCCTCATGCGATGCTAGAAAAAAATTGAGGTGGTTGCTACCAGCTGTTGAATTCTCTGCTTGGTGTAAAACAACATGGAATAAGGGAGGTGTTGAGAATGAATAAGAATAGCAATGGATGATAAAGAAGATGAATAACATGGTCATACGAAAGAAATGAATGAAAGGAACACTCCCCCCATACTCGAAAATGATATGCTGCTGAAAAAGGGAAAGTGGTAAAGATGTGGAATGAAGGATGATAAATAATGCTCAAAATGGATTTTCATGAAATTCTCCTAAATTCGTAATAAATCAGAAAATTATGCTATTTTACCTCAAGTTTTACCTCCAAAAAAGTGGAATGACATATATGGACTGGCAGTTGTTGAAGCAGAGTTGGTGCTGAAAGTGATGCAAAAGGTGGAATCCAGGTAAGCACATCATGTCTGAAGAATTGTTCACGTTCGCGAGTTGAAGAATTGTAGTCATGTTGTGAATAGAATTCTGCCCATACTTGTTTTTTTCCTGTAAACAAAGCACTATTTGGCATACAATGTTCTTGAATCCATAGTGTTAGGTTTGAATAGCAACAGATAAGATGCATGCAAAACTTTCAATCGAAAAAACTTTGTCAAATCATCAAGTTATGGCAGAGTTCAGTAATTATATTTCATGTTATCCCAGAATGCATACATTCCCCCTCCAATTAGAAAAGGGATTCCATGACCATAAAGCATATGAAAGGTGTTGTGCTGACGACAAGGCAAGGGAATGATTAATATGGTAGTAAATGAAGCAAAGTACACATATCAATGATAGGACGGCAAGAGGTATGGTTATAATGAAAGTGGAGTGTGTAAATATAGTTATGAATAAGAGATAGGATGCTTTGGATTGATGATAAGTTATGCGAAAAATAAAAGGACAACAATATGCCAAAAAGATGCTTTTTTGACAGTATTCTAGCCAAAAATGATGTTATTGATCAGAAAACAATTTCTCATGTGTAAAGGTTCAAAACAGGGAAAAATTAAGGAAATAACTTCTCTGATAAAAATAAAATAAGAAAAGGGTATTATAGTAATAATTGACGATAAGATATAACTTTAATACCATAAGCAGAGCCTCTGCTGCCAGCAGGTGTCCATAGCCTCGATAGGGTTGTTTTTTAACCCGTATGAGCCACGATCCTCAATTTATAAATGGAGAGTTCCAGTGTTGTTCTACAGAAGAGATCAGTGTGCTGGCATGGTAACCAGATAACCACACTGCCATTCACTGTGATGTAGCAAAAGTGATCAGGCCGACTCATGATGAGACCTCCTGTTCCAAGGATATTTTGGAAATCCAATGGATCATAACCCTGGTGTGGTGGCCATAATGGGAATGTCACTTCGTGACAGCCTTATGAACATGATAGGCTGGCTTGTAATGAGACCCGATATCCTCCATCTGCAAACAAAATTTTGTTCTGATTACATAGTTTTATGATAAAAAGAGGAAGGCTCAGTACTCCTTAAGAGTAGGGATGGTGGAAGAAGTTGAACATGTCAATAGAAAAAAAAATATACCCATAATATCATTCATTACAGACAGAGAAGATTATAACCAGGAAGGGTGGAACCAGCATGGTATTAAGATGATCAATCAGTATCATGTACAGCATAAAACGATGCAGTAAAGTAGTATATAAATAACTGTGTCCCTTTTCTTAAAAAGAATCTCTCAGCTAGAAGTTGTCCTGTTAAAGATCATATTGTTAATGTTATTCATCTGTTTCAATAGAATCCATAATTCTTGTCCTCATAGAAGTATTGTACTTCATGTCATGAAAGGGAATCAGAAAAATGGGGCTGAGATGAGCTAGGAATAATCCCACAAGAGGAAGGAAGGGTTGCTCCCAAAGTGTTGCTTCTTTGAAGGAACAGCAAAAACACTCAAAAAAAGTGTTGTTCCTTGTAGGGAACAACCAAGGAAATGCACACAAAAAAGCAAAAATACACACAAAAAAAGTGTGAAGTCTAAGCTGTCGTTTTGGAAAAAGGAACAAAGAAATGGACAAATTAATACAATGCAAACATGCAAAAAAAACAAATTAGCTGTTCACGGTATTGATGCTGAGGATGAGTTACGCTTTGAATGAAGCAATACCTGAAACACAAAATATAAGAGAAATTAGAAAAGAAACAACAAAAAAACAATATGTAAATAAATAAATTAAGTTACAACAGCTATGATGTTATGTCAAAAAAAATGATCTCTTTGAAAAATGTTTTGGCAGTAGTGATAAGACATGAATCTTCAAATTGAAATCAATTCTTCATTTCTTCTATTACGAATCCGTTGGGTAATGAGTTAGATGAAATTCCTTTGTTTCATAAAATTTCTTTCAAAAATCACTCGTCCATAAATTGACCTGCTTTATTTTCCCCAGACCTGCAAAAAACGAGTGTCTACCTGCAAGAAAACATTAAATCATGGAGAAAGGAGAAAGCATGCCCCTAATCCAAGAATTATGCAACAAACTAACAAGTAGTTACTCTGTAAAACAAATCCACGGAGAAAATAACAAAGTAAAATTTATTTGTTACCTGCGGGAGAGCAGTGGCCAATCATGCTAACCTGCAGTGTTTTAGTCACCACTTCTTTGTTTTTCGTCCAAATTGAGTGATTTCAAAACCAAATGAGATCTAATTCAAAGGTTAATCTCCAATAGCAACAGGTTTTAAAAATTCAATTATATGATATGTCAATTTTACTTAGAACGACCTGCATAACAGAGTCATTTTTGCTTACCCCACTTAGAACAACTGTGAATGTTTTAAGCATAGATTCTTCCTTTGATGTCGGATTCGAATGATTCAAATTGAAAATGAAAGTAGATTCATTTATTTATCTCCAATAGAAACATGTTTTGAAGAAAAGAAGAATTGATAGGTAAAACACTGTAAGGAACATCCGGAAAAACAGAGTTTTAAGGGTGCTGATTTACGATAAACAGTCAGTATTTTGATCATAGCTTCCCCATACGATATCGAAAATGAGTGATTCCAATTGCATTGGAAACTAGATTCATAGGGAAATCTACTAGAGAAACAGGTTTTAAAAATATGGTCATTTAGGCCTCCAAAAACTGACTGTCCCAACTCTGTTCCTGAGCTGCCCGCTAGACATCCGGTCAATGTTTTGGTTCTAACTTTTTCGTTTCAAATCCAAATTGACCGATTCAAATTGGGTTAGAAAGTAGACATCAGGGGATACTTAGGATAGAAACAAGTTTTAAAAATATTCAATTTTTCCCCCCCAAAACATGACTGTCCCAACTATGTTTTCAGAAATTTTATCAAGCCCGCAAGCCAAAAAAATGATATTCAAACAATTTTTCCATATTGATGATAAAAAATGAATATGAGTGTTCAGAGAGCTATTATTTCCATTATAAGTCATCTACATACACAAATGAATTAAAAAAATTATCACCAATATTGATTTGCATAGCATGTTGCAACAAAAAACAAGTAGTTTTACATAAAAAACAAAATGCATTTATTTATTCCCTATTTATTTTATGTTCTATACTAATCTATTTTGATTTGAAAATGAATATGACTACGTATAGGAGGCTTCCAATGGAACCATTTTCGAAATATGGCTTCATGTATACACATACCCAAATTTGAAAGATGCATATTAGTGAAAATTAGGGTACGAGAAGCCAACTTCCCTTGAAAAAAAGGTATCAAAAATTGTTGAAGCATAGAGTGATGATGCAAACACGTGATGGAGTGAAACCAATCTTCAATATATCCGTTACTTTCTTGATTTCCCATCATACCATGAAGTTCTTGAGCGTTTAAAATGGTTTGTTGGTGCAACCTAGAAGAAACCTCATTTGCTTCCATAGCTTCTACAATTTTTGAATTTGAAACATTCCGAATCTCATTGTAAGTTTTCTCTAATGGCGCATGTGAGATAGAATGGGGGGGAAGGGTGGGTAAATTTAAGTGTACCAACATTGTAAGCATGTTGTACCGGGGTTTATTGTGGTGGGGGTGTGAAATTAGGTTTTAGAGCTCAGGGGTAAGGAATGAGCATTTTGATGATGTAGTTGATTGGGTTGAGTGGATGATTTTGATAGGCAAGCAAGATGTTGTGGAAGAGCTGGTGGAGAATATGGAGGATGTGTTTTTGCTACAAGATGAGGGAGAGTATTCATGCAATCATAATATGAACCATGCCAAACTTGTAGACAAGATTGGTGGGGGTATATCGAGATTGACATTGCTGCCCTGACACATGATTATTCCATAATGGATTATACAAGTAAAAAAATTGAGGGAAGTGTTTTGAACCATACATGTAGGCCACGATTTCCATGGTTTTAACATTGTTGCAGCTTCCCCATCTTTTTTATATGCTACTTCCATCCTAGATAAGGAAGAGTGAGTATCTATAGGATGCTCCTTTTGACAATGAGGGAAAAACACTTCTTCAATTTCTTGATTTTTCTGAAGCTATAAAACATCCAATTGTGAATTTAGAGAGCTAATAAAATCATATTTAAAATTTTTAAATAAAACATTGATTTCAACTCTTATGTCTCCTATTCTTGTAGCAGATTTGGAAAACAAAGAACAAACATCTCTAGAATTCTTACCAGCCTTGGAGATTCCTCTTGAATACCTTATGCACAACTCACAAACATCATCATATGATAAATGAAAAACATCACCTTTTCCTATCAGATTTAAGAGTTCTAAAAATTCATCTTTGATTCCTTTAAGAATGAGTGTTTTTAAGATCTCTTTCTCCAAATGCTTATATTTTGATTTTTGAAGGTTGTATTGAAATCGATCTACATAGTCCTCCAAACTTTCATCTTCCCCTTGTATTATACTGAAAATATCTTCATTGGATTTTCAATAGTCTTGGTACTTCTTCAAGAATATGTTCTTCATGTCCTCCCATGATTGGATGCAATTCCCACCTAGGCTCATGAACCATCGGAGAGCTGCTCCTTTTAGAGTAAGAGGAAACACTTTCAATCTTTGATCATTAGTACAATAATGATATCCTCTACAAATTATTTCGAACTCAAATAAGAATGTATCTGGATCTTCATTTGCTAAACCATGAAATTTTGGTAAAGATGGGGGAATTATGTGCATTTGTGTCACTCCTCCTAGATCTTTGATAGGAAATTCAAAAGTAGAAACGTGAGCCATTTCTTACCATAATATAAGATGTTCTTCATGTGTTCCTTCGAAGCTCCTTCTTCCAATGTTCCTGTCAATTAGTTAGTGAAATGGGTGGTGCTTACATCACCACTTGAGTGAAATCATGTGATTCTTTTTTCAAAATTTCTATTTTTCCCTAGTCATTCACACAAAAATTCAAACATCTATTTCTACACAAAAAAATTAACAAATCTGCCGGAAAGCGGGTGGGGGAGCAGGGCTGTTACATGCTCCGTACGCAGGTTCTTACCTTCCGTTTTTAATACCCAATTCTCTCCTAGCAGGCACTCATCAGATTCACACTACTCTTTAGAAATGGCTACACTCTCCCCGGCAATGGCGCCAAAATGTGGAGCGATAAAAAGGTGTCTTTTTAACTCCTAATTACCTTCACATTAATTATCAACCCAGGGACGACTTTTTGTTTCAAGAGTGTACTCAGTCTGAGGCGGCTATTTACTCAAGAGTAATGTTTGTGAAGATGTAGTATAGAAATACAAATGCAGAAATAATAAATGTTTGAAAAGAAATCTGCTTGAAAAGAAATCTAATTACAAATGACAGAAATGTAAAGACTACACTACAGCAACCTTGCTAGACATCGATTAGGGATGCAGTAGTAATAACTCTTTTCCCTAGAAATCGATGTGAGATGACCAAATCTGGGGACCTGGAATGATTAGCTCTGCCCTCTACAGTTTAGAGATCCCAAAGCAAGTGAAAACAACTCAAAGGAAATGAAATCTAAAACGCAAACTGGAAAGGAACAACAATCTAAAAGCAATGAACAGGAATTGAATAGCGGCGTAAAATAAACAGTGAATTCAATTCATAACCAAGCAAACTAGATTTCTACTCTTTAATCCTGTCGACAGCCACGCAACAATCAACTATCGTAATTCATAAACAAAAGGAACAACAACTAGAATTAGATACAAAAAAACAACATTTTATAACAATTGAATCATGAATCATGCTTCTTGTAAAGAATGGAATAACAATGACTCTGTATTTGATCCAATTAGCAACAACTCAATTATTTAATTATAATAAATGAACTTCACACAACATAAATAAACTAATAGAAATACCAACAGCAGATCGCTCCACCAGGGCCGGGCCCTCAACCACCGGTGAAGCGTTGCTGTGCTTTACTCCAGCGCTTGAGAAATGGAACAACAGTGAACTCCTTTATTAATCAGGCATTAATAATGTTTACAAACAGCTCACACTCTCTTAACAAGAGCCGATGCACAATTCTGCAAATTACAATAAGAAAAGTCTCTGCATCCCCCCATACACAATACGTGCTTCTCCTTTTATAATCAGAAGGTGGAGAAATTAAATAGCAAATAGGATCTCTAATAATAATATTGAATTTCTTCCAACCAATTGATCAACAATAAAATAGATTTACATCCCTCTTTCAACAACTGCAAGTCGAATTTGGCTTTGTAGCTGAGATTTGGAGGACGGCCGCAACCACAGATCTGAGAAAATCATGCTCAAAGAACCCTGCGAATCTCTCAACACAGGCCGAATTTGGGCAAACCCTTCTTTGATAAAGTTAATTGGGTCCGTTCTGGACAAAACCCATGTTCCGGATTTTCCAGATTCGTCTTCATTTGCTCAGAATCTCAACCGCAAAACTGTCACTCCTTATTCCAGCGCATTTCTGAGTTGGCACTTTTAATGATCAAATCTTCAATATGGAAATTACCTTGGAGGCTAAAAATGGTGAATAATGTTATAACCAACTTATTAAAACTATCATTGATAAAATAATTCATAATCATCAATTTATTAGAAATAAAGGAAGATAAATAATATTCATTCATAAGAGCATAAATCATTATAAAATGGATTTAAATAATAAATTATAATAAATGACGTGATGAAGAATGGTAGAAATGGGTGGAATAAGCATTCACAAGTGATAATAATAATGGCATATTAACGGCCCAACAATCGTCCTCAATCTGATGGTCAAACTGAGATAGTAAATAAATGTTTGGAAGGATATCTTAGTTGTTTTTTATCTGATAAACAAACACAATGGGTCAAGTGGTTACCTCTCGCTGAATGGTGGTATAACACTTCCTTCCATACTGCAGCAAAAATGACCCCATTTATGGCACTTTATGGATATCATCCACCATCCATCACATCATATTTAAGAGAAAATTTGAAGGTTCAAGTGGTGGAAGATCACATTGAGCATCAACAAGAAGTTCTCCAACTCTTAAAGGACAACCTGAATTTGGCACAAAATCGAATGAAACAACAGGCAGATCAACATCACAACGAGAGAAGTTTTGATGTAGGAGACTGGGTATTTTTATGGCTACAACCATACAAACAAATGTCCCTCAAGCAAGCTAAGAAGGATAATAAATTATCGCCAAAGTACTATGGTCCTTACAAGGTGTTGCGAAAGATTGGTACTATGGCATACAAATTGGAGCTTCCTGCTTCTTCGCGAGTACATCCAGTTTTCCATGTTTCATGCTTAAAGAAGGTTATAGGTGAAAATATTCCAGTTCAAACAATATTTCCAGAACTTGATGATGAAGGAAAGATAATATTGGAACCTGAAGTGGTCATGGAAACAAGAACTCGACGGCTACGGAATCGATCAATTTCAGAGTATCTCATCAAGTGGAAGAACTTACCCACTGAAGATTCTACATGGGAGGATGAGAATTTTATACAAAAGCACCCAGAGCTACTCAAGCGTTGAGGACAACACTTTTTTTTGAAGGAGAGGGGCATGTTAGGTCCCTATATTACTAGTATAGTCCCTTATTGTTGTTAGTGTAACCCCCTTATTGTTATTATTGTACCCTTGTAACCCCCATATTGTTATTATTGTGCCCTTAAATTATTATTGTTAGGTCAGCTAGGATTACATTGTGGCCCCATGGACTCCTATATATAGAAAGGAGGTTTTGTAATTTGTATCGTCCAATAATTTTTCATTCATGTAATGTATTGGAGGTTTCCCCCTCGAAGTGGCTTATTTCTAAGGCATTGATATCTCTTTTATTCTATTTTTGGAGCTGGTTTCACAACAACCATGCATACCAAATATGGAAAGGAAATCACACATGCAAATTGATACATGCAAGTAACCTCGTTGTAGTTACTTGATCCCACTCTTCCTTGCTTGATATTCTCTTCCTATTTTCCTTCTTTTCCTTTCTCAATCCAATGTTGATGTGCTCCAAGAAAACTCTAAGTGTCTAAGAGTGTGTGAGAGAGATAATTGAGAGATAGCTCCAAAACTGAACTAATAAAAGGTACCAATTGATCCTCATAAGCCTTTTTATCAATTAGGCCTCTATTCTCTTCATTTTCCATTATTTTCCTTCATTTACATCCTCTCATGTTGTTGAATCCTTAGTTAAACTGAGAGGGGGGGGGGGGTGAATCAATTTAACACATACATGAGCTTTTTAAAATTTTTCATCAAGCTTATTTACAACTTAAGTTTATAACCAACTTAATATGTGAATAGTCTTAATATGTAGCAGCAAGTATTAAGATAATGTGACACCAAAATTATTATGAGAGCATCAAGCATTAAGCAGATTGGATAGAACATATCAACACATAGGAAACACACACAGAGACAACAGATATAAGTGGAAAACCATAAAGGGAGAAAACCACATCTTATTATTGTTGTGATGCAAAGGCAAGCTCCAACTCCCACTCACCACTGATTTTCTGTAGGCACCAACCTACAGGAGGCTCTAACCTCAGTCAACTACAACTGACATATATCAAGCTTCAACTTCATAGGGAAGCTCCAACTTCCTCATTATATCAAAAGAAAATATTTGCTGATTTACCTTAGATATTAGCTCTATTCTGTAGCATCTCTTTCTTCTCCTCCTTTTTCTTATCTTCTCTGCCTCAATTCTTCATACTTTGCATTCTCTCACCTCTTTACTGCATATCAATATGATATCCTTTATATAGTTTGCCTCATAACTGTTCGCATTCTACAGGGAATTCAAAGTGAATAGCCCTGAATCTTCGCCTTCTGCCTCCTCACTTCTTTATCCAACTCATTCAGAAAACTACAACAATTTGTACAACTTTCAGTTTTACAGTGGAGTTTTGTTTCCAATGGAGACTTGCCAGTGCATCACAAACAATATAAACCAATTAAAACAATTGCATTTAGTTATAATGAGAATTCCATCTCAACCCATTCAACCTTTTGGATCAC
Organism: Pinus albicaulis; assembly: GCA_034641835.2. NCBI lineage: Eukaryota > Viridiplantae > Streptophyta > Pinopsida > Pinales > Pinaceae > Pinus > Pinus albicaulis. The sequence goes on from CM076569.1 coordinate 435,561,593, forward strand.
TGCGTGTTGTCTTTTCTACAGCTGTCTCTGTCTTTTTCCTCTCTGTATGCCTTTCTGTTCACTGTTTTTGCGTAACTCCTGCATATATTTAACTGCGCTTTTTATATAACGCAAATCAACTCTCGGCGTAATAATAAAGGTATTTTTAACACATAAACCACCCTTTCTATATAACGCAAATGCCTCTCGGCGATATAATCATAATGAACCTTTTTAATATATAAAATGCCTTTTCTGTTCAACTAATCGATCTTTTCTTATGCTCCGATGCGATTACACCTCTTGCGATGGTTCCAATGCGATTGATCGCAATCAGAAATTTCAATTGTATGTTCTGATGTTCTGCTTTACTCCGATGTGATGGTTCACTGTTCACTTGCACTTCACTGTGCCGATGCGATTAGATTTCTCCGATCCGATTAGCAAAGGCCCCACCATATAATCAAACAACTCATATCCGCCATCCATCCTTCAGCAAATCCGATGGCTATTATCTGATCGCTAAATCATAATCGGAACTTTCAGGTTGTTCGTTACTCTTTCACCTCCGATGCGATGAATCACTTCGATGCACTTAATCCGGAACTCAAGCAAATGTGAGTCACCATTTATCACATATCGGGTCCACAATCGCCATCGGAACTTTTATTAACATGTTTCGCTGCCATAAGTTTCTCCGATGCGATTCGTGAGGGTCCCACCTTATAATACTTCGTTTGTTTTAAACCCAAACAATAGAGCCTTTTGTTCTTTTAATCTCACGCACAAGAATATAATACATATTCTTTGTATTGTAATCTTGGTCTTTATATATAAAGCACTACACATAGATATATACTTTTCCGCTTTGGTTAAGATTCTCGGAATAGCTTTTATGTATCCTTTAGCTTGGGTTAAGATTCTCGGAATAAACATGCATTGAACTAGTCTTTTTACATGGGGCCCACACTGCACATATACTTCACCTCTTTTATAGTACTATAATGTAATGTCTAAGGCTTGGCTTACATCTTGTTAATCCATAACATAGTCGGGGTCCACAATTTATATATATACATATCATCCATTCAACATTTTCTTCAATGGTTAATAACTAACCATTAACGCGATAATTCAACTGGGCCCACTGCAACTTATATCCACATATACAATGTTTTATACGCCTTGTATTACAATCTTGGTCCCCTTTTAATACAATGCTCATATCATATTGAACCCCTTCCTTTGTTTATTATATCAAGTGTATTAACCCGACGCGCAACCTTCTTAACCCGCTCTCTAAGGTTTGAACATGAAGTAATAAAACACTTTCATACTCCCGACCTTATCACTTAACGCTATAGAAATGGATTTGATGCCCTTAATTAAACACGCAAGCATTTATAACCTTCTAACCATGGCTTATAACATTAACCCAACATTTTATAATGAATTTCATTCACGGGCATGTAACTTACCTTCCGCTTGTTTATTAACACAATACATTGAACTTCACATAATACTTGGCCCCGCAGCAGTGAATGTAGGTCCCACTGCCTCGGTTCTTTTCCCCGCATTTCTGATCGAACGATCAATCTACTCTTTCGCTCCAACTGAGCTTTGGACCCCCATCCGACGGATGACGCGCAATATTGCGCAACTTATATGCTCGTCACATAATTATCCAAAATTACGTGAAAAAAGTTGTAATCAAAAACCACTTTAGGACACGTGGCCACCAATGACATATATCGCGTTCTTTTTGACAATTCTACTTACCACTTTAACTGTTGCACGAACCCACTGGTTTTTGAGCGCCAGTTTCACTGTTTGCTCAGGGTTTCGTCTAGCACATGGTTCTGCTTCATCAAATTTAACTATTGTTAAAAGAATTCCCTCTTTCGCTCCTATTTCCTCTTGCGTTCTCGACATTATAATACGATGCTTCTAATGTTGAACGCCCAACTCCATTAGGTCTTCACTATGTAATTACGGTTCCTTTCTTGGTTCTGCGCCCTTGCTGGTTCCACAGTCGACTGAGTTATTCCTTTGAAATGGGGTCTCATTGATTTTTTAGTGCCTTTGCCATATAAGCTTTGCCTCTGTTATTCTTTGTCTCTGCCTCTGTATTCTCTGTCTCTGTTTCACTGTACTCTCTGCAGCCTTTCTCTGCTACTCGACCGTTTCATTTCACTGCTCTACCTCTGCATCCTCTATCTTGTGCATGATTGTTTCACTGTTTCACTGTACTCTGTATTCTCTGTCTCTGCATCCTCTGTCTTGTGCATGGTTGTTTCACTGTTTCACTATACTCTGTCTCTGTATCCTCTTCTTTTACTGCCTTGCTTCTTTTGCTGCTGCTCGACCCTCTCTACATCTTGTTGCCTCTTTTTCTCTCTCTGCTTCTATGTTGTCTCCTTTGCCATCTCCTTTGCCATCATTGACAACATTTCCAACACATGCAACCTTTGACCTTTGACCTTCCTTTTCTCCTAATTTCCATTATTTTCATAAATAAATTGCCAAAAATGTCATTTTGTCTTTCCAAATTCCTTTGCCATTGCACTTGTCAATTTCCTTAGCCATAATAAACCAAATGAACACCCACACTAGGATTTTTTGTCCAACATTCATCTTGGAATAAGTGTCCCAATAATCATGGTTATTATTTTCCCTTTATTAACTTTTATTACATGGAATTTTCACCATGGTTGTTACATCTTCATTTATGGGTTTTCATGTACATCTGGTGTCTTTATGTGTTGCATATGTGTATGTTGATTATGATGTTGTTGTTTGATGCATGTATTGTTTTATGATGTTTCTTACATGAAATATTGCTAAGTAAATTGAAATTATAAATTCATAATAATTGTTAAAATTGGCCACAATGTTGATTCACCCACCCTCTAAATATTATCTTGGTTTCCAACACCTAATACTTAAACATCACACTCATCTGGATTGTTATCATGGGACTATCCAATAAATACTAGTTGATATTCAAATTAATAATATGGCACTTCTTAACAATTTACGGTACCTCCATCTGTAATCATTACTTGAAATTCTAGTGGTCGATATACAAAGTAGTTAATAAATGTTTCCAATTTGTAATTAACGAAGTTATCCATACTACTTGAATGAATAAAAACTATTACCTTTTTTGTTTTGATATATCCTTCTATATTGATGGTTTTGGAGTATTTACGGTGATCAATGTATGATAAGATACTATTGTAGTCTCTTCTAGCACTAGATATTGTGATGGTTCAACTTCTTGATCTTCTTGATCTTCACTATTTATGTATAATAATTTCTTCTCACCACATTTAGGCTCCTAATTTTATTTGTTGTCACAGTTGAAATATAGTCCCTTTTCTCTTATTTCATACATTTGTTGAGGTGTCAACCTTGTCAATTTAGGAGAGGGAGCATAGTGTTCTTTATATTTATTATTGACCAATTTTTTAGTAGCCAGATTTTGTACTTTCATTTTTTCTTGCTAGACTAAGAGCATGCTCTATGGATTTAGGTTCAAAGAAACACACCTCATGTTATATGATTTCCTTTAAAGTTCCTGTAAAGAGGTCTAACAAATTATACTCTAGAATATTATGTACCCTAAGGCTCAACTTTTGGAATTGTTGAATGTACTCTATGACCAAACATTTTGTTGAATATTTACTAATGGACTAAAGAATGTATTGATCTTAATACCCCCATAATGCACTATCAATCCATCCATAAAAATGTACCAATATACAATATAATCATTTTTTCTTTCACAAAGCCATTGATATCATACATGTTGCTCTTATTTTAAAAACATAGCTGCATTATTTAACTTTTGTAAGGCTACCACTTGGTGTAGTTCAAATTATTGCTCCATTGGGAATGTCCATGTTATAGGATCATTTCACTTCCTCATATTGATCTTTGAAATGTAGTAGTTTCTTAATGGTTACTTGAAGCCTTGGATCATGGGGTGAAAGATCATGATCATGGTTATGTGATTCAATATTTATGCTCTCCAATTGTGATAAAATGGTCCTCGTAGATTATTGATTTCCAACACAATTTCTCTCCATATTTTCATGATTTCCTTGGATATCAATATCCATTTTAGGAATCCCCTTGAAGAGAATATTTTCCATGGTATTCATCGACTTGTATATTTATTCTTTGTTTTCCTTCATCTTATTTTCAGTATCATCCATCTTCTTTTCCATTTGATCCATCATTTCTCTTTTAAGGTTTTCTTCAGAACTTAATAAATACACCTTTTTCAACAAACTACCATCCATTTCATTAAATTTCTTCTCTAATTGGGAGAACCTGAATTCTCTGTATTCACCTTCTTCATGAGTCCTAGATGAGCCTTCAAAAAGTTTAATTATTATAGTATATTTCTTTGGAGGCATAGTAATAGTAATTCCATTTGTCACAACTTTCAATCACAAAAAAATGGATCTTCTAATCAAAATTTATGCCACTTTTAAGTTGCATACCTTTAAAATTTTAATTTGGAGAAAGGATGGGATTTTTCTTGATATATATATGATATTTTAGCCCTTCTGAATCTAAATTTTTTGCCTCTAATACTACTATATGTCTTCTCTGTAGTTCCACAAATATGACCAGAATTTGATATGCCAAGTGAAAGTTATGGTAACTTCCCAAAAACTTGTTTATTTTTGGGTTATTCCCAAGAGAAAAAATATATTGCATGCCACATGTCCACTTCTTCAAATATTATTTTGAAATTTGACCCAAGGTACTTCATTATGTCTACGCAAATATCGTAAAATTTCACAGTTTGAAATGTCCCCCCCAAAACATTTTTTTGAAACTGATTTCAAGACCATTCACAAACTTTAACTTCCACGGGGTATATCTTAGATATTATGGTGAACAAAAATATAAATATTTTATCAAATGTACCTTGCAATTACTTCTCAGTCTCAAAATTTCACGATTTGAAAATTCTAAGAAAAATAATTATATTGAAAATTCCTACATGACTAGTTTGAATTTGATTTCATGACCAGTCACCAACCCTAACTTTCACAAAGTATATTTATAGAGTGTAGTGAAAATATATATATAATTTTAACCAAATATTCCCCAATATTTATCCTCAATATGCTCAAAATTTCACCAACTGAAACATGCTAGAAAAAAGATTGTAACAAAAATGCTAAGAAGACCTATTTGAAGTGATAAAACCTTAGGTTTATATGCTCTGTTACCAAATGTTATGAAATTTGCACCTTAAAAATGATAAGACACCAATAATTGCAATCCACTTCGAGGGGAAAACCTCATTTTACAATGAATACAATGTATAAGGCAATTTGTGATGGTCCTTAGACTGGGTCTCTTATATAGGAGACAACAGGTACAACGAAAGGTTCTAACCAACCTAACAATATAACACTCATATATATATATATATATATATATATATATATATATATATATATATATATATATATATATATATATATATATATATATATATATATATAGGAGACCTAGTCTAAGGACCATCACAGATTGCCTTATACATTGTATTCATTATAAAATGAGACATAGGAGACAACAGGTACAATGAAAGGTTCTAACCAACCTAACAATATAACAATCATAGGCTAATAAATCAATATCTAGGGCTTAATAAGGGGTTTTAGGGTTAACTTGGGGCTTGTATAGGATTAACATGGAGAAATATAAAGCTTCATTAAAGCAAAAGGTTATTCTTAGGTAGAGGGATTTGAATTTGGTGAACATTTTTCTCTTGTTTCTAAGTTAACTTCTATTATATTTATTTTATCTATTATTGTTGCTTTTGATCTTGAAGTAGAAAAAATGGATGTGAAGGCAACGTTCCTCTATCGATATCTAGAAGAAGAAATATAAATGAAACAACTAGAAGTTTTTATAGTAAAAAGGTAAGAAAGAGTTAGTTCACAAGCTAAAAATGTCCCTACATGGGTTAAAGCAATATCCAAGGATGTAGTATCAAAAATTTGACACTTATATACTAGGAAGTGGTTTCTGTAAGAGAAAATATGATCATTTTTTGTGCTTAAAATTAGTAGGTGATCATTTTACGTATGAGGTCATGTATGTGGATGATATGTTGCTAGTTAGAAAACAACATGGAAATCATAAAGAACTTGAAAACTCAATTATTCTCTAAGTTTGACATGAAATATCTTGGTGCTACAAATTTTATTTTGGGCATGAAATTTAAAAGGAATTGAGGTAATACGAAACTCTAGTTGAGTTTGAAGAAATATGTCAAGAAATATTATAGAGGTTTAATATATAGGAATGAAGACTAGTCAAGGTTCCTATTCTTGTAGGTGTAAATCTTTTTGCAGATAATTATCCTTAGACACAAGAAAAGGAAGAGGACATGTCCCATGCTTCATATGCCAATGTTGTTGGTAATTTTATGTATGGAATGGCATGTACTAGACCATACGTTACGAATGTAGTGGGAATCTTTAGCAAGTATATGTCAAATATGCCAAACTGGTGAAGGAGATTTGGACAACTGTAAAGAGGTTTTTTAGGTATTTGTGTGACAATATAGATTATGGAGTTTTCTACAAAGGAAGACCTAGAGAAGACAATGTTGCAAAACACATGGATTTTTTTTAATGCATAGACTAGAGATTTGGATCATAGAAGATCTATGAGTGATTGTGTGTTTTAATCAGTTGGATGAGAAAAATAAAGTCTCTAGTTGGGTTCTTAATTATAAGAGTCGAATACAAGGAAGCCACTCATGCAAGTAAGGAAATTGTATAGTTATAGACATTTTATTTAGCTAATGGGTTTGTTGTGATAGTCAAATTGCAATCTTTCTAGGAAAAAACCTAACTTATCATTCTAAGACAAAGCATATTGATGTTTAGTATCACTTTTTGATAGACATGGTTGAAGACAAGAAGGTGTTATTGTTGAAGGTGGACAATTAGAAGCATGCTACAAATCCATTTAACAAATCTTGTGACCATGAAGTTCTCTTGGTGTAGATAAACAATGGGAAATGATGCCCTGTATTGTTGATTATGTACTCTTGTGACCCCTTGTATGCAAAGAAAACAAGTGGGAGAATATTGGGTATGTGTTATATTCTTTGGGGGTCACGTGGAGGGAAGAGCACACAAAAAGAGTTTGTTGGCTAGTTTTTTGTATATGTTCTTGGCATACAATTTTTGCTTTTGATGATTTTGTGGCAAATAGTGGTTTAGCCCATGGTTTTCTAATTTTGGTTAGGTAATTAAGGTTGTAATGTAATTAAGGTTAATGGATTAGGGGTTTTGGATGTTGTGGGATCCTATATATTGTATTGTAAACGTTGAAGTTTATTTATGATAAAAAAGAGATGCATCTCTAAACAATTTGTTGTTTTTCTCAATTTGGGTTTCCAAGAAAAAAATCAATGTAATATGTGATTGTCATTGTTTTACTTATTTATTTGTTAATAATCTATATATACATTATATTATTGTATAGGGTTTAAACTTACAAGTGTTGTGTCTGTGAAGTATTTCCTAAGAGTTATTGCATTTAAGGGGGGGGGGGGGTGCATACGAGATCCTAAAGAAATATTTGGATCAAATTTCAAGGAGAAAGGGTCCCACTTCCCAAAGGAGCACGGTGGGGCAAGGTTAGGGGTGATAGATGTCTCCCTTTACCATGAGGAGAAGATATGCACTTAAATGTATACAAAGCTTTTGTGAGGATATCAATTTAAAGGCCAATGCCAAAACTAGAGATATATCTTTGATGAGGAGGGGGACACCATGATGAGAGAGAAAAACTACACCTTTTACTAAAAGGAAAAATGGGACAACATCTAAAAGAAAGCTAAAGAAGCACTTAACTACAATAATAAGAAATTAGTGTAAAATCGTAATCACCCCCTTCAATGAAATACTAAAAACCATCCATTGATGTATTAATGATCTAAATTTAATAAAATTATATAAAACCTTAAATAATTTGTTTTATATCATTTCAAACATTAAAATTTATATTTTCATAAAAAGATAATTAAATTACCAATTGAGACTTTTTGAAAAGTTTGTCTATCTCACAAGAATTCATTGAAATCACAAGTTTGATGGGTAAACTTTGCATAATGGAAGAGCCCTAGAGGTTTTCCAGAGTGTTGAATCCATAAATGCAGTAAAAAAACTACTTTAAGTAACATAAATCAAGATTTCACATAAAAATTTTCCATTACATTCCATTCAAAAAAATCCACCAAAAACTTCAAAGCCTCACATTAAAAACAACTCCATTAAATTATACATTTCAAAATTAATTAAATTATATTTTTTTTATGAGAACACAACCTGTATCTCGACACAACGTCCATTAGCCATATCAAACAATTTAATCTTGATTTGAACATGGGCTAAGCTGCCCCTATGTCCCTTATGTCGTTGAGCTGGCACATTCCCGGTACGGGACAACTACCGTTTGGACTCGGTGTGAGTTGAAGATGCAAAAACTTTACCAATAATAATATTCTAACCTAAAGGTGTTTTAGATAGTAAAATCTTTACTAATAATAATATTATAATCATCAAAAGGTATTTTATAATAATATTACAAGCAAAATCATCAAAAGGTGTTTTATAATAATAATATTATAAGCAAAAGGTGATTTATAGTCAATTAGTCTGACTTTACATTTGTTGAAATTGTAACTTTTATTTTAACATTAAAATTTTTAAAAATAAAATATTTATTTATCCGTTATCTAATTAGAATTTAAATAAAATTCTAATATAAAATAATATATATAACAAAATAACTTTAAATTTTTAAAAATAGTAAAAATATTTATATTTTATTAATAATTTTTTTTAAATTATTGCTAAAATTTTTAGTTAAACTATATGATACTTCACCATTTTTATGATTTACATTTACTAATTAATATGTTTAATTTACTTCATACAACCAATAAATTAAGAAATATCATTTTTTAAATCAAATTGTTTATACGTGTTAACTTTGAAGCACCTCCTCCGTTGCTCATCAAAGGTATTGATACTAATTTCCTAAAAAAACAAATGGAATTTATTTTGACCGAGTTACTCTCATATTTGGAGTTATTTGATACTCTTATAATCAATTATCCGAATCAATCTTAAAATGTACTATGAACCTTTTAAATATAATTTAAATTAAATTATTATTAAATTAAATATTTTTTTGAATAATTATTATTAATAAAAAATTCTAAAAATTATTAATAAATATATAAAATTTTAAATTTTAAATTCTTACTCAATTACCTATAAAACTTAAATATTGATATTAAAAGATTTTATATTTTTTTCTATATTTCATGTAGGTATAAAAGTAAGATATTGATTTTTTTTTTTTCCTTTGAAAAAAAATTGTAAGTTTATTATTGAAAATGAAATTACATTTTGTAAATGTTATATGAAACACATTCAGAAGATAGCTTCAAGGCCTGCAAAATATTGAGCATAAATCTCCATGATTAATCCCCCAAAACGAAGGCCCACCAAAAACATATGCCATGGTCGAGACCTCCCAGAAAAACCAAAACCTGGCACAAAGGGCCACAACTAAAACCCCAAAGGGCTACATATATATTTCGGGGCACATGCCGCCCCGTAAACTTCAAGAGAAAGACCCATAACTAGGCCACACAAAAGACAAAAATAAGGCTTCAAAGCCCATCGAAAAAACACATCGTTAGCCAAACGACCCCCAAAAAAGTCAACCTATGCAAAAAAAAGAAGGAAAATGACTGAATGATAGCCACTAAAACCCCACCCTCAAAGAGGCCACAACACACATAGTCCACCAAAACCACTACCACAAAGCCCTAAGCAGAAGATGACCAAACCCCGACATATGAAAGGGACCTGAAACCATGAGCCAAGCAACAAGAGGCACCCAACGTGTCGCACCCTCAACCCTTCCCGTAGACAAATGATGGTGAATGAAGACCCATAGTAGACCTCCAGAGCAAGCCATGACACTAGTCGAAAAGAGCCCACGAACCAGAACAAAGCCATCAGGGAACAACATAATGACAATGGCAAAAGGAGGCAGGAATCAGGGTAAGGGAAATTAGGGTTTGTCACCCTGCCCCACTTTCCCTCAACTCCAATTCATAAATGTGATTTTATCCAAGGAAGATGTTTCAATTAAGTTTTTTGAGTTATGAATTAATGTTTATGTGATTGAAATTTGTTGTTTTATAATTTTTTTATGAGAATTTTACTTTTATTTTATTTTTTACTTATAAGAGTGAATATATATATATATATATATATATATATATATATATATATATATATATATATATATATATATATATATATATATATATATATATTAGAGGATTGTCTAAAAATATTTTGATATTAGTCACATATTGATTCAAACAAAAACAATATTAAAAAAAATCCTTAGTAGGTTAAACTTTTAGAGAAATAGAGATGATGTTATTGTCCTTATCCATGTGAAGTTCCATTGTGTAGATGAAAGATGCATTTTTATATCGGGTACATTTTTGGAGTTATATGTCATGTGTTGCCCTTGTGACACCAAAAAAATATTAATAACTCATTTGAGAAAAACCTATAAAGAGAATCTATAAAAATGAACTATGATGTATGTTACGTAGTTAAATTGTTAAACATGGATGACTATCTGGTCGTGTTCCACTCCATCCATAAAATCAGAGAAGAAAAATGTTCCTATATCCAATTTGAGAGTTTCCTTTGACAGTTTGTCTACAATTTTGATTAGCTCTCAAAGAATGTGTGAGAAAGATAGTCGGTCGAAGGAAGAAAGAGTGTCTTTGATGTCCTGTAGAATTAACTGTAAGTAGATGTTCTAAATGATGATCTTGTTGTTTCCCTAGTCAATAATGAGCTTTAAGTTTCCTAGTATTAGTCGTGATTTGAATTTTTTAGAGTTTCTGCTTCTAGGAGAGTGTAAAGGGCTATGAATTATGTTCGACTATTGGCGCTCCTTCTGGGATATACCTTGCTTGAAGACATGAATATTGTGTGAGAAATAGAACCACTCCCATTTCATAGCTTGGTGGATTCTCTTTGGTTGCACCATCAAAGATTCCCCATGTAATGTTTGGAGTGAGAGGAGGAATGATACAAACTTGATGTTTCTATAACTTCCACTCCACTTTGTATTCCTAGCATAGTTTTATAACCAATCATGTAGTGACCTCTGTAGATATGTCCCTAGAACTAAATATGAAGCTGTTTCTAGCCCACCATAAGTCGTTTATAAGGTTCCAAAGCAATCCTCTAAAGCATTTAGTATATTTATTGTTTAGCTAAGCTTTAAACTGTCCTTTAGTCATGTTCCTATCTAGGAGCCTTTGATTTCCAAATCATGGAAGGTTGATTGTTGGTTTATGAATTAAATTTTGTTCATAATAAATTAAATATTTTAGTATATCAATGCAAATGTTTTTTAAATATTGGAAAAAGGATTATAAAAATTAATATATAATACATTGTTTAAATCATAAATATTAGAAGTAAATAAATAATTTATATACATATGCACAAGTGTGAACGTTGGGGCGTTATTGAAACAAGTTTCGCTACGATTTTTGGGATGGCTTCCAATAATCAAGCAAAAAACTATGGACTAGTTAAAGGTATTTATTTGACCCAGGAAAATGACATTCAAAAGATTCTTATTATAGGGGATTCTAAACTCATAATTGTTTATATTCACAATGGATCTAATCCTAAGGAACCCCTTCTCAATTCCATCCTTAATCAAATAAGAAATATTATTTCTCAATCCTTTGAATATCAATATATCATGTCTTAAGGAATAATAACCAATGTTAACACAATGAAAAATTAGGAAGTTAAGTTTTTAGGGGGATTGTTATTAGTAAACAATATAATCACATTTTCTCCTATCCATGAATTCTTTATTGCCCCCTAAAGGTAAAAGTGGGGGTTGGTATACCACCCCTGATCAACAAAAAAACACTTGGTGATAAATAAGAAAGGGACATTTCAAGTGGTTAAGAAGGGACTTAGAATCATGGGATCATCCCCCCTCCACATGCCCCCCATGCACATTATTCATATTATAGTGGCTTTAGGATGGAAAGTATTTGAGTGTGTGGTGACAAGGTTTATGCTCTATGTGGGAAGAAGAGTGGGGTTAGTGCAACATTCATTCCGTGGATAGGGGGGATTAGGTTTCCTTGGTTAGTAATGGGGTTGCAGTCCTCCATTGTCCTTTAGCACAAATTGGAACTACAACGAATGAGCTTAATACTAAGACATAACATTTGAATATCACAGGGGAATTGAATTTTTAATATCACAATTTAAATAATACTTCATAACATGGAGATTTCCAAAACATCCACAGGGAAATTGAATTTTGAATATTATGGGGTAAACATCCATAGGGGAATTGAATTTTGAATATCACAATTTACATAATACTTCATAACATGGAGATTTCCAAAACACTTAGATTTATTTGATTCTACTACATACAATTTTTATATTTTTTTTTCTAAACTAATCTAATTATTTTATTTTCAATATTTTGCGCTTGCCTAGGTTGTGGGATGTTCAATCTACACTTTTACTTAAAAGTAATGCTTCCATGTGTATTACTCCATGATGCGGGTATTAATATACAAGTGACAGGGGCGTTAGGGGTAGTGCCTTCCACCCCCCAGATGTAAGGTGCATTGAAATATGGAGAGGGGAGTGGCATGCCCCCACATGTAGTGGCATGCATTCCATATTTGGAAGTTTATATATATTTATAGCATCATGAAGTTTTTGGAGCATGTTGGTGAACATTTGAGAGGAGGTGAGGGTTGTTCCTCAACCTTCCTTTGCTTGTTATTTGTTCTAGATGAGTTGGTGGTGAGCTTTGGGTCCTAGCTTAGGTGTGTATTTGAAGAAAGAGGTGGAGAAGTTGACGACCTGGGTGAGACATGAGCATTGAAATAGAGCCCTCTTGGTGTATGGGATCATTTATGACCATGGGGCACCAGGAATTGTGGTGGGCTGGTGAGGTTTCCATATGCTTATTCTTGTGCAAATTCTCATGTCAATTGTCTTTTTATTGTGGTTAGATTGTCTTTAAAATGTTTTTGGTCGGCTCTCTTATGCTAAGGTTAGTATGCTCATCTATTGAATTCTAGTCCTTGGTAGTCAAAAGAGGTTGAAGGACCTTGGTAGTCTACTAGTGTATTTATTTTCAGGGTCTTTGTTTTCAAGGTGCTTCAAAGAAAAATGTGGCAGCTTTAATGAAAAATCTATGGTGTCTATGTGTGAATTCTATTAGTATTTTGCGAGGACTCCTAGTAATTGATTGTTGTTTCACCTTGTCTGTGTCCATCGTCTGGGCTCTTATGTTTTATCTAAGTGTATCTCATTGTATCATTTTTTTGGGGAGTGAGACGTTTGTTGAGGGTGTTGTGTCCTATGTTGTTTCTTCACCTAACATAATTGAGTCTAATATATAAGTCTAGAGTTATGAGGATGACATAATTGGTTTGGGGAATGGTCTTGAAATGGGTTCATATAGTTTCTTCTCTTGTTACTTCGCATGTTGCAAGATATTTTTTGGATTCTCCAGGTATAACCCCATCATATCAAAAATGCCTCCAAGGAAAATAATGTGTTGCAGATATGGGGGGGAGGTGCTAGTGCCCCATAGGGGAAGAGAAGGGATTTTTTTTTTCACATGATTCAGATGCCACCTACTTCAATGTTGTGCTTCCAAAGGCGAGAAAATAAATCTAAAATTTGGAGACTCAAACGAGGATTGGGTGTCACTCCCATTTTGATTCAGAACTTCTAGAGGACATGTCGACCTGGATTCCTATTCTTGGCCACACCAGGGACATGATGAAGCAATACCTAAATTCAATCACTTTGCACTGACAAATGAAAATTTTGTTGGGTATGGTTCTTAAGGACAAGCAAGTGTAGGGATATAATGTCTTCTCCACCCTGGAATATATCAAACGAATGCTCATAAATAAGAGGTTTTGTTTCGATAAGATCAATTCCCACCTAGACCACATGGAGAGTCACATTATGCATGAGTCTGCTAGCTAGTGGCTACCACATGGACCCTTCAGGTTCAAGTGTGAGAGTGTGGCCACAATTTCCTCTTCTGAGAATGTATAGAGCTTCAAATGGTTAGTTTTGTAGTTTGGCGACTCTATTGTTGATCTCTGGTTTGGTTAACGATATCCTATTATGTTTGATGTTGTTATTATCCTTTAGTTGGTTAATATTGATGATCCTAGATGTAATTTTTTGGTCACATGTCTTGAATTTGTTATGCACGATATTTTGTTTGATAGGTCTATGTGTCCGTTCTATTGTGTGGTTATGGGGTGAATGATGGTCTTAGTTATTAGATTTGTAATTAGTTTTGTATGGGCATATTTATCTTGGTTTTGTTTTGTGATGTATTATGAGAAAATCCAAATCCTCAGAGAGAAATATAGAAAATAATGTATATTTGATATTTGAATTTTGATTAATACAAAGTTGCAATTTACAAAAAAACTGATTCCATGTATATTACATCTTGTGATTGTGAGTTTCAAGGTGTTATTATAGAAGACATTGTTTTCCTATGTATGTGAGTTGTAGCTGAGTCATGTCCATGTCATAGATCCACCTTCTTCAGATCTTATCTTCTAGAAGTTGGTGATTTATTGCTATATATGTAATTTCTTATGCGATCAATAAACGTAATGTGATTTTTGTTATGTGTGTACAATGCCCACTCTTTCATTTTATTTTTCTAAGTTGGTATCAAATCCCATATGAGCCTAACTCCCTCACAAGAGGGCTTAGGAAGATGGAAAATATCTTAGGAATGATTCTATGTACATAGATTAGTATAGGTGTATGAGAGTATATTTATGTCGTGAATTTTATTTCCCCTTGTGTAGATATGTGTGATTGGTTTTGTAGATTTGTATGCAAAGAACAACCAATGTCTAGAAGATTCCTCTTTCTCTCTCTCTCTCTACCCACGGTCCATCGATCAAGCTTGAGTTCCACATCTCCAATGCGGTTGATTAAAATTGTCATCGGCTCTGTAAGGTGGATGCAAAACTATGTAATTATGGTGGGGATATACGAGAAACCAAATTCCATTGATGCCACTATTCAGTACTGAAGATATTTATTTTCCTCCAACTACATTAAATTCCTCTCCACGACATTCCAAGGCTTGTAGTCGTCTATTATGACAGACCACAATAGAAGAAGAGAGGTTGGCATGGTGAGGGGAAATATTTGTTGGTTCGAATGTGGGTTAAGCTTTTCAAATGATTGTTTTACAACTTCTCACAAACATTCATGTGTGTTCTTCTGTCAAAAGTGCTATGAAAAATGTATGTGTTCCTCCATGATACTTGCACCATGAATTGCGATAAGGTGTTCTTCGAGGTGACCTTCGAGAGAGTTTTGGAAGAGATGTTCAAAATGTTTGATGATCGTCACACCATTTCTAGTAATCAACGTGAGATTTTGTCATTTGATTCATGCATGATAAGTGTGGTGAAAATCTTCATTTTTTGTTTGTTTTCAGGGATACAATCTAGTGGGAGAGTGCTTCGATTAAGGTTTTATTGAACAAATTTTGGCTTTGATGGACAAACAACACACTGAAACACTCATCCATGCCCCTCAATCTCCCACGCATGTCACACGAAGCTTGCAATATGAATGGATATACACAAAGTTCAAGTTCAGAGTTTGGTGGTGCTGCTGAAGATCCATTGACAACACTCATTTCTCTAATGGTAATTATTTTGGTTGTCATGGCTTTTGTTAGGGTCAAAATGTGGCAATGAATATATTGGGAGGTTGTTGGGTGTTTTACGACTACATAATTATGGGATTGAGTGGTTGCTTTATTTTAAAGCTATCAGTGGTGATTTTGCTTCTCATGGAAGCCCTGGAACAAGAAGAATTTGTTGGAGCTACTTAATGTAAACTAAAGTACAACCACAATCTCATGTGAACCTCAAAGCTAGGGTTTTATTAGAACTTTTGTAATATGATGATAAAATTAATGTTAGTTTAGATAAACTAAGTGAAATAATTTGTAAAATAAAGAACTATTCAATGAACAAAGTAACATAATTAAGTCAGTAGTTTTAGAAGCCACGTGAACATAATGTTGATTTAATTATGACTACAGTACATTATAAGCTAGTAGCCTTGGTTATAGGTTTTTTTTTTTTGTATTCGTGAAGAAGGGTTCGTTGTTCTTGATATAAGTTGGAAGCCAAAATTTCAGGAACATCAATTCTTATGTTTGTGCGTTTAAGAGGTCAAATTGTATGATTGACTTATGAACACATCTAGTATCGAGATTTCCTTCCTAGAAACTGACAGATAACTGAAAGCTAAATATCTGGAAAATGGAGGTATATCCATAGAATGGTTCAGCTACTTGAAAACTTCTCTTGTGGAAACCCTGACAAGCCGAGCATGTCAATATTGTCAATCCTTATACAAGTACATCAATGATGGTAAGAAGCAGTTATATTTTAAATGGTTCAAGTGGTAGCTCAATTATGGTGGTTGAAGAAAGAGCATTTTCTACATGAGATTCCAGAGTGGGTGTAAGTACTAAAGAACACCATCATAAAAATATCAATATTGTTATTATAATATGTTATTTTAATATTTGACATGCAATCATTAAGGGAGAAATCTAGAATTAATCCTTCCATGTGTATTACATCTTGTGATTGTGAGTTCTGATGTGTTATTCTAAAAGACATTGTTTTCCTATGTATGTGAGTTGTATCTGAGTCATGTCCTTGTCATAGATCCACCTAGATCCACCTTCTTTGGATCTTATCTTCTATAAGTTGGTGATCTATTCCTATATATGTAATTTCTTATGTGATTAATAAACTTAAAGTGATTTGTGTTGTGTGTGAAAAATGCTTTATATTAAAAATTTTCTAAACAAATATTAGCACTCTTGATCTTCAATTTTTACTTTTTATTTTTTTAACCTATGTGGTTCATAATCCTCGAAGATTAGCAATGTCCACGAAATATGTAAGATTTGTTAATTGAACTGATGATTATTTTTATTAAAATTTGATTTGTATGTTTTGTACACCATGTTCTATACAACAAGTTTTTAAAATAAAGTAAAATTAAGACAAATCTCATGGTCGAAATAAAATGAAATGAAATGAAATGATATTTTAACGTCCACGAGACTAAAAATAGTTATGAGATCATCACTTCCCTTTGCAGTTCAATCTTTTTATTATTCAAATTGATGATGAGCTAGCCCGACCTTCCAACACCCCTCGCTGAAAAGTCCTTTTATTATTCAAATTGATGATGAGCTAGCCCGACCTTCCAACAATCCCCTCGTTGAAAAGACAACGCCAAAAAATCGATGCTAACATATTCCCATAACTTTCTCTAATGTCTTTGAACTCATTACATTCCAAAATAAAATGTTTTCCCAATTTTACTCCCGAAACATACAAAATATACACAATCATTCTTCCCAAACTTTAAGAAAAAAATTAATAATAAATCATCTATAAAAATTAAAACTATTTTATAACTGGCCCAAATTTAATCAAACCTTACCTAATCTTGTAACAACTAATTAAAAATCTTAATAACAATATGTTACATTTATATCAACTAAAATTAATTTGGAAAAATAAAATAAACAAATTTAATAATTTTTATGAAGAATGATTTTTTCCGTTAAAACTTGATCGATGTGTTTTCTACACCACATATGTAAATAAAATAAAATAATAGAAAGGAAAAGTAAATTGACATTTTTCAGTTGAAGAATAATTATTTCCATTCAAATTTGATTTGATTGATGTGTTTGACATTTTTGAGTTGAAGAATAATTATTTCCATTTAAATTTGATTTGATTGATGTGTTTTGTAAAGTGGAATGGAAACAAAAAGTCTTTAACATTAGGTAAGATTATACCATTTACCATAATTATATTTATAATTTTTAAATTTACTAAATACATAAATTTTATAACTCAAAATGTAAATTACAAAGAATTACAATAAAATATAAAATTAATTAATAAATATTAAAATTAATTTCAAATTAATTATTTTATTTTAAATTTAATAAAATTTGAAATAAATAATTTTTAATTTAATAAAAAACCACATTACATATTTGTATTTGATATTTGTTGAATATTTATTTAATTATAAGAAATTACATTAAAAAAATCATATATCACTTCAATTTACATTTAAAAGTTTTGTTTCATTTAATAAGATTGAAAATTTGAATGAAAGAACCAAAGAGAGAATCGATATTTAAAAATTTTGTTTCAGTCAAGAGGATCCCAAATCAATTCATTATTTTTTAAATTTAATTAAAAATTAAAAAAAATTGTTTCATTTAGGCGTTCCGGAATCTTGTTTTCTACCCTAAAAAGGAAAATTTAAAAATAAAAAAAGCGAGGTTTTTTTAACATGATAATCCACTCCCTCCGGAACTATTTGAAAAGTAGGGATAGCGTTAGTTGAACGAAGTCAGATGAAAACGAAAGTACCCTCCGCAATCTTCTGAAAAGTAAGGATCGTCTTGAACGTCAGTTACGGTGCGGCTGTGTCTCTGGTTCAGCTACACATTAAGTGGCAGAGAAGGAATGCATTGGAATTTCGCAGAGAGGTCGCACTGAGGCAAAGGCCGAGAAATCATATGTAAAGAACACTGTCAATTTCCTTCCAAATAGGCAGCCGTTTGTCGGAATCCTCCTCCTTTCAATCCACTATTAGATCGCCCGAGCACTTTTTAAGAAAATGGGTGTAATTTTGGACAAAATTCGTTATGGCAAATGGGGCAGTTGGATAATGTCAGTCGGCATGCTCTTGACCATACTGCCTCTTATGACTGCTCAACCAGGTATGCACTCATGGATGAAACCTTCTAACCCAAAAAAACTAATGGTCATGATTTGATATCCTCTTGTTTGATAATATTCACAGATCATTTTTTTTTTCCATATTTGGTTGACAAGGCATTGTTTTATTAAGTAATTTCTGGTCGTGTTGAAGGATTTTTGAGTATCGACTGCGGAGGGAAAACGAACCGAACTGCAGAAAACAATATAATGTGGGTCACTGATGATAATTACATAGACGTGGGTCGCAGAGGAGAGATCGGGAACGCTAGTGCTTACGGTTCTTACTTGCACACCTTACGAGTTTTCCCAAAGCCTCTTAATAAGTCTTGCTATCAGTTGCCCGTAGTCCCTAATGTGCCTTATCTATTAAGATTATGGTTTGCAGTGGGAAATTACAGTGGATTCAAAAAACTCCCCAGCTTCGCTTTCTCCATTGAGACAGAGGGCATGTTAGCTATGGGAAACGTAGCGGTCTCAGATAAATTCGCATTTTATAATGAAACAATATTGGTCAGCTCTGGCAGATTGCTGTACATTTGCTTGATTAGAACCTCGGAGTCTGATGATCCCTTCATCTCTGCTATCGAATTGAGGACGCTTCAACAGGGCATGTATGGACAGGCAAAGCCAGGAACAATGTTGATGCTAGTATGGAGATATGATGCTGGTGGAAACTCTACCACTAGGTGAATATTTTAACTGGAGATATTTTTATGTATGATATCTTTTTATGAAAATGTAAGTCATAATTTATCAGCTAGTCATTGTAATCCAGTTTCCAGCCAGTTTTAAATTTATATCTGTCCACTCTAACAATAAATATATTTCTATGCTCGCTGTACTCACCTTTTTATAAAATGCTCCTTTGCGCCTGCGGCCCTTTGGTTGGAGGTCTCGGCCTTTATCCTTGGTGTCTTTATGCCCTTTGACTTCGATTCAATTTTGGACGGTTTCTCCTCTTGGGCACTACATGCCAGGCATATAAGACTGTTTCTTTAAATGTTCTTTGGGGCATTTGGCTGGCCAGGAACAGGCTTATATTCGATGATATACAGCCCTTTGGTTGGAGGTCTCGGCCTTTATCCTTGGTGTCTTTATGCCCTTTGACTTCGATTCAATTTTGGACTGTTTCTCCTCTTGGGCACTACATGCCAAGGCATATAAGACTCTTTCTTTATATGATCTTTGAGGGCATTTGGCTGGCCACGAACAGGCTTATATTCGATGATATACAGCCTATGGTTTAGGTTGCGGTACTGAGCATCGTTGTACATTTTTAAGAAATCGGTTTTTGTTTTCATATGGATTCTGGAATGTCTATCTCCCTGGTTAGCCTTGACAACATTTTCTCCATCTACCATTTAGATGGAGCTGATTCTGGAGGCAAATGAGGTTGTGGGGTTTCCCTTTTCGTTGACCTTACAACTCGATACCTTTTTTATTGGCATGGAGGGAATGGGGATAACTGCGCAGCGGAACTGATTGCATTATGGGGTGTCCTGCAAGTTTATCTTTGCTAGGAATGGACAACATTCTGGTAGTGGGCGACTCTCTCACATTGCCTTTTTTATTGGGATGGAGGGGATGGAGATAACTGCAGAGCAGAACTGATTGCATTATGGGGTGTCTGCAAGTTTATCTTTGCTGGGAATTGACTACATTCTAATAGTGGGCACCTTCTCACATTGTTCAATTAGATACAACGGAAAATTTTTCTGGAGGTTCCCTCCCTTTGCAACTAAATGCAACAGATCCTGGATCTATAGACATCCTTCTCTGATATCTCCTTTCAGCATGTATACACACGGAGCAAAACTCTGTGGCAGATGCTCTTCTAAACGAGGTCTTCCTCTTCCCCTGTCTTCATGGTCTATGAAGCCAGGGGAGATTATTTTATGTTCTACTAATTGTTGATTTCCCTCGTTTTCTTTACTATTTTCTTGTCCACACAGTTGACTGACTATATGTTTTGAGGATTGTGCCATTACTGGGATCTGGTTTTTCATGCAGCCTGTTTGTTCTGAACCATATATTTTCTCACAGTGATGCTTCGGTGCTTCCTACACAGGTCTTACCATGTATATGTTGAAGTGAGACAAAAATTGTGTTCTCTGTTCTTTTCAGACCTTTTTGGATATCTGTGTATACATGACAATATGCTCAGACCTTTCTGAATATCAGTGTATACATGATAATATGCTATAGAGCAGTCATGATAATATGCTCATATAACAGTTTTTGAGGATTATAGTACCATGACAATGTAAAACTTTCACATTTTATGAACAAAAGGTATACATGATAATATGTTCATAAAGCAGTCGTGATAATATGCTCATAGAACAGTTTTTGAGGATTATAGTACCATGACAACGTAAAACTTCCACATTTTATGAACAAAGGTTCAGTTTTTTTTCTTCTCAAAATAAAAATAAAAAATACCCACCACCAATACTACATGCCCCATATGAAGTTTGATAAGACAGCCGATTTTGATGCAGGAGCAGTTTTTGAGGATTATAGTACCATGGTAATGTAAAACCTTCACATTTTATGAACAAAGGTTCCGTTTGTTTTCATCTCCCCCATATGAAGTTTGATAAGAGAGCCGCTTTTGATGCAGTAGTTTCAAGCTTTTGATAATATTTTTGGTAATGAGTGAGCTGAATGGTTTTGCATGGTTAATTAAACAGGTATCCTCAAGACCTGTTCGACCGGATCTGGGATTATGAATTGAGATTAACTTTCGACAACCATTATCCTGTACAGCCTGTAAATTGTGAAGCGACCATTTCAACAAGCAATACCACAGAACTTCCTCCAAGTGCTGTGATGCAAACAGCGGCGGTTATTATTGACACGGCACCTGGGTTCAATGTCGGATCGACAAATGGTCACAGATTATTATTGCTGTTATATGTTGCAGAGATCGAGCAGCTAAATATGTCTCAACATAGATCCTTTTATGTGACAATAAATGATGAGAAACGGTCTGAAACCATTAGTTCTCTGAGCGATTATTCTACCCGGGAGCTAACATTTGTATCCAATCCAACAGATGACTTCTATTTTGCCTTGGTCAACACTATGAACGCAACCAGCGATCCCATAATGAACGCCTTTGAAACTTACAAAATAATTGACACCCAACCAGCGACATATGCAGAAGATCGTAAGTTACCTTCTTAATGTTTTGAGACTGGTATCGTTGATATTATGATCCAATTTCTAATCAAGTTGTTTTTACAATCCAGATAAAGCTCTGGAGACTATCAAAATCAGGTTTGATATAAAGGAGTGGATTTCCGATCCTTGCTTTTTGATCCAGTGGAAAGGAATTGTCTGCGAAAGCAGTACTTTGCCCATAAGAATTTCGGGAATGTAGGTTCAATTTTTCGATTTGTTTACCTTTGAAATCATAGAATTGATGTGATTTACAGGTGAAATTTTATGTTGACAAAAATCATGTTGTTACCAGCGATTTGTCAGGAAAGAATCTCAGGGGATCGGTACCTAGCGAGATTGGACAGTTGACAGCATTAGTTAACTTGTAAGCAGAAATTGATCCTTTTGATTAAAGTGTAAACAGAATTTAATTTCGAAGAAATGCTGATGAGGATTATGAATGGGAACAGAAATTTTGTTTGACTATTATATCAGACAATAATAATCTGCACAGCAATTGACTGGTTCGTCCTGAAATTAACAGGTCCCTTGACAATAACCAATTGATAGGGCCATTGCCTAATTTTTCCAGCTTAATTATGTTGGAGAGATTGTAAGTTTCTTTTAGAGCTTCAAATTTTGATTTTTTTTTTAAGCTTTGAACCTATGCACTTTCATAGAAACCAGATTTTAACTATAAGTTGTTAATTATGTAGATATTTACAAAACAACAACCTCAGTGGTAATCTTCCAGATTGGCTAGGTAAACTGAAAAACCTAAAAGAGTTGTAAGTATCTTTTTGCTTCCTTTTTCTATTTATCTTTCTACAATTCTTATTCAGGGCTAAGTGAAATTAATTAATAAATTTTATACTATTATGTTTTGTTTTTCTCACAGGAATATAGAGAATAACAACTTCAGTGGTGTAATTCCTGCCCAACTTCTGGATAGTTCATTGAAATTCAGGTAATCATATGCAATTTTATATTCCTTAGGTTTTGACCAAAATCCTATTTGGCATTCATAAGTAAAAAAATTCATTGACAATGATAATAAATCCAGTTTTGATTTTAATTAATCCTACTGGAGAACGTTCTTGAGAAAGCTCTTTCTTTGGTCTGTTGCAGTTATTGTGGAAACCCCTACCTACCTATGCATAAGGGAAAATGCATTCTAAATCAGGGAGAACGCATTCTACATCATACAAAGAAGAATAAATTGAAGATTGTCCTCGGAATAACGCTCAGTGGAATTCTAATCATTGCTTTAGCGTTGATAGTGGGTATTGTTCTCTATCGCAATAAAGTCAGGGGAAAAGAGCATGGCTTTGCCAAAGCAAGAAGTGGGCTGAAAAAAGAATTTAGATCTTTCTTCTCACGAGGTTAGGAAATGTTATTAATATGAGATATGTTTTTTAAAATTTGCAAGTTAGATATACTAGATCTTATGATTTTTTAAGAGTAAAGACTTTCATAGAAAAGAAGAGTCAAATCTATTTCTTAGATTATATATTTAATCAGATTTCAAAGATGATCTAGTTAGTTTCATCTAGCAAAACTTGCAAAACTTAACTTGCAAAACTTACCATTAAATCACATATCACTCTATTATGAATATAAGATATGTTGTTATTGTACTAATATAAAACTTTGTGGTAGTAGTCCCTAAATGAAATCATTTTATAATGAATTTTGTCCTTTTGACTCTCAGTAACTTTACCTTTCCCTAAATGGATTGCAGACGACTCAATCGTTGTGGTGCCAAATCCAACAAAGTGCCGAGTCTTCACTCTTGAAGAGATGACAGCGGCCACGCAAAACTTTAGTCGGGAGATCGGACGAGGGGGATTTGGATTGGTTTTTCTAGGTAAATTGCCCCAAGGAAAAGACATTGCAGTAAAAGTGCTAGCACAGTTCTCCCAGCAAGGGGTTAACGAGTTCTTGAATGAGGTGATTCTCATATATTTCTTCAATCATGTAATACGGTTGAACTTGGATCCAATATAACAATGCCTAACCACACAGTTTTGGCACCACTCACGAGTATTATGTGTATAGTAAAATTCATACCAGTGATTTTGCTTGATGAACAGGTTAATCTTCTTTCCAGAATCCATCATAGAAACTTGGTATCTTTACTGGGCTATTGTAACGAGTCAAGAGAAATTATGCTTATCTACGACTACATGTCAGGAGGATCGCTAAGGGATCACCTTTATGGTAAACTTATATTGCTGAAAGCTATGTTTATTTGAGTTGAGAGATCAATAGCCAAGATAACCAACGCCCATTCCTTTCCAGGTCCTATTGCACAACATTCGAAACTAAATTGGATAACCAGGCTCAAAATAGCTTTAGATGCAGCACAAGGTAACTCTTTCTCTTACTTCTTTGATGCACATGAGATTTTTATGATAGGAGTAAAATACTGATTACGGTAAAATAGGAGTAAATTTTTAGGTTTATCTCACGTTATTCACCTGTGGTTTCTACTCAAGGACTGGAATACCTGCACGTTGGTTGCACCCCCAAAATAATTCACAGGGATATCAAGACAGCCAATATCTTGTTAGACAGTGATTTTAATGGAAAACTAGGGGATTTTGGTCTTTCAAAGATGACAACGGATGGGGAGGCTACTCATGTTACCACTGCCGTAAAAGGAACTGCAGGATACCTGGATCCAGAGTATGTCAGACATAATAACTTGCACTCTCTTTGTAATATCATGATGTCAAAGAGTTCAATTCATTATATGACAAACTCATTTTCGATTTGTTTTTCCATACTACTTAGCTAGTTTTTTGTAACAGGTATTGGAGCACTCAAATATTGACCAAGAAGAGTGATGTGTATAGTTTTGGAGTGGTTTTGCTGGAGATTATATGTGGTAGACCAGCCATAGATCAAAAACTACCTTTAGAGGAACTCAACATCATTAGATGGGTAAGCAATGTTTGATCATCAATAAATATTTTAAAGCTGTTGACAATAGAACAGATTAGTAGTGGGTGATACATATTTTTTAAGTTATAGGATATTAAATGTTGTTGGGCATATACGATCAAAAACTAATTTAAAAATCTAATAGTTAACAGTATATACTCGATCACATTTAATATCGAGTTAACAGTATATACTCATCACATTTAATATCCTATAGCCCAAAAAATAATGATCGCCCTTGGTAATATATCTTCTAGGAAGTAGTAACCATAATTGTTGTTGGCATATTTACAGGTGACACCGTATGTAGTAGAGAGTGATAATCCTTGCAAAATAGCAAAAATCATTGACAAGAGGTTGGGTAGACGTTATGACGAGATATCCGTAAGTGGTGTTGCCAAATTAGCGATGAGGTGTGTTCAGGCTGAACCGTCTTCCAGGCCGAGCGTGAGTGAGATAGTGGCAGAGCTAAGAGAGGCCATCAACGTTGAGGATAAGGCTTCTCTTTCATTTTTAGAGGAGATTGGTATGGAAAGCAGCGATTTGCTGTCAGAGGCGGTCTCTTTATCCGTGGATTCGAGTGGGCCTGGAGGAATGGAGTGGCCGAGTGCCAACAATTCCAACATTTCTCAAGTCATACGATGACTAGGCACGGTGTTGACTGTTCGGTCTCATGATGACAGAGTGTACATTACTGAAGAAGTCAGACCTACTGGTCTCAGGACGACACAGTGTACATTAGGGGCATAGTGTATGTGTTCCATCATTCCATGCAGTGGGTAATATATATTTGATTTTATCAAAATAATTGGCGCGCAACTGATCATGTGTATCTTTGAAATCTGGCGAAACTTGAGATCGTTCCTGTTTACTTTTACGAGTCATGGAACCTCGCTCTTTATTGGATGAATGTTTTGCATTTAAAAATTATAAAAAAGTTTGATGATTTTTAAATTAATAACAAGTTAAAAATATTTTTAGGATTCATATGTGTTAAATAAGTCATACTAAAATATTAAAAATTTATAAATAATTTGTTCTAATATTATCAGTTTTATTTAGTATTACAAAATTATACTATAAAATGGTGATTTAAGCATTCAAATATTATATAATTTTTAATATAATTTGAAAATGGAAAGATAATGAGAGAAATTTTCTAAAGAAACTCTGTGAAGGTATAGTCCTTTTTGAAATTTTCGCAGTGAAAATATACAATTGAAAGATAATTATATGCATAATATATCGATGATTTATATTTAATTGAATAAATATATTATATGATTTATATTTAAATTGAAAAAATATATTATATATTGTTTACATAGACATTTGAATAAAATAAAATAAAATAGTAATTTTATTATTATATATTTTTAAATAATAAATATTAATTAAAAATAATTACTTATAATTTTTACTAAAAATAATTACATATAAATTTCATTCAAAATATAATAGGGAGGGAAAATATATATATTAAAATATTAATAGCTAAATTCTAAACATCAATCTTATGAATATGGTATTGTTTTATGGATGAATTTTCAAAATGCAGTGATATATATATATATATATATATATATATATATATATATATATATATATATATATATAATTAAAAAGATATATAGAAGCAACCTGTTTCAAGATGGGTATGACAGTTAACGCAGACAATACTAAAGGCATGATCATTAAATCCAAAAAGATCATCCATAGTAGTTTCATGTATAATAACAAGTGCTTAGAGCAGCTTTCTTCTTATAAATATCTGGGCATTGACTTCCCTCATCAACTCAAGTGGAATTATAGCATTAGCATCTAGAAAAAGATTATTGGTGTTTGGAAAGCTTATTATGAGCTTGAAAACAATTGAAAATACGGATGCCTACGAGTTGAAAAAGTAGTTTTATACGAGTTGAAAAAGTAGTTTTATTATTTTATTATTTTTTAATATTGAAAAAATTGAAAATACGAGTTGAAAAAGTAGTTTTATTATTTTATTATTTTTTAATATTTTTACCCTTTTATTTAAAAAATGGTAAATCATCCCCCATAGTTGACATCATCATCTTGACTCCTATTGGTTGTTATAAAGTTTATTTTTGTTGTACATTTTTTTTAGGAGGCCCATTTTAGACCTCAAAATTCCCCTAATGGTTTAGATATCTGATGTATAAGAAGAAGCTTTACAACATGGAATCCAAAAGGCTCCCAAAAATTGCTTCTAACTTTAGTCAAAACCACCACCTTCACCTCAAGCGCAGGTGGCATAAGGATGCCTAGTCTTGGCTCAACTATTGGGGAATTAAGGAAGCAAAGATAGATAGTGTAAAAAATACTATTGCCTCCAAGTTTAAGGACGAGTTGTGGGAGGATCAGTAGCTCGAGGGTAAAAGGAAGCTAAGATACTATAAGGAGGTGATAAATCCTATCCTTGATAATCAAAATTATCTCTTTGTGTTATCAACACTAAGAAAAAAATGAACATTGTTAGGATAAGAACTAATTCTCATGAGCTTCAAAGTGACGCTGGGCAGTGGTCTATTCCCAAGACTCCTTGGAATGATAAGATCTGTTACATTTGCAATAATAAGCAAGTGGAAGATGAAAATCACTTCCTTTTAAACTGTCCGGTTCTTGCTCACATCCGCTCTCAATTCCGTAACATCTGCCAAACTTCCAATCTTCTTGACCTATTAAGCCAACCCACCTATATCAATCTTGGAGTGCTTCTTTCCCTTCTCTTTGATCATAGAAGCAAGACTCTAGGAAGAATCAAACTTAGATTCTTTTTCCTTTCTTGAGGTTTGATAGGCCGCATTGGTCTTAATGGACATTAATCATCATCATCATTATATAAGTATTAATTATTAAAATATATTATTATTCATATTTTAGTATTTACTTTATTAATTTTAATAATAAAAAATGTAGTGATGGTTTTGTATTCGAATTAAATAACTAAAAAATTATTATTTTGCCATATTTTTATATTAATTTTAAATATTTTCATTTTTTAAATAATAATGTTTGAACTTTGTGAATGTGGATACCGTGTTTATAACTCTCACAAGTTTTTCCCAAACTTACAAGAAAAATCAAATTGTTATTGAAAATATTATATACTAGCACAACCACATTATATTTACTAATGTGGTTGATATACGCCGATAGGCGTATATAAAATAGATTTACAACCACATTTACCAATGTGGTTGATATACGCCAATAGGCCTATATCCACTAGCCATCACATTAATTTATATATCAATAAATAAATGTTATATATAATAATTTTATTATACTAACTTGAAATATATATATTATATATTAATAAGAATATTTATTAATATATTAATTATGTTTAAAATCACAAAAATATTTTATATATATTAATAATATTGATTGCTATATTAATAATAAATAATATTATAATATTTATTAATATATTAGTATCATAGATGGTTATATTATTAATAAACCAAAAGAACTAATAATAGGTTAATTATATATATTAATATATATTATATTATAGTTAGTTATATTATTAATAATATTATAATAATATTAATATATATTATTAATAAATATTAGAATATTTATTATTAATATTAAACCCAAAAACATAAAAAGGTAATAAACTTGAAGAATTAATATACTAAACTCAAGAGAGTAATAAAGCATATGAAACAATATTTAAAAACAAAAAACCTAAGAGATTAATAAACCCTAACAATTAATATTTTAAACTCAAGATATTAATAAACCCAAGGGATAATTAATAATACAAACTCAATGTCATCATAAAGCAAATGTTTAAATATTATAAACCAAAGGAATTGGTGAACCCAAGGGATAAATATTATAAACATAAGAGATCAATATTAAAATAACAAGAGATTAATAAACCGTAAGAATTGATATTTTAAACTAAAAAACCTAATAAATTAATAGTCCATAAGAATCAGTATTTTAAACATAATATATTTAATATTATAAACCAAAGGAATTGGTGAACCCAAGGGAAAACCATTACCCAACAAATTATCAACCAAAGGAATCAGTGAACCCAAGGGAATTGATTTAAACATTGAGACAATTGTTGTCACAATGTGACGTTCGACCTGTTAGCACTCAAATCTACCTCAGGCTGAAATGAAGTAAAACTCAAGGCTACATCAAACCACGCTCAACCTCGTAGCTAGCCCTACGAGGACAGGAGAGGGCTCTCTCCGTCAATCTCGATAAAATAAGAAATAGGATGCGAGATGACTTACAATAGGAACTGATTTTAGGCTAGTAAATAGATAGGTATGTTTGATTTTTGGTTTTTTGGGTTTTCGCTGGAGAAATGGGAAAACAGATTTTGGGTCCGGGGATAAGGTCAGACCTTTGCAGATTTCAAGTTGGGGCGAGGTAGGTGAATGTCTTGATGCTTTTGATTGGATATATGGACAGATTAGACCAACGAGGAGCTGAAGAGGGTAAAGAAGAACTTGGATCCTCTCCAAACAGCTGAAAACATATAGAACTAACTGAATTCAAAGGCCAAGCACTGTAAACAATGGATTCAACCTTATTCACTCATTCAATTTAGTTCAGAAGCATAATGAAAGGATGGCATACATTAACATGAAGAAAATTACAGTAAAAAAAGAAGAAACATCATCAAGAACAGAACACCACAAGGATCCCAACAAGTGCCGCAAAACCCCGATCTTTCCTTAGCCAAAATATGAAAAATATGTACAATGATATCAAAAGTATCCCAAGAGTCCAACCTCTCCAACCTCTGAAAATGATTGAGAAATTACAATATATAGATCACTCTAACACCTTTCCCCACCTCTAGGGGTCGAATTCCCTCTTCAGGGATCAGTTTCAACCAATTCTATTCATGGAACTACAATCTAGGCAGCTAACAACTTGCCTCTAAAAGAGTGGAAACTGATCCATTTACATAATTTTTACCTTTTTGAGAGTGAATCTTCTAGAATAAATAAAAATAAGCCAAATTTACATGCCCAATATACATTTACATCATAAAAACCCAAAAATTCCATCCACAAGCAAAACTGGTCCATACTAGGCGAAAATCTGAGCTGGCAGTTGAAAATTCAGCAAAAAATTTAAGTGGGTCGCATTTGAGCCGAGTGGGTCGCATTTTTTCCAGCCTGAATTTGAGGTACTTCCCGGCATCCAAATTGAGCTCATGATAGCTCGTTGGAAAGCCCTGGATGTTGACTATCCAACCCAAGTGGAATTTCTGAATTTGGAGCTCATTTGACCCTCCAAAACCTCATTCTCGCAGAGGTACTTCCTGCTGGTGCAAAAGGTGGCAGCAAGGTGGTTTTCATGGTGTTTTTGAGCTCTTTGACCATCCAGATTTTGATGAAATGCTTAGGTGATGTCTGAGGATGCATAACTAACCATGAAAAATCCAAAAATGCAAAAATTTCCTCCAGCAAGTGTCCCGAAAAAAAAAGTGAGCATACGAGGGTGAGACCCACTTAACTGAAAAACCTGTTTTTTGACCCAAAAATTTGAAAATGACAAAATTTTCTCCGAATTTGCCCAAATTCGGAGCGGAGGTCCTCCATCATGTATCCTGCCCAGTCAACGAAGCCTCGGCCAAAATCTGAAGTGGATTAGGCCTTTTCCGCCGTCTTAGTGCTTCGCGCAACCTCCTCTTCAGAATCTTCATTCTTGCTTTGCAGACATGCGTGCGAGCCCAATAATGGCCTTTCATGTGACGAAGCATGTCTTTGTCTCGATTGGCCTTCACCAATAATTTTTCCAGATGAATTTTCACATGTGTGAGTACAGTATCTCGGTCAGCTGGTGTCATGTCACCGGGTCTCTTTCGATTCCACTGTCGGTCCTCACGAATCCGACGCAGCTCATAATATGTGAGATCATCCTCAAGCTGTTTGTTGCGCTGCTCCAAATAGTTTATCACCCACTGAGCCTTCTGCAATTGATCTTTCAGCTTGTCATTCTCGGCCCTTTGCTCCTGGATGACTTCCCTGGGTTATTTGAGAGAGCTCGCATGTTTATCAATATTTCAATGAAAATCTGTGTCCGAAGCCTCTGATGGGCCCTCATCATGCATGAGCCTCTTGCCCTATCTGTGTCTGTACTGCGTTTGAAGAAGAGCGAGACTCCTTCCACATCATGTGGAGATAATGCTCGCCTCTGGCTTGTTGAAGTCGCAGACCCCCTTCCACCTCACGTGGAGATAATACTCGCCGTGTCAGTACCAAATAAGGCCACAGTAGCCTCGTTGATATGCAGACAAAAGGAGTGCGATATGCTCCAACCTCGGGCATGTCGGGCCGGGTGTGAAGGCTCTCCTGCATCATGAACTGTCTCGGGAGGCGGCTGTGGCACTCTGAAAAAGTCTCTAGAAATGAAATTCTCCCAAGTGATGCCCTGCTCTGCCAACTGATCCAACACTATGATCATGATCAAAGCGTAATGGTATATACTCCTGTACTGCTGCGCTGGGCTCGTCTTCTTTTGCACAAAAATCACCATCCTCTCTATGTTGCGATATATGAAGTACAGAATATTCATCATACGTACCCTTGTGAAGTGCATCAACAAACGAATATGGTACGCAAAGAGACGAGCATATCTGCCCTCACAACTGAAATACTGAATGATGAGTTTCATCAGCTGTGCAAACTCATCCCTCAAGAATCTGAACGGAAAAAATCTGCTCAAGTAACTCATATATCCAGTTTTAATGTATGGCTCATAGTGGAATTTCTCTAAATGCTGACGTTTGTTCCATTCCTCGCTCATGTTTGGTATGCCAGTGGCTTTGAGCAATAGT
Organism: Pinus albicaulis; assembly: GCA_034641835.2. Lineage (NCBI taxonomy): Eukaryota > Viridiplantae > Streptophyta > Pinopsida > Pinales > Pinaceae > Pinus > Pinus albicaulis. Next base: position 435,593,524 of record CM076569.1, read on the forward strand.
CAAGGGTGACAAAATGAAATCAACCCCGGCAAGATTTACTTGGCCATCCCGTAAATGTAGAACAAACAGACGAGCCAATTCACGATGAAGCCGGGTTTGTGCAATCATCTCACAAAATCGGAAACATGACAAATACCGAAAGCAATCCATTGCCAGTGGACATGCCTGCAACCGAGCCAAAGAAGTAGGCTCCTCTCTGCGATGATTACCACCTCTGCTTACTCTATGAGACCCCCGTGGCAAACTTTGTCAAAGGGAGCAATGCATCATATGACTGTGTTTGTCAATGGGTAGTGAAAACAGAGTTATAAGTGTCAATGAGCAGTGAAAACAGAGTTATAAGTGTCAATGATCATCATGGAACAAAAGTCATGACAGTGGTAAAACGATAATGAAGATCACAGTGGTATAATGGATGTGAAAACAGTGGGCTTTGACCATACATGCAAAGGTGGATATATCAATGATATAAGGTGGAAAAAATACTCATAAAACCATCCATATATATTTTAAAACCCTGAGGAATAAATCAGCCATGTATGTAGGGTTTTACTCTTCCATTCAGATGTTTGAAGTCTTCAAGATACCACCAACACATTAAAAACTACTGGGCAATAGTTTAGAACCTGTTTGAAGGCCGCTGGAGATGATTTAAAACGAAACTGGGCGCCCAACACAAATTTTCTGAACTCTGCTGGCAAGTGGGTCGCATGCGATCAAGTGGGTCGCTTTTCCCAAGTGGGTCGCACGCGTTATAATTTGCACTGTGAAAAATGCCCAGGTGGGTCGCTTTTGCCAAGTGGGTCGCTTTTGCCCAAGTGGGTCGCATCTCCCTCAAGTGGGTCGCATGCCCTCCAGACCCTGTCAACACTTCTGCAAAACACGATTTTGGCCCTCAATCACTGCAATTCTACTTCTATGCTGTGGATTTTAGCAAATGAACCTGATTTCCATTATTTATACATGAGAGAAATATCCTTCCAAATCAGATTTGATTTTTTGAATCTGTTTGATAGCCCATATAGTCATGTTTTTGTATTTTCACATTTGGCTTTTTAATACAATCTCTTTTTTGGCTTTTCTGAGTTTTGAATTGATGATTTCGTTGTCTTCTTGCAGGAGTATGGCTTCTTTAGCTGAGGAAAAGATCAGAGGTCTGCTTTGAAATTTCTTTTTGGTGAAATAAATACAACTTATTACAAAAATAATATTGAACAATTTCTAGTTCCAAAACAGAGTTTTGGACTAGAAATGTTTTTAAAATGTTGATGATAATAAAACATGAAATCAAAATTTGCAGAACCATCCTCATCCTGCAGGCTTTATGACTGATATATAAACGACTCGGAAACCCTAGACACTAAGACCAAAAACACTTATTGACATTTTAATGACCATAAATGAAATGACAATGATTTTGAGTGATTTTTTGAGGAAATTTTTAAAATAACACTGCAGGTGTAAGAATGAGGAAACATAAGACAACAGACCCCTTCGTCAGTCAATGGCATGCTCCTAGCGAAATGCAACGAAGTGGAACAAGCAAGACACCTAAGAATGAATATGCAAGAGACGAAATGATCACTGACGGAGGGCTGTAAGGACCGACTCTAACATTGGCTCCAATGGGGATGGTGGCTCCATGGAGATGCCAAGAACGGCAGATCTCTGGGGGAGTCAGACAGTGCCTTTCATCCATTGGGCGATGGAATCATTATTTCAACTGATAAAACAAAACTTTGGACATTTTTATTGAATGAAAACTTGACTGAAAACTGACTGAAACTTGACTGAAACCGACTCGATGGCAAACTGAAATAACTTGAAAAAAAACTGACTCAACAGACCAAACACAAATGACTCATGACTGAATTAAAACAAAACTTTACCAAGCTTTTGAAAAAAGGCAGCAGTCCATCAAGATTTGGAATCATGATGACAACCACCTGCATACCAATGAAATATGTACAATCATGTATAATTGGCTTTCCAATGTAACCAGTCAAGCAGATGGCTTCTTAACTGATTCTTCTGATCAGATCTTCTGGTCAACAATAGATACTGGTAACTGGGCATCCAAAAACATAGCTGACCATGATCTCCTTCATCACTGAACACTGCAATACTCACCTTTACTGCTGACTGTAACAATTTTTCCAATGGATCATGAAAAACATGAAGATTTACCTCCTGCTGAAAGAACAAGGTGTCTTTTTCTCCTGCTTCTAATTCTGATCTTCCTTCATCATGTACTTCAGTAACAATATGTTCCTGGGCTTCAAAAAACTCTGAACAGGTAGGTGAGAAAATATCTTCTTGAGAAAACATTTCAACACATGAGACATATGAAGAAGAATCTGAATGGAAATCCTAAATGTTTTGTTCTTCTATAGTATGAATGTACTGTAGGTCATCTTCATATGATATGACAGTCAGATTATCATGTTCCTCATTGCATTCATCAATCATGAGAAAAGCAACTTTAGATGATTCTTGAAACCCAAACATGACATTCCTATCATCTACCATAAATTCATCTAAAGGAACTCTTTCACTTACTTGAATGAAGGTCTCATCTTGCTGTTCATGAACTGACTGAATTACCTCTTTATGAAGACTGTGTTCTAATGGCATGAGAACATTTGGATCAAAAACTTTGTCTTCTGCATCCCAGATGATTTCAACAGTAGAATTCTCTTTGATGGGATTCAGCACAAGATATTCTTGGTCATCACGATCTGAATCTGAAACTGAAGTAGCTGAAATGATGTTATCACATTCTGCAATCTGCATGCTGTCTTCTTCGGTGGGCAGATCTGAAATGACACTTTCTCTTTCATCACTTTCAGCCATATGGCAAACTACAACTTCAACCTGCTGATCTATAAAGCTGCTTACAGGACTGTCCTCCTTTTCAGAAAAAGAAGAAGTTCCACCATCACCCTCTTGACCATGTGCACACCGCAGATCTGTGTTAACTTGAGTTGGAACATGACCTTTCAATAGCTGATCTATCTCATCTTCAGATAGAGGAGATAATACCTTTTGTTTTCTTTTGCTCAAACAGTGATTGTCTTCATTGATTTCAAGTGAAGGAGTATACAGATTTTCTTCAAACTGCTGATCTATTTCATGTAATTCCTGTTCACTGTCAAGATGCAAAATTCCTTCATCTTCCACCACACTAAAATCTTGATCTTGCTGCAAATTTTCATGATCGTCTTTATGCTGCTGAAATGGATTTTCATACAATGCTTCCATGATCTCATCATCCATAAAATTATCATCTTCATAATATTTCTCAAGGCTTTCAATAAAAGTAGAAGCATGTTTGCAACAGTCATGAACTAAATTTAACGATGGATAAGATAGTTGATATCTTTCAATGAACAGGGCATGAAAATCCTCTAAACAATAAATACAGGCCAGCGGCAAATTTTCATACCATGACTGAGCTTCACCTTCCAGAGTGGCTAGGAATATCTTCATCAAGCAATCTTCAAGAAAATCCACTTTCAACTTGCGAATATGCATGTGAAATCTAACCAAATGTAAAGCAACATCTTTCTTACCATCATCGTTAAATGTAGGCAGATTCCTGGACCAATCTACCTTGGGCATCTTATTTGGAAAACCTGGAATGTGATCTCGGCTCATAGGAGCATATCCTCTCGTGATTCGGTCCATTTTGACAATCTCACAGCTACTGATCTCTCTGCAGTGAAGTCACCATGAAGCATCGATTTCTGGATTTGTTCAGTGAATGAAGTCACCAGGTGAATGATTTCAGCCTTGCGATGTCTGACCGTTGTTCACCATCAACAATCAGATTTGAACTTGATACATGTACTGGGGAAATTTACAAGTTAAATACTACGATTACAAGTTATACCGGAGATCGACTGAAGCAGCGTTTACCTACTTCGCTGATGCATAGCAACAGCGTTTCGAAGGCTACCTGGCGTGTCTTCAGACTCCGTCTATAACAAGCAAACGTTTTTAGTTTTTCCCCAGTATGGTCGCCACTATGTTAGCACTCAAATCTACCTCAGGCTGAAATGAAGTAAAACTCAAGGCTACATCAAACCACGCTCAGCCTCGTAGCTAGCCCTACGGGGACAGGAGAGGGCTCTCTCCGTCAATCTCGAGAAAATAAGCAATAGGATGCGAGATGACTTACGATAGGAACTGATTTTAGGCTAGTAAAGAGATAGTTATGTTTGGTTTTTGGTTTTTTGGGTTTTCGCTGGAGTAATGGGAAAACAAATTTTGGGTTCGGGGATAAGGTCAGACCTTTGCAGAGTTCAAGCTGGGGCGAGGTAGGTGATGATCTTGATGCTTCGAATTGGATTTTATGGATAGATTAGACCGACGAGGAGCTGAAGAGGGCAAAGAAGAACTTGGATCCTCTCCAAACAGTTGAAAACATATAGAACTAACTGAATTCAAAGGCCAAGCACTGTAAACAATGGATTTAACCTTATTCACTCATTCAATTTAGTTCGGAAGCATATGAAAGGATGGCATACATTAAACATGAAGAAACTTACAGTAAAAAAAGAAGAAACACCATCAAGAACAGAACACCACGAGGATCCCAACAAGTGCCGCAAAACCCCTGATCTTTCCTTAGCCAAAATATGAAAAATATGTACAATGATATCAAAAGTCTCCCAAGAGTCCAACCTCTCCAACCTCTGAAAATGATTGAGAAATTACAATATATAGATCACTCTAACACCTTTCCCCACCTCTAGGGGTCGAATTCCCTCTTTAGGGATCAGTTTCAACCAATTCTATTCATGGAACTACAATCTAGGCAGCTAACAACTTGCCTCTAAAAGAGTGGAAACTGATCCATTACATGATTTTTACCCTTTTTGAGAGTGAATCTTCTAGAATAGATAAAAATAAGCCAAAGTTACATGTCAAACATGAATTTACATCATAAAAACCCAAAAATTCCATCCACAAGAAAAACTGGTCCATACTAGCCGAAAATCTGAGCTGGCAGCTGAAAATTCAGGAAAAATTCAAGTGGGTCGCTTTTGAGCCGAGTGGGTCGCGCGTTTTCCAGCCTGAATTTGAGGTACTTCCCGACATCCAAATTGAGCTCATGATAGCTCGTTGGAAAGCCCTGGATGTTGACTATCCAACCCAAGTGGAATTTCTGAATTTGGAGCTCATTTGACCCTCCAAAACCTCATTCTCCCAGAAGTACTTCCTGCTGGTGCAAAAGGTGGCAGCAAGGTGGTTTTCATGGTGTTTTTGAGCTCTTTGACCATCCAGATTTTGATGAAATGCTTAGGTGATGTCTGAGGATGCATAAATAACCATGAAAAATCCAAAAATGCAAAAATTTCCTCCAGCAAGTGTCCCGAAAAAAAAAGTGAGCATACGAGGGTGAGACCCACTTAACTGAAAAACCTGTTTTTTGACCCAAAAATTTGAAAATGACAAAATTTTCTCCGAATTTGCCCAAATTCGGAGCGGAGGTCCTCCATCATGTATCCTGCCCAGTCAATGAAGCCTCGGCCAAAATCCAAAGTGGATTAGGCCTTTTCCGCCGTCTTAGTGCCTTGCGCAACCTCCTCTTCAGAATCTTCATTCTCGCTTTGCAGACATGCATGCGAGCCCAATAATGGCCTTTCATGTGACGAAGCATGTCTTTGTCTCGATTGGCCTTCACCAAAAATTTCTCCAGATGAATGTTCACATGTGTGAGTACAGTATCTCGGTCAGCTGGTGTCATGTCACCGGGTCTCTTTCGATTCCACTGTCGGTCCTCACGAATCCGCCGCAGCTCATAATATGTGAGCTCATCCTCAAGCTGTTTGTTGCACTGCTCCAAATAGTTAATCACCCACTGAGCCTTCTGTAATTGATCTTTCAGCTGGTCATTCTCGGCCCTTTTCTCCTGGATGACTTCCCTCAGTTTCGAGCTAGGAGAGCTCGCATCAACATCAATGACTGTGAAATCTGTGTCCCGGCCTCCTGATGGGCCCTCATCATGCATGGGCCTCTTGCCCCTATCCTGTATCTGTACCTGCGCTGAAGAAGAAGGCGAGACTCCTTCCACATCATGTGGAGATAATACTCGCTCTGCTGATGAAGTCGGCAAGACCCCTTCCACCTCACGTGGAGATAATACTCGCCGTGTCGCTGCAAATAAGGCCCTGTGGCCTCGCTGATATGTCTGAACCAAAGGAGTGCTGATATTCTCAACCTCAGGCATGTCCGGCTAGTGTGAAGGCTCTCCTACATCATGAACTGTCTCGGGAGGCGGCTGTGGCACTCTGAAAAAGTCTCTAGAAATGAAATCCTCCCAAGTGATGCCCTGCTCTGCCAACTGATGCAACACTATGATTTTGATCAAAGCATAATGGTATATACTCCTGTACTGCTGCACTGGGCTCATCTTCTTTTGCACAAAAATCACCATCCTCTCTATGTTGCGATATATGAAGTACGGAATATTCATCATACGTACCCTTGTGAAGTGCATCAACAAACGAATATGGTACGCAAAGAGACGGGCATATCTGCCTTCACAACTAAAATACTGAATGATGAGTTTCATCAGCGGTGCAAACTCATCCCTCAAGAATCTGAATGGAAAAACTCTACCCAAGTACCTCATATATCCGGTTTTAATGTATGGCTCATAGTGGAATTTCTCTAAATGCTGACGTTTGTTCCATTCCTCGCCCATGTTTGGTATGCCAGTGGCTTGAGCAATAGTCAAGGGTGACAAGATGAAATCAACCCCGGCAAGATTTACCCGCCCATCCCGTAAATGTAGAACAAACAGACGAGCTAGTTCACGATGAAGCCGGGTTTGTGCAATCATCTCACAAAATCGAAAGCATGACAAATACCAAAAACAATCCATTGCTAATGGACATGCCTGCAACCGAGCCAAAGAAGTAGGCTCCTCTCTGCGATGATCACCACCTTTGACAACTCTGTGAGACCCCCGTGGCACATTACCTTCAGTCGTGGAATCACTGCCTGACTCTTGCTCATACACTGACTCTGTCTCTGACATGGCTTTGAACAAGATATTGGCACTATGTATACTGATATAAATGCAGTGAAAACAGAGTTATAATGTATGTTTCAACACCCAATAAATATCCCCCACTGTCAAAGCACCATTAAGGAAACAAACAATGATACCAGCTCTGTTTTAGGTGGATTGAAATAGAAGCACAGTCTCTGTTTTAATTGCAAGTGAAATTTTACAAATGGTAGCAGGCAGCCTTTAGAATATTGGGTAAACTTGTCAAAGGGAGCAATGCGTCATATGACTGTGTTTGTCAATGGGCAGTGAAAACAGAGTTATAAGTGTCAATGGGCAATGAGATACAATATGTCAATGATCATCACGGAACAAAAGTCATGACAGTGGTAAAATGATAATGATGACCATAGTGGTATAATGGAGGTGAAAACAGTGGGGCTTTGACCATACATGCAAAGGTGGATATATCAATGATATAAGGTGGAAAAAATACTCATAAAACCATCCATATATATTTTAAAACCCTGAGGAACAAATCAGCCATGTATGTAGGGTTTTACTCTTCCATTCAGATGTTTGAAGTCTTCAAGATACCACCAACACATTAAAAACTACTGAGCAATAGTTAAGAACCTGTTTGAAGGCAGCTGGAGACGATTTAAATCGAAACTGGGCGCTCAACACGACTTTTCTGAACTCTGCTGGCAAGTGGGTCGCATGCGATCAAGTGGGTCGCTTTTCCCAAGTGGGTCGCACGCGTTATAATTTGCACTGTGAAAAACGCCCAGGTGGGTCGCTTTTGCCAAGTGGGTCGCTTTTGCCCAAGTGGGTCTCACGACCTCCAACTCTGTCAACAATGCTCCAAAATTCGATTTCGGCCTCCAAACTCCAGATTTCGACTTGTATGCTATGGATCTTTGGAAATGAAACTTGTTTGCCCTTTTATACATGATGTAAATATCTTTCACAATCAGATTTGATCCAAATCTATTTGATAACCCATATTACAATGTTTTTGCATTTTCACTTTTGGCTTTTTAATACAATATCTTTTTTGGCTTTTCTGAGTTTTGATTTGATGATTTTGTTATCTTCTTGCAGGGGTATGGCTCTTTAGCTGAGGAAAAGATCAGAGGTCTGCTTTGAAATTTCTTCTTGGTGAAATAAATACAATTTATTACAAAAATAATATTGAACAATTTCTAGTTCCAAAACAGAGTTTTGGACTAGAAATGTTTTTAAATGCTTATGATAAAAAAAATATGAAATCAAAATTGGCGGAACCATCCTCATCCTGCAGGATTTATGACAATGTATGCAAATGACTCAAAACCCTAGACTCTAGGACTAAAGACACTTATTGACATTTAATGACTATAAATGAAATGACAATGATTTTTGAGTGATTTTGAGAATTTTTTAAAATAGCCTGCGAGGTGTAAGCGTGAAACGCAAGACAGACCCTTCGTCGAGTCAATGGCATGCTCCTAGCAGCGGAATGCAACGAAGTGGAAAAAGCGAGACACCTAGAGTGAATATGCAAAAAACAGAAATGATCAGCGAGCGGAGAAGTTTGTAAGGACCGACTCTAGCGGCCCAGCTCCCGATGGGGATGGTGGCTCCATGGAGATGCCCAGAACGGAGATCTACGGGGGAGTCGGGCGATTGCCTTTCATCCATTGGGCGATGGAATCATTATTTCAAGTACGATAAGAAACAAAACTTTGGACATTTTTATTAAATGAAAACTTGGTAGCTTGGACTAACTTGGCCGAAACCCGACCTACCATTAATAGCCAAAATAGCAGAAAAAAAACTGACTCAACAGACCAAACACAAATGACTCATGACTGAATTAAAACAAAACTTTACCAAGCTTTTGAAAAAAAAGGCAGCAGTCCATCAAGATTTGGAATCATGATGACAACCACCTGCATACTAATGAAATATGTACAATCATGTATAATTGGCTTTCCAATGTAACCAGTCAAGCAGATGGCTTCTTGGCTGATTTCCCTGATCAGATCTGCTGGTCAACAATACAAACTGATAACTGGGCATCCAAAAACATAGCTGACCATGATCTCCTTCATCACTGAACACTGCAATAATCACTTTCACTGCTGACTGTAACAAATCTGCCATTGGATCCTGAAAAACATGAAGATTTACCTTCTGCTGAAGAAACAAGGTGTCTTTCTCTCCTGATTCTGATCTGTCTTCATCATGTACTTCAGTAAAAGTATGCTCCTGGGCTTCAAAAAACTCTGAACAGGTAGGTGAGCAAATCTCTTCTTGAGAAAACATTTCAACACATGAGATATATGAAGAAGAATTTGAATGGAAATCTTGAATGTTCTGATCTTCTGTAGCCTGAATATAATGTAGGTCATCTTCATATGATATCACAACCAGATTATCATGTTCCTTATTACATTTATCAAGCATAAGAAAAGAAACTTCAGCTGATTCCTGATGCTCAAACATGATATCTCTATCATCTACCAATGATTCATCCAAAGGAACTTCTTTACTTACTTGAACAGAGATGACATCTTGTTTTGCACAAACTGACTGAATTACCTCATTATGCAGGCTGTGTTCTGATGACATGTGAACATTTGGATCAAAAACTCTGTCTTCTGCATCCCAGATGATTTCAACAGCAGAATTCTCTTTGATGGGATTTAGCACAACATATTCTTGGTCATCACGATCTGAATCTGAAACTGAAGTAGCTGAAATGATGTTATCACATTCTGCAATCTGCATGTTGTCTTCTTCCGTGGGCAGATCTGAAATGAGACTTTCTCTTTCGCCATCTTCAACCATATGACAAACTTCAACTTCAACCTGCTAATCTATGAAGCTGCTTACAGGACTGTCATCCTTTTCAGAAAAGGAAGAAGTTTTACCATCACATTCTGGACCATGTGCACACTGCAGATCTGCGTCAACTTGAGCTGGAACATGACCTTTCAATAGCTGATCTATCTCGTCTTCAGATAGAGGAGATAATACCCTTTGTTTTCTTTGCCTCAAACAATGATTGTCTTCATTGATTTCAAGTGAAGGAGTATACAAACTTTCCTCATACTGCTGATCCATTTCATATAATTCATGTTCACTGTCAAGATGCAAAATTCCTTCATCTTCCACCACACTAAAATCTTGATCCTGCTGCAAATTTTCATGATCGTCTTTATGCTGCTGAAATGGATTTTCATATAGGGCTTCCATGATCTCATCATCCATGAAATTATCATCTTCATAATATTTCTCAAGACTTTCAATAAAAGTAGAAGCATTTTTGCAACAGTCATGAACTAAATTTAATGATGGATAAGATGCTTGATATCTTTCAATGAACAGGGCATGAAAATCCTTTAAACAGTAAATACAAGCCAGTGGCAAATTTTCATACCAAGATTGGGCTTCACCTTCCAGAGTGGCCAGGAATATCTTCATCAAGCAATCTTCAGGAAAATCCACCTTCAACTTGCGAATATGCATGTGAAATCTAACCAAATGTAAAGCAACATCTTTCTTACCATCATCGTTAAACGTAGGCAGATTCCTCGACCAATCTACCTTGGGCATCTTATTCGGAAAACCTGGAATGTGATCTCGGCTCATGGGAGCGTATCTTCTCGTGATTCGGTCCATCTTGAAAATCTCACAGCTACTGATCTCCCTGCAGTGAAATCACCATGAAGCATCGATTTCTGGATTTTTCAGTGAATGAAGTCGCCGGTGAATGATTTCAGCCTTCTTATGTCTGGTCGTTGTTCACCATCAACGACCAGATCTGAACTTGATACACGTACTGGGGCAATTTACAAGTTAAATGCTACGATTACAAGTTAAACCGGAGATCGACTGAAGCAGCGTTTATCTACTTCGCTGATGCATAGCAACAGCGTTTCGAAGGCTACCTGGCGTGACTTCAGACTCCGTCTATAACAAGCAAACGTTTTGAGTTTGTCCCCAGTATGGTCGCCACTATGTTAGCACTCAAATCTACCTCAGGCTGAAATGAAGTAAAACTCAAGGCTACATCAAACCACGCTCAGCCTCGTAGCTAGCCCTACGAGGACAGGAGAGGGCTCTCTCCGTTAATATCGATAAAATAAGAAATAGGATGCGAGATGACTTACAATAGGAACTGATTTTAGGCTAGTAAAGAGATAGGTATGTTTGATTTTTGGTTTTTTGGGTTTTCGCTGGAGAAATGGGAAAACAGATTTTGGGTCCGGGGATAAGGTCAGACCTTTGCAGATTTCAAGTTGGGGCGAGGTAGGTGAATGTCTTGATGCTTTTGATTGGATATATGAATAGATTAGACCAACGAGGAGCTGAAGAGGGCAAAGAAGAACTTGGATCCTCTCCAAACAGTTGAAAACATATAGAACTAACTGAATTCAAAGGCCAAGCACTGGTAAACAATGGATTCAACCTTATTCACTCATTCAATTTAGTTCAGAAGCATATGAAAGGATGGCATACATTAAACATGAAGAAACTTACGATCAAACAAGAAAACATCATCAAGAACAGAACACCACAAGGATCCCAACAAGTGCCGCAAAACCACTGATCTTTCCTTAGCCAAAATATGAAAAGTATGTACAATAGTATCAAAAGTATCCCAAGAGTCCAACCTGTAGAATGCCTCAGAAATTACAATATATAGATCACTCTAACCCCTTTCCCCACCTCTAGGGGTCGAATTCCCTCTTCAAGGATCAGTTTCAACCAATTCTAATCATGGAACTACAATCTAGGCAACTAACAACTTGCCTCTAAAAGAGTGGAAACTGATCCATTACATGATTTTTTACCCTTTTGAGAGTGAATCTTCTAGAATAGATAAAAATAAGCCAAAGTTACATGCCAAACATGAATTTACATCATAAAAACTCAAAAATTCCATCCACAAGCAAAACTGGTCCATACTAGGCGAAAATCTGAGCTGGCAGTTGAAAATTCAGCAAAAATTTAAGTGGGTCGCATTTGAGCCGAGTGGGTCGCACTTTTTCCAGCCTGAATTTGAGGTACTTCCCGGCATCCAAATTGAGCTCATGATAGCTCGTTGGAAAGCCCTGGATGTTGACTATCCAACCCAAGTGGAATTTCTGAATTGGGAGCTCATTTGACCCTCCAAAACCTCATTCTCCCAGAGGTACTTCCTGCTGGTGCAAAAGGTGGCAGCAAGGTGGTTTTCATGGTGTTTTTGAGCTCTTTGACCATCCAAATTTTGATGAAATGCTTAGTTGATTTCTGAGGATGCATAACTAACCATGAAAAATCCAAAAATGCAAAAATTTCCTCCAGCAAGTGTCCCAAAAAAAAGTGAGCATATGAGGGTGAGACCCACTTAACTGAAAAACCTGTTTTTTGACCCAAAAATTTCAAAATGACAAAATTTTCTCCGAATTTGCTCAAATTCGGAGCGGAGGTCCTCCATCATGTATCTTGCCCAGTCAACGAAGCCTCGGCCAAAATCTGAAGTGGATTAGGCCTTTTCCGCCGTCTTAGTGCTTCGCACAACCTCCTCTTCAGAATCTTCATTCTCGCTTTGCAGACATGCATGCGAGCCCAATAATGGCCTTTCATGTGGCGAAGCATGTCTTTGTCTCGATTGGCGTGCGCCAGCAATTTCTCAGGATGAATGTTCACATGATTGAGTGATTATCTGAGTCCATATAATTGTCGTGTCACTTAGGGTCTCTTTCGACTGTAATAGGTCCTCCTGAAATACGCACGACTCATAAAATGTGAGCTCATCCTCAAGATGTTTGTTGCGCTGCTCCAAATAGTTAATCACCCAGTGAGCCTTCTGCAATTGGTCTTTCAGCTGGTCATTCTCGGCCCTTTGCTCCTGGATGACTTCCCTCAGCTTCGAGCTAGGAGAGCCCGTATCAACATCAATGACTGTCATATCGGTGTCCCGGCCTCCTGATGGGCCCTCATCATGCATGGGCCTCTTGCCCCTATCTTGTACCTGTACCTGCACTGGAGAAGAAAGCGAGACCCTTTCCACATCACGTGGAGATAGTACTCGCCGTGTCGATGAAGTCGGCAGGACCCCTTCCACCTCACGTGGAGATAGTACCCGCCGTGTCGGCGCAAATAAGGCCCTGTGGCCTCGGCGATATGTACGCGAGACCAAAGTGCGTATACTCAACCCCTCCCGAGGCATGTCGGAGTGAGGTGTGAAACTCTCTGCATCATGGCCCCATCTCGGGAGGCGGCTGTGGCACTCTGAAAAAGTCTCTAGAAATGAAATTCTCCCAAGTGATGCCCTGCTCTGCCAACTGATGCAACACTATGATCTTGATCAAAGCATAATGGTATATACTCCTGTACTGCTGCGCTGGGCTTGTCTTCTTTTGCACAAAAATCACCATCCTCTCTATGTTGTGATATATGAAGTACGGAAGGTTCATCATACGTACCCTCGTGAAGTGCATCAACAAACGAATATGCTGCGCAAAAAGACGAGCATACCTGCCCTCACAACTAAAATACTGAATGATGAGCTTCATCAGCGGTGCATACTCATCCCTCAAGAATCTGAATGGAAAAACTCTGCTCAAGTAACTCATATATCCAGTTTTTATGTATGGCTCATAGTGGAATTTCTCTAAATGCTGACGTTTGTTCCATTCCTCGCCTATGTTTGGTATGCCAGTGGATTGAGCAATAGTCAAGGGTGACAAAATGAAATCAACCCCGGCAAGATTTACCCGGCCATCCCGTAAATGTAGAACAAACAGACGAGCCAATTCACGATGAAGCCGAGTTTGTGCAATCATCTCACAAAATGGAAACATGACAAATACCGAAAGCAAATCCATTGCTAGTGGACATGCAAGCAGGAGCCAAAGAAGTAGGCTCCTCTCTGCGATGATTAACACCTCCTTACTCTATAGAGACCCAAAGTGACACGTACCTTCAGTCGTAGAATCACTGCCTGACCCTTGCTCATACTCTGACTCTGTCTCTGACATGGCTTTGAACAAGGCTTTGAACAAGATATTGGCACTATGTATACTGATATAAATGCAGTGAAAACAGAGTTATAATGTGTGTTTCAACACCCAATAAATATCCCCCACTTTCAAAGCACCATTAAGTAAACAAACAATGATACCAGCTCTGTTTTAGGTGGATTGAAATAGAAGCACAGTCTCTGTTTTAATCGCAAGTGAAATTTTACAAATGGTAGCAGGCAGCCTTTAGAATATTGGGTAAACTTGTCAAAGGGAGCAATGCATCATATGACTGTGTTTGTCAATGGGCAGTGAAAACAGAGTTATAAGTGTCAATGGGCAATGAGATATAATATGTCAATGATCATCATGGAACAAAAGTCATGACAGTGGTAAAACGATAATGAAGACCACAGTGGTATAATGGATGTGAAAACAGTGGGGCTTTGAACATACATGCCAAGGTGGATATATCAATGATATAAGGTGGTAAAATGCTCATAAAACCATCCATATATATTTTAAAACCCTGAAGAACAAATCAGCCATGTATGTAGGGTTTTACTCTTCCATTCAAATGTTTGAAGTCTTCAACATACCATCAACACATTAAAATCTACTGAGCAATAGTTTAAAACCTGTTTGAAGGCAGCTGGAGATGATTTAAAACGAAACTGGGCGCCCAACACAACTTTTCTGAACTCTGCTGGCAAGTGGGTCGCACACGATCAAGTGGGTCGCTTTCGTTAAGTGGGTCGCTCACGTTATAATTTGCACTGTGAAAAACGCCCAGGTGGGTCGCTTTTCCCAAGTGGGTCGCTTTTCCCCAAGTGGGTCTCACGACCTCCAGCTCTGTCAACAATGCTCCCAAAACTCGATTTCGGCCTCCAAACTCCAGATTTCGACTTGTATGCTATGGATCTTTGGAAATGAAACTTGTTTGCCCTTTTATACATGATGTAAATATCTTTCACAATCAGATTTGATCCAAATCTATTTGATAACCCACATTACAATGTTTTTTGCATTTTCACATTTGGCTTTTTAATACAATCTCTTTTTGGATTTTCTGAGTTTTGATTTGATGATTTTGTTATCTTCTTGCAGGGGTATGGCTCTTTAGCTGAGGAAAAGATCAGAGGTCTGCGTTGAAACTGCTTCTTAGTGAAATAAATACAATTTATTACAAAAATAATATTGAACAATTTCTAGTTCCAAAACAGAGTTTTGGACTAGAAATGTTTTTTAAATGCTAATGATAATAAAACATGAAATCAAAATTTGCGGAACCATCCTCATCCTGCAGGCTTTATGACTGGTATGCAAATGACTCGAAAACCCTAGACACTAGGACCAAATACACTTATTGACATTTAATGACCATAAATGAAATGACAATGATTTTGAGTGATTTTTGAGGAAATTTTTTAAAATAGCACTACAGGTGTAAGCATGAGGAAACATAAGACAACAGACCCCTTCGTCAGTCAATGGCATGCTCCTAGCGGAATGCAACGAAGTGGAACAAGCGAGACACCTAAGAATGAATATGCAAAAAACGAAATGATCACTGACGGAGGGCTGTAAGGACCGACTCTAACACGACCAACTATGACCATGGTTGGCCATGGGTGATTTTCATATTGAGACAATATTTGTCAGCATGTGACATTTGATCATGGATGACATTGATCGATTATTCATATTATAAACCAAAATAACTAATAAACCCAAGGGTTTAATATTATAAACCAAAAGAATTGGTGAACCCAAGGGAAAAATATTAATAACCTAATGGACCAATAAGGCGAAAGATCAATAAAATTATTAAAAAAATACTCAAGTTGAAGAAATTAATAAACACTAATAATTAACCCAATGGTTTGTAATATTTTAAGCCAAAAGAACTAATAAACCCAAGGGTTTAATATTATAAACCAAAGAAATTGGTGAACCCAAGGGAATTGATTTAAATATCGAGACAATTGTTGTCACAATGCGACCTTGGACCAACTATGACCATGGTTAGCCATGGGTGAATTTCATATTGAGACAATATTTCTCAGAATGTGACATTTGGTCATGGATGACATTGATCGATTATTCATATTATAAACGAAAAGAACTAATAAACCCAAGGGTTTAATATTATAAACCAAAGGAATTGGTGAACCCAAGGAAATTGATTTAAACATTGAGACAATTGTTGTTACAATGCGACATTGGAGCAACTATTACCATGGTTGGCCATGGGTGATTTTCATATTGAGACAAGATTTTTCAGAATGCGACATTTGATCATGGATGACATTGATCGATTATTCATATTATAAACCAAAATAACTAATAAACCCAAGGGTTTAATATTATAAACCGAAGGAATTGGTGAACCCAAGGGAAAACCATTACCCAAAAAATTATAAACCAAAGGAATTGGTGATCCCAAGGGAATTGATTTAAACATTCAGACAATTGTTGTCACAATGCGACGTTGGACCAACTATGACCATGGTTGGCCATGGGTGATTTTCATATTGAGACAATGTTTGTTAGAGACATTTGATCATGGATGAGATTGATCGATTATTCATATTATAAACAAAAATAACTAATAAACCCAAGGGTTTAATATTATAAACCAAAGGAATTGGTGAACCCAAGGGAATTGATTTAAACATTGAGACAATTGTTGTCACAATGCGACGTTGGATCAACTATGACCCAAGGGTTTAATATTATAAACCAAAGGAATTGGTGAACCTGAGGGAAAAATATTAATAACCTAAGGGACCAATAAGGCGAAGGATCAATAAAATTATTAAAAAAATACTCAAGTTGAAGAAATTAATAAACATTAATAATTAACCCAAGGGTTCGTAATATTATAAACCAAAAGAACTAATAAACCCAAGGGTTTAATATTATAAACCAAACAAATTGGTGAACCCAAGGGAATTGATTTAAACATTGAGACAATTGTTGTCACAATGCGACGTTGGACCAACTATGACCATGGTTGGCCATAGGTGAATTTCATATTGAGACAATAATTGTCAGAATGTGACATTTGATCATGGATGACATTGATCGATTATTCTTATTATAAACCAAAAGAACTAATAAACCCAAGGTTTTAATATTATAAACCAAAGGAATTAGTGAACCCAAGGGAATTGATTTAAACATTGAGACAATTGTTGTCACAATGCGACGTTGGACCAACTATGAACATGGTTGGCCATGGGTGATTTTCATATTGAGACAAGATTTGTCAGAATGCGACATTTGATCATGGATGACATTGATCGATTATTCATATTATAAACCAAAAGAACTAATAAACCCAAGGGTTTAATATTATAAACCAAAGGAATTGGTGAACCCAAGGGAAAAGCATTACCCAACAAATTATAAACCAAAGGAATTGGTGAACCCAAGGGAATTGATTTAAACATTGAGACAATTATTGTCACAATGCGACGTTGGACCAACTATGACCATGGTTGGCCATGGGTGATTTTCATATTGAGACAATGCTTGTCAGAATGTGACATTTGATCATGGATGAAATTGATCGATTATTCATATTATAAACCAAAAGAAGTAATAAACGCAAGGGTTTAATATTATAAATCAAAGGAATTGGTGAACCCAAGGGAAAACCATTACCCAACAAATTATAAACCAAAGGAATCGGTGAACCCAAAGGAATTGATTTAAACATTGAGAAATTTTTTGTCACAATGCAACGTTTGACCAACTATGACCATGGTTGCCCATGGGTGATTTTCATATTGAGACAATATTTGTGAGCATGTGACATTTGATCATGGATGACATTGATCGATTATTCATATTATAAACCAAAAGAAGTAATAAACCTAAGGGTTTAATATTATAAACCAAAGGAATTGGTGAACCTAAGGGAATTGATTTAAACATTGAGACAATTTTTGTCACAATGCGACGTTGGACCAACTATGACCATGGTTGGCCATGGGTGATTTTCATATTGAAACAAGATTTGTCAGAATGCGACATTTGATCATGGATGACATTGATCGATTATTCATATTATAAACCATAAGAACTAATAAACCCAAGGGTTTGATATTATAAACCAAAGGAATTGGTGAACCCAAGGGAAAACCATTACCCAACAAATTATAAACCAAAGGAATTGGTGAACCAAAGGGAATTGATTTAAATAATGAGACAATTGTTGTCACAATGCGACGTTGGACCAACTATTACCATGGTTGGCCATGGGTGAATTTCATATTGAGACAATATTTGTCAGAATGTGACATTTGATCATGGATGACATTGATCGATTATTCATATTATAAACCAAAAGAACTAATAAACCCAAGGGTTTAATATTATAAACCAAAGGAATTGGTGAACCCAAGGGAATTGATTTAAACATTGAGAAAATTGTTGTCACAATGCGACGTTGGACCAACTATGACCATGGTTGGCCATGGGTGATTTTCATATTGAGACAATATTTGTCAAAATGTGACATTTGATTATGGATGACGTTGACCGATTATTCATATTATAAACCAAAAGAACTAATAAAACCAAGGGTTTAATATTATAAACCAAAGGAATTGGTGAACCCAAGGGAAATCCATTACCCAACAAATTATAAACCAAAGGAATTGGTGAACCCAAGGAAATTGATTTAAACATTGAGACAATTGTTGGCACAATGCGAC
Source organism: Pinus albicaulis (assembly GCA_034641835.2). Lineage (NCBI taxonomy): Eukaryota > Viridiplantae > Streptophyta > Pinopsida > Pinales > Pinaceae > Pinus > Pinus albicaulis. The sequence continues at coordinate 435,612,267 of CM076569.1, forward strand.
GTTGGACCAATTATGACCATGGTTGGCCGTGGGTGATTTTCATATTAAGACAATATTTGTCAGAATGTGACATTTGATTATGGATGACATCGACGGATTATTCATATTATAAACCAAAAGAACTAGTAAACCGAAGGGTTTAATATTATAAACCAAAGGAATTGGTGAACCCAAGGGAATTGATTTAAACATTGAGACAATTGTTGTCACAATGCGACGTTGGACCAACTATGACCATGCTTGGCCATGGGTGATTTTCATATTGAGACAATATTTGTTAGAATGTGACATTTGATCATGGATGACATTGATCGATTATTCATATTATAAACCAAAAGAACTAATAAACCCAAGGGTTTAATATTATAAACCAAAGGAATTGGTGAACCCAAGGGACAACCATCACCCAACAAATTATAAACCAAAAGAAATTGGTGAACCCAAGGGAATTGATTTAAACATTGAAAGAATTGTTGTCACAATGCGACGTTGGGCCAAGTATGACCATGGTTGGCCATGGGTGATTTTCATATTGATACAATGTTTGTCAGAATGTGACATTTGATCATGGATGACATTGATCGATTATTCATATTATAAACCAAAAAAACTAATAAACCCAAGTGTTTAATATTATAAACCAAAGGAATTGGTGAACCCAAGGGAATTGATTTAAACATTGAGACAATTGTTGTCACAATGCGATGTTGGACCAACTATGACCATGGTTGGCCATGGGTGATTTTCATATTGAGACAATATTTTTCAGAATGTGACATATGATCATGGATGACGTTGATCGATTATTCATATTATAAACCAAAAGAACTAATAAACCCAAGGGTTTAATATTATAAACCAAAGGAATTGGTGAACCCAAGGGAAAACCATTACCCAACAAATTATAAACCAAAGGAATTGGTGAACCCAAGGGAATTAATTTAAACATTGAGACAATTGTTGTCACAATGCGACGTTGGACCAAATATGACCATGGTTGGCCATGGGTGATTTTCATATTGAGACAATATTTGTTAGAATGTGACATTTGATCATGGATGACATTGATCGATTATTCATATTATAAACCAAAAGAACTAATAAACCCAAGGGTTTAATATTATAAACCAAAGGAATTGGTGAACCCAAGTGAATTTCTTTAAACATTAAGACAATTGTTGTCACAATGCGACGTTGGACCAACTATGACCATAGTTGACCATGGGTGATTTTCATACTGAGACAATATTTGTCAGAATGTGACATTTGATCATGGATAAAATTGATCGATTATTCATATTATAAACCAAAAGAACTAATAAACCCAAGGGTTTAATATTATAAACCAAAGGAATAGGTGAATCCAAGGGAAAATTCTTAAAAACATAAGTTATCAATAAGACCAAGGGATCAATATTAAAAATAGAATTACGTAACAAACCCTAAGAATAAATATTTTAAATTCAAAATCCTAAGAAAATATAAAACCATAAGAACCAATATTTTAAAAGCAACTAATTAATAAACAGAAGGGATTATCAATATTATAAACCAAAAGAACTAATAAATCCAAGGGTTTAATATTATAAACCAAAGGAATTGGGGAACCCAAGGGAAAAATTTTAAAAACATAAGAGATCAAGAAAGCCAAGGGATACCTATAAAAAACAAAAAAAATTAGTAAAGCCACATGATTATTAATATTATAAACGGAGGGGAATAAACATGGTTTACCATGCTTGATTTAAACATTGAGACAATTGTTGTCACAATGCGACGTTGGACCAACTATGACCATGGTTGGCCATGGGTGATTTTCATATTGAGACAATATTTGTCAGAATGTGACATTTTATCATGGATGACATTGATCAATTATTCATATTATAAACCAAAAGAACTAATAAACCCAAGGGTTTAATATTATAAACCAAAGGAATTGGTGAACCCAAGGGAATTGATTTAAACATTGATACAATTGTTGTCGCAATGCGACGTTGGACCAACTATGACCATGGTTGGCCATGGGTGATTTTCATATTGAGACAATGTTTGTCAGAATGTGACATTTGATCATGGATTAAATTGATCAATCATTCATATTATAAAACAAAAGAACTAATAAACCCAAGGGTTTAATATTATAAACCAAAGGAATTGGTGAACCCAAGGGAATTGATTTAAATATTGAGACAATTGTTGTCGCAATGCGACGTTGGACCATTTATGACCATGGTTGGCCATGGCTGATTTTCATATTGAGACAATGTTTGTCAGAATGTGACATTTGATCATGGATGACATTGATCGATTATTCATATTATAAACCAAAAAAACTAATAAACCCAAGGGTTTAATATTATAAACCAAAGGAATTGGTGAGCCAAAGGGAAAACCATTACCCAACAAATTATAAACCAAAGGAATTGGTGAACCCAAGGGAATTGATTTAAACATTGAGACAATTGTTGTCACAATGCGATGTTGGACCAACTATGACCATGGTTGGCCATGGGTGATTTTCATATCGAGACAATATTTGTCAGAATGTGACATTTGATCATGGATGACATTGATCGATTATTCATATTATAAACCAAAAGAACTAATAAACCCAAGGGTTTAATATTATAAACCAAAACAATTGGTGAACCCAAGGGAAAACCATGACCCAACAAATTATAAACCAAAGGAATTGGTGAACCCAAGGGAATTGAGTAAGGTTAACCATGGTTGACTATGGCTAAGTAAACTTCTCTATCATTTAACATAGGTAAGAATGAGACCTTGGTTGACTATGGGTAAGTAAACTTCTCTATCATTTAACATAGGTGAGAATGAGACTATGTTGGCAATGTTTGGGCATAGTTGTAAAATGATTAGAATGTAAATAATTATAGTATTACTTATTCATATTAATATTAATAATATTTCCATTAAAAATATTAATTTTAATATCATTAATACTATTAGTGATATGGTTACAATGAATATTTTTTTTTTCCTCAAAATCTTTTTTTATGTTAAATAAAAGAGAATTATAATTACTTAAACAATTATTATACTTATTTAGATATTATAATAGATAATATCATTAATACTTTTAATCATATGACTACACCATGTAAATGTGCTTCATCTCCACTTTTAGGGCTTCATTCTTTATATGAATTCCTTGACCTACTTCTCGAGTTTCTCCTCTAGATTCTCCTATGCATATTTCTAGCTTATCTAAGCACTCCTTTTTCTCATACAAAAAATAATTCCTTAAGTCCCATTTTTTTGATTTTTCACTTAGTTCTGGTTATATGCTCTTCAAAATCCACATAGAAGATTCTAATATTTACTACTTAATACTTTTGCACCACTTATCAATATATATTGATACAAATTACTTAACATTACTTATTATATTTTACTATTAAATATACTTTCATTTGTGATATTTTTAATTCATATACTTTGTTTCCTATATTTTTCTATAATATAATTCAATTCAATTTGTAATTAAAATATAAAATATTCAAAACGCCATTTATTATATTCAGAAAGTGAACATTTTAATAATGTGGAAATCACTTAACATATATAAAATTAAATCCTCACTATAATTTTACAAATTTAAAATTATATATATATATATATTTATTTATGAAATTTTTTATTAATTACTTATAAAATTTTAAAATTATGATTTTCAAACTTATGTAGTTATTGTTTAATGAAAATATCTTATAAGATTTTAAAATTACTAATCTAAAATGTAAACCAACACAATTTAGATTAGATGACCAGCAACCTTGCAAACCTAAAACTCGCATCATAAATTCGAAAGTATGAAAATCAACACAATTTAAATGACCCTCCATATCGCAAACCTAAAACTCGCATCATAAATTTGAAAGCACATGAACCATCCATCTGGAATAAGCCTGAGATTCGAGGGAACGAATAGGCTTAAAACGTTTGTAAGTGAAATATTGTCAAACCTTTGAAAAAGTTTTGGAAAATTATAGAACTGTAAATCGATCTATGGAGTAGACTAAAAAAAATATAGATTTCTGTTTATTTTCTTTGAGAAATTTTATGAAATTTTATTCCTCTTTATCACAGCGTCTTCACATTTCTCGTATATAATTTTCAATTTTTTTGTAAACTTTTTATATGTTACATGTTTTTTTCGTAATTACTCGGGGATAGGGATGGGGATGAGGAAGGAAAATACGAGTTTATTCCTCACAAAATCATTCACCTCAACCCATTAAAAATCTGCAATCAAACAATTAAATACTTGTTAAAAATCCCTGACGGAGGAGGCTCTAAGCATTTGACTGGGACAAGAGAACAGTACAATATACAAATATGAATAAACAAGAGTACGGTCCCAATGCTTAACGGTCGTCTCCATCCAACGGTGGGAAGTACGTTGCCTTGCTTCTAATGATCCGACGTCTCTGGTCAAATCTCGCGCGACTATTATACACGAACTTTAACCCGTGATGAGAGAGGTTTCCCAAAATCGTTCAGGAACACGTGTCACCCAACCTATGGGATCGCTCCAGATTGTGAATTACAACTTACCACTTTTCTAAAATGCGATATACTACCGGATTAACTCGAAACCACGTTTTGCGTTAATGAATATATACATATTGAAAAAGGTTTATGTTCTCCCTCTTCGTATATTTTTAATACTCACGTTGCTTACTTTTATGGTGAAAAAGGTTTATATTCTTTCATCTTATATTTTTCAAATAATTATTTATATTATATAAATTAAATAACTCAGAAGCTTCTAATCATCCTTTTATACGGATGGGAATTTACAATGCTGAAACAAAATTTCACAGCGCTTTGTCACTTCAGTAAGCCATCTGGGCAACTTGTGCGAGTGTGCTGTGAAAGACGCAGATAATTTCTTTTCATCTTCATGTCCGTGCGTGTGATCCCGAGGAGGGTTCAGGTTCGACCATAGCTAGTAAGAATGGGCGATGGAATTGTTGGTGGCTGTGACGATATGCCATCCACTCTTTCGAAATATTGGACTTGCGATGAGCATTTGGTTTCTCATATTCATCATGCTAAACTGAATGAATTAACAGATGATTCCAATCAATCTTTGAAAAACTTGCATATGTCAAGCTCATGTATGTGCTGAATATGAAGTACATGTAAAAGATCAATAAAAATATATGATAATCATGGATTTAACAAATGCAAAAGTTATAGAACTTTAAATCGATCTATGGAGTAGACTCAAAAAAATATAGATTTCTGTTTATTTTCTTTGAGAAATTTTATGAAATTTTATTCCTCTTTCTCTCAATATCTTTACATCTCTCATATATAATTTTCAATTTTTTTTGTAAACTTTTTATATGTTACATGTTTTTTTCGTAATTACTCGGGAATAGGGATGGGGATGAGGAAGGAAAATACGAGTTTATTCCTCAAAAAATCATTCACCTCAACCCATTAAAAATCTGCAATCAAACAATGAAATACTTGTTAAAAATCCCTGTCGGAGGAGGCTCTAAGCATTTGACCGGGACAAGAGTACAATACAATATACAAATATGAATAAAAAACTAAATCATTAAATGCTAAATACAACAACTAATACATACTAAAAGTCTCGCATGTACGCTACCAAAAACAACTAATACATACTGAAGAAGGAGCAGAGTGTAATGGCCGTGTCCAAAAGGAAGGATTTCTTACTTCGATCTGAGCCGCACAGTCCCGGTTCTCTGCGTCCAAATGTCTCGGCTGCTCTGAACAGGGTGGCCTTATGGTCTGAACGAAATTGGGTCAAGCATCACCTTCGGCGCGTTGGAGAATGTCGATGACAAATTCATCTTCCTAATCAACGTGTCATTATTCCTTCAACATCCATACGTTTCAGAATCCAAATAGACATGCGTTTCAAAGTGCGTGTTGGAGTATGTCGACGAAAAATTCATCTTCCTAATCAACGTGTCATTATTCCTTCAACATTCACACGTTTCAGAATGAAAATAGACATGCGTTTCAAAGTTTAGCTCTAATCCCTCATACGTGGAGATAAATAAGATGCACAGTAAATTTTTAATGATACTTTGGTAAAAAATTAATTTAAGTAGGGTATAAACACTTGATTTAAACATGCAAGGAGGTTATTGCTTTCAATTTCATTCATTGATTGAGTGGCGACGACGAGAATATACCGGCATCTTTCAATCTAGACCATCGGATGAAAAAGATTAATTAGCATAATCACAAAAGCGCCGATTTCCGATAGGGGGATATGCCTATCGGCGTAACTAGCAATTGCACTTAGAGGTGCAAAGGAACACCGAAAGTTCAATACTAGACTCTGCAAGGTTTTCGCAAGCCTTGTTGCTCAAGTGGTTCAAGTTTCTTGCGAACAACAATACAGAGGGGGAAACGGGGGTCGGATTGGAGTAGCCATCGAGATTGTTTCCTATCCATTATTTTCCCATCTACTGCAATTTTCTATCAAAGCAATGTCTAGACTCTCGATCATGCATTCACGAATAAATTTTCCCAATAAGCATTGCAAATTGTGTATCCACATATAACTTTTACCAATGAGCATTGCAAATTGTGGATTTTATCTGCTGATGATTTTGATGATTTTGTGGCTTCCACGCTTTCAAACACATTCTATTTTGCAGCAAAGCAGGTCCAGTTTGGAAAATTATGGTGGGATGGCGTTTGTTTTCCCTAGCTTTCTATGCGAAATTTAGTTTCCACTGGGCTTTCTTCGATGTTTTTTTTCTTTGAACCTATACCCTGAGTCGGATATTTATCTCCTACTCCAGTAGAATTTTTTATTATGGGATTTTGAGGGAGCGTCTTCCATTTTTTTTCAATAGTGTCAAAGATTTTGTTAGCTGAAAAACTCACAGATGTTGCTTCCTTATATAAATGGTCAATAATGTCCATGAAATCCCATACTTAAGAGAAAGTTTGGATAGCATGCGTAATAACATTACACTAAGATTCACTGCCATCATAAACGTAGATCATCAGTTCGATCAAAGAGACATCACACATCTTCCAAAACGTTTTGCTAACAATCGTGTAATACTCATCTATTATATCTGGAGATTCAACTTCCTGTAGGATTGATGTTGAACCTTCAACTTCATTTTTCGTAGGCCTTGTTTTATGATTAATTAATGTTATTAATTCTTTGCATCTAAATCTACCCACTTCACATACTTGATCCATATGCTCCTTTATTTGCTTAAACGTTGATTTATTTGTGATCCACAGGGTGTGCACATTTTCTCCTGACATTTCTATGATCTCCAAAGCTTCTTTAGAAAATTGTAAGTGAAAATATCTCAAAGACTTCCTCAATACAAAAATTCTTCAAACATTACATGAGCCTCTTCCCATAACCCCCCTCGAACAAAAAAAAAACAGGAGAGAATTGAATGTAATTCGGTCAGGTTGAACTGCTTCTCGGATTATTTCATCAGAAGCTTATGAGGCTCGCTTAAAATCCACATTCCCCTTAGCAAAGGCATCAATGACAACATTATAAGAAAAAAGGTTTGACTTACAATCAAACCTCTTCATTGACTCAAAGACAACAATAAATTCCTTTGACATACTGTTGTGACCATAAGCACTGATGAGGGGAGAGAAGGCATAAACAATGTTTCCATATCATTTTCTCTTGGCCTTACCAAAGACTTTCCTTACAAGTCCCACTCTCCCATGCCAACAAAAAATGCTAATCAGAATGCTCAACAGTTTCCCTTACCCATTTCTTCACCTTTCACGAGAAACTTCCCACTCAAAGCATTCAATTCCCTTCTTTCATTTTGATTTGTTCCCGAGCTCCCTTAGAATATAAGAATAATCCTCAGAACTAGAAAGCTTGGGGGACCAATAGGTCAGTAGAGATGCAATGTTGCCACTAGGGTCAATGTGGAAAGCCCATCCCAAAGCTACCTCCAAAAGTTTAATGTATTTGCCTGAAAAAAATTTTGGTCTTCCAAAATGCATTATTGACACAAATATTGTGGACCTCCTACCGTAGAAATGTCCACGGTAAGAGTAGAGAGTACTTACTACATTTTATGATTTAGTAAGAGTAGAGATTTTCATAGAAAAGAGGAGTCGAAATCTATTTCTTGAACTCATATCATAGTAAATTATATATTCAGTCAGATTTTAAAGATGATCTAGTTAGTTTCATCTAGCAAAACTTATCGTTAAACCACATATCACTATATTATCAATATAGGATATGTTGTTATTGTACTAATATAAAACTTTGTGGTAGTATTCCCTAAATGAAATCATTTTATAATGAATTTTGTCCTTTTGACTCTCAGTAACTTTACCTCTCCCTAAATGGATTGCAGACGACTCAATCGTTGTGGTGCCAAATCCAACAAAGTGCCGAGTCTTCACTCTTGAAGAGATGACAGCGGCCACGCAAAACTTTAGTCGGGAGATCGGACGAGGGGGATTTGGATCGGTTTTTCTAGGTAAATTGCCCCAAGGAAAAGACATTGCAGTAAAAGTGCTAGCACAGTTCTCCCAACAAGGGGTTAACGAGTTCTTGAATGAGGTAATTCTCATATATTTCTTCAATCATGTAATACGGTTGAACTTGGATCCAATATAACAATGCCTAACCACACAGTTTTGGCACCACTCACGAGTATTATGTGTATAGTAAAATTCATACCAGTGATTTTGCTTGATGAACAGGTTAATCGTCCTTCCAGAATCCATCATAGAAACTTGGTATCTTTACTGGGCTATTGTAACGAGTCAAGAGAAATTATGCTTATCTACGACTACATGTCAGGAGGATCGCTAAGGGATCACCTTTATGGTAAACTTATATTGCTGACAGCTATGTTTATTTGAGTTGAGAGATCAATAGCCAAGATAACCAACGCCCATTCCTTTCCAGGTCCTATTGCACAACATTCGAAACTAAATTGGATAACCAGGCTCAAAATAGCTTTAGATGCAGCACAAGGTAACTCTTTCTCTTACTTCTTTGATGCACGTGAGATTTTTATGATAGGAGTAAAATACTGATTATAGTAAAATAGGAGTAAATTTTTAGGTTTATCTCACGTTATTCACCTGTGGTTTCTACTCAAGGACTGGAATACCTGCACGTTGGTTGCACCCCCAAAATAATTCACAGGGATATCAAGACCGCCAATATCTTGTTAGACAGTGATTTTAATGGAAAACTAGGGGATTTTGGTCTTTCAAAGAAGACAACTGATGGGGAGGCTACTCATGTTACCACTGTCGTAAAAGGAACTGCAGGATACCTGGATCCAGAGTATGTTAGACATATTAACTTGCACACTCTTTGTAATATCATGATGTCAAAGAGTTCAATTCATTATATGACAAGACTCATTTTCGATTTGTTTTTCCATACTACTTAGCTAGTTTTTTGTAACAGGTATTGGAGCACTCAAATATTGACCAAGAAGAGTGATGTGTATAGTTTTGGAGTGGTTTTGCTGGAGATTATATGTGGTAGACCAGCCATAGATCAAAAACTACCTTTAGAGGAACTTAGCATCATTAGATGGGTAAGTAATGTTTGATCATCAATAAATATTTTGAGCGGTTGACAATAGAACAGATTAGTAGAGGGTGATACATATTTTTTGGGTTATAGGATATTTTTTTTTTTTTTTTTTTCCAAGTGGTTCACGTTCCTATGTGCCCGCACACATGTACGAGCTACATCCACGGTCTTAATATATCACAGTAAATCCTCCCGAAGAGATCTACTGTCGGGCCTAACACTGAGGCCTAACCCCGCGGGCGTCTAGGAGATTTGATCCTGTGACCTCTCAATCTGGGAGTACTTCCAAGCGGGGACTCAACCAATTGAGCTAACCCTTGGGGCTGGTTATAGGATATTTCTTGTCCAGAGGATGAATCACATTAGCTGGTTCCAAACGTAGACCTAATTCTAACAATGTGATTAATCCGAAAGCATTTTTTCTACATTATGGATCACAAAAGTCTTAGATCTAACGATATTAAATGTTGTTGGGCATATACTATCAACAATTAAATTGAAACTAATTTAAAAATCTAATAGTTGACAATATATACCCAATCACATTTAATATCTTATAACCCAAAAAATAATGATCGCCCTTGGTAATATATCTTCTGGAAAGTAACCATAATTGTTGTTGGCATATTTACAGGTGACACCGTATGTAGTAGAAAGTGATAATCCTTGCAAAATAGCAAAAATCATTGACAAGAGGTTGGGTAGACGTTATGACGAGATATCCGTAAGTGGTGTTGCCAAATTAGCGATGAGGTGTGTTCACGCTGAACCGTCTTCCAGGCCGAGCGTGAGTGAGATAGTGGCAGAGCTAAGAGAGGCCATCAACGTTGAGGATAAGGCTTCTCTTTCATTTTTAGAGGAGATTGGTATGGAAAGCAGCGATTTGTTGTCAGAGGCGGTCTCTTTATCCGTGGATTCGAGTGGGCCTGGAGGAATGGAGTGGCGGAGTGCCAACAATTCCAACATTTCTCAAGTCATACGATGACTAGGCACTGTGTTGACTGTTCGGTCTCCCGATCACAGAGTGTACATTACTGAAGAAGTCAGACCTACTGGTCTCAGGATGACACAGTGTACATTAGGGGCATAGTGTATGTGTTCCATCATTCCATTGCAGTTGGTAATATATATTTGATTTTATCAAAATAATTGGCGCGCAACTGATCATGTGTATCTTTGAAATCTGGCGAAACTTGAGATCGTTCCTGTTTACTTTTACGAGTCATAGAACCTCGCTCTTTATTGGATGAATGTTTTGCATTTAAAAATTATAAAAAAGTTTGATGATTTTTAAATTAATAACAAGTTAAAAATATTTTTAAGATTCAACTGGGTTAAATAAGTCATACTAAAATATTAAAAATTTATAAATAATTTGTTTTAATATTATCAGTTTGTTTTCTAAAGAAACTCTATGAAGGTATAGTCCTTTTTGAAATTTTCTCTCAGTAAAAATATACAATTGAAAGATAATTATATGCATAATATATCGATGATTTATATTTAGTTGAATAAATATATTATATGATTTATATTTAAATTGAATAAATATATTATATATTGTTTACATAGACATTTGAATAAAATAAAATAAAATAGTATTTTATTATTATATATTAAAATATAATAATAGCTAAATTTTGAACATCAAAATATGGTATTGTTTTATGGATGAATTTTCAAAATGGAGGTATATATATATATATATATATATATATATATATATATATATATATATAATTTAATAATTAAAAAAATTATATAGAAGCAACTTTAGGTTTATTGTTTCAAGATGGGTATGACAGTTAATACAGACAATACTAAAGGCATGATCATTAAATCCAAAAAGATCATCCATGGTAGTTTCATGTATAATAACAAGTGCTTAGAGCAGCTTTCTTCTTATAAATATCTGGGCATTGACTTCCCTCATCATCTCAACTGGAATTATAGCATCAAGAAAAGGATTGTTGGGGGCTGGAAAGCTTATTATGAGCTTGAAAACAATTGTAAGTTGATAAATCTTTACATTTGGCAACTCAATTGGAATTATAGCATTAACATCTAGAAAATGATTATTGGTGTTTGGAAAGCTTATTATGAGCTTGAAAACAATTGTAAGTTGATAAATCTTTACATTTGGCAACTCAATTGGAATTATAGCATTAACATCTAGAAAATGATTATTGGTGTTTGGAAAGCTTATTATGAGCTTGAAAACAATTGCAAGTCCATCGATCTTTACCTTTGGAGTAAAAAACGGTTCCTCTTTGAGACTCTCGTCACCCCTGTTGTCTTATACGGATGTGAATTTTGGGGTTGCAGCATATCCAGAGAGTCATGGAGGAAGATTGAGATTATTCAAAAGAAATTCATAACCTACAACCTGAAGATCAAGGGAAATGCTTCCTACCCTATCCTCTTGATCGAAGCTGGTTTGTCCCCCATTGAAAGTAGGACTATGTTTAGATATTTGATGTATAAGAAGAAGCTTTACAACATGGAATCCAAAAGGCTCCCAAAAATTGCTTCTAACTTTAGTCAAAACCAGCACCTTCACCTCAAGTGCAGGTGGCATAAGGATGCCCAGTCTTGGCTCAACCATTGGGGAATTAAGGAAGCAAAAATAGATAGTGTAAAAAATACTATTGCCTCCAAGTTTAAGGACAAGTTGTGGGAGGATCAGTAGCTGGAGGGTGAAAGGAAGCTAAGATACTATAAGGAGGTGATCAATCCCACCCTTGATAATCAGAATTATCTCTCTGTGTTACCAACACTAAGAAAAAAATGAACATCGTTAGGATAAGAACTAATTCTCATGAGCTTCGAAGTGACACTGGGCAGTGGTCTATTCCCAAGACTCCCTGGAACGATAAGATCTATTAGATTTGCGATACTAAGCAGGTGGAAGATGAAAATCACTTCCTTTTAAACTGTCCGACTCTTGCTCACATTTTCTCTCAATTCCCTAACATCTGCCACACTTCCAATCTTCTTGACCTATTAAGCCAACCCACCTATATCAATCTTGGAGCGCTTCTTTCCCGTCTCTTTGATCATTGAAACAAGACTCTAGAAAGAATCAAACTTAGATTATTTTTCCTTTCTTGAGGTTTGATAGGCCGCATTGGTCTTAACAGACATTAATCATCATCATAATTATATAAGTATTACTTATTAAAATATATTATTATTCATATTTTATTATTCACTTTATTAATTTTAATGATAAAAAATGTAGTGACGGTTTTGTATTCGAATTAAATAACTAAAAAAATTATTATTTTGCCATATTTTTATATTAATTTTTAAATATTTTCATTTTTTTAAATAATAATGTTTGAACTTTGGGAATGTGGATACCGTGTTTATAAATCTCACAAGTTTTTCCCAAACTTACAAGAAAAGTCAAATTGTTAGTGAAAATATTATATACTAGCAATTACACTTAGAGGTGCAAAGGAACGCCAATCGTAAGCCTTGTTGTTCAAGTGGTTCGAGTTTCTTGCGAACAACAATATAGAGAGGGAAACAAGGGTGGGATTGGAGTAGGCATCAAGATTGTTTCCTTTCCATTATTTTCACATCTACTGCAATTTTCTATCAAAGCAATGTCTAGACTCTTGATCATGCATTCACGAATAACTTTTCCCAATAAGCATTGTAAATTGTGTATCCACATATAAATTTTACCAATGAGCATTGCAAATTGTGGATTTTATTTGCTGATGATTTTGATGATTTTGTGGCTTCCACGCTTTCAAACACATTCTATTTTGCAGCAAAGAAGGTCCAGTTTTGCAAATTATGGTGGGATGGCGTTTGTTTTCCCTAGCTTTCTATGCGAAATTTAGTTTCCACCGGGCTTTCTTTGATGTTTTTTTTCTTTGAACCTATACCCTTGAGTCGGATATTTATCTCCTACTCCAGTAGAATTCTTTATTTTATGGGATTTTGAGGGAACGTCTTCCATTTTTTTTCAATAATGTCGAAGATTTTGTTAGTTGCAAAACTCACAAATGTTGCTTCCTTATATAAAAAATTAATAATGTCCATGAAATCCCATACTTAAGAGAAAGTTTGGATAGCATGCGTAATAACATTACACTAAGATTCACTGCCATCATAAACGTAGATCATCAGTTTGATCAAAGAGACATCACACATCTTCCAAATTTTTTTGCTAACAATCGTGTAATACTCATATATTATATCTGGAGATTCAACTTCCTGCAGGATTGATGTTGAACCTTCAACTTCATTTTTCATAGGCCTTGTTTTATGACTAATTAATGTTATTAATTATTTGCATCTAAATCTACCCACTTCACATACTTGGTTGATATGCTCCTTTATTTTCTTAAACGTTGATTTATTTGTGATCCACAGGTTGTGCACATTTTCTCCTGATATTTCTATGATCTCCAAATCTTCTTTAGAAAATTGTCAGTGAAAATATCTCGAAGAATTCCTCGATACAAAAATTCTTCAAACATTACATGAGCCTCTTCCCATAACCCCCCTCGAACACAAAAAAACAGGAGAGAATTGAATGTAATTCGGTCAGGTTGAACTGCTTCCCGGATTATTTCATCAAAAGCTTATGAGGCTTGCTTAAAATCCACACTCCCCTTAGCAAAGGCATCAATGAAAATAAGAAAAAAGGTTTGGCTTACAATCAAGCCTCTTCATTGACTCAAAGACAACAACAAATTCCTTTCACATACTGTTGTGACCATAAGCACTGATGAGGGGAGAGAAGGCATAAACAATGTTTCCATATCATTTTCTCTTGGCCTTACCAAAGACTTTCCTTGCAAGTTCCACTCTCCCATGCCAATAAAAAATGCTAATCAGAATGCTCAACAGTTTCCCTTGCCCATTTCTTCAACTTTCACGAGAAACATCCCACTCAAAGCATTCAATTCCCTTCTTTCATTTTGCTTTGTTCCCGAGCTCCCTTCGAATATAAGCACAATCCTCAGAACTAGAAAGCTTGGGGGACCAATAGGTCAGTAGAGATGCAATGTTGTCACTAGGGTCAATGTGGAAAGCCCAGCCCAAAGCTACCTCCAAAATTTTAAAGTATTTTCCTAAACAAATTTTGGGTTTGCCAAAATGCATTATTGACACAAATATTGTGGACCTCCTACCGTAGAAATTTGAACCAAGTTCAACCTAGGGTTGGGGATTGGATTCGAGGATTGAATAATATGTGGGTAACTTGGGACGTGTACATACCTCCTCCATTGATGATGCTCTTGTGTGCACCTCCTACACCCACCACAATTATCTATGTGCTCCACTGGTGATGATTTCCCTCCTGAAACTCTGGTGGCCTTCCCCTGTTTAGTGCACTAAGGAGTCGCCCTGATGTTGAGGTTATTGAGAAATGAGAGTTTGGATGAGTGACGTTAATGAAGGATTCCATTATTCCCAACTTCTTCCTCGCTCACTTACTCTCTTCCCTTATGCACCAAAATATCTTGTTCCTCTTTTTTACTCTTCATTACCCAACACCGGATACATTTCAATGCAATCTCAGAGAAAAGTTAACAAATCTTTGTGAGAAAACAACAAATTCCGTTGTGTGAGACCAACAATTTCTGTAACAAATCCCCCAAATCCTTTGCCACTTTAGCACCATCCTACTCCTCCTCACCCGTCTCATAGTATGAAGACTTGCTGAATTGCCTCAACAAATTTTCATCGTTGTAATCATCTCCGAAAAGACCATCCTCTCCCAATTGCTCCACAATTTCATTAATTTCACTAAATTCCGACTTAAAACCTCTGTAAACCTTGCCTTCACCTTGCTTGTCCTCAAGATGATACCATTGAAGCATAAGAAATCACAATGAAAGAGTAGGATCAATAGTATACTCTCTTCCTGAGATGAACCTACCAAATCTTCTATTCCTTGAGTGTACTTTTGCACCTTTAAGAGAAATTAATAATCATAATAATATCAATAAAAATACAAATTTATCTCTATTTTTTATACTAAATATTATATTCAATTCTAACGAAATAATGAATGAAAATAAAATAAAATAATATAAAACATGAATTAATTTGAAAATCAAATAAGTAATTTAAATTATAAATATACTTTTAAGTGCTATATAAAATTAAGATTTTTTAATTTTATTTTTATTTTGTAGTTTTAGTCATTTTAATTCTTTTATTTAATAAAAAATTAGAATAATATATATATATATATATAATAAAACTACAAGAAAATTATTATATGTGAGACAATTAATTATTTAAAAATCAAAGAAAAATACTAATGAGATAAGGTGAAAGTTACGTACACATAATCTTATGAAGTTGTTAATATGAAATTAATCTTACAGGCCCTTCAAAACAAAACATTTTTAATCAACTGACAATATATCTCACTGAAAACATGTCTTAGATCTATAATAAGTTATCTAAATACTATTTAAATGGAGAGTTGAACAATAATTATCTACAAAACTCAATCGATTATTTTTCAGATCAAACAGAAAGTGAAAATTATGCTGAGCACTATTGCCGATGATAGTCAGATGGCCTGCTTAGGGGATCTGTGCACATAAAAAACTATGATGTTATTTCCTACTGGATGGAAAAGATTTTTCCTTAGAATTTCAAGCTTCTCCCCTCCTCAGAAATGGAAAGCCAGATTGGGAAACTTCTGTGTATCTCTCCTGGCACCTGAAATGTTAAAACATGGGATACCAAGGTTACCCATGGTCATTAGGCCACACACTGGAGGATATGTCACATGCGACATAGAAGTCTTGTGGGCACGATTGGAAAGGACAACCATGGTAGTGCCACTATCATTAATAATTCCTCCGGGATGAATTGGCAAAATTTGACCACCGAGCCTGATTCCCATCACATCTACATAATATGAGATATTTGAAGCTATGAAAGGCTATGGACCACATGCTTTCTCTGGAGAGCTGCATTACCCAAGAGCAATTAGCTGGCATGTTCATAACCAAATAAAGCGACGCAGTAAGAAAACATGTAACCTATCCTAGGGACTAACTGGAAAACCAATGAATATGAACCGCTATCAAGCCCTATCAATCCATTAAAAGTAAACTGTGATACTCCATTTAGGGTCTATGATAGGGAGCACCCAAATGCAAAATCCTATCCATTAAAAGGAAACTTTGATACCACATTTAGGGTTTGGAGCACCCGAATGAAAAATACTTGAAACTTTTCATGCCCAGTCCAGTTTGCAGAGAAAGGTTATCCACTGCCATCAAACCAGAGGAAATTGATTTGTCCAAATATCCAAACTTGTATCTACACTGAGAAGAGGATGAGACATTTTTGCATGGGGAACTTTTGACTTCAATTCATATGTGTCTACTATAGGGTAGGAATTTGAATGTGTGGGATAGTTTTTCTTCAAAACATTAATTACTCAGAATTGTATTGTATAGTTTTAAACTAAATCTAATAACAAAAATTAAACTAAATGTAACATGTTTGGAATGAAATAAATTTAATTTAAATTCAACATGTTCAATTCTTCAAGCACGACTGTGATTTGTCTCTCTTCCTTGAATCTGTCACATGCCAGGCCTTTACCATTGCAAATTGTTTGTGACTTTTCATCTACGATATGGTTTTTCTTTGCCTGATCTCATGGATCTTCTTAACAATACTTTGCCATTATTTTTTGGAAAATCACAACCAATCTTAACTCTAGCTGGCATTCCTTCCCATTACTAGAAACTAACTTTGCAATAGTCGACTGCTGTCATTCTCGAATTTTGACATATTGTTCATATTAGTTTGTTGAATAGAAACCAAATCCCTTGATCCACGTTATTGTGCCTTTATCGTCTTGCTCCAACATCACAAATTATCATAAGGTAGAGTTGCCTCATCTCTTTTTGCACTGTATCAACTATGATCTCTGTACGAAAATGGAGGGAAAGCACATAGCAGAATTATAATAGATCCTTCTCTATCTCTTATTGAATAATCTGGAAACTAAAACAACAAAGTTGTACAACAAACATCATATTTGGTGGTTGCAACTACGTGATCTTGGATTAAAATCAATTATGCCCAAAACGTCATATTTGGTGGTTGCAGCTACATCTTTCCATTCCTTCAATCTGAGCCTCAAGAAAATGGCTTGGTTGGCATGGAGTTTGGTGCGGATTTTGGGCCAGATCTTCCTTCCACTCCCACGCTCTTCCTGTAATCAACGATACATAATTATTTTAAGCACCAGAAAATATGCAAAGTCATGTAATCTTAACAAATTGTTAGTACTCAGCATTTGACGTTCATACTTGGTTGTGTCGAATTCCTCGTTGGATTCAAGGATTTTAGCTGCAAATCCAGGTAGTTTGGTTCAGATTGTCTTCGTGCCCTTATTGGAAACGTGCCATACCTTGATTATCTAGCGTCAAAATCCAGAAAAGTATGCCAATTTCACCCCATATGACCAGAATCTCTGCACCTGCAAACCAAAAGAGAATCAATAATTAAATTCATTAAAAAAAATATCACGGCACAATAATTTTATTTTTGGAAATATCGATGACCCAACAATCTGGGCACTATCCCACATCCTCCGTGTGAATAAGTTCAGATTTGAGTCTCTTTTTGAACAGAAAATGATCACGTGTTGCATTTTGGGATGAATAGAAAATATGGTTTTATCGTTGCACTCATGGGCCAATTTATTATACAATTACATCGCAAATTTCACCTTTACATTGCGCCCTCTAAGCGTTGTAGGTGAGTTAGAGAAGCATCATAAATAGGTGAAAGACGTGATTCCTTGTGAAACAACGGGAGCTTCGAAACAAAGAGACAAAGAGACAAAGTTCGTGCACTCACTTTGGGGGAGGTGAGTAGGGAGATACACTGCATGAAAGCAGAAATTTCTACCTTGAAATCAAAAATTTCCGAGCTTGAGAAAGGTAAACAGGTTCAAGCCTCTCCTATTTCTTCTCCAATTTATTTAGGTAGAAGAATAAATTATACTCTGCATAATGCCCCTAAGATAACTGAAGAAGTTGAAGTTGCAGAGGAACATCCTGATCCTCGGTTAGGAATTAGAGATATGCATTTGCTTGCCATCCAGTATCAACAGCATCATATAAAATTAAAGTCAGAGTAAAAGGTCAGCTGTTTAATTTGGAAGCATTGCTTGATTCTGGATCAGATGTTAATATGTTTTCTAAAAAGGATATTCCTTCAAAATATTGGGTTGTTGCTACCCGCAATCTCACGGGTTTAGGAAAAATTACATTAGATTATGAAGTACCCAAAGCTGCAGTTTGTTTTGATTCAAAATGTGTCACACTAAAGTTTGCTGTTGGTGACATCCCAGTTGATTGCATTCTGGGAAATGTGTTTTTAGCTGCAGTTGAGCCCCATGGTTCAGTCAGATTTCCTAACAAAAGGGCTGGATATTTCATTACAGTCAAAGGACAAAAATTTAAATTGCCATATGTGACTAAGACCCGTATCTCAACCATGGTTCAAGACATGCAAGAAGAATTGCATAAAGAAGAAAATAGTCTTTCAGAACTCAAATAACATAAGACAATCCTCAGTATAGAACAACAATTGAGTTCTGAAGAAGTTCAGAAGAAAATCTCTGAGCTTCAAAAACAGTTTGAAGAACAGTGCTGCTCAGAAGAGCCCAATGCATTTTGGCATAGGAAGCAGCATTGTGTTGAACTACCCTATAAAGAAAATTATGAGGGTAAACCATGCAGATCCAGAGCCATCCCTATGAGCAAAGAATATAAAAGGCTCTATGAGAAATAGATTGATCAGTTACTGCAGAGAAAGCTGATCCAAGAATCTAGCAGCCCTTGGAACTGCTATGGATTCTATGTTAACAAAAGAAGTGAACAGATTCGAGGCATCCCAAGATTGGTGATAAACTACAAGCCTCTGAATTCTGTACTTGCTGACGATACCTATCCAATTCCACACAAAGGTGATCTACTGAGTAGGATCGCAGGAGCAAAGATCTTTTCCAAGTTCGACCTCAAGTCAGGATTTTGGCAGGTGGCCATAGCAGAGAAGGACAAGTTCAAGATAGCTTTCAGTGTACCTGCTGGCCATTATGAGTGGAATGTGATGCCATTCGGCCTAAAGCATGCACCTTCAAAATTTCATAAGGTAATGGATTCTGTGTTTAAATATATGATGATTGGTTGTTGGCTTATATTGATGATATCCTGATATTCTCTAAAAATCTTCAAGAACATTTCAGACATTTAAAGATTTTTATGAGATTGGTCAAAAATAATGGTCTGGTATTAAGTAAGAAAAAGATGGAATTATGCCAGACAAAAATAAATTTTTTAGGGCACACAATTGAGAATGGTCAGATTGCTTTACAGTCTCATGCCTTAGAATTTGCAGATAAGTTTCCTGATGAGATTACTGACAAAACACAGCTGCAAAGATTCTTAGGATGTTTGAATTATGTAAGCAATTTTTATCCAGAATGTGCCATAGACAGATCTCTGTTAAATAAGAGATTGAGAAAGAATCCTCAGCCTTGGACAGAAGAGCATACAGAAGCAGTTCGACAAATCAAGGCAAAGGTGAGGAATCTCCCAATTTTGTATGTTGCAGAAGAAAGTTACTTCAAAATTGTTGAATCAGATGCAAGCAACATAGGATGGGGAGGTGTGTTAAAACAGAAACCAGATAAAGATAGCAGTAAGAAGGAAGAACAAGTTGTCCAATTTGCCTCTGGAGTGTGGAGCAAAGCAGAAAGAAACTACTCCACCATTGATCAAGAGGTAAAGGCAGCTTGGAATTGTATTAAAAAGTTTTCAATTCATTTGGTCAATAAGCATTTTCTACTAAGAATTGATGCACAGGCCTTGGAAAAAGTCTTATAAAAAACTATCAAAGATCCAGAAGATGCCAAGTTTGCAAGATGGCAAGCCCTGTTTACTAACTTTGATTTCAAAGTTGAGCATATTAAAGGAATTCATAACTTCCTGCCTGATTTTCTTAGTAGAGAAAACTTGCAGAAAAACCAGCAGCAAGAACAATACAGTGACCCTGAAGAAGAGGATTCACATGTTATGGTCATTGTCACAGAATGGGACCAGGCCCAACAAAAAGAGACACTTAGGCATATTTCTGATGATGAATCATGGGCGGTCTACAGAGAAAAATGGAGGCCCACATGGCAGCTCCGAAATACACAGATACTAGACAGTAACCTTCAAAACCATTCTGATCTGCTACATCTAGTACCTGAGCATAGAGTACATCCAAAAGGAAGCCGATGGATCCATGGCATGATGTACTCCACTAGTATGACAGCTTCATGGGAAGCTGAAAGATCTTTATTTGAAGATTTTTGTGACCTCGCTGTCATTTGTACTGGCGGCAGTGACAGAACAAAAGTCTACTATAAATCCTATACTATCAACAGGCCAAGGTGTCCAGGATGGAATAGCACTGAAAGATTCTTGACATGGCCAGGTAACAATCTTGATCTGATTTTTCTTGACACTGTGTATTCTTTTACAGATTACAAAAGATTATGGTGGAACCTGTTGAATAAAGATGGTCATAATGAGACCCATTACACCAAGCTAAGATTTGGTCCCACATGGATAAATCAAGTGGGCCAAAGTCCTCCCTGGTTAAGTGATTGGTGGTTCCAATATGGTTTAAGTGCTTTCAGCATGGATCCAAATTATTTTGAATCCTACTTCCACAGTCGCTGTAATGAGTGTCTTGAAGGACCAATAGGAGAATGTTTTCATTATCCTTGCCAAACGGTTGGCGATATGACCCAGCTGGAATACAAATTGATAAATCCAATTTTTGAATCCCATAGAAAAAGGGGTCATCAGTGGCTAGTTCTTACAAAAATAAAGCACCAGATCATATTAAATAAAGCTATGATTGTTCACCGGATATATACCAAAGGTTGGGATGATCAGAAATATCCCAATCTCAGATTTCCGGGAATCAAAATCTTGGAGGAAAATTATGAAGCCAGTACAAGCGGTTCACATGGGCTCCGCTAAATCAAAAGTATCCATTTTGTACAGTTACCTAGTCACGGGTTTACAGTGACAGGTCTTTTCTCAAGGGCTTTTCACCTGTCCGAAAATCATCCTTCGTGTAAATAATAATTCATGTTTCCTCGTGGGCCTTGAACAATAAAAGGCATCCACAGTGTATAGTACACACACTTCACATGTTAGTGTCAGACAGAGAATCTCGGTGCGGATGTCACTTCAGTGTTACCCGAAAGCCATGATTCTCTTCCACGTGTCATCCATCCGACGGAGCTAATGAATTTTTGTCCCCCCCTCTTTCCTATATAAGGAGGGTTAAGGCTCATTTGGAGGCATCAGCATTCGGAGAGTCGAGAGTCTAAAGTCTTTTGTGTTTGAGTCGAGCCAAAGCTCCCTGCTCTGCATCTGCGCAAAGTCTCGCGATCTGCTTGCATCACGGTGCTAAGACTCAAGTCTATCAGTAGTGTTGACTTGGCTAGCCTGCGCATCAGGGCGTATGAACCTGGTGAGAATCTAAAGTGGCGGGGTCATTTTAGGAAGAGTCTGTATATTTTCCTTCTGTGTGTGTTGAGTCGGAGAACTCTGAGACAGAGCCTGCATGTTGGCCAGGTAGCCTCTGGTATTGTTCACTCATTCATTGAGTAACAGAAGCCCGGTAAATGCCACTGCAGTCAATCTCTAGAAAGAGAACTATCTGAGTCCATAAAGTCTGTAATCTGAATCCTCTGTAATATCATTTTGAGATCAATAAAGAGAGTTTTATTCCGCATTTGTTAAGAACTGTAACTCTGAGCTTTACGAATGTCCACTGAGGTAGTATTGTTCTTTCTTTTATCGCCGAAAGTTCGCCAGAGGTTCGCGAAATCACCGAGGGACACAGAGTAGGCCAAGAAAGGCGAGGGAAGCCGCAGAGGGAGCCGAAAGAAGTGTGAACGTGATAGTAGGTTCGTGTATGGGTTCGCATAGGGTCTCTTAGAAGACAAGAAGAAACTTAGTGAGCCAGTCTGCCTGTAGAGCAGTTTGCAGTGCAAACCTGTGTGAAAGGTCCCTGCAGTAAAGAACAGGAAAAAACAATAACATTAAAGGTTGTAGACAGAACAAAGGACATATGTGGTCAACCAAACGACGCACACTAAAGACAGTAGACAGAACAAAGCACATCCGCTGTCAACCAAACGACGTACGTACATTTTTAGAGGACGAAAATGGGCCGCTCCTATTGGATTGTATGAACAATGTTGACGACTTAGCGCTATATGGTTTAGCATGGAGGTAATAAATAAATAAAAGACCATGGAGCAAATCCGTGGAGAAATCATCAAGAGAAATAGCAAGATAGTGGAGAAATCGAGGGCTATTTAAATTCACCAATATTTCGTCTACACATGTCAACATATAATTGGCTAGAAGAGCGATGAGGAAGCTTTCTGATTGGGTGGAGTGAACAGTGTTTTCCCACCCAATCTCATTAAGAGAACACCTTCGGCGTAATTAAAAAACACACACAAAATATTCTAAAATAGAATATATCCAAATGATGATACATATATCCTACAATACTAAACTGAATTTGTGTTTTTTTAGAGATGCCAAGAGTGGTTTCCCGCAACTATGATAACTCATGGTAGTTGTAATGTTTGATTTTCCCTTGGCCTATAATGTTTTGTCAATTTTAAGAATGGAATGGACAAATAAAAAAATGATGTAAATGTATTTTGATTAGTAATGATAAATTGTCAAACAATTAACTAAAGTGTGGAGCACTTATACTAGCCATACTTGAGTAGGAACCAATAAGGGGGCTTGGGGGATTACCTTGTCTATTATATAAATAAGCTTAGGTGAAAACCATGTTACCAAATTAAAATTTGAAATTCTTTCCCTCTCTTCCCACGTCCCCCAAAAATCATTTATTGAAGGAACTTGCTAGTTGAGCAGTCAAAACCATCAACAATTATGGAGGTATGGAGGTGTGGATAGGATAGGAATGTCATCCAATGGTATATCAAGTAGCTAACTCATTTTCCATGACTGACCCCCAAATTTATTTTTCCCAAGGAAAAAAATCACGAACCTTTTTGGGCAAGAGGTATGGACATGTGTGGGAGTCAAGTAGAGCATAAACGCTAGTTTACTATTTTGTTTAAGGTCTCAAAAGGGGATATGTAAATTTTAGAATTCTTGTTTTCTTATTTTATTTAGAAAAAATTATAGTAGAGCTAACTGTTCTGATTCTAGAGCAACTTGGATCATTAGGTTGTTAGGATATTTTAAATAATTGATATTTGGGTCAAGTGAGATTTTGTAAATATTGACAAGTGTTTAGTTTGTAGGTATTTTTGGGGAAGATGTACAATTTATCTTTAAACATATAAATATTTATTTATACTTATAAAGTTATATACACAAGGGATGTACGAGATTTTGATGAGGAGGGAAGGAGCTCAAGCAACAAGTCATAATTATATTATTCCTTTGTAAATATCTCCTTTAAATTTAATAAAATTGGCATGATTGCTCTATGTTTTATGGCTTCTCCAAAGGTGTGTTAAATTTCTTGTCAGTGAGAGCAAAGTTTTTGTTGTTAAAATAATAAGGAACTAGAATGACAGTGGCAACAGAGAAAATGGTCCCAAAAGAGAGTTCAGATGGTAATCTTGTAGAAGCTTTGGAAATGGGCGATAAGGGTTCGACCCAAGCTATACAATTCCACCATAATCAAATTTCCATTCTACAGTGGAATCAAATTTCTATGTCATAGAGTTCCTGCATCTTGAAACACACCACGAAAAGAGTCGAGCTCACGAGATCAACATCTTTAACAGTTGGAGATAGGAGAGGAGATTGGAGTGCTGAGTGGGAGATAGGTGAGGAGAGCTAGCGCATGGTTGTGCGTACCACACAACCACTTGATGAGGGCACACAGATTTAGGGGCAGGTGCTACATCTCGCATAATATAATGACAGACGGGAATGACGGTGGTTGCCAACTAACCATGTCAGAGCTGTACGGGAAACATCATCGGCGTGTTAAGGGAATTATGAAGCCAGGTGAGGGGAAAGGTGGAATTTTATCCCTGTAGTTTACGGAGGAAGGTAGAGAAGACAGAGCTGCCACACTGGAGAAGATCGGAACGTCAATTTTGCATCCCCTCACCTGGTATGTTCTTCGTCTTTTTACTATGCTTGTTGCTGCGAATGATGACGGTACCAAGGTCTTCAGCCTAATTTATTTTCCTGTGTTTTATACCTTATGTATATTCGAGGAGAAGTTTTATCTTTCATCTGGGTTATGCAATTGGATTTATAATGACAATTGTCTAGTTCGGGTTTGTGATGCTTGGTGCATGGGGACTGTTGGCTTACAAGTCCCGTCGGGATGTCTGTTGGTATAAGTTAGAAGGTACAGGCTTTGTTCCAATTCTGCATGTCTTTCTTTTTGTTTGGCTTGGTCTCATGTGGAATCTGATTGCTTTCCTTTCGATTCCCCCTACACCATGCACTTTACCCTCCGCTCTGGATGCAACCTCAATAGTTCGTATTCCTAAGCGTATGAAATATACTGCATGGATTTGAATGACCATCCTGTCAACAACGCTCAGTTTAATTGTTTATCCAAAGTTTCAACCACTCAGTATTTTTGTAATAAGGGGGGCTCCGACTCTTCTTATACTGATACCTATCCTTCTTTCTCGGATTATGTGGGGTGTCCTGCTGGTATCCCACTAGGGAAAATTTTAAGAACCCCCCTAAATTTATATGTATAATAAATGGGCGAATCCCCATGATACATAGGAAAAATGGAAGGCGATTTTATTAATAATATAATATGTATATATATTTTTTTTGGCGAATCTCTCACAAGATTATATTATCTTGTAAAATCATGGCAAATCACGAGTACAAATGGCAAATCACTAGTAAAAAATGGTGAATTGTTGTCTAGTGGAGTTCAGGGTGTTGGTTCCAATGAAGATATGGTAGTTGAACCAGGATTTGAAGGAAGCGAACCACCGAGACCAAGCATGGCACATGGTGACTTGTGAGGGAAGTAGTTCTCGTGCAATTTGGAAAACACGTTCTTCTAGTTCTGCTAAGTGTAGTGTTGTTGCTCATGCTACTACTAGCACTGCTATTGAGGTTGGAGAGGAGTTTGAGGAAGCATGGAAGGTAGAAATGGTGGAGAATTACAAAGAGAACCCCATGATGGGCTCCATTTTTCCCTTTGGTATTTGGGTCTGCAAGATCTTCTGTCCATTAAACCAACAATTAACCGTTCAACCAAAAATCAACTTGACTGAGTTGATTAGGTACGAGTCAACTTAGACTAATCTTAAAAACTATGATTTGAACTATGCCATATTTATCACACTAATGCTACACAACATTGTGCATTTGCACCAAACTCTCATGCATGCACACAAAATTTTCATTAACATCTATAAACCTAACCAAGTGAGAATTGATCAACAATTTTCACCAAAGTTTGTTATAGTGTTGAAAGTTCATAAGAAATTTAGATCCGTGGTACCTTAAATAAATTTTGAGATAACCTCCAGTAAACAGTAAATCTCTACTACAATGTGTTATGCCAAAAGACAGGCTTACAAGCAGCTAGCCTCAGTTTATAAACCATTAATGAGAAAATTTGAATTACAGTTCTCATTTCAAGTCCTTGTAAGAGTACACATAAAAGATTGCAATTTTCCTTTTAGTTCTTTGCCTCCATTTACATTCTATACATACAAGGAGTGAAATTCTTTGTTTAACTTTCAATCATCTGATGTTCCATTACTAATCAATAAACATGTATATAAAGAATAGTGCATCATGGAGATAGGGTTTTCCCTCCCTAAATAAGGTTGACAAGCATCTCCACTTTGGCTCTGATATCACACAGAATCTATATCGTTCCTATAAATTTTCATCTTGGCTGAGAATGTAAACAAGAATCCATAGCCATTTTGATAATTAGAGAGCCCAGAAAGTAACTAGCTCTTTGTTCAGGTAGGTGAGGTCCTGATGCTAGAGCTCTGCTAAATTATTGTAAAACACTAAACTTTGAAGTAAAATATTTTACTTTAGTTTGACCAACAAGAAAACATGTTGAGCTAAGCATCCTTTTCATTTGGAAATATAATTCATCTGTAAACAGTAAATCTCTGCTACAATGTGCCATGCCAAAAGACAGATTTACATGCAGCTAGCCTCAGTTTATAAACCATTAATGAGAAAATTTGAATTACAGTTCTCATTTCAAGTCCTTGTAAGAGTACGCATAAAATATTGCAATTTTACTTTTAGTTCTTTGTCTCCATTTACATTCTATACATACAAGGAGTGAAATTCTTCGTTTAAGTTTCAATCATCTCCATTACTAATCAATAAACATGTATATAGAGAATAGTGCATCATGGAGATAGGGTTTTCCCTCCCTAGATAAGGTTGACAAGCATCTCCACTTTGGCTCTAATATCACACAAAATCTATATCCTTCCTATAAATATTTGTCTTGGTCGAGAATGTAAACAAGAATCCATAGCCATTTTCATAATTAGAGAGCCCAAAAAGTAACTAGCTCTTTACTCAAGTAGGTGAGGTCCTGATGCTAGAGCTCTGCTAAATTATTGTAAAACACTGAACTTTGAAGTAAAATATTTACTTTAGTTTGACCAACAAGAAAACATGTTGAGCTAAGCATCCTTTTTCATTTGGAAATATAAGTCATCTGTAAACAGTAAATCTCTGCTACAATGTGCCATGCCAAAAGACAGACTTAAAAGCAGCTAGCCTCACTTTATAAACCATTAATGAGAAAATTTGAATTAGAGTTCTCATTTCAAGTCCTTGTAAGAGTACACATAAAAGATTGCAATTTTCCTTTTAGTTCTTTGTCTCCATTTAAATGCTATACATATAAGGAGTGAAATCCTTCATTTAACTTTCAATCATGATGTTCCATTAATAATAAATAAACATGAATATAGAGAATAGTGCATCATGGAGATATGGGTTTCCCTCCCTAGATAAAGTTGACAAGCATCTCCACTTTGGTTCTGATATCACAAAGAATCTATATCCTTCCTATAAATATTCGTCTTGGCCGAGAATGTAAACAAGAATCCATAGCCATTTTCATAATCAGAGAGCCTAGAAAGTAACTAGCTCTTTTCTCGGGTAGGTGAGGTCCTGATGCTAGCGCTCTGCTAAATTATTGTAAAACACTGAACTTTGAAGTAAAATATTTACTTTAGTTTGACCAACAAGAAAACATGTTGAGCTAAGCATCCTTTTTCATTTGGAAATATAAGTCATCTGTAAACAGTAAATCTCTACTACAATGTGCCATGCCAAAAGACAGACTTACAAGCAGCTAGCCTCAGTTTATAAACCATTAATGAGAAAATTTGAATTACAGTTCTTATTTCAAGTCCTTGTAAGGGTACACATAAAAGATTGCAATTTTCCTTTTAGTTCTTTGTCTCCATTTAAATTCTATACATATAAGAAGTGAAATCCTTCATTTAACTTTCAATCATGATGTTCCATTACTAATCAATAAACATGAATATAGAGAATAGTGCATCATGGAGATAGGGTTTTCCCTCCCTAGATAAGGTTGACAAGCATCTCCACTTTGGCTCTGATATCACAAAGAATCTATATCCTTCCTATAAATATTCATCTTAGCCGAGAATTTAAACAAGAATCCAGAGCCATTTTCATAATCAAAGAGCCCAGAAAGTAATTAGCTCTTTTCTCAGGTAGGTGAGGTTCTGATGCTAGAGCTCTGCTAAATTATTGTAAAACAGTGAACTTTGAAGTAAAATATTTACTTTAGTTTGACCAATAAGAAAAAATGTTGAGCTAAGCATTCTTTTTCATTTGTAAATATAATTCATCTGTAAATATTAAATATCTGCTACAATGTGCCATGCCAAACGACAGACTTACAAGAACTAGCCTCAGTTTATAAACCATTAATGAGAAAATTTGAATTACAGTTCTCATTTCAAGTCCTTGTAAGAGTACACATAAAATATTGCAATTTTCCTTTTAGTTCTTTGTCTCCCTTTAAATTCTATACATATAAGGAGTGAAATCCTTCATTTAAATTTCAATCATGATGTTCCATTACTAACCAATAAACATGAATATAGAGAATAGTGCATCATGGAGATAGGGTTTTCCCTCCCTAGATAAGGTTGACAAGCATCTCCACTTTGGCTCTGATATCACAAAGAATCTATATCCTTCCTATAAATATTTTCCTTGGCTAAGAATGTAAACAAGAATCCATAGCCATTTTCATAATCAGAGAGCCCAGAAAGTAACTAGTATGTAACTCTGACTCCTTGATACCTTAGAATTTCTCCAATAAGCTCACCTCTTCCAGAACCCACATACCTTCCATGGATCTTGTAGTCCTAGATAAAAAGGAAAGCGGGCACTTCTGTGACATTCATCTATCCCAAAAGCTCCATGCATTCTTCATTCTCATCTCCATTCATCCTTGCAAAAAACCACATTGTAAGTCATTCTCTTTGTAAGCCTGCCTACAATTGGGTAAAATTTGACACAAGGCCCGCAATTCTTCAGTCTAACATCTAGAACAACCAACTTGTGGTCCTTTTTATGTTCTTTGAGCAATGCTTCCACATCTTGCCTATTATGGAGCTGATGAATAGGAGCATCATTGTCACCATAGTAGAGGACATCACCCTCCAACTAGTTTAGGCCAATGACTTCTTCTTCATGAATCTTCACCATGTCATTGTAAAAGCTAAAAGGAGGACATATGTCATGTTGTTATTTTTCGTTTTTCTTTCTTGCACAGAGCTCGTTATTCTGTTTAGACTCATCTCCAATTACTAGAATGAATCTCACTTCTGGGAAAATCCTACTGAGTTCAGCCATGAATAGGTATATTCTTTTGTTGTAATAGT
The DNA here is from genome assembly GCA_034641835.2 of Pinus albicaulis. Taxonomy (NCBI): domain Eukaryota; kingdom Viridiplantae; phylum Streptophyta; class Pinopsida; order Pinales; family Pinaceae; genus Pinus; species Pinus albicaulis. Next base: position 435,641,846 of record CM076569.1, read on the forward strand.
TGTGACTTGTTGCATATTCCACCGCTATAAGCTTGTTCTCTACAAGTTTGAGGGCTTCATCAAATTCATGTATTGTATGAACCTTCAACACCTTATCATCATTTATGTTAATTTCAATCTCGATCAATTGGGCACCACTCAAAGAAGCTTTGAAAATGGGCTCATAATTGAATTTAAAATTGTCCACGATGAGGCCATCTATGCTTGAATCGTCAATGGGCTTATTTGGCTTATTGGAAACAAAACTGAGGCGAAAGAACTAAATTTGAATGCAGAAATTGACACAAAATATGCAAACTTGAGCAATTTTTGACGTACATTACCTTCACTCCCTTGATCTCAAGATAAATTTTCTCCCCAGCTCTAATGGAGAACTCTACTGCAGGCTTGTGAGTTCCAAAATATACATCTTTGGTCTTGATAAGTCCCCCATAATGTATAGGCACATTCTATGGAAATATAAATCTGCAAGTAAAATCAAGTATTAAATAAGTTTCTAGGAAATTTTCATTGAATATATCCTTCATTCTATCATATATAATCAGAGTATTCAATTGAGGTTGAGCATATTTTCACTACATCAGAGAAGTAATTTCACATACTTGTAAAAGGTCTCTGTGACTTTTCCTTCACATGCAACTTCAAATTTTCTCTTGGTACGTTGTGTCAAGAAAGGGCTCAACATGGAGTACAGTGCACTGAAATACCATGGGACATTGATGAACACCTGAAAAATAGAGAGAATACTAATTAAGAGGTGATTTGTCTATTTGATAAATTGAGTATAATATCCTCAACCTTATAGGGCCCAACAAGATCCCACACTTGCAAATTGAATATAGAAAAAAGACTTAATTACATATGGAATACTTGACAATTAGCAAGATTGGAGAAATTCTTCAACATTGTAATTGAAATCAGATCATTTTGAATTTTGGTAGAGGCAACGAAAGTCGGAAGTCACAACCCAAAGGTAGTACATTTGAGCATTTGTAGTCTACAATTGATGAGATTGGAATTTAAGTCCTAGAAAGATAAAATAGTCCATTACTATACTTCATTCATAGAGTGATTTCATTTTCTTCAAATTTTTGGGATAAGATAGAAAGAAAGGGTTTCCTCCATAAGTTTCTTGTGAAAAGCCTAATTCCCTCACTGTATTATGTGACAGTGGAGGCTACCTTAACACAAGGGATTATATCTCAACTAGTTGTCACCATATTGCTGAGAATTTGTTTAGTTTCCATACTAGCAGGTGCCTTGTTAAAACCCGTTGGGTAAGGTGCACTAATCTATGCCAATGGGCTTATTTGGGATTCTGGATACCATCTTCAAATGTGATGAAGCATCCTTGGGTTTCCCATGAGATTTCCATTTGAAACAATAAGATAGAAAGAGATTTCCATTTGAAACAATAAGATATAAAGAAAGGGTTTCCTTCATAAGTTTCTTGTGAAAAGCCTAATTCCCTCATTGTATTATGTGACAGTGGAGGCTACCTTAACACAAGGGGTTATATCTCTGCTGGTTGTCACCATATTGTTGAGAATTTGTTTAGTTCCATACTAGTAGGTGCCTTGTTAAACCCCACTGGGTAAGGTGCACTAATCTATGCCAATGGGCTTATTTGCGAATCTAGATACCATCTTCAAATGTGATGAAGCATCCTTGGGTTTCCCATGAGATTTCCCTTTGAAACAAAAACAATGACCATTACGTTGACCATGAAAAATGAACCCTTGAGGGCAGATTGTGACCATACAAATAAATTATTATATACACTCCTCCATCTCTAAACCATGTAATTCTAGGTGAAAATGACAATGAGGCTGAACTTAAAAGGTCAAAAAGGCCCACTGAGATTAAAAATACTATGATTCAAGAAACAAAACTGGAAATGCGCTAGTACAAGGAAAATTTGAGAGAAGTGTTTTTCACTTACTGAAACACCACACAAATACTTGTTAACTCCTCATACCTGTCAGCATTGCATAGACTCTCTTAATCAATAAGGAAAAATAAAATAACAAATGGAGGACATAGGCACCATAAACAGTAGCTTATTTTCATTTCACTGGTAAGATTGACATAGTGTTTAACCATTGACCAGGTTTCCATTCTAGTTGTGGTCTGCTCTGACACACAAATGGTAGGAACCTCAGAAAGACAGAGGCCCAGTGGAAGCCTCGAGTGATTTTGATGAAGTAGATATCCTTCATGCACCTGAGCTAGAGGAAGACCATTCCTTGCAGTGTAGCCCATCTGGACATGTTTTTTGAAGCCTTTCGAAAGGGAGAAAGGCAAAGGAAAGAAAATTTCCATGTACTCATTATACATAATGTTTCGTAGGAATACCATAATCTATTTCATTTTCACAATACGAGTAACTAATAATTGAATGTCCATACTCAAATATTTTGTGGGAAACTATTGTATTTTTTAATACAAAATATAAAACCAGATCTGCCTAAAGATCTCTATTATATCCCTATATAAAAGGAACCTCTCTATAAAAAATATATTGTAACTTTTAGCCTTTTTCAACCTAGACTGAAGATATATGTAATTTGACACCATTTGAAACTAGAAACCATATGTCAAGTAATAAATATCTAGAGATGCATCAGAAATTCCAATTTTTGGTGTGCCAAAATTCTCAAAACACCAGATCTACGAGGAAATATAACATCATCCTTCTGATCATTTATAGTCATTCAGATAGATTTTTCTAGGAAAGCTTAGAAAAGGTAAAAAAATTTGTGTTTTGAGCAGTTACAGACCTTTCTTGCTACCATCTCTGGGTAGTTATCTTGAAAAAGTGCAAGAATTTGGTTCGATGCAGCTCTCAATTCTCTCTTTGGCATATTCTTAAGATCTGTGATTTGAATCATGGCATTGACGCCACTAGGCTTGAAATCAAGGAGCTTGATGCCCTTCTCTAGAATTTGGACCCTCCATCTCAGAAAATTCTTCAGCTTCTCAATTACTCCAAAGATCTTCTGATAGAGCTCCTTGTCTCGAAAAATCCCATAAGCAATGTAGCACACAGGGTGGCCCACTTTATCATAACAATGCATGAAGGCCACTGAATTCAGATTCTCATTAAATTTCAGATCCTCTTCAACTATATTCTCAGCTCCAAATGCCCTCCTCCATGCCACACTATTCTGCAACATGATGAATGCATCATTCACCCTGAAATATCTGGCACGAAGAAATTTCAGAAGTATAACATCAGTCTCTGGGCCAAATAAGCAAGGGAACCCACTAAGGATGCATTAATGTAGGTGGAAGGTTCAGATTGATCATAATTGTTCCTTACATCAATAAACCTATCCATGTTGTCTGGGCCTCCCACCACAGCTCCCACCAAGATGTTGGGATTGAGTGCACTACTGTACATAGATTGGAAGCCTTCTTTGGAGGGAATGGGTTGAGGATGATTGGCCTTGGAGGGAAGAGAAGAGGCTCTGTGATGAATACGTTTTGGATAGAGGGAACCATATCCAACCATGTATGACATCCTCATAGGATTATCTCCCAGTATGTAATCAACCTTAAATCAGCACAAAATTGATTTAGATCCTGCATACATTAATAACTTTTTGAAATAATAGGAAAATTAAGCATTGGGCTATTATGAATCTATACCTGGAGTTTTGCAAGTGCTCTTAGCCTGTGAGGAGTGACTGTCACTGTCCCACCACAAGTTACTACTTGTTTGGAGGAGCTCAAGTATTTTGCATATGTCAAGAGCAAGAAGGAAGAAGATGTAACGTATTGCAAATTATTATCCTACAATGTTTAAAGAAGACCTCCTGCTTACACAACAACATATAGTGTTAAATTTAGAAGAAGAGAGAGAAAGTGTACTATATTTCAATTCCAGTAAAATCTAAGAGATCACCTAGAGTATATTGAGCATGTGAATAGGGTGTTCCAGTCAGAAGATAGCAAATAAAATTGTCTGCATGCCCTTTGTATTCCTGAAGATAGTGCACATTTCATATCAAGAACTCCTGCACACAAACGACATGAATACAATCAATCATTTACATAGAACACCCAGTAGACAATCAAACTACCCAAAAAAGTCTCCCTGTAGTTAATTACAATAATAAAGAGTTATTTGAATATTAAAATCTATTAAGGAATACATATGTGAATTTAGGAAGGGGTATTCAATGCTTTTGGATTTAAACATGTTACCTCTTAAAACTAAACACATGCTATTTTACTGATTGTTGAACTTATGAGGATTGCAGATTCCAGGAATATCTAGGAATCTGACTGTCACTAGAAAGGTCAAACAATTGACCCTCTTGTAACCATCATATTTCAAGATATTCTCGGAATCTGCAATCAACATAAGAATACCTTACTACTAAATGTTAGGCAACCACTACTACCTTCCATGCTTCCCAAAACAGCCTCGGTTTCACCCTGAGAAATCTGGAAAGAATCATAATAAGCTGATGCGGTTCCTTTGGTTCCACCAGCATTGGTGGCATGGTCAGCTGTTTGTGAAACCATCATTCTAATCTCAACATTATGATCAACTTCCAGTGTTCTTCCCAAGTCAGCGAACTCAGCTCCGCCTTGGCATCAAAAGTGTAATTGCATAAAATAAATGTCGGTCTCATGCCAATAGGTCTTCTACGATGAATGCGTAGGAACCTAGTACATAGACCATTTTTCTCTTCGCTTAGCTACCCAGGGCTTATTTCCCTTTCCAAATATCAATAATTCTTTTCCAAGAAAAATCTATAATAAGAAAAATATTTTACTATATTCTAAAAGGTGAAGATGTCGAAATCATGCCACAAAGTGAAAGGAAATAAAATATCTTTCCTCAAACCACAAAATATATAAATAAAACAATAATGATTGTAATAATAAAACTAGATCTATCGATCTATGCATGATATGAGAACCATAAGAATTCAAGGGACTAAAAATATCTTTGACCAAAACAAACCAAAAATTTCAAACTCAACAAAATCCTCTAAACAAGCAACAAACAAACCACTAAAATTTTCAAAGATATCAAAGCTAGACATCAACAAAATTTCATGTACTTGAATAAGCCCATTGTTGCTTAGCGTTAGACTTCTTAAATTAGTTATTTATCATTTAATACTATGAAACTATCTATGTGAAAATAAATAGGTCCCAACTTCATCAAATCCGACTTCATTTCCAATCAAAGATCAAAACCATATTCATTTCCAATACCAATATAAAATCACACATTTTCCAAATATCAATAATTATTTTCCAAGAAAATATAAAACTTGAAACTCAGCAAAATTCCCCAAACACAAGCAACATATATACCATTAAAATTTTTCAAGATGTTAGAGCTAGACATAAAGGTAGTTTCATGTATTTGAATAAGCCCATTGATGCTTTGTGTTAGTCTTGTTAAATTAGTTATTTATCATTTAATACTAGTCAGACACTATCTATGTGAAAAGAAATAGGTCCCAGCCTCATCAAATCCAGCTTCATTTCCTATCACAAATAAGAAACAAACAATGTAAGGATTAAATATGAAACATCGATCTTAAAATAACACACATGAAATAAATGTAGCTGCAATGTTACAATGAAAAATACAAAATATAGAACCCATTTTTACCTGAATTTGACATATAGTAATCTTGCATGATCAACGAAACATGTATACCAAAATAAGAGTCCTAGGGTATTTCAATTTCACAGTTCTCATCTTGGTCATCATTTTCTACATTGTGAACATGATATTCTCCAGATGTACTGTCATTATGAGCCTCCAAAACATTATGTTCTGTATTAAGTTCATTAGAGAAATTTGTTATATTGTTTTCTCCCCTTCTATCACAATCTGATCGCCAAAGCGCTAGTGCTCTTTCATATGGAAAATTGTTAATGCCATACTTTGTTACATATAATATTAAACATGTATCCACTTGTTTATTAAGGTTGTTCCTCAACTTTGACTTCAATAATGATAGTGCACTAAACATTCTCTCATCCTCCACTGATCCCAAAATCATGGTTTGACACAAATATGCTAATTTGAAATATTCTGATATGTTTTCTTGCAGGTATTGGCTAACACTTAAAGTAGTACATAATCTTGTTATAGCACTGTTTTCATTAGGATTCTCCAAAAAAGGATATTTCTTCCACATTGTTTTAGCAAAGCGTCCACCTTATTGATACAATTTTGATGAATCTAAAATACCTTCAATCTGTTCTCCATGTATCGAGACTTTCTTGCAAAAATGGTCTACTAAACATTTTAATCTCTTTTGAAAATTGGCTTTTAAATTTCTTGGACATTGAAAATTGTTCCAACATTGAGGGTATACCACACACATGGCCTCCAACAATTCATCTTGAGGAAATCGTTCTCTTATCTCCGATGATAGTGATCTTGCAATTTCTATCAAATTTTGTCTCACTGAAATCACAATATTATCGAATTTGTCTCTTGACACGGGGCAAAGTTTGGTGATTCATCCCGTCTTACTAATATAATAAAAGGGGACCATATACCCACGCACTGCGATACATAATATCCCTTTTTCATCAAACGTCAATTTTTTTTCAGTATTTTCTATATTGATGATCTTAGTCCAACTTGTAAACTTTGGACCAGTAAAAGAGTCCGACATCAAATACAAATTATCCAATGAAAGGCATGCTGATTTTCTCGCATTTGTGTATTCGACAATATACATTGTGCGATTTTGAGACATTTTCATGAGGACATTCATTTCATGTAGCATAGGAAGAATTCCAGCCAATGTCAATAGTGTTTCTATATCAGTTAGTCGAAAAAGAAGATCTTGAGCTTTGTCTACATTGTAGCGATTTTCATACATCAACCCTACCAAAGATTTGAACTCACTAAATAGTCTTTAAGCTAGTCCATTTAATGAGATCCATATTGTATCAACATCTTTCAGTAGTTTTTTTCCATCCGTAACACCATTTGCAAATTGTTGAAACTCTAAATATCGTTTGGGACTACGAGAAAAGTATGGATGAGTCTCACGTACAAGATCTTCAACTTTTGAAACTGATGGAAACTTGCTTACTATTTTAAATGCAAGATTCATCCTATGAGCTATACAATTAAAATTAAGCATATATGGAGAAGCTGATAGTTGTAGTCTAACACAAAGACCATTCCTTTTTCCTTGCATTACCGACGCTCCATCTGCTCCAACACATACCAACATTTTTGCAATCAATAAATGATCCATATCACTTTCCTTCAAACTATTAAAAACAAGTTCATAAATATTTCTAGATGTAGAAGCCTCTCTCATATTTTTAATCCCAAGTAGATAGGAATTCCTAATATGGTCATTAACCATATAAATGCTCATGCAGATCCATGAAGTATTATCTATAGTCGTAACCTCATCCAAAGACAACACCAAAAACCTAGCATTTGCAATCTCCTATTTCAAATCATCATTTTCTACTTGAGCTAGATATCTTGCCCATTCCCAACCACTAGTTACGGACCAAGGAGAAGATGGAAAGTTTGGGACATGAAGAAAAGATATAAATTTCATGTGATCTGGATAATCTGTCATAGGACGACCTTTACATAAGATGTGAAATACATTTCTCAATTGTATCGTCTTGGATAACAAACTTCTTTCCATCGACTTTTCAAATTGAGATATGATGGTTCCTCCACTTGTCTCAAGTTTCCTCTTACTTATTAAATATTTTTTGTATTCTTCCACACATTGGATATGCCGACATTCCTCCAATGATTTCCATCTGAAAATAGATTTCTCTTTACCATTTACAATTTTCTTTTCATACACCTTTCCTGCATGCTTTTGTATCGTATCTAGCTTCATTTGAAATTTCACTAACTTGCAACTTTTCCAACTACAGGCAATACATCTAACTCTCACAAGTCCTTATTTTTAGGAGGTATTTCTTCAATAAATGGAAAAATTGAGACCCAATCATCTTGGAATTTTCTCCCTATTGTCCACTGGCCTTTTTTCCTTTTTCGTGAATGGTTTGTGTCACCTTCCAAGGTAAAATCTTTACAATTTTCATCACTAATTTCTGTTGAAACTAAATTTATCTCACCCTGATCACTTGAGGAACCTATTCTTTCATCCATCATATGGATATCAGATGCATTTTCACAAGAGATAACATCTCTCTCAGAAAAATATTGTTCAAAGGAGCTTGAAGCATGAAGAGAATGTGTATTCTTGGATTGAGGCTTTCTAAAGTATGATAATACATCCATTTTCCTTGATAGTTTCTTCCCAGGATTAGCTTTTGACATCTCACTGAATATTCCAGAAGTAAAATTTCAAATCGATCTAGAAACCTGCATCAATAGTTTCCAAGAGTTGAGAATTACTAGATTTGTAAGTAGCTTTCAAAGTAAAATAAGTGTAATGTTCACAAAAACCATTAAGAATTTTTTTATTAAAATGTTGTGCCAAGGCCCAAGCCTAAAAGAAAAAACAAATCATTATACACAAAACAATAACATCATGATTCATCATCTATAAAACAAAGAACATCATTCAAATGTAAAATATATAAAAATTTCCACTAAATTAATTCATATCTCCAAATCACCTAATGAACACTTGAAAGCTTTAAACAAAAAAACAAAATATTACAATAAATTTAATCATCCTTTGCAAAACACCTCTCCCTTAAGTTGTAAAGAATTGGTTATAATAAGTTGAAACATATACTCTATCATTTTCCATGATAAAATTGAGGAGGAAGGCAACTAGTCAGTTACTAGTGATTCTTTTACTTATCTTTCCCTTGATGAATTGGTTATAAGAAGTTGAAACATATCCTCTATCATTTTCCATGATAAAATTGAGGAGGAAGGAAACTAGTTAGTTACTAGTGACATTTACACCCTCCATAGAGAAGACGGAGGACTTGGGCTAATTAACAGCCATGCTCCAAGGACGGTTTTAGAAACTAAATGGATTGCAAGGACAAATGAAGGAGAAGCTCCTTATGAGGTAGTTGTCAAGCATAGGCTAGAAACAACTTCACATATACACAACATCCAAGTCCCTAATGATTTATGATTTAATCATAGGTGCAAATTCCTTTAATTTTCCTAGATGAACAATTGTCAAAACAATTTGGAATCATTGCAAGTAATATTTCATGAGCTTGACGAGGAGCTAAGGATTTTAAGAGTGTTCTTACACTATGACACCAAGTGGGCCACATTGCTAGGTGGGCCAATGATTTTAGTTTACATGCATGGAACATGCATGGGCAAAAGAAATTGCAAGCGTTAAATCATCTAATGGGTTTGATCAACGGAATGGACCCTTTGCAGGGTAAATCAACGGAATGGTATCTTTACACTTGCTTAATCAATAGAATGGACCCTTTCTATAGGTTTAATAAGTGAAATGGACAAAAAACCAATAGTATGTACCAAAAAAACATAGAATAGGCAAAAAGGACCAATGATTACACCAATTGCAAATAAAAACAATAGTTATGAAAAATTGCAAAAATAAAAACTAAAAAAAAAGTAGATATGCAAAAAGGACGAGGGAAACTTGAGAAAAAATATGATGCATATTGTTAATGTCCTGAATATAAGAATTGGTTGTATCAACAAGCCTAGAAATTTCTCTAACCATTTGGAGTGGGAAGGTCAAGGAGAATTCCAAGCAAGAAAACTCCCAATGATTTTGAAATTGCAAAGCGCTAAAGAGACCTTGATATTGGTATGGGCACACATTGGCAATGTGAATAATTGCATCTAAGAAAGAGAGAAACCCAAGAAACCGAGCATGCAAGTAAAGAGGAGATTGTTGCAAGGTGCACCTATGGTACACTCTTCATTGGAATATCTATTTATAGAGGTACAACATTGGTGGAGAGTGATCATCTTTAACCAAGACTCCTAAGGTTATAATTATAAAATACATATTTAGGTGGGTGATCACATGTGACCAAGCCCCCCATGAAATATATAGGATGAAATTGGAAAAACAGAATGAAAATGTAATTACAATTATAATACCTAGTCTAACTAAGTCCAAAGGGAGCATGGGGACTACACCTCAATCTCCTTGACTAATGTTTTGTAGTACCCCTATATATATATACTCAAAGAGAGTTCACTATTAAATAGACTATATATTGAAGTTCTGAGCACACTTGACATGCTCTGGAATCACTCCAAAATATTTGAATTATGTGTTGTTTCAAGAGGACTGAAACCCATTTTATGCATAAAATAAACTCAAAGCCAATAATTATAAATTGAGCCATCACTCTCCTTCATGTCATCATCTTGGAGAAAGTATTTCACTAATATTACAGTAGTATTTCACATCAAATTTGGTGCTAAATACCCTTTATTCTAGGCATATATATAGAAAATACTATTTTTAGGACTATAAGAAATGACATTAGTCACCATAAGACCACCTCCTAGGCATAAGTATATTAAAAGGATTTAATCATAGGAACCAATATTCCCTAGAGTATTTCTAAGCATAAAGGATATCGAGAGCGAAGGCTCACTAGGCTTATCATCTAGCTACAATGACCTTAGAAGATACAATTTTTAGTATAAATTCTATGTAGACTTTCAATGTCAAGATTGGTATATATGTATACACAACTCAAACTGATACAATTCATTGAGCCAAGAAAAGTTGCAAGTGTCTCTCTTGAAGATATTTACAAATAAATTTTGATGAAAGCAGTCAATATATTAAGACATGTACACCACATAACCAGACAGGAAGGATGTCTACAGTTAGAATTCTTCACGTGACATTAATAAAAGGCAATATACCCCTTGAAGATAGTTTTTATGATCATGACATGCAAGAGAATGCCTAAGAACAATATCCATGATCATAAAAGAATAATATAAAATCTCTAATAAGGAAATATCTCCTTGGTTCAATGATGGGAAACTTAAAGTTCTGTAACAATAAAGATACGATGAAAAAGAATACCTCTTACAGTCACCTTCATGAAGTATAATTCTAATTAGTAGTGAATAAGACATGCATATTTATATAAATAAGCATAAATCACCATGGAACAAACAATTAGAAGGATAAAAGTTTACAAGCAATCAAGGTAGATCATGAAAATGCTATGAGGAATATATAGGATGATATATGTGTATGCTTTTGTTTAAATTTCCCTCTCTAAATGTTTTTCAAGAACAAGAAAACTTAAGTATCCTTCATGGCATAAATATGTATTAATATATATTGAATGCTACCTAATAACATAAATGCAAAACCTTTTTGGGTTCTGTTTATGATGACGTATCCAATTGCACTTTAACATTTCCATGACAATCTCCCACCGTTTTTCCTCCACTACTCTGAATTTTTCATATTAAATTACCCATCCTCTTCCCTGCCCCACCATGAATTATGCATATTTAGTCACTAAATCCTCTTCTCTGCCCCACTTTGAATTCTGCATTGTACTACTCTAATGAAATGTATCTAACCCTCATGCTTCATGCAGCTTTCGTATTATGCAAGAAACAAGTTTTCAACCCTAAAGCGCCTAGAAAAAAAGACAAAGCAACAGAGAGAGAGAATAAAAGTGGCAACTAGTTATATGCAAAAATGAAAACTGAAAAAAAGTGGATATGCAAAAAGGACGAGGGAAACCTAAGAAAAAATATGATGCATGTTATTAATGGCCTGAATATAAGAATTGGTTGTATCAACAAGCCTAGAAATTGCTCTAACCACTTGGAGTGGGAAGCTCAAGGAGAATTCGAAGCAAGAATTTAGTTGTGTGTATACACAACTCAAACCGATACAATTCAGTGGCCAAGAAAAGTTGCAAGTGTCTCTCTTGAATATCTTTACAAATAAATTTGATGAAATCAGTCGATATCTTAAGACATGTACACCACATAACCAGACAGGAAGGATGTCTATAGTTAGAATTCTTCACGTGGCATTAATAAAAGGCAATATACCCCTTGAAGACAGTTTTTGTGATCATGACATGCAAGATCAGGCCTAACAACAATATCCATGATCATAAAAGAATAATATACAATCTCTAATAAGGAACTATGTCCTTGGTTCAATGATGGGAAACTTCAAGTTCTGTAACAATAAATATACGATGAAAAAGAATACCTCTTACAGTCACCTTCATGAAGTATAATTCTAATTAGTAGTGAATAAGACATGCATATTTATATAAATAAGCATAAATCACCATGGAACAAACAATTAGAAGGATAAAAGTTTACAAGAAATCAAGGTAGATCATGAAAATGTTATGAGGAATATATAGGATGACATATGTGTATGCTTTTGTTTAAACTTGCCTCTCTAAATGTTTTTCAAGAACAAGAAAACTTAAGTATGCTTCATTGCATAAATATGTATTAATATATATTGAATTCTACCTAATAACATAAATGCAAAACCTTTTTGCATATTTTGCAGGAAAGTCAGGAATTCATGGATTTGGCATTTTTGCAAAACAAGCGCATAAAGCTGGGGACATGGTAAGTTTTGTGAAGTAGTTACTGGTCATTGGAAATTTCATTGCAAATCATGTTAAGGTTGAAGTCTATTTTTGTTTTTGCTAATGTGAGCACTGGAAAATTACACATTCGTTATGATGTAGGTCATTGAATACAAAGACGAGATTGTCAGGAATTGCAGATAATAGAGAGCATTTTATTTACACTTCCTTAGTGGTAAGAGCATTTTTAATTTTTATGTTATTTACTGTTAATGGTTGAAAGTGCACTCCCAACTACCTAGTGAATTTCTTTCCTCTTGTACATATTCAAGTAGCATTATGGAGCTTTAGACATGTCATCTTTCACTGTGTAGAGAAATTTCATGAAGTTGTCCCTTATCTTTCATAAGTTGTATTGATGCCTAAAAAATTATTCCTCACTTTGAAATTAACTCTTTGATTTGAATGTAATAATATCAAATTTTTGTCCCACTCAAGTTACATTTCACAACTCAATTAGCTATTCCTTTGTAGCATTTCCTATCCTCACACGAGATAATTACTTGTGGTTCTTTGATATGTTTTTATAAGCACTGAGTAATTACATCAAGTCATTTAGTTTTCTCCTTTCTAAAATTCTTTTCACCCTGCATTTGTTTTCCTACTCAACTGAGCCCTAATAAGCTGCCTGTCAATTCCAACTGTCTCATTTCTCTGCCAGACCAATTATATTTAGCGTTAAATTGGTGTATGTTTATCCATATATGGCTCTTGTTGGATATGGAGGAGCTCTCTTTTGCATAAAAGAATAATATACAATCTCTAATAAGGAACTATCTCCTTGGTTCAATGATGGGAAACTTCAAGTTCTATAACAATAAAGATACGATGAAAAAAAATTCCTCTTACAATCACCTTCATGAAGAATAATTCTAATTAGTAGTGAATAAGACATGCATATTTATATACATAAGCATAAATCACCATGGAACAAACAATTAGAAGGATAAAAGTTTACAAGCAATCGAGCCTCGAGGTAGATCATGAAAATGTTATGAGGATTAAGGGGTTTTGTAGGCCTATACAAGTAATGCATACCCTAGCTCACTATGACAAGTAATGCATACAAGTAAGGGGTTTTGTAGGCCTATACGATTTCTATTTTCGCTGAGGTAAAGTGATTCTCAAAATGTTATACTGAAACTTCTCTTCCTGACAAACCTCTCCGGTGTGATGGAAAGTGTCAACAGTTTGGATTTCTAGCGATTGTGAGCTTAAAAGAAGGCTGGAACAAGTGTAAACTTCTAAATTTTGGCTTACGTCTTGCAAATCACCAATAGAGCACCCACATTCACCACTGACCAACACTGTTAGACTTGCTGAAGCAATCACCAACATTCACCAGCACAGTTTGAAGCATTCAGACTGGAAAATTTATTAAAAAATAATAATTATAGAGTGTTGTTAGACTCGCCAAAGCAATCACCAGCACACTTGAAGCATTCAGACTCAGCAAATTTTAAAAAATATATATATAATTGCAGTTGCAACGCAACACTGCTGTCCAAACTCCTCCTCGCGGGTTTAGCTCCATGGCATTGGGGAAATGGTACTCTAAATCCCTAGTTCACGCCCTTTCTGGGTAGCTACCATCTCCTGGAACCAGATCTTGATTCTGGTTTCCCTTGTCAATGCCTCATCCGAAGAAGATCTTGTTTCCCTAGTCAATGCATCTCCCTCCCTGCATTTAATATGGGCACCGTGACTCGTGAGCCTTGCACCTCCAACAGTCAACTTCCAAGCCCCAACCCTGCATATAATCTGGGCACTGTGACTCGTGAGCCTTGCACCTCCAACAGTCATCCGAACTAGATCTTGTAGACTTGTTTCCCTTGTCAATGCATCAACCTCCCTGCATTTAATCTGGGCACCGTGACTCATGAGCCTTGAATCTCCAACAGTCAACTTCCAAGCCCCTTCCAAGCCCCAACCTTGCATATAATCCGGGCACCGTGACTCATGAGCCTTGCACCTCCAACATTCAACTTCCAAGCCCCTTCCAAGCCCCAACTAGTTGAAATGGGGGCGAATCACTCCAATCCCTCCCCCGACCCAGTAAATTCTGGCCAATGCCATTCAAATATTTGTTGCACCTCCAACTTCCAACCCCATCTAGTAATCCAAGCCCCAACCAGTAAAAATGGGGGCGAATCACTCCAATCCCTCCCCCTGACCCAGTAAATCCAGGCGAATGCCATTGAAATCAGCTCCAAACTAGAAAATCGAGAGGCGAATTCCATGGTTATGTTTTATGCACATTTATTTTGTTGGGCTAACACTTAATAATTAATTATTTTTAAAATAATTATAGGGATAACTATATAAAACTACAGAAAATAGGTTTTATATAAAAAATTCACCCTACCAAAATTTAAAAGCCTTTAAAATTCACCCTTGGGCTAAAATTCGCCCCTAAAATTTTCCCTGTATCCCTTCAAGGTTGGGGGTTCTCAATTCTGTTTCCAGGGGCAACATTCCTACTTCAAGGCAGTCTATTCCGATATCTGTTATAAGGGGGCTCATTCCTACTTCTAAGTGGTTCATTTCTGTTACAAGGGGTCTCTGTTCTACTTTGTCGAAGTTATGGTTCTTTGGGTGTTTAATTGTCGAGGGGTCTTTTATCTTTGGGTGTCGAGGGAGTTCAATTCTCTTTGTGGAAGTCTCTAGCCTCGGCCTATTAATATGCATAAGGAGAATAGAATATTTCTCGCCATGCATTTTCGGTCGCACTAGAATAAGAAACTTCATATTTCCACCCTTCTAAATCATTGGATGATGAGGAGGAGGATTGATGACATGTATTGGCCTGATAATTACGAGGATGTCACTTACGACAGTCTAGATCTATTTCATTGTTGTTTCACTAAAAACATTATTGACATTCTGTTGCAATATACAGGTATCTCTAATTTCTATACAGGTGTTTCTCTAGCACTGGTCATGGACCTGCCCCAACACTATTAGTCAATCCAAGGGTCTGTACTAAAAGACAATATGGTTAAAGGACAAGCAATAAAAAAAGAGGCCAAAGACAAATGGAAACTGAAAGAACGTAATCCTATAGTGGGACCTAGCAAGAGAGGGAGGAAGTCAGGTAAAGAGGTAATGGAAAACCTTTTTGATGCCTACTCCATTGGTATTCTGCCGCAAGTTAGATCACTTATCTCAGGATGGGAGTGAGACTGCAACACTAAGGAGGAAGGGGAAATACAAGAGGAAGCAATGGAATTTTTAAAGGACCTCGGTAACATGAGAAGCAGACTCTCCTTATTCCAGCAGT
The DNA here is from genome assembly GCA_034641835.2 of Pinus albicaulis. Lineage (NCBI taxonomy): Eukaryota > Viridiplantae > Streptophyta > Pinopsida > Pinales > Pinaceae > Pinus > Pinus albicaulis. Next base: position 435,657,687 of record CM076569.1, read on the forward strand.
CTATTCATACATATTGAACACTTAAATGTGTACTGGCTAAGGCAATTATCATCATCCAGGAAATCGGAGGGGACCCAAAATCTACCGCCATTCTAAATGAGATAAGGAGAGACATTCAAGAAATCCACCTTGCACAACACCATAGAAATTTCCGTCTAGACCCCATAGATCGACAATTGCAAAGCATGCATCAAGTGGACATGCCTAGTTCTAGTGTTAAGGACCCAACATTGATTGAGTCTTCGGATGATTGAGATCCTATCTTTTCTGGCTTTTGACCATGCGTATTTCGGATAGCATTTAATTTTTTAAGTTATTGTATGTAAGAGATACTAAACTGGACATGTCTGATATTATACAGTTTAAAATTTTTCAGTATTGGTTGTCCAATAACTCTTTAAGGTGGCCAACAAACCTGGTTTCTTGCGACCAGGTTAAGGCCATCAACTTTTATTATATGCAACCTGTTGTTCTCGTTTTTATTAATAGAAAATAGGAAGGATCTGTTAAACTTAGAAAAAAAACATCTTTAACAGTTACTTTCAGGGTAATCTGATATCCCATGCATGCCCATGGACTTGGACACCAAAAGGTCTCTCACTTAAATTCAATTAGAAATGGCTTTGTGGCATGATTCTGTATAACGTTCCATTCGGATGAGGTAGAGAACATGGGAAAGGGAATCTAAATCACCTCCGTGGCATTATGATTATTATCAATGATACAAAAAAACTAGTTTTTCATTTCCATAACATGCTGGTGCATATCTTCTATCCTTCCTCTACAGCGAAATTCATACTTTTCTCTGTCAAGGGTGCATGAATGTTGTTGATGATTAATTAATGTTGTAAACAAGGGACTAAGGAGAAATAAATGTGGAGATAGATGTAATTATGAACTCAAGTGATTGAAGCAGATTATGTGATGCCAAGAGAAAAAGGAAATTCAATATGAGGAATAGTAGAATTGTTCATAAAGAAGGTAGCAAGTGCAAATTCCGTGTTAAAAGTTATAGTGTGAAAGCGTCGAAGACCTAGTAGGATTATATGGGTATGGAGATGGGAGTTGGTAGTTAGAATTCTGACACTGAGTGTAGTGAGTGCAAGAAAATTGAAGCCGACATCTGAAACCTCGACCTCTACTAGAATAGTCGGCTTGGTGTTCGTAGGTCATGACTGAGTCAGGTAGTCAGCGTATCTGTGTGTTGTCTGACCCCTTTTTAATACTGAATATCGACCTAGAGTGGGACCTATGAAATCTTGGTTCCACCAATAAAGAATGTTTGAATCACTTTATGAGATATAACAAGGATCAAACCCACAATTGGTTTATGGTTTGTTTAGTTCACGAGATATTAATAACCAACCCTCTTGTTTGTTTTAATAATCTTTGTCGATCTTTTGGCCTAGTATGAATTCGTCAAAAGGAGAATGAGGCCAAATCCCGATTAACTACCCATCGGCCTAGTTTCACATAAGATCCACAAAATATATACATATACATACATACATACATACATATATATATATATATATATATATATATATATATTTGATATAAGATTTATGTTCACATAAAAAATAGAGGGACCTTAGTTGTTAAAAGGAGGCCACATCAACAATTGAAAAAACAAGAGTGATTGGAAACTCAAGGAATAAGACATGTTGAGGAAGGTATCCTTGGCATATTGAGTAGGAAACCGAAGGGGCTTGCGGAGGGGTTTGCTATCAAGTGGTATAAGATTTAAAGTTTTTTTTTTCAAGCATTGTAAAAAAAAGAGATATTGCAGCAAGCACATGTTGCAACCAGTAAGGAGGATAATACACAGAACTTGAGAAGGTGATGATTTCCATTTAATTTAATAATTACTGACAATTTGATGTTAAAAGGACAAGACATAAAATATAGGAGATAAAGATAAAGGAATAAATTTCCAGGCAGAAGCAAAGTTGGAAGGAGAAAAGAGACCCCAGCCAAGTGAAGAGCTAGAAGAGATATTGAGGAGAAAACCTTGTAGGTAGCTAGTCTTTGAGTTGTTTAATTTTGGCAAGCTAATAATTGTAAGTAGCATCAGATGTGGATGGAATAACTACAACCAACAAGAGCTATAAATAATTAGAATATTTCTCAGAAGAAATAGCAAGAACCCTTGCAATAAGAGAGACAACTGAAGGAGAAAACCTAGTTACAGTTGGAGAGTGAAGGGGAAAAATGAGGTCCTCAAGAGAAGAGAACCAAAGGTGTTCTCAAGGCATGATCAAGGTGCAATAGCTAGAAGGGAGCAAGGAGTGCTCAATAGGTTCCAAAGGAGGGAACCAAGGGACACTAATAGCCAGGTGGAGGTGAGGTGTTAAGGTAACAACCAATGGAGAAAACTTGTTACATGGGCTTGTCTGTAGCTCACAGTGAGAAAGTGAAAGATCACAAGAAGGGAGAAAAATATATGATTACCGATGGCCATAATTCAGGTTCGAAGAGAAGCCACAAAAAATAAGAAAAGGATGTCAAGATAAATGACATGAGGAGGAGATTAAATCAAGAGGATTTTGATAAGGATGTGAGCTAAAGGAGAGGCTTGATTTAGTGAGGATGCTATTGGAATGAGAAGAAAAAATATAGAGATGGAACCTAAGGAAGAGCTTCGAGTTGCTTGTCAAACATAATGGTTTTAAAAGGAAAACCCTTAAGGCCCGAAAGCTATGGAGGAAATTAAAGCAATTGTTAATTGCTCAGCTAAAGGAAGAAGGACTCAAAATGGTTGGACTTGAATAGAAAATTCATTGTTGTGTACATGAGAAAGGAATAACCCTTAGAGATGGGGACTATATTGGGGTGAGACTATATGAAAGTCTCATGGACTGTATGCAAATTTTAAAGTATAAGAGGGAGCTACAACAAGAGGATGTTAATGAGATACTATTCAGATGTCTTAAGGAATGTGAAGAAGGTCTTGTGGAAATTCAATGAAAAGAGTTGGTAGTAGAAATACCCAAGGTGGCTCTTGGGCCAAGAAGAAGGTACATTTCACCCCATCTTTACCATGATTTGTTATGTACTTTCATGAATTTTCCCCTCATCTTAGCAATAAAGTAAAGGGAAATAACGTAAATCCAAGGCAGAGTGAAATAATGATAAAAGGAATGTTTAATAACATAAGAACTGACTTGTCATATCTTTATTGATAGGGAAGCAAGGTAGCTAAACTATGGATGACCAAAAGATAGCTGACAAGGGAGGAAAACGGGATCATAATGGCTCCTACGGATCAACGGAAGATGGAGAAGCTCATCCATGCTTAGAGTACTCAAACAAAAACCACGAAGTAGCAAGGTCCCGTATGGAAAAGATCCGTTAGTACTTTTGAATTCGCCTTTAAAAGGCCGAAGATGAACAAGATAAGGGGATCGATAGAGATTTTACTCTGTAATAGATGTATCGGGACATAATCATCCAATTGTATTAATCTATTACTCTGCGGCTTAATAAATATTTGGCATTTTTGGAATAGATAATATCCGAGTCTTCCTTAGCAGTAGACTTCTGGTGGCTTTGGGCCCAAACCTGGGAGTTTCTCTGCTACTTCTGTGCTATACGTTTATTTACAGAATTTGTGTTTTCAGTTATCTAGTGCGTTTCATAAGATATCACTTAATTTGTTAATTGTGAACATAAGATGCTATAGCTTCCTCTTTCATTAGACTAGTTCACCATTTATGCCTTCTTGCTTAAAATTAATGCTTTAATAATCGCTTAATTAATTTCATCATTAGTCAATGCTTGTATAATTGTTTGAGTAGTTTTAACGCCACTGCTGTTAAATTCTACATGTAGTTAATGTTGGATATTTTCATTATTATTGTGAGCGTTTGGTTGCTGTTTAATTCAGAAGGTTGTCATTAGTTGATTAAAAGAAAATTCCATTGCAAAATTAGAATAAATGATTACTGTTCAATTCATTAGAATTGTTGTTCAATTCATTATGATTGTTGTTCAATTCATCAAAGAACGTTGTTCAATTGTAGTTTATTCTTTTTAGTCCGGAGTAGTTATTTCTGTATAGGCTTAAAACAGAGTTAGCTCCCTTGAATAGTCAAAATAATTCTATAATTCACTTCCAAATTGATTTGATTGAACTTCGAGAACTAGAGAGTCTTCCTTATGATAATTTAGAGTAGTTGTCCTCTGATGTCACTTGCATATACTGTGCTTACACTCTTGAAATAACAAGACTTACCCTGGGTTGATAATTAAATGAGAAGCATTGAGGTTACCTATAACAGTCACCTTTATAACCCAACATTTTTTGCATCATTTCCGGGGAGAGTGTTTAAGGGTGATGTTCTTTATTTCTTTTTCCTTTTGCTGTGAAGAATTAGGTTTTGAAAATGAGAGGTAAGAACCTGCGTACCAGCAAGAAAAACACTTTCTCTCCAGCCCGATTTTCAGCAATTGTGCTGAGGTTAGTGGGATAGGTGCTCTTGTTTTATGACTAGGAAGAAAAAGATAGAAACAAACAAAATCCCCCACTTAAATCCACAAAACCCAAAGGACCGATGATCCTTGGAAGAACAACATATATAGACGAAATAATTAAGAGGGCCAAATCCCAAGCATCTGTAGGACCCAGAACCATTCCAACTCAGATTCCTACTACACTCCCTCAAGCAGAAGCCTCACCATCTACAGCCCATGCCGAGATTCACAGTGAAACAAAAGGGTCTGAACAAAGCCTTCAGACTGCTGATCACGTAAGTCATAACCCTTAAAGACAGGTAGGTTCTTGCAATTTTCAGGAAGGAGAGGGAGAAACTAGCAGTGTAGTACAAGTAAGAACTCCAGAGTCTGGATCCCATGAGAGAGTGATTGAGACAGAGACACCCAGCATCCCAGATCGAGGAAGTGGTGTAAGGCTTCCTCCACATCCACTCCCTAATTCCACTGAGATTATTCCTCCAGAACAAGAAATCCCTGAATATTATTGGCATATCTTTGATCAAATGGCAAACAACCAAAAGCAGAGGCAGACATCAACATTTGAGTATCCCATTGTTAATCCGGCTGCAAATGCCCCTATGAAATCCATTCCATTATAAAACACCTTCCACGGGTTGACCTTGGAAGATCCAGATGCATTATTATTTGAATTTGATGTCTTATGTAGGGGATATGACTACACCACTAACCCTCAGAAACTAAAAATATTCCCCTCTACCTTGAAGGGAACAACATTATGTTGGTTTATGGGGCTTGGTGGAGGAACCATTAATAGTTGGGAGCAGATGAAAAACTCTTTTCTTAACATATATCAAGACTATTGCTGGACTCGAGAACTAAAATATGAAATCTTCAATATGTCTACAAAGGAAAATGAGACACTAGAATAATACGTCGAAACATTTCAATATAACTTGCAAAGGTCTCCATATACTACACTGTCTAAAGATATCTTAAAAGCGACAATGATTAAGGGAATGAAAGAAGAATGTGTCGAAAAACTTAACATAATGGGAAAAGGGGACATATATCAAGAAGAATATGATTACATTATTTCACTGTGTATCAGGTGTTCTTGGGGTAATATGCGAAGTAGGCCAACCAGGCGAGACTCAGCTACAAAAAATTCTAAGCAGTCTGGTGGCAACATGACCAGAGCATAATTTGGCAATATTTTAGAAAATTTTAAAACTGATATCTTGGGCACCCTGACAATGCAGCTAGATGCCCTACAAGCCAAACATAAGCAAGCTATAACAGAACAAAACTTGGTTGTCTTTTGTCCATGCTGTCAGAAGAAGCACAACCAACGAGAATGTCCATTAGACATGGTCCAGACATGTGCTATTTGTACTAAGGACCATGCCACTGATCATTTCCCTTCACTTCCAGGGCTGAAAGAATTTTTTAAAGAAGCATAAGAAGAGACAAAACCGGTCTAGCTAATGAACCAACTTCGACAGTGAAAGCACAATTAGGTATGCCACAAGACCTGCCTCAGTTCTTTTCTTCTCCATAGTTTAACCAGCAGAACCCTGCAACAGCTTGGCAGAACCAATAACCTTTTTCTGCTTATCCATCTCAATCATTTCCTATGCCTCCTTGGCCAACACAACCCTCTTTAGGTAATAATTAGCAAATTTTTCCTTGTTCTCCCCCTTACTGGCAAAACAATCCCTATTAGTCCCAATGGCCTGCCTCCCCTTCACAGACCACAAATTGGTCTCAAAATTGGCAGAGACCTCTGGGAATGACCAATATACCGATGGGGACAGGGGTTCAGAATCAACCTACATTACCATCTCCATACCTAGTCCAACACAATCCTCAGCCTATCATGCGTCCTCAACTGCCGGCTCAACCCAATTCTAATCCTAACAACAGGCCAGTTTAGCGAATTCAGATTGTCGAAAACCCGAACCGCGAAACTGAACAGAAGAAATGCAATGAACTTAGGCTGAGATCAAGACGTGTTATTTTACCAAAAGAAGATACGACCCAGCCACAACTTGAATCTGAAATTCCGACAACACCTAGACAAACAACTATGGTTGAAACAAAGGTAAAGTGGGGGAGGGACAAGATTGACCAAAGGAACCTTGAAAACCTTATGATTCCCCCCCCCCCCCCCCATTCCCTGAAATATTAATGTTGCCTAGACCGATAGTCTCTCCAGAATTTGATATCCTAGGGGAATTTAAAAATATTTGCATTAAAATTCCTCTTTTGTAGGCTATATAAGACATTCCTATCTATGCCAAGACAATTAAAGATCTGTGCAAAAATAAGTAGGTAAGGAAAGCAAAAAATGTACCCACTATTCATGTGGTAGGGGCACTATCAGAATTACTGTTGGGTAAAGAAACACCCATAAAATATGAGGATCTAGGGAACCCCATAGTAACTGTCCAAATCTCTGGCCACTTCTTTCCAAACACATTGCTTGACTTAGGGGTAGCCATCAACATCTTAACTATAGAAACCTACGAGAAGTTAGGCATAGCAGCGTTAGAACCCACGTCTACCTTGTTGGAACTTGCTGATAGATCTGTTATCAAACTAGAAGGAATATTACAAGACATCCTGGTTTCTCTGGACCCATGGGAGTATCCGGCTGAATTTTTAGTTATTAACCCAAAAATTAGGATGGATGGACCCCCCCTGATACTGGGTCGACCTTGGTTAGCAACAACTGATGCTTACATAGGTTGCCGGATAGGCAACATGACCATTGCTAGAGGTGATGCCATAAAAAATATTGTCATTTACCTACCTTCCAAACCAAGTCTACCCACTGTAAATATTCACAAGCATCCACATATATACTGGGAACAAAACATCCTTTCACCATTGACAATAGTTGAAGCTCTTGAATTCAAAGACCAAACTAAAGATGAGGTAATCAAAAACTTCATGAATCAGCCACCTGCGTCTGAAAACTTAAAATGCCAAATGTTAAAAGAAGTTCTTGATGATGAAACACAAGAAGGACCCTTGGCAGACATTGATAATCAGCACATGCCCACGACTGCTGTTCGCAACAACATACCAATCGAAATTGAGCCAGGAAAGGTTTTAAATATCAATGGTAGTCTGGATAGTAACCAAAAGCAAAATCTCATTAAGGTTTTACAAAAATATCAGGGAGCATTCGCTTGGGACTACCCAGACATGAAGGGTATAGACCCTCAGGTATGCACACATCACATTTATACTGACAAGGATGCTCAGCCTATTCGGCAGCCTCAACGGAGGCTAAACCCGCATCTGAAAAACATTGTAAAAGATGAGTTGCAAAAGCTGCTTGATGTAAACTTCCTTTATCCTATCTCAGACAACAAATGGGTCTCTCCTTTAGTAGTCGTTCCTAAGAAGAATGGGAATTGGAGAATCTATGTGGATTACAGAGAACTGAATAAAGCAACATAGAAAGACCACTCCCCCTTCCATTTTATTGACCAAGTCCTTGATACATTGGCAGGAAATCAGTTCTCTTCCTTCCTTGATGGGTTCAATGGTTACAATTGTTAGTCATCAATATTTTCACCTGTTTTGATGACTAGATTCCTTATCTAGGTTTTCTAGAAACCAATCTTGAACAGTCAATTTGTCCTCTAGAAAAACCCTCAAACAAATTTTTGTCTTTTCCCCCTCTCTTGCATATTAAGATGGAAGTAGTCTTCAGGTTTCAGTCCTGTCCTAAATCAGCAAACCTTCCTTGTACATGATTGTCACAAGCCTTGTACCTCTGATATGAGTTTTCCCCTGCCTTCACACAGCTCACTGTCCAACATAAATCAAGTTGTTTACTCCTCTCTCATCGTTTATTTTGTCATATAATGACCTAACAATATCTCAGAAATCCCTCAGAAATTATAACAAAGTCTCTAGGTCTAGGTGGTGGTGTTTAGGGCAAATACCTTGAGAAAAGCTATCTCTAGTCAAAACCCCTGTCTTCAATATCAGTGAACCTTCATTTATTATTATCTGGCAAAACAACCCTTTTTCTATCTGTAGGTCATACACCATCAAAGTGGTCATAGTGTTTTTTTTCAGCAGAGATCAGAAATGTTCAATTCAAGAAAAAGAAGAGTTTTTAGGTCTTATGTCCAAAGAAAGAAGATCAACTGAAGTTTTAGGCATTATCATCATGACACTACAAGAAGGGGCTCCATTGATCAAAGCTATTTTAACAATGCATCTCTGCAGGGGTGCTAGTATGAGTGGCCCAAATCAGTGTTGGGCAAGAAGGCACTTCAGTGAAAAAGACATCTGTGTATTTTTATGGTCTGTTGGGTTATGGAATATAATGCATGGTTTCTAGATCTACGTGGAGAAAAAATGATGCAAGTAGTATACAGCCCCAGAAATAAATAATCTTGGTGTCATTCTAAGAACCAGTACAAGTCCCGATGTTGCAATCCACACTCCACCACAAAAACAAGTGCATTCTTCAGATGCAGCAGGGTTATTGACTTCTGGAACAACATGGGTTGTTTCTCTAAGATGTTAGGGATCCATTAGGAGGAAAATGGCCAATAAAAGCCTTGGTGTCTATGAGTCATTCTAGCAGCCTTCTAGTTCTCATATATCTGTCTCCTCAACGTAGCAAAGTGTAAACAGATTTTGGTCTCAGGCGGAAGGTGACAAAGGCTTACAAAGATCATTGTGGAAAATGGTGTGAAATCTGTAATGAAAAGGACCAGCAGAATGTAGAAATATCCTACAGTGTTCATTTATGATATAAAAATGTTAGACTGCCATAAAAATTTGAATTATACACCATGGCAAGTTAAAAAGATGACACGCGGAGATTAGTGAATGCCGGATAGAAGAAAGCTCCAGCATAAGCAGGTTATCAAGATATTAGGAAATTACAACATCAATCTGTTATCTTACAAAGTTTGCAAAGAACATCTAGTAACTTCAGAGGATCAAGGACAGATTTCAAAAGAGTTTTCCACCTCATGGAACAGTGAAAACACGTGAGTAATTAGTGACAAAGACTGCTGGCCATAATTATTGGAAAATCGTTCAAAATAGTACAGTTATGGTAAAAGTCTCACGAAGCTGTTCTAGGTTAAAACGCCTCCACAGAACTAATGAAGAAAAGTGCAGCAATGATTAAAGGACTGCCTATATTGCAAAAGAGTAGCTATACTTTATATTTGAGAGGAAATATCTGTTTTAAGCAAATATAGAAATGGTGTTTAAAAAACCTTCATCGATTTTCATAAAAGAAAAAAACACCTTGAAGAGTAAACATTCAAATTGGCAGGGAGAGAAAGAGAAACTTGTTATTAAAATTGCAAAAAACATCGACCAGGCAGCCAGCGCGGCGCACATGGTGCGCGCGGTGCATATGGCAGCTTCCCACAGTATAAATTTGCACAGGCGCGGCGCATACAGCCTGCGCGGCGCGTTGGGCTGCTGCGTGGCGCACAGTGCCGACAAGCCTGTTTTTCACCACTGCTTTGTCAAAATTTCAAACCGACTCAAATTCTTTGCTCCAAGTAAATTCACAAGATCGTGGAATTGCCATTATCGGTGTTTGGAGTGGTTTCAAAGATTGGATTGGAGGATTTGTAATATCAAAGGTTAAACCCTATTCTTTTGTCAAAAAACTGCTCCAACTCCTCAAGAAGCATTGTCATCGATCCAAAGGTATTTCACATGCTTATTTGCTCTTTTAAAATTGCTAAGACAGGATGAAAGGGTTAAAAGTCACAGTTTAAACCATAGGTTTAAATATTGTGTAAAGAACAAGATTTGTTGTGGCTGGTGAAACATCAAAAGCTTGTAAGTTTTATTGATAAGAAAAGACCATAAAACTGCCCTCAAAACTTCAAATCAAGGGAAAGAGCACAGGGTTTTGAAAGGGTGTGAAACAGTAGTTCAATCTTCAAAAACAGTGGTCATTCCATGAGCTTCTTTGACCTTTCAAAAGTCTCTTCAGGGTGTTGAAAAGAAAAAACAATGTCTTGAACTTCCATTCATAAGACATAGCAGTAAGTAAAGTTACCATTTGCAGTTCAAGGTATTGTCAAACTGATATTAGAGACAGTGGAGCATAAAGAAGGCAGTTTTTGTTTGAAGGGAGTTTATATTGTTGAATGCTACAGGCCTTTGTTACCACATCATAAGAACACAATAAGCCCTGTTTCCCTATCTTAAAAACAATGACTTTGACTGTGTGGATATCCTTTGTTTAGCTGTGTTTATAGTGTTGAAATTTATTTGTTGAAAGGCATACCAAAAGGAGTAGAGCCTTGGGTTGAAAAAGAGCTTTGACTGTTTAAACTTCTACAGACCTTTGTTACCACATCAAAATCATTTCAGACTCTGCCACTTTATCTTATACACACAGTAACCTTTGACCGTGTTGATACATTTTGAGGTTGACTGTGCTTCTGTTATTTAAATCTACCGGTGAAGTGTCCTACAAGGAAAAAGAGCAGTGTCTTGAAACTCAGAAAATTGTGTTTTTACCTTTGTCAGAAATAAAAGTTTATACTGTGTCCTCAAAACCTCAAAAGGCAAAATGCCCCTACCACAAAACACAGGAAAAGATCACTATTGACTGTGTATCCTGATTGACTGTGTTTTTGTTCTTCAAAGTTTACTTATTGAGTTGCATACCAAGGGGAAAAGCAGGATTTTGAAGGAAAAAAGGGACCTGATATCACAGAAAACATTTCACACAGCATTGAGGCAAATAAATCAAAGATCAAACAGTGATATCAAAAGGAGCAACATGACAGTGATAAACAAGGAGGCTAAAGGGAAGCGCCGGGCACGGAAAGGGAAGGACACATCAGGACTTGTCATTTTGGCTTCTGTTTCAGAGCATGTTGATAGGGACCCTTGAGGGTCATACACACCGATTTTGGGCACATTTTGACATATTTTGGTTTTTTGTCATTTTTGAGTTTTTTTGTCAAAACTCATGAAATTATCCATTTAATTTTGGGGATTCGTCAAAGGAGGAGGATGGTATCATTAGATGCCATAAGTTCAGGAGCACACCCTCAGCAATTTTCAGAACATTTGGAGATCATTTTCTTCCCCGGAATGGTGAAAAAGGCTCTCTTTTTGCACACTCTGCCCGGTCTATCAGCAGACTGTAATTTTTTGGTTTTTTACACACAGGTGCAGTTTTGGAGGACTTCCCAGCATCGGATTAGGATAATTTCAGTTGTTCCGGAAAGTAGACACTCAAAGATTTCCAACGAGCTATCATGAGCCTCGTTTCGACATCAGGAAGACTGCCAAATGTTTCCAGCAAGTTAGGGGACCTTTTGCTGATGTAAATTTTGAATATTTTTGTAATTTTTGAACCTTCAAAAATTGCTTTTTCCAAATGTGCGTTTAGCTATTTTTGCACATGGAAAATAATGCAAAGTCAATTATTTTTCCTTTTTTAGCATTTTCTAGATATTTTATGAGACATTTTTGTGCCTTGGGCTTTGCAAAGCCTCAAGGACAAATCTAGATATTTTGATTAGGCCAATAGGATGGCAAGTTGCACCATGAGGTTTTCCTCATTTTGGCCTATATATTCCAAAGGCTTTCATTGTAAAACAAGGCTGAACTTGAGAAGAGAAGAAATATATGGTCATATGAGCTTTGGAAGAAATACTTGTGTTATGCTTTTGGATTGCCTCTTGGATGTTCTTGGATGAATGATGAAGGATTGTTGATGGATTCCATGACTTGGTAGAATGGTATAGTGTCTCTTGCTTTGTTGTTTGTCTTCTAGTTTTCATTCATGAATACATTTTTCTTACTTGCTATGGATCAGTAGAGAATAAACTTGAGATATGCCCTTGGAGGCACCTCAAGTTTCCTGTTTCTTCATAGCTTTCATGTTTTCCTCTTCCTTAGTTATATTAAAGAAATCTTAACTGCTCTTTAATAACTTGAGGATATTGTTGCTTGTTTCATTCATAGTTCTATACATGCTAAGTATGAATTATGGTATGCCCTGCTTACCTATGGCTAGCTATAGTTCCATCCTTGAAATTTATCTTTGACTGATTAGATTATCATCTTGTTGAACCAAGGAGGCCTAGTTCCGATCTAGCCCTTTGTCTAAAACTATGCGAATCTTGTTGTTCAAAGTGCCCAATAACTTGAAGTACTGTGTTTAGGAATTCCGGCATAGTAAGTTAGGTTGTTTGTCTTCCTTAAGTGTTTTCCCCAAAGTCTGATAGCCATTCCCCAAAGTTAGAGGGTCATATACTTCTATGTGTGGCTTGAATGTTTATTTCTATGTATTGATTAGCTTAGTGGTTACATTTTGCATGATTAATGGTTTTCCCTACCATGTTTATGTTATCTATTAATCCAGTTATACTTGAAACTCTTTGTTGTTCCCAAAATTGATGTCCATTTACTCCATTTTGCCCAAAGATCCTTTCTACCTTGAATCAAATCGGCCTTTCAACAGCCTTGTATCATCATCTAATAGCTTTCTTGACCTTTTGACCCCATAGCCTAGTTAATCTAACATCTTGTTACCTATTTTATATCTTTGATCAATTTCATCCCTCACAACTTAAAAAACCAAAACCAAAAAACTTACTCCATAACTAGCCTAAAATCAGAACACAATAAACAAACACACAGATATCCTTTACACATTTAGAGAGAGCCCTCTCTGAGTCCAGGAAGGCTAGGTCCTTGGGCTCCAAAGATTGGTTTGATGTTACACTATCATTTGGCTTGCCAATCAGCCAAATCACGGGACCCTAACATAATGGCGATCACGGTGTGACCCTGAGTAATAAACAAAATTAGTTTCCCTAATCTTTAGAGACCTTTGAGAATAATATCTGATTGACTTATCCCACCGCTCACTAACATAATGGCGATCACGGTGGGACCTTGAGTCAAAACACCCTAGGTATCCCTTAGGAACTCTCAAAATCCCAGTCAAACTTAGAAGAGTAGAATCTGGTTGTCTCACCATCCTAGCAAAATGATGACTCAGCTGTAGGACACTCTTACAAACCTTAAAACTATATAAAGAACTCAGAAAAACCCCAAAAAAACTCCTTTAGACTGGTTTGTGTAAATATTGGTGGTGGACCATATACACATATCTCAAAACAACCAAGTTCCACCTGGCGACTCCACTAGCTTCCAGTAGGCCTTACTATTTTACCGAACTCTAGGTTACTATCCGATCAACCTATCCCATCGCTCACTAACATAGCGGGAGATGGTGGGACACTGAGTACATGAAAGTCTAGCAAACTCTTATAGACTCTTTAGTCCTTTAGATACTTAAACAAGCAAACAGTCCATAGACTCATTTAGAGTAAACTCTTTTTGTTCTCACCACCCTAGCAAAGTGTTGAAACAAGTTTAGAATACTTTAACAAACCAAAGGCTACACATAAAATCAGAAAAACCTTAAAAACATTTCCAGATTAGTTATTGGTGGTGGACCATAGCTACATATTTACAAAAACAACCAATTTCCACCTGGCGACTCCACAACTCTCAATAGACCTAAAGACTCCACTGGAGGAAGAACCTAAAACATGACCAGTCATCCTAGAAAGAAAAAGCACTCAGGCCTTAGTTGGATTCAAGAAATTATTGTCTTTATCTATAACTATGTTCTATCCTACTTTGAGCCTGATCAGGAATACACCAATGAGATCTACATTGATCATTGGAAAGATCTCAAACCTCAAAAAGCTAAGCCTCAAATTTCAGACCATAAGCAGGCTTGTACACCTGTGCTTTCCCCAGATTCACCTATGGAAAACCTAGCAAAACATGAGCCTCATGCTACCTTTCCCACTCTGGCTGAAACCTCAAACAGTCATGAACCTCTTTTTACACTACCTATATCCACAAAGGTCCCAGAAAGATACAAGCCTCTGGTTTTACCTCCCATCTTTCAAGCCCTTCCTGCAAATATTCAAAATAAATTACCCAAATTTGATGGAGAAAGCTCCAAATTCACCGCTGAAGAACACGCCCAAAATCTTGAGGATTTAATTGAACTTTATGACATAGAAGAAGATGATGTGCATATTATAATGTTTGCCTTATCATTACAAGGAAAAATTAAGAGTTGGTTTAAAGACCTTCCCGCTGCAAGCATTACCAATTTTCATCATTTCACTCAAATCTTCCTAGATAGGTGGGTGGTCATGGGTAATAAAGTTCTCATCATAAAGGAGTACAATCAGTTAAAAAGACAACCAGGGGAAACAATACAAAACTTTTCAGCCAGGTTCAATAAAATATACCATGCAATGCCTGCTAACCTCAAGCCACCCCTCGGATGTGCTCTCTTACATTACCCAGATTCTTTTGACCCAGAGATGGTTTTCCAGATAAGAAACAAAGATCCTTTGACCCTAGAAGAAATGCAAAGGATAGCAGTTGATGTAGAATTCAACATACTAAATAGGGAAGCACAACTAAGAACCATAGAGAAAGACAAAGCAAATCAAGAGAGACTAGTATCTTCAGAGGAAAAGTTGAAAAATATGGAATGTATGTTTAGCAAACTAGAGCATCTACTTGACAGGAAAAGAGAAAAACACAAAGTTAAGGTTAACACTGCTTATTCAAACCAACCTACACTTCTTCCTCAGAATAAACACACTCGACTATTACAAGACAAGAGTTATAAACAAAATTTGCCTAATGGGAAAGTTGCAAATAAAAACATAGAGGAATGCTCTAAAGAGACTATCAGCCATTTTGAAATCACAGATTCTGAGATAGAAGATAAATAAAAACCTGTAGGATCTCTACCTTTATGCTGGGAGTCATTTGAGTTCATAAAAGCAAATTGGCCTCCTTAGAATCCATCAGAGGAAACTCATAAATCCCATGTTTATTATCCCAAGCATCAAGAAGAGTTGAGTAAGGATGAATTCAGATCTGAAATAGAAGATCAATCAAAACCTGTAGGATCTCTACCTTTACGCTGGGAGTCATTTGAGTTCATAAAAGCAAATTGGCTTCCTAATAATCCATCAAAGGAAACTCATGAATCCCATGCTAACTATCCTCAACATCACAAAGAATTGGTTGAAGATGAAAACAAGAAAGAAACAAAAGAGAACTCACAGGATCTCTCTAAGGGCATGAGTGATGATTCATCATCTCTCATAAGTGAAGCCCAAAAAGACATTCATCCTTCAAATCAAATTTCCCAAGAGAAAGAGGATTATTGTAGATAAATGAAAATGCCTCCCTTTTTAACTGAAGAGGAAATAGATCAACTTATAAACATGCAGACAACCTCTGAAAATTCATATAACCAAAAATTTTCTGATATTTCTCCTGTTAATCTTGCATATCATAAGTCAGAAAATAGATGTGCAAATCAATTTGAAGAAAAACAATCTGATAGTCCAATATGCATGGTTGGTGACATTAATTATAATGATGTTTTTCCAAGGTTTGATCAATATATTGATAATGATGATGATTTCCAAACAGAAACTAACTTTGCAGAATACTCAGTTTTTGATTGTCGGGAGGAAGCTCAGTTTCATAAACTTGAGAAAAGTGAGCAGCCATTACAGGTCATCTATGACACTGATGAAGAGAGCCTTGAGAGTTTAGAAGTAAGTGAAGAGTCTCGGACTCTTTGCTCTACTTCACTTCAGTCCATCACAGATAACATTCACATAATTGGTAATCAACAGTTTTTCAGCTTTGATGATGAGGTTGAAGAGGATGATGAAATTCTCAAGCATGTTGTAAATAAGAAGCATTTTTATAAAATGGTTGAGGAAATCATTTTAGACATGGAGTCTTCCTTAACTCCAGGTTTGCAGACACCAAGTTCCATTGAGTTACAAATTGCAGATGAAGAAGTAGAGGTTGATAAACACATAAGAGTTGTCACACTATCCTTTCAAGATAATTTACTGTCAAAGTGTATCCCTGCTCATCAACCTGATGACCTTCATACAGTTTTCAGTCCACTTAATCAGAACACATCAGCTTGGGAAGAAAACTACACTGCAATATATGATGAGTCTGACAGTTCAAGTGATCAAGAGCAAAAGGAAGAGTTGCTTTACCAGGAGAGTCCTAGATATAGTCAAGTGGAAGAAAGAATAGTCCTAAATAAAACCTATATCTCAAATGCTCTAGATCAGGTATTATTCCAAGATCCATTTGTTGTTTTCCTTGAGAAGTCTGAAAGAGTAGTCCTGAATGAAGCCTATATCTCAAATCCTCTAGATCAGGTATCATTCAAGATCCATTTGTTGTTTTCCTTGAGAAGTCTGAGAGAGTAGTGGGTTCTATCATGAACAAGTTGCCACCAAGAAATAGAAAAAATTTAAGCCCTACTGTCCGAAAACAAGCCAAATGGGAGTGGTCTTTTCATTACTTCAGCATCATGAAAGAACTAAACCAGAATCACCCATGTAATCATCTACTTGACTGGTTGTATTGGAAAACAGAGTTCACCAAATGAATGTATGTTGTGTATAATTTAGACTAGGATAGATAGATAGCTGTGAAAAATAAGCTCAGCCTTGTGAGCATCTTTTCAGTTTTAGTTTGTTTGAAGAAAAAGTTAAAAAGAAGAAAATACAAAAATAGTAAACAATATAAAAAGAGGGCAGTTGAAAAATAGAAAAAGGCCCCATATTCCAAAAAATAGTCATTCGGAAAGCACGCAAGTCTAAATGCCGCTACTAGTACTCAAATGTCTTGTTCAGCTATCTAGCCTATTCATAGCTTAACATGTTTAAATTTATTTGCTGATAAGTTAGTGAGTGAAAAATATGGTCAACATTGTGTAAGATTGAATTATCACAGAGAGTAGATTAGGAAAAGATACTGGTTCCGCATGCCTAAAATAGAACCAAAGAGAGAAGCGAGGGATGAAAAACACATTGTACATCTTAGCCCCGCTTTTCTAGATTTCCTTTTTGCAAAATAATATTTGTGTGCAGTTTGTCCTTTCATGCCGCAAATACATGACAAATCAGACTGTTTAACCCTGATTTGATCATTTTAAATTTCATGTTGTAGATTAGAGAATAAAATCCTGTCAAACAGTTTAATCTTGACAGTTGATCTAGTTCAGGTAGAGTAATGAAAGAGTTCATCAGTTTAATATGAACTCCCGGCAGATATAAGTATAGAGTTAGATAGGTTCATTTTGCAAAAAATAAAAATATGCATTGTTAAAAGGCTGCTAGTTCAAATGCGCCAAAAAGAAGAAAAAATGTTAGGAAAGATAGTGGGGTAGGTAGAAATATCATTGATGCTGATCATGTTGTCTCTTTTCAGAAGTAGCATCAAGTAAGAGTGAAAATTGCGCCAATGGGTAAGGCACTGGTCTTCATAAGCCAAAGATCTGCAATTCTGGACACCTCCTGAAAAGGAGCTGCCCTCCCCAAATGGATCCACTGTTAGTCATCAATATTTTCACCTGTTTTGATGACTAGATTCCTTATCTAGGTTTTCTAGAAACCAATCTTGAACAATCAATTTGTCCTCTAGAAAAACCCTCAAACAAATTTTTGTCTTTTCCCCCTCTCTTGCATATTAAGATGGAAGTAGTCTTCAGGTTTCAGTCCTGTCCTAAATTAGGAAACCTTCCTTGTACATGATTGTCACAAGCCTTGTACCTCTGATATGAGTTTTCCCCTGCCTTCACACAGCTCACTGTCCAGCATAAATCAAGTTGTTTACTCCTCTCTCATCGTTTATTTTGTCATATAATGACCTAACAATATCTCATAAATCCCTCAGAAATTATAACAAAGTCTCTAGGTCTAGGTGGTGGTGTTTAGGGAAAATACCTTGAGAAAAGCTATCTCTAGTCAAAACCCCTGTCTTCAATATCAGTGAACCTTCATTTATTATTATCTGGAAAAACAACCCTTTTTATATCTGTAGGTCATACACCATCAAAGTGGTCATAGTGTTTTGTTTCAGCAGAGATCAGAAATGTTCAATTCAAGAAAAAGCAGAGTTTTTAGGTCTTATGTCCAAAGAGTTGATCAACTACTATCATCATGACACTACAAGGGGCTCCATCGATCAAATCTATTTTAACAATGCATCTCTCACAGGGGTGCTAGTATGAGTACCAAATCAAGGTTGGGAAAGAAGGCACCCTGCTGAAAAAGACTGTATTTTTTATATTCATGGTTATGGAACATAATGTATGGTTTCTAGATCTACGTGGAGAAAAATGATGCAAGTAGTATACAGCCCCAGAAATAAATCTTCTTGGTATCATTCAAAGAGCTAGTGCAAGTCTCGGTGTTGCAATCCACACTCCACCACAAAAGCAAGTGCATTCTTCAGATACAGTAGGGTTATTGACTTCTGGAATAGCATGGGTTGCTTCTCTAGCTGTTAGGGCTCCATTAGGAGGACAATGGCTAATAAAAGCCATGGTTTCTATGAGTCATTCTAGCAGCCTTCCAGATCTCATATATCTATCTCCTTAACATGAAAAGTGTAAACAGATTTTGGTCTCAGGCTGAAGGTGACAAAGTCTTACAAAGAGCGTTATGGAAAAGGGTGTGAAATCTGTAATAAAAAGGGACCAACAGAAATGTAGGAATATCTTACAGTTTTCATTTATGATATAACAGTGTTAGACTGCCATGAAATTGAATTATACCATGGAAAGCTAAAAAGATGACACGCGTAGATTAGTGAATGTCTGATAAGAAAGCTCCAAAGATAAGCAAAAAGTATCAAGATATTGTGAAATTCACATCAATCCGCATACAAAGTCTGCAAAGAACATCCAATGACTTCAGAGGGTCAGAGACATATTTCAAAAGAGTTTTCCACCTCATGGAACTGTGAAAACACGTGAGTAATTAGTGACAAAGACTGCTGGCCATAATTATTGGAAAATCGTTCAAAATAGTACAGCTATGGTAAAAGTCTCACGAAGCTGTTCTAGGTTAAAATGCCTCCACAGAACTAATGAAGAAAAGTGCAGCAATGATTAAAGGACTGCCTATACTGCAAAAGAGCATCTATACTTTATATTTGAGAGGAAATCTCTATTTTAAGCAAAGATAGAAATGGTGTTTAAAAAACCTTCATCGATTTTCATAAAAGAAAAAAACACCTTGAAGAGTAAACATTCAAATTGGCAGGGAGAGAAAGAGACACTTGTTATTAAAATTGCAGAAAACATCGACCAGGCAGCCTGCGTGGCGCATTAGGAGAACTGCAGCGCACATGGTGCGCGCGGCGCATATGGCAGCTTCCCACAGTATAAATTTGCACAGGTGCGGCGCGTTGGGCTACTGCGCGGTGCACAGGGCCGACAAGCCTGTTTTTCACCACTGCTTCATCAAAATTTCAAACCGACTCAAATTCTTTGCTCCAAGTAAATTCACAAGATCGTGGAATTTCCATTATCGGTGTTTGGAGTGGTTTCAAAGATTGGATTGGAGGATTTGTAATATCAAAGGTTAAACCCTATTCTTTTGTCAAAAAACTGCTCCAAATCCTCAAGAAGCATTGTCATCGATCCAAAGGTATTTCACATGCTTATTTGCTCTTTTAAAATTGCTAAGACAGGATGAAAGGGTTAAAAGTCACAGTTTAAACCATAGGTTTAAATCTTGTGTAAAGAACAAGATTTGTTGTGGCTGGTGAAACATCAAAAGCTTGTAAGTTTTATTGATAAGAAAAGACCATAAAACTGCCCTCAAAACTGCAAATCAAGGGAAAGAGAACAGGGTTTTGAAAGGGTGTGAAACAGTAGTTCAATCCTAAAAAACAGTGGTCATTCCATGAGCTTCTTTGACCTTTCAAAAGTCTCTTCAGGGTGTTGAAAAGACAAAACAATGTCTTGACCTTCCATTCATAAGACATAGCAGTAAGTAAAGTTACCATTTGCAGTTCAAGGTATTGTCAAACTGATATGAGAGACAATGGAGCATAAAGAAGGCAGTTTTTGTTTGAAGGGAGTTTATATTGTTGAATGCTACAGGCCTTTGTTACCACATCATAAGAACACAATAAGCCCTGTTTCCCTATCTTAAAAACAGTGACTTTGACTGTGTGGATATCCTTTGTTTAGATGTGTTTATAGTGTTGAAATTTATTTGTTGAAAGGCATACCAAAAGGAGCAGAGTCTTGGGTTGAAAAAGAGCTTTGACTGTTTAAACTTCTACAGACCTTTGTTACCACATCAAAAGCATTTCAGACTCTGCCACTTTATCTTATACACACAGTAACCTCTGACTGTGTTGATACATTTTGAGGTTGACTGTGCTTCTGTTATTTAAATCTACTGGTGAAGTGTCCTACAAGGAAAAAGAGCAGTGTCTTGAAACTCAGAAAATTGTGTTTTTACCTTTGTCAGAAATAAAAGTTTATACTGTGTCCTCAAAACCTCAAAAGGCAGACTGCCCCTACCACAAAACACAGGAAAATATCACTATTGACTGTGTATCCTGATTGACTGTGTTTTTGTTCTTCAAAGTTTACTTATTGAGTTGCTTACCAAGGGGAAAAGCAGCATTCTGAAGGAAACAAGGGACTTGATATCACAGAAAACATTTCACACAACATTGAGGCAAATAAATCAAAGATCAAACAGTGATATCAAAAGGAGCAGCATGACCGTGATAAACAAGGAGGCTAAAGGGAAGCGCCCGACACGGAAAGGGAATAAGGACACATCAGGACTTGACATTTTGGCTTCTGTTTCAGAGCATGTTGATAGGGACCCTTGAGGGTCATACACACCGATTTTGGGCACATTTTGACATATTTTGGTTTTTTGGCATTTTTGAGTTTTTTGTCAAAACTCATGAAATTTTCCATTTCATTTTGGGGATTAGTCAAAGGAGGAGGATGGTATCATTAGATGCCATAAATTCAGGAGCACACCCTCAGCAATTTTCAGAACATTTGGAGATCATTTTCTTCCCCGGACTGGCGAAAAAGGCTCTCTTTTTGCACACTCTGCCCGGTCTATCAGCAGACTGTAATTTTTGGTTTTTTACACACAGGTGCAGTTTTGGAGGACTTCCCGGCATCGGATTGGGAAAATTTTAGTTGGTCCAGAAATTAGACACTCAGAGCTTTCCAACGAGCTATCATGAGCCTCGTTTCGACATCAGGAAGACTGCCAAATGTTTCTAGTAATTCAGGGGAACTTTTGCTGATGTAAATTTTGAATATTTTTGTAATTTTTGAACCTTCAAAAATTGCTTTTTCCAAATGTGCGTTTAGCTATATTTGCACATGGAAAATAATGCAAAGTCAATTATTTTTCCTTTTTTAGCATTTTATAGATATTTTATGAGATATTTTTGTGCCTTGGGCTTTGCAAAGCCTCAAGGACAAATCTAGATATTTTGATTAGGCCAATAGGATGGCAAGTTGCACCATGAGGTTTTCCTCACTTTGGCCTATATATTCCAAAGGCTTTCATTGTAAAACAAGGTTGAACTTGAGAAGAGAAGCAATATATGGTCATATTAGATTTGGAAGAAATACTTGTGTTATGCTTTTGGATTGCCTCTTGGATGTTCTTGGATGAATGATGAAGGATTGTTGATGGATTCCATGACTTGGTAGAATGGTATAGTGTCTCTTGCTTTGTTGTTTGTCTTCTAGTTTTCATTCATAATACATTTTTCTTGCTTGCTATAGATCAGTAGAGAATAAACTTGAGATATGCCTTTGGAGGCACCTCAAGTTTCCTGTTTCTTCATAGCTTTCATGTTTTCCTCTTCCTTAGTTATATTAAAGAAATCTTAACTGCTCTTTAATAACTTGAGGATATTGTTTCTTGTTTCATTCATAGTTCTATACATGCTAAGTATGACTTATGGTATGCCCTGCTTACCTATGGCTAGCTATAGTTCCATCCTTGAAATTTCTCTTTGACTGATTAGATTATCATCTTGTTGAACCAAGGAGGCCTAGTTCCGATCTAGCCCTTTGCCTAAAACTATGCGAATCTTGTTGTTCAAAGTGCCCAATAACTTGAAGTACTGTGTTTAGGCATTCCGACATAGTAAGTTAGGTTGTTTGTCTTCCTTAAGTGTTTTCCCCAAGGTCTGATAGCCATTCCCCAAAGTTAGAGGGTCATATACTTCTATGCGTGGCTTGAATGTTTATTTCTATGTATTGATTAGCTTAGTGGTTACATTTTGCATGATTAATGGTTTGCCCTACCATGTTTATGTTATCTATTAATCTAGTTATACTTGAAACTCTTTGTTGTTCCCAAACTTGATGTCCATTTACTCCATTTTTCCCAAAGATCCTTTCTACCTTGAATCAAATCAGCCTTTCAATAGCCTTGTATCGTCATCTAATAGCTTTCTTGACCTTTTGACCCCATAGCCCAGTTAATCTAACATCTTGTTACCTATTTTATATCTTTGATCAGTTTCATCCCTCACAACTTAAAAAACCAAAACCAAAAAACTTACTCCATAACTAGCCTAAAATCAGAACACAATTAAAAAACACACAGATATCCTTTACACATATAGAGAGAGCCCTCTCTGAGTCTAGGAAGGCTAGGTCCTTGGGCTCCAAAGATTGGTTTGATGTTACACTGTCATTTGGCTTGCCAATCAGCCAAATCACGGGACCCTAACAACAATCAAATCCAGATAGCCCCTGAAGACCAGGATAAAACAACCTTTACTTGCCCATGGGGTACATTTTCCTATAGGGTATTACCATTTGGACTATGCAATGCCCCAACAACATTTTTTCGGATTTAATAAATGAAGGACTCGAAATTTACATGGATGACTTTACCCCATATGGAGATGATTTTGATCAAGCACTGGAAACACTAGAAAAAGTATTGGAATGATGTACTGCTACCAGATTGTGTTTGAGCAACGAAAAATGTCACATGCTGATGACTGTAGGAGTAATTCTAGGACACTACATCTCTCCAGGTGGAATACAGGTAGATCTGACAAAGATAGAGGTAATCCTTTTATTAGCCACACCTTGTACGCAGACAAAGGTGCGTAATTTCCTTGGATATGTAGGGTACTATCACAGGTTTATAAAGAATTTATCATAAATTGTTGCACCCTTGTATGCATTAACTGGAAATGTTGAATTCCATTGGTCTGATAAATGTGACACTGCTTTTACAGATTTAAAGAAAATGGTCTCGACAGCACCAATCTTACATGGTCCTAACTGGGAGCTGCCCTTTCACATTTCCTTGGATGCATCTGACACAACAATAGGAGTATTTCTCGGTCAAGAAGAAGATAAAAAGCCCTATGCTATTTATTATATCAGTAAGAATCTCACTCCTGTCTAATTGAACTATACAGTGACTGAAAAAGAGTTCTTAGATGTCATTTATGCTATCAATAAATTTAGACATTACATAACTGGCAATCAAGTACTCCTATATACTGATCACTCTACCATTAGATATCTAGCCAATAAACCTATTACAAATGGGAGAGTAACTCGTTGGTTGTTTCTTTTACAGGAGTTTGACATAAATATCAAAGACCGTACAGGGAAGGAGAACGTGGTTGCAGATTTCCTATCGAGAGTTCCAAAGTCAGATGACACACTAGCAGTGGATGACCAGTTCCTTGATGAACATCTATTCGTTGTAGTAGTAAAAACACCATGGTACGCAGATGTAGCGAACTACCTGGCAGTAGGAAAGCTGCCCAGACACTTGACATCAAAGGAACGGAAGCTGATTGTTCAGCACAGTGCTAGATTCTCCTGGATTAGTGGATACCTTTTTCATACAGGAGCTGATATGCATATACGTAGATGCATCCGAGAAGACGAGATTTATGACATCCTACGGGCCTGTCATGATGAACCATGTGGTTGCCATTTTGCAGATCGCAGGATGGGGCACACAGTGTTGCAAATGGGTTATTATTGGCCTACAATTTTTAAAGATGCCAAGAAATATGTCCAAGCCTGCAATAGTTGCCAAAGAATGGGCCGCCCAGGCCAAGCTGACGAAATGCCATTACAACCACAATTGGTGGTGGAACCTTTCGAACGGTGGGCACTGAACTTCATTGGACCATTCAACCCACCCTCAAACCAGAAGATCTACATACTGGTTGCCACAAATTATGTAATGAAGTGGGTAGAAACAGTGGCTTTACCAAGAGCTACGAAAGAATCTGTGATCAATTTTATTTTTGAGCTATTTGTGCGATATAACTTACCTCGGGAAGTGATAACTGATGGGGGGGCACAATTTATGGGAAATAAAATTACGGCCACTCTGAAGAACCACCATATCATTCATAGAGTCACATCTCCCTACCACCTGCAGGAAAATGGGCAAGTTGAAAGTACCAACAAAGTCCTTGAGGCAATTCTCACTAAAACAGTCTCAACACATTGCCGAGATTGGGCTACTAGACTACCAAAGGTCGTGTGGGCTTACTGCACAACATGGAAAAACACCACTGGATATTCTCCATACCATCTGGTATTTGGAAGAGAACCAATTTTTCCTATCTAATTCGAAATAAAGGCTCTAAGGACAGCCCAGGAGGTGGGGCTAGATTTGACGGAGGCCCAGATTAGAAGACTCTAGCAAATAAATGAATTGGATGAAACACTTCTGCTTGCTCTGCAGCGCACTGCAATTATTCAACAACAACGAGCTAAGTGGCATGACAACCTCATAAAAAAGAAGACATTCTAGAAAGGAGATTGGTCACTTCTCTATGACTCCAGGTTCCAAGATTTCCGAGGTAAGTTACAAACAAGGTGGCTCAGTCCATACGAAATTCAAGAAGTACACAACAATGGTACCCTCACCTTGACCACCATAGATGAATCTAGCTCTACCTTCCGAGTCAACGAACATTGAGTGCACCTCTATCACAAACCACTTACAAGGGAGTCTTTCTTCCAGCAGGTACACAACGATCCCACCATCCAAATTTTAGCTACAGGGGGGTGTTGGCCCCACAGCTTTAAGTGCATGAAAACTTGTTACTTCCTCTTGTAAATATTGTATATATTTCCCCTGCAATTTATAGTTTTCTCATTTGTTGTAAATTCTTCATACTCACAACGGTATTCTTTTCCTTTATCCTTTCTTTTGCATGTTTATTTTTGTTATTCAAACCTTTGAACGGTTGTTGTTCAATCCAATTGAACAACTGTTGTTCAATCAGATTGAATAACTGCTGTTCAATCGGATTGAACAACCATGTATTTGCGTGTTTATTTTTGCTGTTCAAACCTTTGAATAGCCGTGTGCTGTTTATTTTTTCCACTGTTCAAACCTTTGAACGACTGCTGTTAAATATAACTGAACAGCTGTTGTTCAATCAGATTGAACAGTCGTGTGTTGTTTATTTTTTCCGTTGTTCAAACCTTTAAATGGTTGTTGTTCAATATGATTGAACATATGTTGTTCAATCAAATGGAACAGTTGATTTTTTTCTTTCTAAGTATGTTTTCTTTATTTGTTTTTGATGATCTATTTTTGGATATCCATTCCTCATTACACACCCTGGCCGTAAAAGTCATTTTTGAATAGGAATTGGCACCTGAAAAGGAGAAAAGCAATGATGTTACCAATATGATGATACTTTGAAACTTTGATGTAAATCTCTACTCCGAAAGCTGACATGGTTTATCTATGAAATGAAGGGCTAGACATCTCTTGATCAAACATATTATCACACAATTCATAGTCTTATGATGGTATATCTTTCTACGCTCTCGAGTAGTATCTTCCCCGACATAAGGGTATAGGAATACAGAGAATTAATTGTATTGGAATTATTTTTACTTCTCACACCATCCCTAACTCTTAAGGAGTTAATGAGCCTCCCTTAATGTATAAAGAATAAGAAAATATTATGTTTATATGCAAATTTTTAAGAGAGAATAAGGGGTCTCATCACGAGCCAGCCTACCATGATCATAAGGATTTAATAGGTGACATGCCCACAATGGAAAACACACCAGGGTAATGACCTTCTCGACAACTCAAAATGCTTGAAGGACAGGAGGTCTTATCACGAGCCGACCTGATCACTCTGTTACAATTCCAATGAATGGCATTGTGACCATCTGGCCACCACACTAACACAGTGGTATCTTCATAAAACAAAGAAAAATGCCTAGTTTTCAAAAAGAAATATTATGTTTATATGCAAATTTTTAAGAGAGAATAGGGGATCTCATCATGAGCCAGCCTACCATGATCATAAGGGTTTAACAAGTGCTATGCCCATAATGGACAACACACAAAGGTAGTGACCTTCTCGACAACTCAAACTCCTTGAAGGACAGGAGGTCTCATTGCGAGCCAGCCTGATCACTCTATTACAACCCCAGTGAGTGGCACCTTGACTATATGGCCACCACATTAGCATGGTGATCTCTCCATAAAATTGGCAAAATATATACTGTTACATAGAGGATTATGGCTCATTTTATGGGTTAAAATAGCAACCCTGTCAAGGCTATGAATGCCTGCTGGCAGCAGTGGCTCTGCTTGTGGTATGGGAGTATTTTTCTAACAATAGCCAATTGCTTTTATATGCCTTATTTCCTATTTTATCCATTTCTGAGATAAATTCACTACTCGAATAAGTGTTAACACTATCTACCCGTATAATTAACTATGAATGAATTATCCTTTCATGTTTGAGTTAAGGGATGATGACACCAATCATAATCCATCACTGTCATGCTTCCGTCATGCTACACCATTAAATAAGGACATCCTATCACAATAATTGCTATACCGCTTTTCTCCCCTTCTTCGGTCATTTCCACCTACTGTACACTTATGATAATTACTGATTCTGACCTTTGCATCACATGAATTCATGATTGTTGCAATCTCTCCTATTTTCTTGAGCTCCAAGGCCACGAATGCCCTTCTCTCGTACAACTGTGATTACTGATTTCTGACCTTTTCCCTCGTATACGTTCATGATTGCTGCAATCTCTCTTGTACTTAAGGACGTGGACCCCCTTCTCCAGAGAGAGGGGGTGTAAATATCCATAATGAATAAGCATGTGAATTCCCTACACATCTTCCTTTGGATACATTGATGGGACTAAAATATCATTGCATTTACGATATGAGGTTACATGCATTTACAACATAAGGTTGCAATTTTTTCTCTCACATGTAGTGTTTTTTTTAACCAACATGGCCGGAAGAAACGTAGACAGAAGGAGAAATTAGTTCAGACAACACATCATCCATGGAAGAGAATTCTCTCCGAAATGAACCCACAACCTTCCAAATCAGTAGCAGCTCGCACCATTCTCCAGCAAGTTGGCTGGTTGCCATATCTACACAAACTGCAAGGGTTTGACACAGAAATAACAGTTGAATTCCTGCAAAACCTACGGGAGGGACATACCAGACTTAGAGGAAGGATTATACCAGTCGCAGAGGATATCATCGATGAGGTCTTCAAACTATCAACAAAAGGAGAGAGATGGACCGAAAAACACATTATTCTACGAGAAGCAATCTCAACATACCAAGACCCAAGAGAACCATTGGAATGGAAAGGAAAGGGGATTAACCCGACATCCTTACAACAACCTTGGCAAGAATTGGTAGCATTCATTCAAAGATACATCACATGAGATGGATGTCAGGACATGGTAAAACCCCGCCAACTTAAACTATTAGCTATTCTCAAACGAAAAATTTCAGTTAATCTGCCTTCTTTCTTGAATTCTTTATTTCACGATACTGTTGTTTGAATTAGAAAAGCCAAAAAACCCCAAGCAGTTGTCAGCCACCATGTCTTGATCAAATTAATCATCATTCATGAGCTAGAAAAACAACAGACATCATGGGAGAACTTTGTTAATCCTGCTCTGCATGCCCTTGGGGAAAACCCTGTCAGAACAGGAATTAAACTTCCTAGAATAAACATACCCAGGAGAGAAAGAGGGAAAAGGGCCCATGCTTTGACCTAAGAACCAGGGAAATGAAGATGGTCCGAAAGACTGCAATTACAACAAGACACCTCTGAATTTCCAAATGAGGCAGGACTATCCCATACACCACCTTCAAACCCTCAAAATATGCCCTTCCAAGACTATGAATAAGAAATAGCTCGAGTTCTAGAGCATATGAGAGCATCCCGTTAAATTAGAAGCCCATCTGAATAAGATGAGGAGCAAGGGGACTTATTGAATCAATCTTCCACCGCCAAAAACTCTGGCCACACTAAAATATTACCTCACAATGATGAATTACAGAGTTTAAGGGTTTTATCTCCCCTTGATAGTGAATGGGTGAGTAGGGAAGACTGGACATAAGGTGTATCCGAATCTGGAAATCAGTCGGGAGACACCATTCCATTAGAACAAAATGCAAGAATGGAGACAACTCCCCTAACACTTGAAGGGAACGTTATCTCACCCAGTCGGGACGTTACTGTAGAAATAAACTTCGAAGCACAGGAAGGAAATATCATCACTGATAACCTTAAAACTGGCACCACCATTCCTGAAACCGAAGCCACTGCTCCTCCTTCCCCTGCCAAAACCTTGCTAGAAGATAAATCAGCTGAAAATAAGTTAAGGAAAATGAGTAGGACTTGCAAGAGGTTGAGAAAGATGATGAAACATCTGAAGAAACAATTGAAGGAAGCAAGCAAGGCTTAGAAACCTAAGAAGGAATTGGCTACCATGGAAACCCAAACAAATTTTGTTACCCAATTGGTAGAAACTTCTGAAATTTCTGTACAAACTGGCCTAGTGGACATTGCTGAAGCTTTTGTTTAGACTAGTCTAGAACTCATAGAAGATAAGGGAACTCAAGTGGAGGATACCCCTTCCTACAATCCCCTAGTAGAAAAGGCTGCCAATCATAAATTTCATAACAAATTAATTCAAGTCTGGGATGAATTGTCCAAGTGCAGAAAGGAAGTAGTGCCCTTACAGGAACATCAGGCACTACTGAAGAAATTCAAAGACCTTTCTGCAACTGAGGATGAAACATTTTCCCAACTCAGGGAAGAAAGGACGAAAGTAAAGAAAGAACAGGATTAGGTGGAACAAGCTAAGAAGCAAACCAATATGGTTTGCTCTCTTTACTCTGATGTACTAACTTACAGGGCACCAACCACCAACTATGCTCTATTCTTAGTGGAATGGTATTTAGTGTTGAAAATCAAGGCTTTCAGGGCAGGGAAGACCACGAGTTTTAAAACCATTGAGGAATTTGTCCAGTGTTGTAATGAGCAGGATGAGCAGGTCCAACATCTTTTGTGTGAATTATATTTACACAATTTCTTTCTAGAGGAGGACATGGACAGTAATCCCAATCCCTTCATAGGGAACGTTTAGTTCTAGGCCTTCCTATATTTTTCCAAGAACCAAACTCGATGGGCTAAAGCCTACAAAACCTTTCAGAAGAGAGAGCATGGTCTAGACCTATGGGTTAGGGGGGAACCTACTAAACCGTTGTACCTGTTCACCCAGCATAAGAAATTCATGCAGAGAAAAGGAGTGATATCCAAACTAGGGCCTATCCATAAGGATATAGTGCAGCATGGGTGGACTTACTTCCAGGACATTTAGGAAGAAGCATTAGCAGCAGCCAAATAGAGATGGTTGGCCTCTACAAACAATTTGAAGAACATAGAGCCATTTGGATACATGAACTTCAAAGCTGCTGCTTCCAAGTTCCTTCTATACAACAACCTAATCTTCAACCTGGGCCCTACATGGATAGGGTGTAGATATAGGTGCCCCCTCATCTGGTACCCCCCTAAGGACTATCATCACAATTATGAGTTTCCAGAGGGTCACACGAACTCAGCCTTTGCAAAGATTAGACAGAGACATGGCTTCAAACTCTATAAAGAAGAGGTATACCCTACATATTCTCTAACCCAGCTACACCTCAACCAATTGTTTGCACGAGGACCTGCAAAAAGGTAAGCAAGGGAGTATGTTGGGCCGAGAAGAAGGTACGTTTCACCCCATCTTTACCGTGGTTTTTTATGTACTTTTATGAATTTTCCCCTCATATTAGCAATAAAGTAAATGGAAATGACGTAAAGCCAAGGCAGAGTGAAATAATGATAAAAGGAATGTTTAATAACGTAAGAACTGACTCGTAATATCTTTATTGATAGGGAAACAAGGCAGGTGAACTGCGAATCACCAAAAGATAGCTGACAAGGGAGGAAAACAGGATCATAATGGCTCCTATGGGTCGGCGGAAGATGGAGAAGCTCATCCACGCTTGGAGTACTCAAACGACAACCACGAAGCAACATGGTCCCGTATGGAAAAGATCCATTAGTACTTTTGAATTCGCCTTTAAAAGGTCGGAGATGAAAAAGATAAGGGGATCGATAGAGATTTTCCTCTGTAATAGATGTATCAGGACATAATCATCCAATTGTATTAATGTATTACTCTGCGGCTTAATAAGGATCTGGCATTTTTGGAATAGATAATCTCTGAGTCTTCCTTAGCAGTATACTTCTGGTGGCTTTGGGCCCAACCCTGGGAGTTTCTCTGCTACTTCTGTGCAATATGTTTATTTACATAATTTTTGTTTTCAGTTATCTAGTGCGTTTCATAAGATATCACTTAATTGGTTAATTGTGACAATAAGATTTTACAACTTCCTCGTTCATTAGACTAGTTCACCATTTATGCCTTCTTGCTTAAAATTAATGCTTTAATAATCGTTTAATTGCTTTCATCATTATTCAATGCTTGTATAATTGTTTGAGTAGTTTTAACGCGACTGCTATTCAATTATACATGTAGTTAATGTTGGATATTTTCATTATCATTGTGAGTGTTTGGTTGTTGTTTAATTTAGAGGGTTGTCATTAGTTTATTAAAAAAGAATTCCATTGCAAAATTAGAATAATTGATTACTGTTCAATTCATTAGAATTGTTGTTCAATTCATTATGATTGATGTTCAATTCATCAAAGCATGTTGTTCAAATGTAGTTGATTCTTTTCAGTCCAGAGTAGTTATTTCTGCATAGGCTTAGAACAGAGTTAGCTCCCTTAAATAGTCAAAAGCATTCTATAATTCACTTCCAAATTGATTTGATTAAACTTCGATAATTAGACAGTCTTCCTTATGATAATTTAGAGTAGTTGTCCTCTGATGTCACTTGCATATACTGTGTTTAAATTCTTGAAATAACAAGACTTACCCTGGGTTGATAATTAAATGAGAAGCATTGAGGTTACCTGTAACAGTCACCTTTATAACCCAATAGTGGCTAGATGGGCTTTTTTCTTTAAAGTGGGTGAAATTTATGTGAACATAGACCCAAGGAATGGAAAATAAGTCTGGAAGAGAGGAGAAGATGCAAGGACTACCTCTAAAATCCATAGGCGAGCAGAGAAGGGATACAAAAAATAGTTATGAGAGACTATCACAATGGAAGATGAGAAAAATGGTGTTTAAGGAAAAGAATGTCCCTCAAAATATATTGAAGCTGATGAAAAGGATGAAGAGAGGAGACTACCTGAGAGTCTCATGGAATATCGGGTAAGTCCAAATCTACAACAGATGCTAGAAACATCAATGGAGGCCTAAGATCCCCACTCTTTTCAAGTTGGTCATTTATTTGTGTGTGCAGGTTAAAAGGAGGGACAACCATCACAAGTTGTCATACAAGATGAGAAGACTGTAGGAGGAAATAATAGAGAAGCAATTGAGAATCACGACCAATAGATAAAAGGAGCATATCAAGTAGCAATGAGTTTTGCAGAAAATGGACAACCACTTGAAGTTTCCATAAATATTGTGGATGAAAAGCTTGGTTTTTTAAATCACTCAAGAAGGACAAAATTCAAATTCTGCGGGAATGGAGGAGGAAGAAATATTTCCTCATAAAGAGCACCAAAAGAAGAACTTAGCACATAAGGGAGATATGTTGAAGGAAGTAATAGAAGAGGCTAGAAAGCCTTATGTTTTTAAAATTTATAATTGATGTGTGAATGCAGGTATTGAATTCCCCAAAGAAAACCCAGTTGAGCTGATGGATAGAGGAAAGTCCTCAATACAACCTGAGACAAAATTTCAGGAGAAGAATCCAAGAGCAATAATTTATCTCCTACAATACATGAGGAGACCATTATGGAACAAAATAGGGAAGAGTACACAAGTAAAGATCATGTTGTTGAAATGAATGTGACAACATTAACTTGGGAAGACCATAAGGGGGAAGTTGATGAAGATGAAGAAAATTATTTAAATGAACTGCTCATGAAGGGTGATGAGGAAACTTTAAAATTATTGATGGAGCTAAGATCCTTGGAGGAAAATTTGATGAATCATATGATTAACATCCAACATGTAAAAATTGAGCTAAAGGGGGATGACAATAGGACCAAGTTGGAAGATGAAGTCAGTAAGATGAAAATGTTGATTCAAAAAGTACCTGTATAAGTGTACAAACAAAGGCGGACAACAACCAAAAAGGACAAGCAACTGTCTACGAAATATTTTCCTAGCAAAGTAAGTGGCATATTGCAGAATTATGTGTGGGACCATGTTAGACTGAAACCAGAGTTGGAACAAGAAGGAAACTATGCATATGAATAGTGAAAACATTTTATTTGGGATCTTAGAGGATTTAATCATTTGACCAGGAGGTCAAACTTTTTCCACCTAGGGAGTTTGATGCAGGAGCATCAATGCCAATTGTACCATTTTGTTTAAGGTCCCAAAAGGGGACATGTAAATTTTAGAATTATTATTTTCTCACTTTATTTAGAAATGTTTGTAATAGGGCCAACTATCTTGATTCTAGAGGAATATGAATAATTAGGATGTTAAGATATTTTGAGTAGTTGGTATTTGGGACAAGTGGGTCTTTTAAATATTGACAAGTATCTAGCTTAGTTGGTAGGTATTTTTGAGGTAGATATCCAATTTCTCTTTAACTATGTAGATATTTCTTTATGCTTATAGAATTATATACACAAGTGATGTATAGTAGTAAGAGGAGGAGGGAAGGAGCTCGAGAAAAAAGAGATTATATTGTTTCTTCGTAAATATCTCCTTTGAATTTAATAGAATTGGCATGATTTATTTTTGTTTTATGTCTTCTTCGAATGTGCATTAAATTTCCTGTCAGTGAGAATAGAGGTTCTATTGTTAAAATAATAATTAACAAGAATGATAGTGGTGACAGAGAACGTCCGTCGATCCTAAAAGAGATTTCAAATGATAATCCTATAGAAGCTTTGGAAATGAGTGAGAAGGGTCCAAAAAAAACTATTATAATTCCACTGGAATCAAATTCCGTTCCGTAGTGGAATCAAATTGTTATTTTGTAGAGTTCTCGCACCTTGATTAAAACCATGAAAATATTTTAGCTCTGGAGATCAACATCTTTAACAATTAATTGCAAGTTTAGGTTTTAACATTGTACAGAAATTTCCTACAAAAAAAATGCTTAAAATAGAAAAATAAATAATGGCAAGAACATAAACAAATATACACAAAGATTTTCCCTTGGACCCCAAAACCAGGACTAAAAGATTGATTTTTTCATTATATTGCTTTCAATGTTACAATACATACATACATACATACAAACATATATATATATATATATATATATATATATATATATATATATATATATATATATATATATATATTTCGAAGCATTCATAAACCCCAATCCATTAACCCCATATTAGAACATAATTGTAGTTCCCTTGTTCAGATATACAAAATACCATTGGCAGAAAACTAGCATGCCAAAAACCATGTGAAAAACCCATGCAAAAAATCATGGGTGGGCGGTCTGCACACCATCTTTGAGTCCACCCTCCATCCTTGGGTCTTCCCAAATATTGTTGGGTCTGCATAAATAAAAAAATTCACCGGGCACTTCCCTGGACCCCCTGCAGGGGGGCTACCGCCCCTCTCCAGGACCCCCGATAGGGGGGGCTGCTGTCCCACCTGTGATCCCCTTGTTGTGCTCGATGCAACGTAGAAGGGGGAATATCGTCCCGTCGCGCATGAGACTAGTCGTGGAAAGAATATAACACACACCCAACAACATGGCAATTAGATATCCGTGCACACCCATGGACTCGGATGCTAAAATGTTTCTCACTTAACTTCAATTAGAATTGGAAGTGTGGCACAATTCTACATAGTGTTCCATTGTGATGAGGCATATCACATGGGAAAGAGAACCAAAATAACCTTCGTGAAGTTATGATTATTATCAAGGGTATAGAAAAATTATTTTTTCATTTCCATACCATTCTTGGGTGTATTCTCTATCCTTCCTCTGCAACAGAATTCTTGCATCACTTTATCAAAGGTGTGTGAATGTTTTCAATGCTTAATTTAATTTGTAAACAAGGGATCAAGGAGAAAGCAAGGTAGAGATAGGTGTAGTTAAGAACTCAAGTGATCAAAGCATATTATGTGATGCCAAGAGAAAAAGGAAATTTGGTATAAGGAGGCATAATAGAGTTGTTCATAAAGAAGGTACAAAGTGTGAGGTCCGTTTTCAAAATTAAAGTGTGCAAGAATTGAAGACCTAGTAAAAGGATTCTGTGGGTACAAAGACGAGTCAGAGGTAGTCAAACTTCCAACATTGAGTGTAATGAGTGAAATAAAATTAGAGCCAACCTTCGAAACCCCGATCTCTACCAAAATAGTTGGCTTGGCGTCTGTAAGAGAGAATATATTACTCAACCTTGACCAAGAAGCTGAGCTGGGTCATGAAAAATTTAGGTATTCGACCTTTAAGTGTGTTGTGTGAACCGTTTTTAATCCCAACTCCTGACCTAGAATGGGACTTGTGATGCCTTGATTTCACCAATAAACAACATTTGAATCACTTAATGAGATATAGAAAGGAGAAAACCCACAATTGGATTATTGTTTGGTTAGTTCACAAAATATTATAAAACACCCCTTTGTTTTTTTTAATAATATTTTTCGGTATTTGGGCCTAGTGTGAAGCTATGAGAATGAGAATGATGTCGAATCTGGATTAACTGCTTGATGGCCTGGTTTCGCATAGGATCCAAAATACACACACACACACACACACACACACTCACTAATATATATATTGGTTTTAAGATTTATATTCACATAAAAAAGAGAGGGATTTTAGTTGTCAAAATGAGGCCACCTCCACCATTACAAAAATGAGTTACCGAGAACAAAAGGAACGAGACTTATTGAGGAAGGTATCCTGGGCATATTTAACAGGCCACCGAAGGGGCCTGCTATCACATATTTATGAGTAGGTATGTGGTTCAAATTATGTAGGAAGTAGAACTTGTT
The DNA here is from genome assembly GCA_034641835.2 of Pinus albicaulis. NCBI lineage: Eukaryota > Viridiplantae > Streptophyta > Pinopsida > Pinales > Pinaceae > Pinus > Pinus albicaulis. The sequence continues at coordinate 435,693,463 of CM076569.1, forward strand.
TTGGCTACTAAAAATCATGCTTAAGAATACTAAATTCTAGGTAGGCCCACTAGTAATTAATCATGCTTGCTAAATCTTGAATTTGAGTGCTTAATTGGGGCAAAGAAACCTGAAGTTGACCTTGGAAAAAGGGATTGTGAATTTGATGCTAGTTGGATGAGTTAAGGAATCCATAGGTAGTGAAGGGAATCTCTTACATTGATTTACACCCATTGAGAAGGAATTTGCGAGATTCATAAAGGTCCCAAGCCTAGTGGTTATACAAATCTCTGCCATATAACTATTTATGGAGGAGAGAATTCTTCATACCCAAAATTTTCCTTAATAAAATTGAGTTTGTTTAGTGGCATCTTGGTTTGTCTAGCGAGTGGCCAATTATAGAAAGAGAAAAGGCATAGTTGAACCTATGGTTGGGTGGAAATGACTTCACCCTTATTTAGCTGTAAGTAATTAATTTTAAATAAATATCTTGACTTGCCTTAATGATGTTTAACAATTGCAATTTGCTTGATGCTTATTGAATAAATGAATATTACCTGTTGGTTATCATATTGTGATATTCATTTTAGTGCCATGATTTGGTGCACTAGATGATTAGAAACATTTTTGAGAATGCCATTTGGAACTTAGACATATTTCCTTCTTAATAGGCTTCAAAGGTGGAATCCTTAAAACTATAAGAACACTAAGTAGTTCTTAGTCTTCACAGGATATTTTAAGATGAGATTTGAACTACTCACTAATTTTTGTAATCTTAGGATAAGTAAGAAGTTACCAACAATATATAAACAAAGCAAAGAGAATGGAGAGAAAACAAAAATAGTGACAAACTTAGTAAATAAGCACTTTATTTATGTATCACAAATATTAAAACAAGTCACTCCTATCTCTCCTCTCCTTGTTACATCAATGAACTATTTATATTATATATTTCAATTAAAAGGTAGTTATAACTATATAACTACCTTATTTGGTCGAACCAACTTGCGTGATTAATCGACTTACCTTCCAACTTAGTCAGTTGATATCACATGCGTGGTCAACCGACTTGTACTATGACTTGAAAGTCATGGGATTTTATTGTTGGATCTATTTGACTAAGTTGACTATCCTTTTCAACACTAATTTACTAGTGTCTCATCTACATCTAGTCTAAGGGACGGTTTCGACTGTTGAACATTATGGGAATGCTATATTATTCCTTAAGATCACCCAAGATAGTTATCAGTCTTCCTCACACTCCATTCTTTAGCAAATCTTAGATTTGGGTTGAAGGGTTATGGCATTATGGTGTGGATTGAATGGAAAGGTGAAAGGTTTGGCCTTCACCTTATGGAATCCTCATACTCTCTCTATTACATTTTTTAGGGCCTTTATTCCACTCTAGAGTTAAGGAATATATATATATATATATATATATATATATATATATATATATTAGAGAAATATTATTTTATTTATGATGTAATTGGTAATAGTGACATAAAAATTGGGCTAATGGCATGAACTAATAATAATGTAAGTTACTCTAGTGGGTTGTTGAAGGAAACACACCTATCCTAAGTGGGATATTTATGCATCTGGTCTATACTATCTATCTATCTATCTATCTATAATTCTTACACAGTTGAGAATTATTCAATGGATAAGAATGACATAGTGGCCACTATAAGTATGGATGTTGATCCATTTAGAGCATCATATGGTGTTGAGAATCTCATTTATGTTGTTATTAAGCTTGCAAAGACAAGCATGCGCAGCGAACTGGGTAAGATCACATTGAATAAAACATTTGAAGAACTCTTACCCAAGAATTTATAATGGACAAGCAATGGATTTTGAAATGCTGGGGAAAGGATGAAGACTTTGAATATTTATCCATTCTCCATTCAAATGGAGTTTGAGTCTCCACCCACTTAACTGAGTATGTGAAATCAACATCAATCTCCTTTTCCTCGGTAATTTCAATAGTAAAATTTAGATCTTCATAAACAATAATTTCTATGACATGATCATTGTTGTACATGATTTCAAAGTGGAGGTGTTTGTACAACAAAATTGGATCTACATTATTTTCTTTTATCGAATTTTCCTATAAAACCCCAGATAGGCAAGTCATCATAATACATTTGAAAATAATAATCCTTCTTCAGTGCTTCTCTAAACTTCCCCAAATCCTCCTCAGTTAATTTTTTCCTGTGAATAAGTTCAGAATTTTTGGTCTTCCTGGAAATCAAGCTTATGTCAAGCACCAACCATTCAATCGCCATTTAACACTTCTCCAAGATCTTCCCTGTTCTCAGTCGCCGTATCTACAGTATTGACAGAAAATTTCTCATTACTAATACGCCACAACAAACATGCTTGTTTCTTGTACAAAATACATAGTCAAAAAAGTCAAATATGCAAAATTTGTACAACCCTAGAGAACAAAATGGAAAATCAAAATACCGGTATGTTTCATTGAAAAATAGATATAGAAGAAATGAAAATTTGATAATTGATAGAGAAATTCCTAAAAACAAGGATAATTTAAATTTAAACTGACAAAATTAAACTGTAGTGACCCTCGTGGTTTCTGGAAGCACACATAACTATCATATCATCACTATATTCGCTCCACAACTGTTTGCAACATGTTGTCTAGTATATGGGAAAGTTTGATAAATAGAGCCAAGGTTTTCTTTTGTCATGTAGGTTCTTTGATCACAACAAGAAAGCTCTCTTTTAGCACCATGAGTTAGCACCACTTACGTTATGTGGTGTTAATGTGGTGTAAATGTTTATGTATCATATTAAAAATGGAGTATATCACCATAAGTTAGCACCACTTAAGTTATGTGGTGTTAATATGGTGTAAATGTTTATGTATTATATTAAAAATGAAGTATATCACCGTAAGTTAGCACCACTTAAGTTATGTGGTGTTAATGTGTTGTAAATGTTTATGTATTATATTAAAAATGAATTATATCACCATAAGTTAGCACCACTTACGTTATGTGGTTTAAATGTTTATGTATCATATTAAAAATGAAGTATATAATCACCATATTTGACGGACAAGTTAGCACCATTCTTACTATGTGGTGTTAAAGTGAAATATTTTTTTATTGATCTTATTGGAAGTGAAGTATATCACCATATATTTAAAGAAGTGGTGTATGCTATATTGTCAAGTTCTACAAAGTAGGGTAGTTAACTTTGTGTTTGCCATGTTGGCATGTACAAGTGGATTTATTAATGTGAATTGTCACCATAACTATAAAAAAATTACAAATATTTATATTATTAATATATAAATTAGAACTAAACTCACACATATTTATTTTATAATATTTATTTGTTTGTCATGTTTACATGTAAAACTAAAATTCAAAGTAATTGTTTTCTAAATATTTTATTTCAATTATTTACTTTTTATATTATTCTCATTTTGCACCATAAATACAACAAATTCAAAGTAATTGTTTTCTAAATATTTTATTTCAATTATTTACTTTTTATATTATTCTCATGAGAAAATAAATACACAAAACCATATTATATAATTATTTATTTTATGAATAAGAAAATTAAGATAAATATTTTTATATTATTGTAATTTCAAAATAAAATAAGGGAATTCGATGGAGTTGGGTTACTCTTTTTTGGAAGAACTTCTGTTCCAAAGGTTGAAAATGTATCTTTGTGAGGGTATTTTTTAAGCCCTCCATCAAAGCTTTTAAAAGGTCCATCTAGGACTAAATAAAACCCTGAATTAAACTACATAGCTCCATCGTCAATATGAACTTTATCTTTTCGAACTCTTTTCGAACTTGATCTTATCGAACTCGCTCTTGTAGTCTGGGAAGTCTTGGGCTAATTTCACCAGGCTCATAGAGATCTGCTCCAAGGCTTTGCCAAAGATGCTCTTCATAGACCAATAAAGATACAGTGTCTACTTGAATTATGTTAGTCTGCCCCTTGTTTGTCCCAAATCTGGTATTAAACCTCTCCATTCCTTAGTATCCATCTTTGTCTCTGCATGTCTATTTATGTCATCTTCCCATTTTTCAATGAGATTTTGAATTTCCTCTGATGTGTTCTTGTGGTATGCTTTCGCTGCCTCTTGGATCACATCGATTGTAGGCCTCCTTCCTCTCGGCTTGCTCGGGGGTGAGCTGGGTTGGGCTTCTACCGCCTTCCATTTATCTTTCCAGCCATGGCCTCAAGCTGCAGGGCTCTTGGAATGGTCGCGACCTGCAGGACTCTTGGAGCATGCCATCCCACAATCTTTGACTAGGTTTCCAGGTAGGTGACCTATCCACACAATCAAACAAAGGCATAATTCCATATAATGAAAATGATTAAAGGTCCATGCATCCCAGTTATCAGATGAAAGGTGACCCAGGGGGCTCTTCCCAGGACTTCTCCCCTGCTCGTCCCTCTGTGGACCCATCGCCCTCATACCCTAATTAATTTATGCCATCCCCTATCCCTGACAGTCGCACACACCCCATAAATTATCCCCATAACCCAAAGATCTCATGCCTTCCTTCAATCTCCTGACCTCTCTTCTAGTGTCCTCTCTCTTGTCATACCTCCCACCCTCAAAATTGACAAAGGAGGCATCGCTACCCATTGCTTAGGCCTAGGTGGAATTCCCTCTCCCATTCCTCATGCGCACTGAGCCCAAGTAGCTCAAGGTGGTATAAACCAGCAAAGCCTTTGAACTAAACACAACCCATGACTGCTCCTTAACTCTATACCCTGGCAGGATTGCCCGACCCCTCACCATTCCATCTTGTTGGCATCCCTTACCTGACAGACTGACACTCGGGTGCAAGTTGAGGCCATGCCCAATTCCTACTCTGACACAGAGGCAAAGACCCAAAAGAACCCCAACCTTCCCCCAACCAGAGTCGTAAAGGTTCCGCTCTCCCCTACCCAGTAGAAGACTATACCAATCCAAATTAATCACCTTATGCTCCCATAGAGACTGGCCCAAATCATAAAACATAAACATGGCATGAAAAAGAGAGAGGAAACCAAGCACATACCTAACTTTCATTGTGGTGGAAGTGAAATGGAGGTTTGTTATCCTGCTGTTGTGCCTGCACAAAAGTCTTTCGTCATAACAAAACCCCCACGCCTTCCTCCACCCTGTTTTAAGCTCCATGCGCGGGCCTCTGTCCTGCTACCTCACATCGTGCTGCATGCGACAATACAACCTGCCGCCCTTGCCACTCATGTGGAAGGTGGTTGGCTTCAACCCCAGGGACACTACCATTAACACTGATGGGAGGGCCGATCTTCTTCGTTACACCTTGATCGGGGAGCTGAGTCCGAGAACTGTGGGTGAGATCTGCCCTCCGACCTGTCCTGCTCTTTGATGCTCTGCAGCTTGATCCATCATTCTTTCCCAAGATTAGGAGGCATGCTTAATTCAATAGGTTCATTTAGGTGAGCGCAACCACAATTTTCAAGGAGGTCAACTGCTCTGTTTCCTTCCCTCCTTACATGGGTGATAATGATATAATCAAATTTCTTGTTTGTATCCTCCAATCCCTGCACATGTGAAGAAGTACACCATCTTTTGCTTAGTTTTCCCCACTTCGTTCCTTGATTAATTTTTTTGAGAGTGTTCGTAACCAACTGAGAGTCTCCTTCGATTACTAGCTTTCTGTATCCTAGCCTGATGGCCAAGAGGAGACCTTGGTGCACTCCTATGAATTATGCTTCATTGTTGCTGGCAAAGCCACATGAGTCATCATATATGAATCTTGTTATGCCATGTTGATCTAGAAAAATCTCTCCAACCCCTGCTTGCCCCGGATTGCCTTTCGAGGCTCCATCAAAGCTGAGTTTGATGAATCCTTCTAGAGGAGGTTTGAAGATCCTGATGGTGTCCCCTATGTCAGGGATAGCTTTCCAAGAAGCTGGGGAGACCATGCTAGGCGCTAGGTGGAGGCCCTGGAGAATTCTTTCTTCCTGAGGAGCCATTTGCCAATCATCTGGCATACATTTCTCCGAGAGGATGCACTAGTAGAAAATGATGAAATTAGTGACTAGGTGACTAAAAAATTTAGTCACCAAAATTATTTCAAGTGAATTATTACTAAATTTGATCAATTTTAAGTGACCGAACTAAAAATGACTAATTTAGTCTAGGGTTAAAATATACGACTAGATGATTTTATTCTACCAGCTAGCGCGCGCTCTAACAGGTCGAGAGCGAGCTGACCTACCTGTGACCTCCCAACCACCATGGCATCAGGAGGGAGACCTGAGGCTCCCCTTCCTCCTCCTCTAGAAGTCCTTGCATTCAAGAAAATGATAGCAGCCAGCAACAAGTGCCCTCTGACTGGATCTCAGCAAATGTTCGTGAAGAAGTTGGATAACATCCCTTCGATGGCCCTTCAAATCGAAGAAACTTGTCAATCTGCATTGAACCTGGCTGAAAGAGGGCTCATTGGACAGTTTATTGGCCTCTGGCCCTCTCCTAAAGCTGTGGAAGACTGGGTGCAGAGGAACTGGATTCCTTTAGTCTCAGAAGGCATCAAAAGCCACTTCGTAGGAAAAGGATACTTTGTTTTTGTTTTTGAGAATGCGGAAGACATAAGCCTCATCTTTAGGAATGACCCATATTTTATGGGTCCTAAGGGACTATACTTAAATAAATGGACCCCTAACTTAGATCACGCTCAATATGTGCCTTCAACTATTCTATTGTGGGTAAGCCTCCCACATCTCCCACTGCATTGTTGTAACCAGAAGTCTCTCCAAACCATTGGCAATACCCTCAGAAAGTATATTGATCAAGCAGTGAGAAAATATCAATACTCATACGCACGTATATGTGTCGAGGTGGATTTGGAAGTTGGGCTACCTAAAGCTATCAAATTAATGGTTGTTGACTGGACCCATATCCAGGAGCTGGATTATGAGCAACTTCCATTTAAATGCAGGCACTGTCACGGCTATGGCGATTTTGCAAGGCACACTAGTACATTTGGTCAAAATTCCAACAGTTTAGTTCCGACACTTTTGATGTATTGTCAGAAATTTCCCTAATTTTTATCAAATTTTCAAATCCTGCCAACAACCGTCGCTCTAGCAACGTTTTTGGAGTATCGTCGGAACAACGACGTTTAGGACAATCGTCGGAATATGGACGTTACATGAAAAACCATCGGAATACCGACTTTATAGGACAAACAGTCGATATTGCGATGTTTAGGAGACCATCGTCGGTCTTGCGACGTTTAAGGAAATCGTCGGTCTTGCAACGTTGAGGGAAAAACTGTCGAAATACCGACATTTAAGGGCCTATGATAAAGTTTATATTACAACTTTCAAGCTAAATAATTTGATTTGTACTTTTTGTTTGGGGTAGCATTTAATTTACTACATATCAGAAAACACATGACATTCAATGATGTACTTAAGTAAAAAAAAACAATTATAGACATTGTGACTATGCATTTCAAAAGCCTATAGAGAATGTAGGTTTTAATACCTAGAATGAATTTAAATTAATGCATCACTCAACAACTTTTTTTTTATCTTGAAATTTTGTTTTACCATAGATAGGGGTTGTTTGATCTCATAGTTCACCATTATATGGTGGGATACATTAAGGGTTGACATGAAATGTTGTAGGCTGAGCTCTTAGTGTTGAGGAATATTGTGGAAGTTAAAAAGTAAAATATTTGGTTTAGTTTTTTTTTTTTTTTTTTTTAATATCTTCAATATTTTTTTTTTTTATATTTTTTTTTTTCATTTGAGAGAGGCTGTATCAAATTGCTAAGTTGTGACGCACAGGTTCCTTTTGCACATGTGTGCGGTCCGTTTTCCATTCTCTCCCTTGTGCCTTCATTCGGTCGGGAGCGTCGTGTTAGGGCGCCCGCCCAAACGTGTTCGGGTTGGGTCTTTTCGTCTGAGGGCGCTCGCCAAGACTCATTCGGGTCAGATCGGGTCCTTTCATTTGAGGGCACCCACCCAAACGCGTTCGGGTTGGGTCAGGTCATTTCGTTTGAGGGCGCCCGCCCAAATGCGTTTGGGTCGGTTCGGGTCGTTTCATTTGAGGGCACCCGCCCAAATGCGTTCGGGTTGGGTCGGGTCATTTCATTTGAGGGCGCCTGCCCAAACACATTCGGGTCAGGTCAGGTTGTTTCGTTTGAGGGTGCCCACCCAAATGCGTTTGGGTCGGGTCGTTTCGTTTGAGGGCGATCGTATCAAATTTGCTAAGTTGTGACCACATGGTTCCTTGTGCACGTTCGTGCGACCCGTTTGTCATTTTCTCCCTTGTGCCTTCATTCGGTCGGGCGCGCCGTGTGAGGACGCCCACCCAAATGCGTTTGGGTCGGGTCGGATCGTTTCATTTGAGGGCGGTCGTATCAAATTTGCTAGGTTGTGACCGCACGGGTGCCTTTTGCACGTTTGTGTGGCACGTTTTCCGTTTGCTCCCTTGTGTCTTCGTTCAATCATGCGCATCGTGTCGCGCCGTGTGAGGGCACCCGCACAAACGCATTTGGGTTGGGTCGTTTCGTTTGAGGGCGGCCGTTTCAAATTTGCTAAGTTGTGACTGCACAAGTGCCTTGTGCACGTTTGTGTGGCCCATTTACTGTTTTCTCCCTTGTGCCTTTGTTCGGTCGGGCGCGCCGTGTCGTTTCATTTGAGGGCGCCCGCCCAAACCCGTTTAGGTCGGGTCATTTCGATTGAAGGCGGCCGCCCAAACGTGTTCGGGTCGGGTCGTTTCGGTTAAGGCCGCCCACCCAAACGCGTTTGGGTCGGGTCGTTTTGGTTGAGGCCGCCCGTATCAAATTTGCTAAGTTGTGACCGCACGGGTGCCCTGTGTACATTCGTGCGGCCCGTTTGCCGTTTTCTCCCTTGTGCCTTCGTTCGATCATGCGCATCGTGTGAGGGCGCCCACCCAAATTCATTCGGGTCGGGTCGTTTCGTTTGAGGGCGGCCGTATCAAATTTGCTAAGTTGTGACCACACGGGTGCCTTGTGTGCGGTCGTGTGGCCCATTTGCCATTTTCTCCCTTGTGCCTTCGTTCGGTCGGGTGGGCCGTGTCATTTCATTTGAGGGCGCCCGCCCAAACCCATTCGGGTCAGGTCGTTTTGGTGGAGGGCGCCCACCCAAACGTGTTCGGGTCGGGTTTTTTCGGTTGAGGGTGCCTGCCCAAATGCGTTTGGGCCGGGTCGTATCGGTTGAGGGTGCCTGTATCAAATTTGATAAGTTGTCATCGCAAAGGTGCCCTATGCATGTTCATGCGGCCCGTTTTCTAGTTACTCCCTTGTGCCTTCGTTCGGTCGGGTGCGCCGTGTGAGGGCACCTGCCCAAACGCATTCAGGTCGGGTCGGGTCGTTTCATTTAAGGGTGGTTGTATCAAATTTGCTAAGTTGTGACCACACGAGTGCCTTTTTCACGTTCGTGCGACCCGTTTGCCGTTTGCTCCCTTGTGCCTTCGTTCGGTCGTGCACGCCATGTCACGTCGTGTGAGGGTGCCTGCCCAAACGTGTTCAGGTCGAGTCGTTTCGTTTGAGGGCGGCCATACCAAATTTGCTAAGTTGTGACCGAACGGGTGGCTTGTACACGTTCGTGCGGCCCGTTTGCAGTTTGCTCCCTTGTGCCTTTGTTCGGTCGGGCATGCCGTGTCATTTCGTTTGAGGGCGTATGCCCAAACCTGTTCGTGTCGGGTCATTTTGGTTGAGGGCGACTGCCAAATGCGTTCGGGTTGGGTCGTTTTGGTTGAGGGAACTCGCCCAAACGCATTTGGGTCGGGTCATTTTGGTTGAGGGCGCGCGTATCAAATTTGCTAAGTTGTGACCACATGGGTGCCCTATGCACGTTTGTGCGGCCCGTTTGCGGGTTGCTCCCTTTTACCTTCGTTCGGTTGTGCGCGTCATGTTGCGCCATGTGAGGGTGCCCGCCCAAACGCATTCAGGTTGGGTCGTTTCGTTTGAGGGCAGCCGTATCAAATTTGCTAAGTTGTGACCGCACGGGTGCCTTGTGCATGTTCGTGCGACCCGTTTTCCGTTTGCTCCCTTGTGCCTTCGTTCGGTCCAGCTTGCCGTGTCGTTTCTTTTGAGGGTGCCTGCCCAAACCCGTTCAGGTCGGGTCTTTTCAGTTGAGGGCACCCGCCCAAACGCGTTCGGGTCAGGTCGTTTTGGCTGAGGGCGCCCGCCCAAACGCATTTGGGTCAGGTCATTTCGGTTGAGGGCACCCGTATCAAATTTGCCAAGTTGTGACCGCACGGGGTCCTCCCGCAAGACTCGTGCAGAATAGTGTTCAGGGTGGGCGCGTTCAGGTCAAGTCGGGTTCGTGCAGCGCGTCCATGTTTAGGATGTGTGGAACAATGTTTGAAGGTGCGAAAGTCATTCATCAGGGTCGAGTCGGGTCGAACGCGACCCGAATGCGTTCAAACATTTTTCCAACATAGTATCAGAGCTAAGGTGCAAGAAAGAGACTGAAGATCACATCCTAGTTAGCATTATGGCAAGGGTTATAAACAAGGGTTTCAAGTTTGTTGGGAATCTCACTACATTCATCAAGGGTTTCATTTTGAAGATCATTTACAAGCTAGAAGTAATGGATGGAAGTTTATTTTCCGCTTTGTCTGGGACTTTCAAGAATGAGAATGTATGGGTTATTGATAATGGTGCTTCTAGACATATGATGGGAGAATGCATCCAGGACTTTTTCAGAAGGAACCTCCATCTCCTAGCTCAATCTGAAATTGCATGTCCTTCTCGTTTAGGTAGCTGAAATACTTCTTGTTCATGGTCTTGTGAAAGGATTCCCACACCACCTAGCTCATCTTGAACCTGAGTGAACTTTGAAAGATATGTGATGATGGGCTCATCTTTGCTTATCTGCTTACTTCTTAGCTTCTCTTTGAGAGCAAGCTTCGTGACATCATTGGAATCCTGAAACAAATTGAAGATGGATTTAAATTTAAACATCTCATACACTGTCTTCTTCTCATTGAGATGAGGAATAATATGATCTTTGACCACCTCTAGAATGATCCTTCTTGCCTTGGTGTCATTCTTAGTATTCTGGGCCAACCGTTGGGGATCTTGAGGTGGCAATATTGCCTACTTGACATACTCTGCTACCCCATTATCTTCCAACACTACTATGATTTTCTTCTTCCATGCACGTAAATTTGAGGCTCCTTCTAAACTGTGATTTGACCTTAGCCCTAGGATTGACATATTGCTATCCAAGGAACTGCTCTGCTCTGCTCTTCAAACTATCACCCTGAAAACAATATTTTCCTCATGTTGTCCTAGCTGGACTCACCTTGCAAACACACAGACCCTTGCTCCTACTTTCTTGCACTCAGATAGTCCCTATTTCCTTGTGCACAGGTTTCCTAGTTCCTAATGTAGAGGACTCCATATTCTTTAGGGATTGACTCCTATTTCCTAACGCAGAATTGCCCTATTTCCTAGCATAATTCTGCCACGAGAAAAGCTCTCTTCAATGCTGCGTATTGGCTCCTCCAAGATACGCACTCACAACAAAGATCTCTCACACAATTTTGTGCTCTCTCTCACCATCTCGTGAGCTGTTTCTTGTCACAGTCCTTCGTGCACAAAACAACTATGAAACTTTGTGCCTTTGTCCTCCTTTATTGATTCGATCCATGCTAAAATTGGTACGTTACAAATTTCGAACATGTGTTTTGATTGAATAGTTAACAGAGTCTAAGGATTGAAGCTCCTAACTCGTCCTCTTCTAAATTTATAACTTCCTCTCGAACTTGTTGTCAAACTGAAGAAGGTCCATGTAACTAATCCTCCAACACTACGCATGAATTCACCATCTCCACGAACTCGTCCATGGGCAAAGGAAGACAAATCATGGTCCTTTTGGCTAAGGCATGCACCAGAGAAGACCTTCTCTCGCTACACTTTTCAACAATCCCATTGTCCATCTTGATTACATACGATGTCATTGGTTTCATGGTCTTCGTATCACGCTTGACTAATTGTGGGTTTTGCTCCTAACAGCTATCGATTAAGACAATTCATTGCATCCTAGGGTTGACAGGATCATAGCTATGCCATCTCCATGAGATAAAGTTTAACGATCACTTTTTTGAGGGAGGTGCTATTGTTTGTTTTGGGACTCAAGAGGTTCTCTTGTGACTTTCTCTCATCGGTATGATTAGAGAGGCCTAGATGGTAAATGCAACAAAGATGGTAAATGTGATGTAGTTATTTGTAATGCAATGGTGATGATTATGATTATGTCTAATACTAGCTGAGAAACATTAGGCATGGGATGAGTGGGGCATGTTAGGTGATGGGATAAAAGTGAGTCCAATATATATATATATATATATATTAAACTTGGCCTTTAATATGCTTAAGTCCCTTTTGATTATGCATCTGGTTCCCAATGTAATCTTGGGGTGATTCAAATGGTCATTAACACCTAGGGTCTAGGCCTTGGTTCCCCATGAGACCTTGCTTTGAAGGGGCATGTTAAAAGTAACCTATGAGAGTATATATGCTTTCATTGTCCTTGGGATTTGGAGATCATGATATCAATAGCAGAGTTATGTTGTTGGTTAGAGCTTGTTAGGTGTGCAGGGTTATGCTATTTGTTTGATCTTTCATACTAGAGAGTTAGGGAAATGCTGCTAACATTGGTTAATTTTTCTTGAGATATGATAATATAGATAATTTAAACTTAATAAATGTCCACAAATAACTAGAAAAGTAGGTCAATGAGATTAAAATATTTATATTTTATTGAATTTATTAAAATATTAATTATCAATATTTATATTTTATTTGTTTGAATTATATTATATAAAATTAAATTTTAAATATATTGTAATTTTATATTTAATTAATAATTAAAATAATAATATTAATATTTTAATTATTAAAAAAAAATTGTTTCAAAGTTTGATGGCATGCCACATAAGATTTTATAAAATTTTGATGGCATGTTTTGATTTCATTAAAACAAATAAAAACCCAAAGTGTTCGATTTCATTAAAACAAATAAAAGGCCGAAGTGTTCGAAGCCCAGCCTGTTCGACTGTCAGGAAGACGAAGACGAGGTTGAAGCCCCTGTTCGACTATCAGGAAGACGAAGACAAGGTTGAAACTCCTGTTCGACTGTCAGGAAGACGAAAACGAGGTTGAGGTACTCGCATATGGGTGCCCCTGTTCTATTTCATTAGAACAAATAAAAGCCCAAAGTGTAAGAAAGCCCCTGTTCGAAGCCCCTGTTCGGCTGTCAGGAAAACGTTTACGAGGTTGAGGTACTCGCACATGGGTGCCATCGCCTACAGAAACTTCCAGATCGATTTGGAGGAAAACTAGCTGTTCTTACCCAAACTGGATGTGCTAGTTATTTGGCGCCAAATTTTTTTCTCTTAGGGCTGGGAAATTTTTCTATATAATTAGAGCTTTTATCATGGAATCTGCTTATATTGTATTGCGGGAGCTAGTGAAGACCTTGTGGTATACTTTGGCTCAGGATATCTGTCGAGGCATAAAAGGTATATTTTTAACACCTATTTTTCTCACATTAATTATCAATCCGAGAGCGACTTTTTATTTCAAGAGTGTACTCTTTCTGAGGCAGCAATTTATCCAAGAGTAATGCTCTTCAATATGTAGTACAGTGTTTCAAATACAAAAGTAAACGAATGCTTGAAAAAGAAATCTAATTTCAATAACATGAACTCAAATGCTCTCAAAATCTATATATTCACTCAACAACCATCAATCGAGGATACAGTAGCAATAATTCATTCCTCTAGAAATTGATGCAACTGAAATCAAACTGAAACAAGGCAAACAATCTGGGAACTTGGAAGCAATAACCAGTGTTCTCTACAGTTGACAGTCTTGATGTAAAGCAATCAAAATGAAATCGAAATTGAACTAACTGTTGTTTGAAAATAAACTAAGAAGATCTCTTTTTAAAAGCAAGAATTAGAAATGAACAAAAATCTGCAATTAAATGGCTATGTGCATAAACAACAAACTGTAACAATGTAAATAAACAATCTTTCTACAATCTGAAACTAATGAATTAGAAATGAACAACAAACAGAAATGGAACAGCAAACGTTAATTGAACAACAAACATAAACTTAACGCAATTTAAGCAACGAATCCTCTTAATACTTCAACCCTATTAATGGCCAATACTATGAAACAGTTCATTGGAATGAATCATAAATCAATGGAACAGCAACGCTTTATAAAAGATAGCAGGATGAATAAGATAGGAAATACGAACCTTGCTAAGATAGAATAGCAGTGCAATTCATTAACGTATACAGCAAATCCAAATTCAATCCAACAGCAATCAAATAACTCTGAAATCGTAATGAATCTAAATGCAATTATCACACGACAGAAATAAAAGAATAGAAATACAAACAGCGGATCGCTCCATGAGGGGCAGGCCCTCAACCGCCGGTGAAACGTCGCTGGGCTACTGCAGAGCTTGAGAAATGGAACGAGAATGCCTCTTTGTATTAATCAAACATGAATAGCTTTTACATCAGTTGCGCTTTTCTCACAAGAGTCAAGGAATTACAGTGTTACAAAGGGAATTCAATAATCATCCATTGTTTTTCAATACATAATACATGCTCTCCTTTTATAATCAGAAAGAGGAGAAATTAAATAGCAAATATGATCTCTCATAACAATATTGGATTGTTCCCAACAACTTGATCAACCAGAAAATATATTTCCATCCATCATTCAACAAGAGCAAGGCGAATTTGGCTTTGCAGTTGAGATTTAGAGGACGGCCGCAATAATAAATCTGAGAAAATCATGCACAAAGAACCCTGCGTTTCTTTAATAAAGTTATTTTGGTCCGTTCTGGAAAAAACCCATGTTCCGGATTTTCCAGATTCTTCTTCATTTGCCCAGAATCTCAACCGCAAAAATGTCACTTCTTATTCCAGCGAATTTCTGAGTTGGAATATTTCATGATGATTTCGAAATCAAATCTACAGTTTGGCAAATATCTTGGAGGCTAAAATGGTGAGTGTTGGTATAAAATATATTAATAAATCATCATTGATAAAATTATGCATAATAATCATCAATTTATTAAAAATAAAGGAGAATAAATAATATTCATCTATAAGAACATAAATCATTATAAGATGGATTTATATAATAAATTATAATAAATGATATGATAAAGAAGAGTAAAAATGGATGAAATAAGTGTTAAAAAGTGGTTGTATTCATGACCCAACAATATCCTGGAGGTATATTCTCTTTTGCATTTTCTTTCCCTATCATCAATTTCAATTGCTACTAGTGATTATTTATTCTGCCTCTTGTGCCCTCAAGTCCTATATCTATTTCTCTAAGCCAGTTTTATGTACAGATCCTGAAACAAAAGCCTCGCTAGAAGAAAATAAACATCCAGTATTTGGATTTCCAACATTGGTACGATTCAGTTGGGCAACTTGCAACAGTTATACCAAAAAGGGTGCTACAGTGATCTGGTAAGTCACATGCCAAGATTTTTTAATGCATAAACTTAAGTTCAAAGTACAATGGAGGACAAAGGAGAATAGTTAGGACTCATTGAAATGCCACAGTTGGCTATGCTTAGTTTCACTTAAAGATTTATAAGTTTTTCTATAAATTGATAATTTGATAAATCATGGATGCGAGTCCCTGTTGTAGCTGCTTAGATTACATTCTCTTTGTTTATATTTAAAATTTGACTTTCCAGTTTCTAGTGTTCAAGATTTGAGGCCTCTCTAGTGACTAGTTCTTAAAATGGTCACCTTTTCCCCCTTTTTTCCCTTGGGTAAAATGTGTCTCATATTTCATTACTAGACAATAAAAGGTACATCAAGAATTATGAATTTAAAGACACTACCTGTTGCGATTGTTGATGCAACATCCATAAATTCATTTTTGTAACAAACATTATATAAGCTTTTAATGTAACAAAGGTTTTTTTCTATGTTTCGGGAGCTAGCAAAGTACTCATAAGCAGATCCACCTGTTTCAGGAGCTATCTTGTATTGCAGATCCGCCTGTTTCGGGCTGCAAAAACCTTCTTAAATTCAACTGCTAGAAGGTGCTAGCTTAGACAGAAGCTGTTGTAGCAAATACCTCTTTATTGATCTAATTTTTCTTTGAATTACTGCAGAGACTAGGATACAGATACATCCACCAGATGGTGAGGTTCTCCCTTGCTATCATGGATTAATCAAGATGCACATCCCAATTTTTTACTAGAAATCCTCCCATGTGTCTTTGTCATTACATCCTCCTTTGCACTTCATGACCAGAGGCCAGCAATGGGATACGAAGATCTTGTAACTGTTCTTTTAAAATAATTTTTCCAAATATAATTCACCCCTCATCCAAGATGTCAAGTTCAAAGGTACTGTAATGGTTTGTGCACATAAGAACAATGCAACAAAGTTATAGATCACTAATAGGCAACATTGTATCATGGAGATTGATGTACAAAATTCAGTCATTATAAGACTTAGAAATGTCAGGAAATATTTATTTTAATACTGAGAGAGTGCTTGAGAATGTAACTGAGGAGTCAAGCTGGTACTTCCAATTATATCTTTCATGACATACATGCTAAAATGCCTTATGACTATATTCTAAATAACTTGAAGTGACAAACGAAGATTCACTTTTATATCTTCCATTGTCATCATAACTAGGTATTCCATGATGATATCAGTAATCAACAAACTCTCCTCAAGATGATTGATAGGGAAACGCTCTAGAGTCCAGACTTGTCCATTCAGGTGTCAATGCACACATATCTACTTAACTATAGAAGCATGGAATAAGTTCCAAACCTGTAAGGCATGTTGTCCACTTCCCCACACTTCACAGTTGTTCTCAAGAATTTTATTTCCTTTGAATCAGACTAGATAATATACTTTCAGCGTTTGAGTTACCTTTTCATATTTGATTCTTCTCTTAGGAAGCTTCATAACATAATGAAACATACATGTACTAAACTCATGCCTTGATTAAAAGAGATTCATGCTCAAGATTGTGACATGGGAGAGTTTGGAATAAAGTGGTGATTGCAACTATAAGAATTGTAGAGGTGAGACAAAAACATACAATCATAAGATTTTGTGCTTATTGTGACATTTCCTTAATGTGCCTCCTTAATCTAGGCACAAAAATCTCTACACAAAATTTTATTCTTCAATCAAAAACTATAATTTCAAACACATACCTGGTGATGCATGCTTCAGAAATTCGTATGGAAATAATAGACAAGGATTTGTAGATCAAATAGTGTATTTATCCAATCAAGCATTCAAGCCCTGTTGTGATAAGGAGTCCACATATTCTTTGGCTTGCCCTGTTGTGATAAGGAGTCCACATATTCTTTGGCTGATTTACAATGTGGATTGCTTCAGAAAACTGTTTTAATTAAGGGTTGTTCTGGAAATATATTTACAAAGAAAAGGAGATTAACTTCTGCATTCTCCCTAACTAAGAATTTGCTCTCTGATCAAGAAAACATGTTCTTCGCGGAAATATCTCGGCCCTTAGTGGAGTGAGCTCAATCGATCATGAATAGGAGAAAATCGCAGCCCGTAGAGAAGATAATTTGTCGTCATTCATGGCCAAAACTTCACCTTCTTACAAGGATGGAAAACCTCTACGAATGACTATCCAGTATATACGTAAAAATAATGCAAAATCAAGATATCACATTAGGGGAATTTTGAGGTCTAAAATGGGCCTCCTAAGAAAAATGTACAACAAAAATAAACTTTATAACAACCAATAGGATTCAAGATGATGATGTCAGCCATGGGGGATGATTTACCATTTTTTAAATAAAAGGGTAAAAATATTAAAAAATAATAAATAATAAAACTACTTTTTCAACTCGTATTTTTAACTTATCTCCCAAAATTTTTACTCAAATTTCGAGTGGGAGTACTTGTTGGATGCAAAATTTAATTCCTCATCCAAAGATGCCATGTTGCATACTTTCGATGGGTCCTACTACACGAAAAATGAGAAATACATAAAAAACGTGATTGTAATCACATTTTTTTATGTATTTCTCATTTTTCGTGTAGTAGGACCCATCGAAAGTATGCAACATGGGTACTCATTTGATGAAGAATTAAATTTCGCATCCAACGAGTACTCCCGCTTGAAATTTGAGTAAAAACTTTGGGAGATAAGTTGAAAATATGAGTTGAAAAAGTAGTTTTTTCATTTTTCCCTCTAAAATTTGATGATGTCATCAAATCTTACTTGATTTTTTCCACTATTATTTTATAATTTCCTTAGGAGGCCCATTTTAGACGTCAAAATTCCCCTAATGTATCAATATAGTGATATGTACCATATATGAGATATCGTTTCATCAAGAGTAGGGTCACATTCCATCATATGGAGAACGCGATTGAATCATACCAGACCATGACCATATGGCATATATGGAAAAGTTCTAAATTTTAGTCATCACATCATGAAGAGCTGCAGAATGAATTGTGTCAATGAAAGAGATTTCCCAACAACCCTAAACAGAGACCCAATTCACATCAGGATATACACCCTTACTAACAACATGGACAAATAAAACCTCATACTATTGCAATCCTAATATAAGCTCTAACAATAGGTTCTATAGGAGATCCATGAGAACCTCAACACAATGTAGAGATGTTTTAGCATCTAACCAACCTCAATATAAAGCTCTAATGGAAGGAACCCTCTTACTGAGATATAACAGCTACATGTATCTGAGATCTCTAAGGTATATGTAGATTTAGATTCTAGGAAGAGAAAAAGTATTTTTTATTAAAATGATAGTGTTTTTATCAACCAATAGTTTCATTTCCATGTCTTGTTCATGAACTATAACTTATAATGGAAGTCTTGTTTCATTACTACTCTAGCTCTTGAATTAGATAAAGGAACCAAAAACTCATGGAGTACTGGCATTGCCCTTGTTAGAATAAAATCTAGCACCCACAAAAGTGCAAAGTCCCAATTACCAATGTGTTAGTTTCCTGAAACTTAGGAAGGTTACACATTGTGACCTCAATAGCTCTTGCTCTCTCTTTGGTTGGCTCTTCCCCAGCTACAAGGGGTATTCCCTAAATGATTTATAAATTGTGGTGGATATTCCACTGGAACCGTTCATCACAACAGATATGCTAAAATTGCTGAAATCTTTACTATGAGTGTTATTACGTCTAGATCTTAGATTCTTTATTTTCTGATTTTATCCTTAATGAATAAATTAGTTGAAATGTGAGAAATAAGAACAAAAAGAAACATAGTCACCGTCCATGATAGACAAAAATTTTATTGGAAGAAATCACCATAACTCTACTGCTTCACTAAACATAAAATTTATTGGAAGAAATGTAGGTTGTTTGTTTCTTCTTGCTCAAGGTTTGAAAGAAGGGAATTCTGCTTCTTTAGATCCATGTCACCCAACATCTGATGTACTGTGGCTTTTTCCCTTAATTCTACCTTCACAGAGCTTGTTCACATTCTGTGATTTGATGCTGTAGACTGTGAATCCCTGTCTAGGTTGATGACCATGTTTCTGAGCATGGTGCATTCAGCTTCCATAACCTAAATATTTTTTGCTGCTGCATTCACATCTTTGGGCACCACGTCTCCTCTATACATTAGACAGCAGGCCATGTATTTTCCGTGTTTGGGATCACATTTAGTCATCATGTTACTGGCCTTAAACACATAATTTGTTATTTCTTTCGCTGACAATGCTTCATGATAGGCTTTCTCTTTAGACACTACTAGTGCATAAGATGAAAGCATCCTTAAAATGGCTCTCTTTTTATAACATATCATGGCATTTGCACAACAAATTACAAGAACACAGATCGGGACTGCTAGAATGGGAGGTTAGTTATATGGAGGGACAAGGCCCACTATTGGCAATGGGATATCAACTCTTCCATTCACATGGTGGGAACCAAACCTTAGTTGCAACTCAGTGCAAATGTCAAGTGCCTAGTAGCATTTATTGCTCTGCTCCGCTCCACCTTTCAGCCTAAACAAAATTCGCCAAGGTCACCACCTATTGACAATAGGGACAAAGTGATCCAAGTCAAACTTGTTCATTTTTTGATAATAAGTGAATATTTGACAAGATCCATACATTTTCTTAGATGATAACTGTTTTTGCAAGATAATTCTAGCTGGTTTTAACTTTTTATTACTTCAGTGGACTAATAGGTATGGCCTTTACTTATGACTTAAATCCATAAACTGTTATGGGCTTTGCCATGATTGGAGTTCTATGATATGGTATAAAATCCTCCTGCAATGTTATTAAGCGTTATTTCCTTAAAATGGCCATTGTCAGTGATGTTATTCTTGTATGAATTTTAGAAAACCATCAACATTTTCACTATGGCAATATGCTTTCTGTCTTTGGTCTGAGCATTTGCATCTATGTTGGGATTTGGTGCCTAGAAGTGGACTTCCCAATTTTCATTCATCTATTTCAATTTTTTTGTGACCTATTTAAATGCCCAAATTTTTCATCAATGCCACTCATAAATCTCATGGAGTACTGGCATTGCCCTTGTTAGAATAAAATCTAGCACCCACAAAAGTGCAAAGTCCCAATTACCAATGTGTTAGTTTCGTGAAACTTAGAAAGGCTACACATTGTGACCTCAATAGCTCTTGCTCTCTCTTTGGTTGGCTCTTCCCCAGCTACAAGGGGTATTCCCTAAATGATTTATAAATTGTGGTGGATATTCCACTGAAACAGTTCATATTGGAATGCCTTCAAGGCAACCTCCAGGTAATTCTTACCTGTACCCTTTTTTTATTGGATGATAAAACTGAATTTCTTCCTAAATTCTTTCCTTTGATTGTGTACACAGGTACTCACTTCGTTCCACATCGAGTGCGAATACCGTCAATTCTCACAAATTACAATTGTTCCAGGTTTTATTTAACACTGAATTCCTCTCCTCTGTCAAGATAAATTGTCAGGATATATTTTCAATCCAATTAATGTTTTCTACCTAAGGCTACGATTAGAGTTCAGTTTTCGGTTTTCAGTGGAATTAAGGTTTTCAATTCCTCCAGTACTCCACCTATGGCTGATATCTACATCTTCCACAATTCAGATATACCCCATCTATTAATTTGTTGTGTTAAAGGTGAAATAGAATTCAAAATGTTCCATAAAAATGTAGAAGATTCAGTTCAATTCGATTGTGGTTGTTATGAATATATCCCCAGCGATAAAGCTGAAGGTACAGGCATAGAAGAGAGCTGTATTTTTGGTGTGGAATCCCATTCAATTGCTAAGTCGCTATTTTTACTATTCATTTCAATCTCCACAAACGAGTTGAGATAATTTGTTGATATGGGCTTCAAGGGATTCTATAATAGAATTCTTTAATATTTTCCTGACAAGGAAAGATTCTATGTAGTAAAAGTGAACTAGTCTTATCCCATTAAAATGAGAATTAAGTCTAATTTACTACAAATATCGATTACTGTCTTACAAACATAATGTTCTTAAAAATTGGTGGAAAAAATTGTTGGACTGTTAAGTAGACAGGGGTTCAAAATTAGTTGAATTTATCTGTGTAACTTTCCATGAAATTATTTTCTTAGGAGTTTTACAATGTACACAACGAACCTACAGTTGTGGCATTAGTTTGTTCGCCATACGTGAAAAATCCTGGGAAGCTGAGGAGTTCCCTCTCCCTCGAATTGGAACCAAAGATAACCATCACTGCAAAATGCTTAATTGGAATCGCGATCTGGATCAACTTTCCTAAAACCATCTTGGAAATAAGATACTAAATCAACCTTCCTAATCCCAATTGAGTTTCAAACGAAAAAATATTAAGAGTTACCTAAACCTCCATTGAAAGGAAATTCCAAATCAACTGTACTACAACAGGCGAACACCTTTTAGCCACCATCATATCTCTTGTCAGAATATGCATGTTCAATTTTGGTAAGACCATGTAGGAAAAAGGTTGGATCTAAATGACCGATTCTCCAAAACTTAACAAGACACAACCAAGCTTGCAAAAATCAATACTAGATATAATTTAGAGAAGATGGGTAAATCCTTCACATTCTATGTCCAGAGTCTACATTTTTTTTTAATTAAATATTATGGTAGTTGGATTAGAGCAAACTTTAAGTCTGTTGGAAAAAGAAATCCAATTCATAGTTCAATAACAAAATCAAGCATTTGGCGGCTTGAATGACAGTGGAAAGGAAAGTTGAGTCAAAGTGTGGCATTAGGGGGAGGTGTAGAAGATAACCCAAAAAACAAAAAGACATTGTATAGACAAAATGAACCTCTCCATATTCCACACTTCTCGAATAACTGAAGTGGAATTACATAATCATTCCAAAAGATTGGAACTGATGTGGAATCACTGCTCATGAAAATGCATCCAAATCACACTGTAAAGCCCTCGAAAATTTATCACCATTGTGGGAAATTTCTCAAGTCTGATGTTCAATTTTTTTTCTATAGCAATTTGACACAATATTATATTCAAGAATTTGATGTGTACCCTTGACTATAAACACGAATCAGTAGCTTCCACTGGCAACATGAATCAATATCTATAGTTAAGCATGATTTTTCTATACCAAATTGTCACGTATCATATTCAAAAATTTTATTAGTACCCTTGAGTAGAAACAGGGATCAGTAGTCTTTACTGGCAACATGAAACAATACCTACAGTTAACGTTTAGCGAAACTCAATAAACTTGAGTCAAAGGTGACTTGGTCTTCTGAATTGTACTTAATTAAACTCATAAATACCAAGATTAACTCGAAATTAAATTCCACATTCCCCAGTGAAAGTTTCTACTAGGAAACATTGGCAAAAATAAATGAATACCATTCAACTACCTAAATAAATTCAAACGAAAAGTCTTCATCTACGTATAAGAATTCAAACAATAAATTCTCCACAACTAGGTCTAGGTTTATGGAAATGGTGAAGGCATCTACTCTCGAAAAAATGGCAAAAATAAAT
The DNA here is from genome assembly GCA_034641835.2 of Pinus albicaulis. Taxonomy (NCBI): domain Eukaryota; kingdom Viridiplantae; phylum Streptophyta; class Pinopsida; order Pinales; family Pinaceae; genus Pinus; species Pinus albicaulis. The sequence continues at coordinate 435,716,501 of CM076569.1, forward strand.
GAATACATTCAGCTACCTAAATAAATTAAAACAAAAAGTCTTCATCTACGTAGAAGAATTCAAACAATAAATTCTCCACAACTAGGTCTAGTTTTACGGAAATGGTGAATGCCTCTAATGTAAAAATTTCGTTTAGCCTTGTGACGGAAAGAGATATTTAGAGAGATAAAAGTTTTCATGAATATTTGGCTTTATTTTCATTTGGTTTTATAGAACCTTGTGCTCTGGCAATAGTTGTTTTCAAAAGATTGCTAAACCCATAGATGGTCGACCTCAATAGCAATATTTCAATCTCAATGAAAATATGTGAAGATGTGTGATTTCTCACCAGGGTGAAACTTGATTTTACAGGAAACATGAAAATGTGTGAAGATGTGTGTTTTATCACCAGGGTGAAACTTGGTTTTATTGGAAACTTGTGCTTTGGAAAAATTGAATTTTCGTACTCAAAGTCATGCATCCCATTTGTTTTTATACTCTCCAAGCCATGTATCCCATTCTTTTTTACTATGAACGGGGAGGACTACTCCGGAAATATGATTCTGAATAAACGTTGACTTAAAGCAGAGAAAATTAAAAGACAACAATCCCACATAGCTAGCACGGGAGAGATCATGCACTGAAAAATAAGCATGAATTGTTTGAAAATTTGTAATGATCAATTCACAACATACTGCAAAAATTTTGAAGGAAAAACACTGGGACCCCCAAAACCATGTCTCCAACTTCTCTGATCTAATGCATAGGGCATCTAAAGACCGAAAAACATGATACACCTTTCTAAGACAATGTTCTTATATGTTGAATAGTAATATAATGTTCGTATATGTTGAATTGTAATATAAACCAAAGAACGACATATACCCGGCTATGACGTGATCACCTTCCTCTTATTAGATTTCCAGACCCTAGCTCTATGGGAAACCAAAAGATAGCAAATGGATCAACCTTCCTCTTAGTATATTTCCAGACCCTGGCTCTATGGGAACCCAGAAGATATCAAATGGTACAATGGAATAACTTTTATTATTTCTCAACTATTATGATGTTTTCTGCCCTGGAATAATTTTTATTATTTCTGAACTATTATGATGTTTCACGCCATATCATTTGATACCAACCTAGATACATCTTAACTACGCATTTACTAAGCACCAAGCGATTAAATCTATTTTCAATCACATATTGATATCAAATCAGTAATTATGCCCATCACAAAAGTTGTAAGTTGTAGATCACTTAGAGTAGAGCAACCGACTGGAGGAGGTGTTGGTTTACCTATGTGGTTCAAAGATTTTTCTAGCTATAATGATCTTACTTCAGCAGAATAGCATACACTAGTACAACAACCTCGTTCAACATTCCATACAGTCCATACAACAGTGTTGAGGGTACACTAGTATGTAAAGGAATGAGAGGAAAGGGGGCACATGCATGATGCATGCACCATCTTCAGTCCACTTCGAGTTTTAGATGGTTTTTATATTCAACAGTTCAGTGCAAAATCTCTGTTTTTCTTCATATAATTCTACATGCAAGAAGTACGGTACAGGTCCCAAAGTCAGTAGGAACACTTTTGCATGGGGATTCTGAACACACTGAAATATGGAGATCTGTAGGAGAGCACACCTTATTTTTCGAATGGCTATAATTAAAGTTCACACTGCCCATCAACATGTTGTTGTGCATGCATCTGGAATGATGAATCATTGTCTCTATATTCTTCCTAGTCTATAAAGGAGAAACAGGGAACACCGGTGTGTGGTTTCAAAGTTTGTATTTTGAGTTGTAGCTTTAGCTTTCTTTTTTCAAAGTTAATAGAAAATCAATGATGTTATTTTGGTTGTTTTGATTTGTATGCATATTGTTTTGTTTATGATGTTATTTTGATTATTTTATTTGTATGCATATTGGTTTGTTTATGAGCAGTATGTGTTTGTGGGTAAGTACCATTACTAGAAATTTGATTGGTGTTTTCAGATTTAATGATCTATATCCTTTATGTTAGTTTCCAAAGTACATAATCTACTCACTCAATAGGTTTTTTTATTAGCAGTATGTGTTTGTGGGTAAGTACCATTAGCAAAAATTTTGATTGGTTTTTTTAGGTTTAACGATCTATAGCCTTTATGTTAGTTTCCAAAGTACATAGTCTACTCACCACAGTGTGATTTTGACATGGTATCCAGGTATATTTTCGGAAACCTTCAATGAATCCATGTATGGAATCAGAAGCACAAATGCCAAAGAAACACCCTATCTTGCATGCAATCTTGATTGTGAATGGTTTGGGAATTTATCCAATGTAACCACACTCAAGTTTTTTCCTATAAATACAAGGGCCTGCCATGGGTTTGGTTTAGCATCAGAGAATCTGAGATAGACAGAATTTGAGATTGAAGATTGAATGCGGGAGAATTAGAAACTGGAATCTGGAAGCTTCAGCATTTGCAGACTACGGAGAGAAGATCAGAAGACAGAAGAAATTGAATGATCAACTATGAGGCGATCAAACAACACAGTGTCTCTTGAACTGGAATCTCATGGAAAAAAAGACTAGTATCCTTGGCTGGGTATGCATTTTGGGATAATGTCAAAGGCCTACCTCACCTAGATGGAATTTCAATGTCTCCCTTATGTCTCGATGTATTTATGGCCTATGGGAATGGCTTCCTGGGTCTGGCAGGATTTACCCGCTAGAGGAAATCAAATGGGATTGGGACTAATCAAATAAAATGGCCACACGGAATAACCTTCTTGACTAATGACCACCTTCCTGGGAGGCAAGTTCTAGTTGAGCATGCTTTCATGGAATTCGAGGAGTCCCTAGCAGAAGGAATGATTCCAAACTCCTCCAAGTGAAAGAGCTCGAGGGGAAAGTTGAGAATACAAAAGAGTCCTTTAACGAGACGAGAATTTCCAGCTTCAACGAATCTAAAATGGCTAGAGTGTCTTCCGTGTTTGCAGTAGCGAGGATCGACTTGAATGATCCATACCTTGAAGAAACAGACGGTGCAAATGCTGGTGACTTAGTTAATTATTTAACCACCGATGTATCAGATAAATTTTGATGATGTGAAGTATGCCAGGATGAATTTGAAGTGGGCACCGAAATGACATGGAGTATGAGCAGGCTTGCACCCGTGTGCAAATCTCTCCTTGGGTTCGGAAATCTGGCGGCACATCAAGGTGGAAATCTTGATGGGTTTTATCCACGGGGTATTTTAGGAATATCAAATAACAGTGTGCATTCTCAAAATTTAAGTAGTATTCCATAAATTTTTCTTTGAATTTTTTTGGCAGGCTACAACATAACATCCTTCTGTAAAGAACATGCAGAAAGCCCTGTTCCCTGCAATTCACAGCGGGGATTGTGCCATTCTATGTTGTTACCTTTATAGGATATTGGGTCTATGGTTCATCAATTAATCCTATTTTCTCAACAGTGTACATGGGCCTGGCCCAAGTTTATTAAAAAGTTGATTAAACTATGGTAATTGGATTTAAGCATAAGAAAATGGTCAAAATTTTCTTTGGTACTAAAATCAAACTCTTTGCAAGATTCAAACTCAGGGACACGTAGCTTCTAAATTATTAAATAGCTGTATTTAATAACTTTGGAAATATATAACCTTTCTAAATAAAAGAGGTTATTTTTTTTTGCACCATTTCATATTTTATGGTGCTTTAACTTTGAAAACAAAAAGCTAAAACTACAACTCAAAATACAAACTTTCAAACCACACACCGGTGTTCCCTGTTTCTCCTTTATAAACTAGGAAGAATATAGAGACAATGATTCATCATTCTAGATGCATGCACAACAACATGTTGATTGGCAGTGTGAACTTTAATTATAGCCATTCCAAAAATAAGGTGTGCTCTCCTACAGATCTCCATATTTCAGTGTGTTCAGAATCCTCATGCAAAAGTATTCCTACTGACTTTGGGAACTGTACCCTACTTCTTGCATGTAGAATTATATGAAGAAAAACAGAGATCTAGCACTGAACTGTTGAATATAAAAAACATCTAAAACTCGAAGTGGACTGAAGATGGTGCATGCATCGTGCATGTGCCCCCTTTCCTCTCATTCCTTTACATACTAGTGTACCCTCAACACTGTTGTATGGACTGTATGGAATGTTGAATGAGGTTGTTGTACTAGTGTATGCTATTCTGCTGTAGTAAGATCATTGTAGCTAGAAAAATCTTTGAACCACATAGGTAAACCAACACCTCCTCCAGTCGGTTGCTCTACTCTTAAGTGATCTACAACTTACAACTTTTGCGATGGGCATAATTACTGATTTGATATCAATATGTGATTGAAAATAGATTTAATTGCTTGGTGCTTAGTAGATGCTTAGTTAAGATGTATCTAGGTTGGTATCAAATGATATGGGGTGAAACATCATAATAGTTCAGAAATAATAAAAGTTCATAATAGCTGAGAAATAATACCATTTGATATCTTCTGGGTTCCCATAGAGCCAGGGTCTGGAAATATACTAAGAGGAAGGTTGATCCATTTGCTATCTTTTGGGTTCCCATAGAGCCAGGGTCTGGAAATCTAATAAGAGGAAAGGTGATCACGTCATAGCCGGGTATATGTCGTTCTTTGGTTTATATTACAATTCAACATATACGGACATTATATTACTATTCAACATATAAGAACATTGTCTCAGAAAGGTGTATCATGTTTTTCGGTCTTTAGATGCCCTGTGCATTAGATCAGAGAAGTTGGAGACATGGTTTTGGGGGTCGCAGTGTTTTTCCTTCAAAATTTTTGCAATATGTTGTGAATTGATCATTACAATTTTTCAAACAATTCATGCTTATTTTTCAGTGCATGATCTCTCCCGTGCTAGCTATGTGGGATTGTTGTCTTTTAATTTTCTCTACTTTAAGTCAACATTTATTCAGAATCATATTTCCGGAGTAGTCCTCCCCGTTCATGGTAAAAAAGAATGGGATACATGGCTGGGAGAGTATAAAAACAAATGGGATGCATGGCTTTGAGTACGAAAATTCAATTTTTCCAAAGCACAAGTTTCCAGTAAAACCAAGTTTCACCCTGGTGATAAAACACACATCTTCACACATTTTCATGTTTCCTGTAAAATCAAGTTTCACCCTGGCGAGAAATCACACATCTTCACATATTTTCATTGAGATTGAAATATTGCTATTGAGGTCGACCATCTATGGGTTAGCAATCTTTTGAAAACAACTATTGCCAGAGCACAAGGTTCTATAAAACCAAATGAAAATAAAGCCAAATATTCATGAAAACTTTTATCTCTCTAAATATCTCTTTCCGTCACAAGGCTAAACGAAATTTTTACATTAGAGGCATTCACCATTTCCGTAAAACTAGACCTAGTTGTGGAGAATTTATTGTTTGAATTCTTCTACGTAGATGAAGACTTTTTGTTTTAATTTATTTAGGTAGCTGAATGGTATTCATTTATTTTTGCCATTTTTTCGAGAGTATTTTTCCTTGTACATTAGATGCCGTCACCATTTCCATAAACCTAGACCTAGTTGTGGAGAATTTATTGGTTGTGGAGAATTTATTGTTTGAATTCTTATACGTAGATGAAGACTTTTCGTTTGAATTTATTTAGGTAGTTGAATGGTATTCATTTATTTTTGCCAATATTTCCTAGTAGAAACTTTCACTGGGGAATGTGGAATTTAATTTCGAGTTAATCTTGGTATTTCTGAGTTTAATTAAGTACAATTCAGAAGACCAAGTCACCTTTGACTCAAGTTTATTGAGTTTCGCTAAACGTTAACTGTAGGAATTGTTTCATGTTGCCAGTAAAGACTACTGATCCGTGTTTCTACTCAAGGGTACTAATAAAATTTTTGAATATGATACGTGACAATTTGGTATAGAAAAATCATGCTTAACTATAGATATTGATTCATGTTGCCAGTGGAAGCTACTGATTCGTGTTTATAGTCAAGGGTACACATCAAATTCTTGAATATAATATTGTGTCAAATTGCTATAGAAAAATATTTGAACATCAGACTTGAGAAATTTCCCACAATGGTGATAAATTTTCGAGGGCTTTACAGTATGATTTGGATGCATTTTCATGAGCAGTGATTCCACATCAGTTCCAATCTTTTGGAATGATTATGTAATTCCACTTCAGTTATTCGAGAAGTGTGGAATATGGAGAGGTTCATTTTGTCTATACAATGTCTTTTTGTTTTTTGGGTTATCTTCTACACCTCTCCCTAATGCCACACTTTGACTCAACTTTCCTTTCCACTGCCATTCAATCCGCCAAATGCTTGATTTTGTTATTGAACTATGAATTGGATTTCTTTTTCCAACAGACTTAAAGTTTGCTCTAATCCAACTACCATAATATTTAATTAAAAAAAATGCAGACTCTGGACATAGAATGTGAAGGATTTATCCATCCTCTCTAAATTATATCTAGTATTGATTTTTGCAAGCTTGGTTGTGTCTTGTTAAGTTTTGGAGAATCGGTCATTTAGATCCAACCTTTTTCCTACATGGTCTTACCAAAATTGAACATGCATATTCTGACAAGAGATATGATGGTGGCTAAAAGGTGCTCGCCTGTTGTAGTACAGTTGATTTGGAATTTCCTTCAATGGAGGTTTAGGTAACTCTTAATATTTTTTCGTTTGAAACTCAATTGGGATTAGGAAGGTTGATTTAGTATCTTATTTCCAAGATGGTTTTAGGAAAGTGGATCCAGATCGCGATTCCAATTAAGCATTTTGCAGTGATGGTTATCTTTGGTTCCAATTCGAGGGAGAGGGAAATCCTCAGCTTCCCAGGATTTTTCACGTATGGCGAACAAACTAATGCCACAACTGTAGGTTCGTTGTGTACATTGTAAAACTCCTAAGAAAATAATTTCATGGAAAGTTACATAGATAAATTCAACTAATTTTGAACCCCTGTCTACTTAACAGTCCAACAATTTTTTCCACCAATTTTTAAGAACATTATGTTTGTAAGACAGTAATCGATATTTGTAGTAAATTAGACTTAATTCTCATTTTAATGGGATAAGATTAGTTCCAGATTCACTTTTACTACATAGAATCTTTCCTTGTCAGGAAAATATTAAAGAATTCTATTATAGAATCCCTTGAAGCCCATATCAACAAATTATCTCAACTCGTTTGTGGAGGTTGAAATGAATAGTAAAAATAGCGACTTAGCAATTGAATGGGATTCCACACCAAAAATACAGCTCTCTTCTATGCCTGTACCTTCAGCTCCATCGCTGGGGATATATTCATAACAACCACAATCGAATTGAACTGAATCTTCTACATTTTTTTGGAACATTTTGAATTCTATTTTACCTTTAACACAACAAATTAATAGATGGGGTATATCTGAATTGTGGAAGATGTAGATATCAGCCATAGGTGGAGTACTGGAGGAATTGAAAACCTTAATTGCACTGAAAACCGAAAACTGAACTCTAATCGTAGCCTTAGGTAGAAAACATTAATTGGACTGAAAATATATCCTGACAATTTATCTTGACAGAGGAGAGGAATTCAGTGTTAAATAAAACCTGGAACAATTGCAATTTGTGAGAATTGACGGTATTCGCACTCGATGTGGAACGAAGTGAGTACCTGTGTACACAATCAAAGGAAAGAATTTAGGAAGAAATTCAGCCTCATCATCCAATAAAAAAAAGGGTACAGGTAAGAATTACCTGGAGGTTGCCTTGAAGGCATTCCAATATGAACTGTTTCAGTGGAATATCCACCACAATTTATAAATCATTTAGGGAATACCCCTTGTAGCTGGGGAAGAGCCAACCAAAGAGAGAGCAAGAGCTACTGAGGTCACAATGTGCAGCCTTCCTAAGTTTCAGGAAACTAACACATTGGTAATTGGGACTTTGCACTTTTGTGGGTGCTAGATTTTATTCTAACAAGGGCAATGCCAATACTCCATGAGATTTATGAGTGGCATTGATGAAAAATTTGGGCATTTAAATAGGTCACAAAAAAATTGAAATAGATGAATGAAAATTGTGAAGTCCACTTCTAGGCACCAAATCCCAACATAGATGCAAATGCTCAGACCAAGGACAGAAAGCATATTGCCATAGTGAAAATGTTGATGGTTTTCTAAAATTCATACAAGAATAACATCACTGACAATGGCCATTTTAAGGAAATAACACTTAATAACATTGCAGGAGGATTTTATACCATATCATAGAACTCCAATCATGGCAAAGCCCATAACAGTTTATGGATTTAAGTCATAAGTAAAGGCCAGACTTATTAGTCCACTGAAGTAATAAAAAGTTAAAACCAGCTAGAATTATCTTGCAAAAACAGTTATCATCTAAGAAAATGTATGGATCTTGTCAAATATTCACTTATTATCAAAAAATGAACAAGTTTGACTTGGATCACTTTGTCCCTATTGTCAGTAGGTGGTGACCTTGGCGAATTTTGTTTAGGCTGAAAGGTGGAGCGGAGCAGAGCAATAAATGCTACTAGGCACTTGACATTTGCACTGAGTTGCAACTAAGGTTTGGTTCCCACCATGTGAACGGAAGAGTTGATATCCCATTGCCAATAGTGGGCCTTGTCCCTCCATATAACTAACCTCCCATTCTAGCAGTCCCGATCTGTGTTCCTGTAATTTGTTGTGCAAATGCCATGATATGTTATAAAAAGAGAGCCATTTTAAGGATGCTTTCATCTTATGCACTAGTAGTGTCTAAAGAGAAAGCCTATCATGAAGCATTGTCAGTGAAAGAAATAACAAATTCTGTGTTTAAGGCCAGTAACATGATGACTAAATGTGATCCCAGACACGGAAAATACATGGCCTGCTATCTAATGTATAGAGGAGACGTGGTGCCCAAAGATGTGAATGCAGTAGCAAAAAATATTTAGGTTATGGAAGCTGAATGCACCATGCTCAGAAACATGATCATCAACCTAAACAGGGATTCACAGTCTACAGCATCAAATCACAGAATGTGAACAAGCTCTGTGAAGGTAGAGTTAAGGGAAAAAGCCACAGCACATCAGATGTTGGGTGACATGGATCTAAAGAAGCAGAATTCCCTTCTTTCAAACCTTGGGCAAGAAGAAGCAAACAACCTACATTTCTTCCAATAAATTTTATGTTTAGTGAAGCAGTAGAGTTATGGTGATTTCTTCCAATAAAATTTTTGTCTATCATGGATGGTGACTGTGTTTCTTTTTGTTCTTATTTATCACATTTCAACTAATTTATTCATTAAGGATAAAATCAGAAAATAAAGAATCTAAGATCTAAACGTAATAACACTCATAGTAAAGATTTCAACAATTTTAGCATATCTGTTGTGATGAACTGTTCCAATGGAATATCCACCACAATTTATAAATCATTTAGGGAATACCCCTTGTAGCTGGGGAAGAGCCAACCAAAGAGAGAGCAAGAGCTATTGAGGTCACAATGTGTAGCCTTCCTAAGTTTCACGAAACTAACACATTGGTAATTGGGACTTTGCACTTTTGTGGGTGCTAGATTTTATTCTAACAAGGGCAATGCTAGTACTCCATGAGTTTTTGTTTCCTTTATCTAATTCAAGAGCTAAAGTAGTAATGAAACAAGGCTTCCATTATAAGTTATAGTTCATGAAAAAGACATGGAAATGAAACTATTGTTTGATAAAAACACTAACATTTTAATAAAAAATAATTTTTCTCTTCCTAGAATCTAAATCTACATATACCTTCGAGATCTCAGATACATGTAGCTGTTATATCTCAGTAAGAGGGTTCCTTCTATTAGAGCTTTATATTGAGGTTGGTTAGATTCTAAAACATCTCTATGTTGTGTTGAGGTTCTCATGGATCTCCTATAGAACCTGTTGTTAGAGCTTATATTAGGATTGCAATAGTATGAGGTTTTATTTATCCATGTTGTTAGTAAGGGTGTATATCCTGATGTGAATTGGGTCTCTGTTTAGGGTTGTTGGGAAATCTCTTTCATTGACACAATTCATTCTGCAGCTCTTCATGATGTGATGACTAAAATTTAGAACTTTTCCATATATGCCATATGGTCATGGTCTGGTATGATTCAATCGTGTTCTCCATATGATGGAATGTGACCCTACTCTTGATGAAACGATATCTCATATATGGTACATATCACTATATTGATATGATATCTTGATTTTGCATAATTTTTACGAATATACTGGATAGTCATTCGTAGAGGTTTTCCATCCTTGTAAGAAGGTGAATTTTTGGCCATTAATGACAACAAATTATCTTCTCTACGGGCTGCGATTTTCTCCTATTCATGATCGATTGAGCTCACTCCATTAAAGGCCGAGATATTTCCGTGAAGAACATGTTTTCTTGATCGGAGAACAATTTCTTAGTTAGGGAGAATGCAGAAGTTAATCTCCTTTTCTTTGTACATATATTTCCAGAACAACCCTTAATTAAAACAGTTTTCTGAAGCAATCCACATTGTAAATAAGCCAAAGAATATGTGGACTCCTTATCACAACAGGGCTTGAATGCTTGATTGGATAAATACACTATTTGATCTACAAATCCTTGTCTATTATTTCCATACGAATTTCTGAAGCATGCATCACCAGGTATGTGTTTGAAATTATAGTTTTTGATTGAAGAATAAAATTTTGTGTAGAGGTTGTTGTGCCTAGATTAAGGAGGCACATTAAGGAAATGTCACGATAAGCACAAAATCTTATGATCGTCTATTTTTGTCTCACCTCTACAATTCTTATAGTTTCAATCACCACTTTATTCCAGACTCTCCCATGTCACAATCTTGAGCATGAATCTCTTTTAATCAAGGCATGAGTTTAGTACATGTATGTTTCATTATGTTATGAAGCTTCCTAAGAGAAGAATCAAATATGAAAGGGTAACTCAAAGGCTGAAAGTATATTATCTAGTCTGATTCAAAGGAAATAAAATTCTTGACAACAACTGTGAAGTGTGGGGAAGTGGACAACATGCCTTACAGGTTTGGAACTTATGCCATGCTTCTATAGTTAAGTAGATATGTGTGCATTGACACCTGAAGGGACAAGTCTGGACTCTAGAGCGTTTCCCTATCAATCATCTTGAGGAGAGTTTGTTGATTACTGATATCATCATGGAATACCTAGTTATGATGACAATGGAAGATATTAAAGTGAATCTTCATTTGTCACTTCAAGTTATTTAGAATATAATCATAAGGAATTTTAGCATGTATGTCATGAAAGATATAATTGGAAGTATACCAGCTTGACTCCTCAGTTACATTCTCAAGCACTCTCTCAGTATTAAAATAAATATTTCCTGACATTTCTAAGTCTTACAATGACTGAATTTTGTACATCAATCTCCATGATACAATGTTGCCTATTAGCGATCTATAACTTTGTTGCATTGTTCTTATGTGCACAAACCATTACAGTACCTTTGAACTTGACATCTTGGATGAGGGGTGAATTATATTTGGAAAAATTATTTTCAAAGAACAGTTACAAGATCTTCGCATCCCATTGCTGGCCTCTGGTCATGAAGTGCAAAGGAGGATGTAATGAAAAAGACACATGGGAGGATTTCTAGTAAAAAATTGGGATGTGCATCTTGATTAATCCATGATAGCAAGGGAGAACCTCACCTTCTGGTGGATGTATCTATATCCTAGTCTCTGGAGTAATTCAAAGAAAAATTAGATCAATAAAGAGGTATTTTCTACAACAACTTTTGTCTAAGCTAGCACCTTCTAGCAGTTGAATTCTAGGAAGGTTTTTGCAGCTCGAAACAGGTGGATCTGCTTATGAGTACTTTGCTAGCTCCCGAAACATAGAAAAAAACCTTTGTTACATTAAAAGCTTATATAATGTTTGTTACAAAAATGAATTTATGGATGTTGCATCAACAGTCGCAACAGGTAGTGTCTTTAAATTCATAATTCTTGATGTACCTTTTATTGTCTAGTAATGAAATATGAGACACATTTTACCTAAGGGAAAAAAGGGGGAAAAGGTGACCATTATAAGAACCAGTCGCTAGAGAGGCCTCAAATCTTGAACACTAGAAACTGGAAAGTCAAATTTTAAATATAAACAAAGAGAATGTAATCTAAGCAGCTACAACAGGGACTCGCATCCATGATTTATCAAATTATCAATTTATAGAAAAACTTATAAATCTTTAAGTGAAACTAAGCATAGCCAACTGTGGCATTTCAATGAGTCCTAACTATTCTCCTTTGTCCTCCATTGTACTTTGAACTTAAGTTTATGCATTAAAAAATCTTGGCATGTGACTTACCAGATCACTGTAGCACCCTTTTTGGTATAACTGTTGCAAGTTGCCCAACTGAATCGTACCAATGTTGGAAATCCAAATACTGGATGTTTATTTTCTTCTAGCGAGGCTTTTGTTTCAGGATCTGTACATAAAACTGGCTTAGAGAAATAGATATAGGACTTGAGGGCACAAGAGGCAGAATAAATAATCACTAGTAGCAATTGAAATTGATGATAGGGAAAGAAAATGCAAAAGAGAATATACCTCCAGGATATTGTTGGGTCATGAATACAACCACTTTTTAACACTTATTTCATCCATTTTTACTCTTCTTTATCATATCATTTATTATAATTTATTATATAAATCCATCTTATAATGATTTATGTTCTTATAGATGAATATTATTTATTCTCCTTTATTTTTAATAAATTGATGATTATTATGCATAATTTTATCAATGATGATTTATTAATATATTTTATACCAACACTCACCATTTTAGCCTCCAAGATATTTGCCAAACTGTAGATTTGATTTCGAAATCATCATGAAATATTCCAACTCAGAAATTCGCTGGAATAAGAAGTGACATTTTTGCGGTTGAGATTCTGGGCAAATGAAGAAGAATCTGGAAAATCCGGAACATGGGTTTTTTCCAGAACGGACCAAAATAACTTTATTAAAGAAACGCAGGGTTCTTTGTGCATGATTTTCTCAGATTTATTATTGCGGCCGTCCTCTAAATCTCAACTGCAAAGCCAAATTCGCCTTGCTCTTGTTGAATGATGGATGGAAATATATTTTCTGGTTGATCAAGTTGTTGGGAACAATCCAATATTGTTATGAGAGATCATATTTGCTATTTAATTTCTCCTCTTTCTGATTATAAAAGGAGAGCATGTATTATGTATTGAAAAACAATGGATGATTATTGAATTCCCTTTGTAACACTGTAATTCCTTGACTCTTGTGAGCAAAGAGCAACTGATGTAAAAGCTATTCATGTTTGATTAATACAAAGAGGCGTTCTCGTTCCATTTCTCAAGCTCTGCAGTAGCCCAGCGGCGTTTCACCAGCGGTTGAGGGCCTGCCCCTCATGGAGCGATCCACTGTTTGTATTTCTATTCTTTTATTTCTGTCGTGCGATAATTGCATTTAGATTCATTACAATTTTAGAGTTATTTGATTGTTGTTGGATTGAATTTGGATTTGCTGTATACGTTAATGAATTGCACTGCTATTCTATCTTAGCAAGGTTCGTATTTCCTATCTTATTCATCCTGCTATCTTTTATAAAGCGTTGCTGTTCCATTGATTTATGATTCATTCCAATGAACTGTTTCATAGTATTGGCCATTAATAGGGTTGAAGTATTAAGAGGATTCGTTGCTTAAATTGCGTTAAGTTTATGTTTGTTGTTCAATTAACGTTTGCTGTTCCATTTCTGTTTGTTGTTCATTTCTAATTCATTAGTTTCAGATTGTAGAAAGATTGTTTATTTACATTGTTACAGTTTGTTGTTTATGCACATAGCCATTTAATTGCAGATTTTTGTTCATTTCTAATTCTTGCTTTTAAAAAGAGATCTTCTTAGTTTATTTTCAAACAACAGTTAGTTCAATTTCGATTTCATTTTGATTGCTTTACATCAAGACTGTCAACTGTAGAGAACACTGGTTATTGCTTCCAAGTTCCCAGATTGTTTGCCTTGTTTCAGTTTGATTTCAGTTGCATCAATTTCTAGAGGAATGAATTATTGCTACTGTATCCTCGATTGATGGTTGTTGAGTGAATATATAGATTTTGAGAGCATTTGAGTTCATGTTATTGAAATTAGATTTCTTTTTCAAGCATTCGTTTACTTTTGTATTTGAAACACTGTACTACATATTGAAGAGCATTACTCTTGGATAAATTGCTGCCTCAGAAAGAGTACACTCTTGAAATAAAAAGTCGCTCTCGGATTGATAATTAATGTGAGAAAAATAGGTGTTAAAAATATACCTTTTATGCCTCGACAGATATCCTGAGCCAAAGTATACCACAAGGTCTTCACTAGCTCCCGCAATACAATATAAGCAGATTCCATGATAAAAGCTCTAATTATATAGAAAAATTTCCCAGCCCTAAGAGAAAAAAATTTGGCGCCAAATAACTAGCACATCCAGTTTGGGTAAGAACAGCTAGTTTTCCTCCAAATCGATCTGGAAGTTTCTGTAGGCGATGGCACCCATGTGCGAGTACCTCAACCTCGTAAACGTTTTCCTGACAGCCGAACAGGGGCTTCGAACAGGGGCTTTCTTACACTTTGGGCTTTTATTTGTTCTAATGAAATAGAACAGGGGCACCCATATGCGAGTACCTCAACCTCGTTTTCGTCTTCCTGACAGTCGAACAGGAGTTTCAACCTTGTCTTCGTCTTCCTGATAGTCGAACAGGGGCTTCAACCTCGTCTTCGTCTTCCTGACAGTCGAACAGGCTGGGCTTCGAACACTTCGGCCTTTTATTTGTTTTAATGAAATCGAACACTTTGGGTTTTTATTTGTTTTAATGAAATCAAAACATGCCATCAAAATTTTATAAAATCTTATGTGGCATGCCATCAAACTTTGAAACAATTTTTTTTTAATAATTAAAATATTAATATTATTATTTTAATTATTAATTAAATATAAAATTACAATATATTTAAAATTTAATTTTATATAATATAATTCAAACAAATAAAATATAAATATTGATAATTAATATTTTAATAAATTCAATAAAATATAAATATTTTAATCTCATTGACCTACTTTTCTAGTTATTTGTGGACATTTATTAAGTTTAAATTATCTATATTATCATATCTCAAGAAAAATTAACCAATGTTAGCAGCATTTCCCTAACTCTCTAGTATGAAAGATCAAACAAATAGCATAACCCTGCACACCTAACAAGCTCTAACCAACAACATAACTCTGCTATTGATATCATGATCTCCAAATCCCAAGGACAATGAAAGCATATATACTCTCATAGGTTAATTTTAACATGCCCCTTCAAAGCAAGGTCTCATGGGGAACCAAGGCCTAGACCCTAGGTGTTAATGACCATTTGAATCACCCCAAGGTTGAAGGTTACATTTGAGTGGAGGTATAATCCGAGGACTTAAGCAATTAAAGGCAAGTTTTATATATATATATATATATATATTGGACTCACTTTATATATATATATATATATTGGACTCACTTTTATCCCATCACCTAACATGCCCCACTCATCCCATGCCTAATGTTTCTCAACTAGTATCAGACATAATCATAATCATCACCATTGCATTACAAACAACTACATCACATTTACCATCTTTGTTGCAAGGGATCCCAGCTACGCTAGTGTTCACTAAATTTCTTTTGTGGGATACTAGTTGAAATTTTGAACCACGCACAAGTAACCAGGAACAGGCAAAGGGATGGAACCAAGAAAGGCTTCCTTTCTTTATAGAGGGTGGTAATTCCTCTCTTCTTTATAGAGGTTGATGAGAAGATTTTCACAATGGAGATTTGGCTTACTCAAGCCAACCTGAGGAGACCATAGTTTGAACTAGGCAAATCAAGCTCTAAAATCACAGAGGTGATGTGCCTACTAACCATGTGGGAAAACTTCATTGTCTCACGAATCTATGCCATCTAACGCCAAGGAAAAGGAGTCCACCTAGGATTCATGCCACCGAGAACCCAAATAGGCTGGAATAAACAAGCAATGCTCTTAGTGGTACTGAGTCTGGAGAGGCCATCCAAAGTCTCTTGTATAGAGAGAATCGACTCTTGAACAGATAAATCTAGGCCTCTCTAATCATACCGATGAGAGAAAGTCACAAGAGAACCTCTTGAGTCCCAAAACAAACAACAGAACCTCCCTCAAAAAAGTGATCGTTAAACTTGATCTCATGGAGATGGCATAGCTAT
This sequence comes from Pinus albicaulis, assembly GCA_034641835.2. Taxonomy (NCBI): domain Eukaryota; kingdom Viridiplantae; phylum Streptophyta; class Pinopsida; order Pinales; family Pinaceae; genus Pinus; species Pinus albicaulis. Next base: position 435,732,787 of record CM076569.1, read on the forward strand.
GATCCTGTCAACCCTAAAATGCAATGAATTGTCTTAATCGATATCTGTTAGGAGCAAAACCCACAATTAGTCAAGCGTGATATGAAGATCATGAACCCAATGAAATCGTATGTAATCAAGATGGACAATGGGATTGTTGAAAAGTGTAGCGAGAGAAGGTCTTCTCTGGTGCGTTCCTTAGCCAAAAGGACCATGATTTGTCTTCCTTTGCCCATGGAAGAGTTCGTGGAGATGGTGAATTCATGCGTAGTGTTGGAGGATCAGTTACATGGACCTTCCTCAGTTTGACAACAAGTTCGAGAGGAAGTTATAAATTTAGAAGAGGACGAGTTGGGAGCTTCAATCCTTAGACTCTGTTAACTATTCAATCAAAACACATGTTGTAAATTTGTAACTTACCAATTTTAGCATGGATCGAATCAATAAATGAGGACAAAGGCACAAAGTTTCATAGTTGTTTTGTGCACGAAGGACTGTGACAAGAAACAACTCACGAGATTGTGAGAGAGAGCACAAAATTGTGTGAGAGATCTTTGTTGTGAGTGCATATATTGGAGGAGCCAATACGCAGCATTGAAGAGAGCTTTTATCGTGGCAGAATTGCACTAGGAAATAGGGAAATTCTGCGTTAGGAAATAGGAGTCAAGCCCTAAAGAATAGGGAGTCCTCTACACTAGGAACTAGGAAACCTGTGCACAAGGAAATATGGACTATCTGAGTGCAAGAAAGTAGGAGCAAGGGTCTGTGTGTTTGCAAGGTGAGTCCAGCTAGGAAAACATGAGGACAAGATTGTTTTCAGGGTGATAGTTTGAAGAGCAGAGCAGAGCAGTTCCTTGGATAGCAATATGTCGATCCTAGGGCTAAGGTCAAATCACAGTTTAGAAGGAGCCTCAAATTTATGTGCATGGAAGAAGAAAATCACAGTAGTGTTGGAAGATAATGGGGTAGCAGAGTATGTCAAGTAGGCAATAGTGCCACCTCAAGATCCCCAACGGTTGGCCCAACATACTAGGAATGACACCAAGGCAAGAAGAATCATTCTAGAGGTGGTCAGAGATCATATTATTCCTCATCTCAATGAGAAGAAGACAGTGTATGAGATGTTTAAATTTAAATCCATCTTCAATTTGTTTCAGGCTTCCAATGATGTCACGAAGCTTGCTCTCAAAGAGAAGCTAAGAAGTAAGCAGATAAGCAAAGATGAGCCCATCATCACATATCTTTCAAAGTTCACTCAGGTTCAAGATGAGCTAGGTGGTGTGGGAATCCTTCCACATGACCATGAACAAGAAGTATTTCAGCTACCTGAACGAGAAGGACATGCAATTTCAGATTGAGCTAGGAGATGGAGGTTCCTTCTGACAAAGTCCTGGATGCATTCTCCCATCATATGTCTAGAAGCACCATTATCAATAACCCATACATTCTCATTCTTGAAAGTCCCAGACAAAGCGGAAAATAAACTTCCATCCATTACTTCTAGCTTGGAAATGATCTTCAAAATGAAACCCTTGATGAATGTAGTGAGATTCCCAACAAACTTGAAACCCTTGTTTATAACCCTTGCCATAATGCTAACTAGGATGTGATCTTCAGTCTCTTTCTTACACCTTAGCTCTGATACTATGTTGGAAAAATGTTTGAACACATTCGAGTCACGTTCGACCCGACTCGACCTTGATGACGAATTTCGCACCTTCAAACATTGTTCCACACATCCTGAACATGGACGCACTGCACGAACCTGACTCGACCTGAACGTGCCCACCCTGAACACTATTCTGCACGAGTTCTGCGGGAGGACCCCATGCGGTCACAACTTGGCAAATTTGATACGGGCGCCCTCAACTGAAAAGACCCAACCCAAACGGGTTTGGGCGGGCACCCTCAAAAGAAACGACACGGCAAGCTGGACCGAACGAAGGCACAAGGGAGCAAATGGAAAACGGGTCGCACGAACGTGCACAAGGCACCCGTGCAGTCACAACTTAGCAAATTTGATACGGCCGCCCTCAAACAAAACGACCCAACCTGAACGCGTTTGGGCGGGCACCCTCACACGGCGCGACACGACGCGCACAACCGAACGAAGGCACAAGGGAGAAACTCGCAAACGAGCCGCACAAACGTGCACAGGGCACCCGTGTGGTCACAACTTAGCAAATTTGATACGCTTGCCCTCAACCAAAATGACCCGACCCAAACGCGTTTGGGTGGGTGCCCTCAACCAAAATGACCCGACTCGAACGCATTTGGGCAGTCGCCCTCAACCAAAACGACCCGACTCGAACAGGTTTGGGCGGATGCCCTCAAACGAAATGACATGACACACCCAACTGAACAAAGGCACAAGGGAGAAAACTGCAAACGGACCACACAAACGTGTACAAGCCACCCATGCGGTCACAACTTAGCAAATTTGGTATGGCCGCCCTCAAACGAAACGACTTGACCTAAACATGTTTGGGCAGGCACCCTCACACGACGTGACATGGCGTGCACAACCGAACGAAGGCACAAGGGAGCAAACAGAAAACGGGCTGCACGAACGTGAAAAAGGCACCCGTGCGGTCACAACTTAGCAAATTTGATACGGCCGCCCTTAAATGAAACGACCCGACTCGACCTGAATGCGTTTGGGTAGGCGCCCTCACACGGCGCACCTGACCGAACGAAGGCACAAGGGAGGAACTAGCAAACAGGCCGCACGAACATGCATAAGGCATCTTTGCGATGACAACTTAGCAAATTTGATACGGGCACCCTCAACCGATACGACCCGGCCCAAACGTGTTTGGGCAGGCACCCTCAACCGAAACAACCCAACCCGAACGTGTTTGGGCGGGCGCCCTCCACCGAAACGACCTGACCCGAATGGGTTTGGGCGGGCACTCTCAAACGAAATGACACGACGCACCTGACTGAACGAAGGCACAAGGGAGAAAACGGCAAACGAGCCACACGACCGCACACAAGGCACCCGTGCGGTCACAACTTAGCAAATTTGAAACGGCCGCCCTCAAACGAGACGACCCGACCCAAATGTGTTTGTGCAGGTGCCCTCACATGGCGCGACATGGTGCGCATGACCGAACGAAGACACAAGGGAGAAAACAGCAAACATGCCACATGAACGTGCAAAAGGCACCCGTGCGGTCACAACCTAGCAAATTTGATACGGCCGCCCTCAAATGAAACGATCCGACCCGACCCAAACGCGTTTGGGCAGGCGCCCTCACACAGCACACCTGACCAAACGAAGGCACAAGGGAGAAAACGACAAACGGGCCACACGAACGTGCACAAGGCACCATGTGGTCACAACTTAGCAAATTTGATACGATCTCCCTCAAAAGAAACGACCCGACCCAAACGCATTTGGGTGGGCGCCCTCAAACGAAATGACCTGACCTGACCCGAGCGTGTTTGGGCAGGCGCCCCCAAATGAAACGACCCGACCCAACCCGAACGCATTTGGGCGGGTGCCCTCAAACGAAACGACCCGAACCGACCCAAACGCATTTGGGCGGGCGCCCTCAAATGAAACGACCTGACCCAACCCAAGCACGTTTGGGTGGGCACCCTCAAATGAAAGGACCTGATCCGACCCGAATGCGTCTTGGCGAGCGCCCTTAGATGAAAATACCCGACCCGAACACGTTTGGGCGGGCGCCCTGACACGGCGCGCCCGACCGAATGAAGGCACAAGGGAGAAAATGGAAAACGGACCGCATGAATGTGCAAAAGGCACCCGTGCATCACAACTTAGCAAATTTGATACAACCTTTCTCAAACGAAAAAAAAATTAAAAAAAAAAATATTGAAGATATTTAAAAAAAAAAAAACTAAACCAAATATTTTACTTTTTAACTTCCACAATATTCCTCAACACTAAGAGCTCAGCCTACAACAGCTTGAGGCCGTGGCTGGAAAGATAGAGGGAAGGCAGTAGAAGCCCAACCCAGCTCACCCCCAAGCAAGCCAAGAGGAAGGAGGCCTATAATCGATGTGATCCAAGAGGCAGCGAAAGCATACCACAAGAACACATCAGAGGAAATTCAAAAGCTCATTGAAAAATGGGAAGCTGACATAAATAGACATGCAGAGACAAAGATGGATACTAAGGAATGGAGAGGTTTAATACCAGATTTGGGACAAACAAGGGGCAGACTAACATAATTCAAGCAGACACTGTATCTTTATTGGTCTATGAAGAGCATCCTTGGCAAAGCCTTGGAGCAGATCTCTATGAGCCTGGTGAAATTAGCCCAAGACTTCCCAGACTACAAGAGCGAGTTCGATAAGATCAAGTTCCAGCTGAGGAAGATAGTTCAAAAAGATAAAGTTCATATTGATGATGGAGCTATGTAGTTTAATTCAGGGTTTTATTTAGTCCTAGATGGACCTTTTAAAAGCTTTGATGGAGGGCTTAAAAAATACCCTCACAAAGATACATTTTCAACCTTTGGAACAAAAGTTCTTCCAAAAAAGAGTAACCCAACTCCATCGAATTCCCTTATTTTATTTTGAAATTACAATAATATAAAAATATTTATCTTAATTGGCTTATTCATAAAATAAATAATTATGTAATATGGTTTTTTGTATTTATTTCTCATGAGAATAATATAAAAAGTAAATAATTGAAATAAAATATTTATAAAACAATTACTTTGAATTTGTTGTATTTATGGTGCAAAATGAGAATAATATAAAAAGTAAATAATTGAAATAAAATATTTAGAAAACAATTACTTTGAATTTTAGTTTTACATGTAAACATGACAAACAAATAAATATTATAAAATAAATATTTGTGAGTTTAGTTCTAATTTATATATTCATAATATAAATATTTGTAATTTTTTATAGTTATGGTGACAATTCACATTAATAAATCCACTTGTACATGCCAACATGGCAAACACAAAGTTAACTACCCTACTTTATAGAACTTGACAATATAGCATACACCACTTCTTTAAATATATGGTGATATACTCCACTTCCAATAAGATCAATAAAAAAATATTTCACTTTAACACCACATAGTAAGAATGGTGCTAACTTGTCCGTCAAATATGGTGATTATATACTTCATTTTTAATATGATACATAAACATTTACACCACATTAACACCACATAACGTAAGTAGTGCTAACTTATGGTGATATAATTCATTTTTAATATAATACATAAACATTTACACCACATTAACACCACATAACTTAAGTGGTGCTAACTTATGGTGATATACTTCATTTTTAATATAATACATAAACATTTACACCATATTAACACCACATAACTTAAGTGGTGCTAACTTATGGTGATATACTCCCTTTTTAAAATGATACATAAACATTTACACCACATTAACACCACATAACGTAAGTGGTGCTAACTTATGGTGCTAAAAGAGAGCTTTTCTTGTTGCGATCAAAGAACCTACATGACAAAAGAAAACCTTGGCTCTATTTATCAAACTTCCCCATATACTAGACAACATGTTGCAAACAGTTGTGGAGCGAATACAGTGATGATATGATAGTTATGTGTGCTTCCAGAATCCACGAGGGTCACTACAGTTTAATTTTGTTAGTTTAAATTTAAATTATCCTTGTTTTTAGGAATTTCTCTATCAATTATCAAATTTTCATTTCTTCTATATCTATTTTTCAATGAAACATACAGGTATTTTGATTTTCCATTTTGTTCTCCAGGGTTGTACAAATTTTGCATATTTGACTTTTTTGACTATGTATTTTGTACAAGAAACAAGCATGTTTGTTGTGGCGTATTAGTAATAAGAAATTTTCTGTCAATACTTCAGATACGGCGACTGAGAAGAGGGAAGATCTTGGAGAAGTGTTAAATGGTGATTGAATAGTTGGTGCTTGATATAAGCTTGATTTCCAAGAAGACCAAAATTCTGAACTTATTCACAGGAAAAAATTAACTGAGGAGTATTTGGCGAAGTTTAGAGAAGCACTGAAGAAGGATTATTATTTTCAAATGTATTATGATGACTTGCCTATCTGGGGTTTTATAGGAAAATTCGATAAAAGAAAATAATGTAGATCCAATTTTGTTGTACAAACACCTCCACTTTGAAATCATGTACAACAATGATTATGTCATAGAAATTATGGTTTATGAAGATCTAAATTTTACTATTGAAATTACCGAGGAAAAGGAGATTGATGTTGATTTCACATACTTAGATAAGTGGGTGGAGACTCAAACTCCATTTGAATGGCGAATGGATAAATATTCAAAGTCTTCATCCTTTCCCCAACATTTCAAAATCCATTGCTTGTCCATTATAAATTCTTGGGTAAGAGTTCTTCAAATGTTTTATCCAATGTGATCTTACCCAGTTCGTTGCGCATGCTTCTCTTTGCAAGCTGAATAACAACATAAATGAGATTCTCAACACCATATGATGCTCTAAATGGATCAACATCCATACTTATAGTGGCCACTATGTCATTCTTATCCATTGAATAATTCTCAACTGTGTAAGAATTATATATAGATAGATAGATAGTATAGACCAGATGCATAAATATCCCACTTAGGATATGTGTGTTTCCTTCAACAACCCACTAGAGTAACTTACATTATTATTAGTTCATGCCATTAGCCCAATTTTTATGTCACTATTACCAATTACATCATAAATAAAATAATATTTCTCTAATATATATATATATATATATATTCCTTAACTCTAGAGTGGAATAAAGGCCCTAAAAAATCTAATAGAGAGAGTATGAGGATTCCATAAGGTGAAGGCCAAACCTTTCACCTTTCCATCCAATCCACACCATAATGCCATAACCCTTCAACCCAAATCTAAGCTTTGCTAAATAATGGAGTGTGAGGAAGACTAATAACTATCTTGGGTGATCTTAAGGAATAATATAGCATTCCCACAATGTTCAACAATTGAAACCGTCCCTTAGACTAGATGTAGATGAGACACAAGTAAATTAGCGTTGAAAAGGATAGTCAACTTAGTCAAATAGATCCAACAATAAAATCCCATGACTTTCAAGTCATAGTACCAGTCAGTTGACCACGCATGTGATATCAACTGACTAAGTTGGAAGGTAAGTCGATTAATCACGCAAGTTGGTTCGACCAAATAAGGTAGTTATATAGTTATAACTACCTTTTAATTGAAATATATAATATAAATAGTTCATTGATGTAACAAGGAGAGGAGAGTTAGGAGTGACTTGTTTTAATATTTGTGATACATAAATAAAGTGCTTATTTACTAAGTTTGTCACTATTTTTGTTTTCTCTCCATTCTCTTTGCTTTGTTTATATATTGTTGGTAACTTATTACTTATCCTAAGATTACAAAAATTAGTGAGTAGTTCAAATTTCATCTTCAAATATCCTGTGAAGACTAAGAATTACTTAGTGTTCTTATAGTTTTAAGGATTCCACCTTTGAAGCCTGTTAAGAAGGAAATATGTCTAAGTTCCAAATGGCATTCTCAAAAATGTTTCTAATCATCTAGTGCACCAAATCATGGCACTAAAATGAATATCACAAGATGATAACCAACAGGTAATATTCATTTATTCAATAAGCATCAAGCAAATTGCAGTTGTTAAACATCATTAAGGCAACTCAAGATATTTATTTAAAATTAATTACTTACAGCTAAATAAGGGTGAAGTCATTTCCACCCAACCATAGGTTCAACTATGCCTTTTCTCTTTCTATAATTCGCCACTCGCTAGACAAACCAAGATGCCACCAAACAAACTCAATTTTATTAAGGAAAATTTTGCGTATGAAGAATGCTCTCCTCCATAAATAGTTATATGGCAGAGATTTGTATAATCACTAGGCTTGGGACCTTTATGAATATTGCAAATTCCTTCTCAATGGGTGTAAATCAGTGTAATGGATTCCCTTCACTACCTATGGATTCCTTAACTCATCCAATTAGCATCAAATTCACAATCCCTTTTTCCAAGGTCAACTTCAGGCTTCTTTGCCCCAATTAAGCACTCAAATTCAAGATTTAGCAAGCATGATTAATTACTAGTGGTCCTACCTAGAATTTAGTATTCTTAAGCATGATTTTAGTAGCCAAAACAAGTTCTACTTCCTGCATAATTTGAACCACATACCTACTCATAAATATGTGATAGCAGGCCCCTTCGGTGGCTTGTTAAATATGCCCAGGATACCTTCCTCAATAAGTCTCGTTCCTTGTGTTCTTGGTAACTCGTTTTTGTAATGGTGGAGGTGGCCTCATTTTAACAACTAAACTCCCTCTCTTTTTAATGTGAATATAAATCTTAAACCCAATATATATATGAGTGTGTGTGTGTGTGTGTGTGTGTATTTTGGATCCTATGCGAAACCAGGCCATCAAGCAGTTAATCCAGATTCGACATTGTTCTCATTCTCATAGCTTCACACTAGGCCCAAATACCGAAAAATATTATTAAAAAAAACAAAGGGGTGTTTTATAATATTTTTTGAACTAACCGAACAATAATCCAATTGTGGGTTTGCTCCTTTCTATATCTCATTAAGTGATTCAAATGTTGTTTATTGGTGAAAGCAAGGCATCACAAGTCCCATTCTAGGTCAGGAGTCAGGATTAAAAGCGGCTCACACAACACACTTAAAGGTCGAATACCTAAATTTTTCATGACCTAGCTCAGCTTGTTGTTCAAGGTTGAGTAATATATTCTCTCTTATAGACGCCAAGCCAACTATTTTGGTAGAGATCGGGGTTTCGAAGGTTGGCTCTAATTTTATTTCACTCATTACACTCAATGTTGGAAGTTTGACTACTTCTGACTCTTGTCTTTGTACCCACAAACTCTTTTACTAGGTCTTCAATGCTTGCACACTTTAATTTTGAAAACGGACCTCACACTTTGTACCTTCTTTATGAACAACTCTACTATGCCTCCTTATACGAAATTTCCTTTTTCTCTTGGCATCACATAATATGCTTTGATCACTTGAGTTCTTAACTACACCTATCTCTACCTTGCTTTCTCCTTGATCCCTTGTTTACAAATTAAATTAAGCATCGACAACATTCACACACCTTTGATAAAGTGATGCAAGAATTCTGTTGCAGAGGAAGGATAGAGAATACACTCAAGAATGGTATGGAAATGAAAAAGTAATTTGTCTATACCCTTGATAATAATCATAACTTCACGGAGGTGATTTTGGTTCTCTTTCCCATGTGATATGCCTCATCACAATGGAACACTATGCAGAATTGTGCCACACTTCCATTTCTAATTGAAGTTAAGTGAGAAACATTTTAGTATCCGAGTCCATGTGTGTGCACAGATATCTAATTTCCATGTTGTTGGGTGTGTGTTATATTCTTTCCATGACTAGTCCCATGCGCGACAGGACGATATTCCCCCTTCTACGTTGCATTGAGCACAACAAGGGGATCACAGGTGGGGTAGCAGCCCCCCCTATCGGGGGTCCTGGAGAGGGGCGGTAGCCCCCTTGCAGGGGGTCCAGGGAAGTGCCCGGTGAATTTTTTTATTTATGCAAACCCAACAATATTTGGGCAGACCCAAGGATGGAGGGTGGACTCAAAGATGGTGTGCAGACTGCCCATCCATGATTTTGTGCATGGGTTTTTCACATGGTTTTTGGCATGCTAGTTTTCTGCCCATGGTATTTTGTACATCTGGACAAGGGAACTACAATTATGTTCTAATCCGGGGTTAATGGATTGGGGTTTATGAATGCTTCGAGATATATATATATATATATATATATATATATATATATATATATATATATATATATATATATATATATATATATATATATATATATATATGTATATATGTATGTATGTATGTATGTATGTATGTATGTATGTATGTATGTATGTATGTATGTATGTATGTATTGTAACATTGAAAGGAATATAATGAAAAAATCAATCTTTTAGTCCTGGTTTTTGGATCCAGGGGAAATCTTTGTGTATATTTGTTTTATGTTCTTGCCATTATTTATTTTTCTATTTTAAGCATTTTTTTTGCAGGAAATTTCAGTACAATGTTAAAACCTAAACCTGTAATTAATTGTTAAAGATGTTGATCTCCCGAGCTCAAATATTTTCATGGTTTTAATCAAGGTGCAAGAACTCTACAGAATAAAAATTTGATTCCACTACGGAATGGAATTTGATTCCAGTGGAATTATAATAGTTTTGTTTGGACCCTTCTCACTCATTTCCAAATCTTCTATAGGATTATCATTTGAATTCTCTTTTAGGATCAACGGACGTTCTCTGTCACCACTATCATTCTTGGTAATTATTATTTTAACAATAGAACCTCTATTCTCATTGACAAGAAATTTAATGCACATTTGAAGAAGACATAAAACAAAAAGAAATCATGCCAATTCTATTAAATTCAAAGGAGATATTTACGAAGGAACAATATAATCTCTTTTTGCTCGAGCTCCTTCCCTCCTCCTCTTACTACTATACATCACTTGTGTATATAATTCTATAAGCATAAAGAAATATCTACATAGTTAAAGAGAAATTGGATATCTACCTCAAAACTACCTACCAACTAAGCTAGATACTTGTCAATATTTAAAAGACCCACTTGTCCCAAATACCAACTACTCAAAATACCTTAACATCCTAATGATTCAGATTCCTCTAGAATCAAGATAGTTGGCCCTATTACAAACATTTCTAAATAAAGTGAGAAAATAATAATTCTAAAATTTACATGTCCCCTTTTGGGACCTTAAACAAAATGGTACAACTGGCATGGATGCTCCTGCATCAAACTCCCTAGGTGGAAAAATTTTGACCTCCTGGTCAAATGATTAAATCCTCTAAGATCCTAAATAAAATGTTTTCACTATTCATATGCATAGTTTCCTTCTTGTTCCAACTCTGGTTTCAGTCTACCATGGTCCCACACATAATTCTGCAATATGCCACTTACTTTGCTAGGAAAATATTTCGCAGACAGTTGCTTGTCCTTGTTGGTTGTTGTCCGCCTTTGCTTGTACACTTATACAGGTACTTTTTGAATCAACATTTTCATCTTACTGACTTCATCTTCCAACTTGGTCCTATTGTCATCCCCCTTTAGCTCAATTTTTACATGTTGGATGTTAATCATATGATTCATCGAATTTTCCTCCAAGGATCTTAGCTCCATCAATAATTTTAAAGTTTCCTCATCACCCTTCATGAGCAGTTCATTTAAATAATTTTCTTCATCTTCATCAACTTCCCCCTTATGGTCTTCCCAAGTTAATGTCATCACATTCATTTCAACAACATGATCTTTACTTGTGTACTCTTCCCTATTTTGGTCCATCATGGTCTCCTCATGTATTGTAGGAGATAAATTATTGCTCTTGGCTTCTTCTCCTGAACTGTTGTCTCAGGTTGTATTGAGGACTTTCCTCTATCCATCAGCTCAACTGGGTTTTCTTTGGGGAATTCAATACCTGCATTCACACATCAATTATAAATTTTAAAAACATAAGGCTTTCTAGCCTCTTCTATTACTTCCCTCAACATATCTCCCTTATGTGCTAAGTTCTTCTTTTGGTGCTCTTTATGAGGAAATATTTCTTCCTCCTCCATTCCAACAGAATTTGAATTTTGTCCTTCTTGAGTGATTTAAAAAACCAAGCTTTTCATCCACAATATTTATGGCAACTTCAAGTGGTTGTCCATTTTCTGCAAAACTCATTGCTACCTGATATGCTCCTTTTATCTATTGGTCGTGATTCTCAGTTGCTTCTCTATTATTTCCTCCTACAGTCTTCTCATCTTGTATGACAACTTGTGATGGTTGTCCCTCCTTTTAACCCGCACACACAAATAAATGACCAACTTGAAAAGAGTGGGGATCTTAGGCCTCCATTGATGTTTCTAGCATTTGTTGTAGATTTGGACTTACCCGATATTCCATGAGACTCTCAGGTAGTCTCCTCTCTTCATCCTTTTCATCAGCTTCAATATATTTTGAGGGACATTATTTTCCTTAAACACCATTGTTCTCATCTTCCATTGTGATAGTCTCTCGTAACTATTTTTGGTATCCCTTCTCTGCTCGCCTATGGATTTTAGAGGTAGTCCTTGCATATTCTCCTCTCTTCCACACTTATTGTCCATTACTTGGGTCTTTGTTCACATAAATTTCACCCACTTTAAAGAAAAAATCCCATCTAGCCACTGTTGGGTTATAAAGGTGACTGTTACAGGCAACCTCAATGCTTCTCATTTAATTATCAACCCAGGGTAAGTCTTGTTATTTCAAGAGTGTAAACACAGTATATGCAAGTGACATCAGAGGAAAAATACTCTAAATTATCATAAGGAAGACTGTCTAATTCTCGAAGTTCAATCAAATCAATTTGGAAGTGAATTATAGAATGCTTTTGACTATTTAAGGGAGCTAACTCTGTTCTAAGCCTATGCAGAAATAACTACTCTGGACTGAAAAGAATAAACTACAATTGAACAACATGCTTTGATGAATTGAACATCAATCATAATGAATTGAACAACAATTCTAATGAATTGAACAATAATCAATTATTCTAATTTTGCAATGGAATTCTCTTTTAATCAACTAATGACAACCTTCTAAATTAAACAACAACCAAACACTCACAATGATAATGAAAATATCCAACATTAACTACATGCAGAATTGAATAGCAGTCGCATTAAAACTACTCAAACAATTATACAAGCATTGAATAATGATGAAAGCAATTAAACGATTATTAAAGCATTAATTTTAAGCAAGAAGGCATAAATGGTGAACTAGTCTAATGAAAGAGGAAGTTGTAAAATATTATGGTCACAATTAGCCAATTAAGTGATATCTTATGAAACGCACTAGATAACTGAAAACAAAAATTCTGTAAATAAACATATTGCACAGAAGTAGCAGAGAAACTCCTAGGGTTGGGCCCAAAGCCACCAGAAGTCTACTGCTAAGGAAGACTCAGAGATTATCTATTCCAAAAATTCCAGATCCTTATTAAGCAGCAGAGTAATACATTAATACAATTGGATGATTCTGTCCTAATACATCTATTACAGAGGAAAATCTCTATCGATCCCCTTATCTTTTTCATCTCCGACCTTTTAAAGGCGAATTCAAAAGTACTAATGGATCTTTTCCATACGGGACCCTGTTGCTTCATGGTTTTCGTTTGAGTACTCCAAGCGTGGATGAGCTTCTCCATCTTTCGCCGACCCATAGGAGCCATTATGATCCTGTTTGCCTTCCTTGTCAGCTATCTTTTGGTCATTCGCAGTTCACCTGCCTTGTTTCCCTATCAATAAATATATTACGAGTCAGTTCTTACGTTATTAAACATTCCTTTTATCATTAGTTCACTCTGCCTTGGCTTTACGTTATTTCCCTTTACATTATTGCTAAGATGAGGGGAAAATTCATAAAAGTACATAACAAATGCTCCCTGATACTTTTGGTAAAACCTTAATGAGATTTTGCTTTTGGTTACTATCCAGACTACCATTGATATTTAAAACCTTTCTTGGCTCAATTTCGATTGGTATGTTGTTGCGAACAACAGTCGTGGGCATGTGCTGATTATCAATGTCTGCAAAGGGGTCTTCTTGTGTTTCATCATCAAGAACTTCTTTTAACATTTGGAATTTTAAGTTTTCAGACACAGGTGGCTGATTCATGAAGTTTTTGATTACATCATCTTTAGTTTGGTCTTTGAATTCAAGAGCTTCAACTATTGTTAATGGTGAAAGGATGTTTTGTTCCCAGTATATATGTGGATTCTTGTGAATATTTACAGTGGGTAGACTTCGTTTGGAAGGTAGGTAAATGAAAATATTTTTTATGGCATCACCTCTAGCAATGGTCATGTTGCCTATCCGGCAACCTATGTAAGCATCAGCTGTTGCTAACCAAGGTCGACCTAGTATCAGGGGGGGTCCATCCATCCTACTTTTTGGGTTAATAACTAAACAGTCAGCCGGATACTCCCATGGGTCCAGAGAAACCAGGATGTCTTGTAATATTCCTTCTGGTTTGATAACAGATCTATCAGCAAGTTCCAACAAGGTAGACGTGGGTTCTAACACTGCTATGCCTAACTTCTCGCAGGTTTCTATCGTTAAGATGTTGATGGCTACCCCTAAGTCAACCAATGTGTTTGGAAAGGAGTGGCTAGAGATTTGGACATTTACTATGGGGTTCCCTAGATCCTCATATTTTACGGGTGTTTCTTTACCCAACAGTAATTCTGATAGTGCCCCTACCACATGAATAGTGGGTACATTTTTTGCTTTCCTTACCTACTTCTTTCTGCACAGATCTTTAATTGTCTTGGCAAAGATAGGAATGTCTTATATAGCCCGCAGAAGAGGAATTTTAATGCAAATATTTTTAAATTCCCCAAGGATATCAAAATCTGGAGAGACTATCGGTCTAGGCAATGTTAATATTTCAGGGAATGGGGGGGGGAACCCAAGTGTTTTGTAATCTTTTGCCAGACCCTGTCCCTCCCCCACTTTAACACTGCTTTCAGCCATAGTTGTTTGTCTAAGCGTCATTTAATTTTAGATTCAAGTCAGGGTCGGGTCGATTCTTTGGTGAAACAACACGGCTTACCCTGCACTGTCTACCGCATTTCTTTCCGTTGCCCGCTCGTGGTCGTGTCAATAACCGAATGAAGAACTGGCCTGTTGTTAGGATTAGGATTGGGTTGAGCCGGCAGTTGAGGACGCATGATAGGCTGAGGATTGTGTTGGACTGGGTATGGAGATGGTAATGTAGGTTGATTCTGAACCCTTGTCCCCATCGGTATATTGGTCATTCCCAGAGGTCTGTGCCATTTTTTAGACCAATTTGTGGTCTGTGAAGGGGAGGCAGGCCATTGGGACTAATAGGGATTGTTTTGCCAGTAAGGGGGAGAACAAGGAAAACTTGGCCAATTATTACCTAAAGAGGGTTGTGTTGGCCAAGGAGGCATAGGAAATGATTGAGATGGCCAAGAAGAAAAAGGTTATTGGTTCTGCCAAGCTATTGCAGGGTTCAGCTGGTTAAATTGTGGAGAAGAAAAGAATTGAGGCAGGTCTTGTGGCATACCTGGTCGTGCTTTCACTGTCGACGTTGGTTCATTAGATAGACCGGTTCTGTCTCTTCTTATGCTTCTTTAAAAACTGCTTTCAGCCCTGGAAGTGAAGGGCAATGGTCAGTGGCATGGTCCTCAGTACAAATAGCACATGTCTGGACCATGTCTAATGGACATTCTCGTTGGCTGTGCTTCTTCTGACAGCATGGAAAAAAGACAACCAAGTTTTGTTCTGTTATAGCTTGCTTATGTTTGGCTTGTAGGGCATCTAGTTGCATTGTCAGGGTGCCCAAGATATCAGTTTTAAAATATTCTAAAATATTGCCAAATTATGCTCGGTCATGTTGCCACTGGACTGTTTAGAATTCCTTGTAGCTGAGTCTCGCCCGGTTGGCCTACTTCGCATATTACCCCAAGAACACCTGATACACAGTGAAATAATGTCATCATATTATTCTTGATAGATGTCCCCTTTTCCCATTATGTTAAGTGTTTCGACCCATTCTTCTTTCATTCCCTTAATCATTGTTGCTTTTAAGATATCTTTAGACAGTGTAGTATATGGAGACCTTTGCAAGTTATATTGAAATATTTCGACGTATTCTTCTATTGTCTCATTGTCCTTTGCAGACATATTGAAGATTTCATATTTTAGTTCTCGAGTCCAGCAATAGTCTTGATATATGTTAAGAAAGGAGTTTTTCATCTGCTCCCAGCTATTAATGGTTCCTCCACCAAGCCCCATAAACCAACGTAATGTTGTTCCCTTCAAGGTAGAGGGGAATAATTTCAGTTTCTGAGGGTTAGTGGTGTAGTCATATCCCCTACATAGGACATCAAATTCAAATAAAAATGCATCTGGATCTTCCAAGGTCAACCCGTGGAAGGTGTTTTGTAATGGAATGGATTTCATAGGGACATTTGCAGCCGGATCAACAATGGGATACTCAAATGCTGATGTCTACCTCTGCTTTTGGTTGTTTGCCATTTGATCAAAGATATGCCAATAATATTTAGGGATTTCTTGTTCTGGAGAAATAATCTCAGTGGAATTAGGGAGTGGATGTGGAGGAAGCCTTACAACACTTCCTCGATCTGGGATGCTGGGTGTCTCTATCTCAATCACTCTCTCATGGGATCCAGAATCTAGAGTTCTTACTTGTACTACACTGCTAGTTTCTCCCTCTCCTTCCTGCAAATTGCAAGAATCTACCTCTCTTTAAGGGTCAGGACTTGCGTGATCAACATTTTGAAGGCTTTGTTTAGACCCTTTTGTTTCACTGTGAATCTCGGCATGGGCTATAGATGGTGAGGCTTCTGCTTGAGGGAGTGTAGTAGGAATCTGAGTTGGAATGGTTCTGGGTCCTACAGATGCTTGGGATTTGGCCCTCTTAATTATTTCGTCTATATATGTTGTTCTTCCAAGGATCACCGGTCCTTTGGGTTTTGTGGATTTAAGTGGGGGATTTTTTCTGTTTCTATGTTTTTCTTCCTAGTCATAAAACAAGAGCACCTATCCCACTAACCTCAGCACAATTGCTGAAAATCGGGCTGGAGAGAAAGTGTTTTTCTTGCTGGTACGCAGGTTCTTACCTCTCATTTTCAATACCTAATTCTTCACAGCAAAAGGAAAAAGAAATAAAGGACATCACCCTTAAACACTCTCCCCGGAAACGACGCCAAAAAGGTTGGGTTATAAAGGTGACTGTTATAGGTAACCTTAATGCTTCTCATTTAATTATCAACCCAGGGTAAGTCTTGTTATTTCAAGAGTGTAAGCACAGTATATGCAAGTGACATCGGAGGACAACTACTCTAAATTATCATAAGGAAGACTCTCTAGTTCTCGAAGTTCAATCAAATCAATTTGGAAGTGAATTATAGAATTATTTTGACTATTCAAGGGAGCTAACTCTGTTCTAAGCCTATACAAAAATAACTACTCTGGACTAAAAAGAATAAAATACAATTGAAAAACGTGCTTTCATGAATTGAACAACAATCATAATGAATTGAACAACAATTCTAATGAATTGAACAGTAATCAATTATTCTAATTTTGCATTGGAATTTTCTTTTAATCAACTAATGACAACCTTCTAAATTAAACAGCAACCAAACGCTCACAATAATAATGAAAATATCCAACATCAGCTACATGCAGAATTGAACAGCAGTGGCATTAAAACTACTCAAACAATTATACAAGCATTAACTAATGATGAAATTAATTAAGCGATTATTAAAGCATTAATTTTAAGCAAGAAGGCATAAATGGTGAACTAGTCTAATGAAAGAGGAAGCTATAGCATCTTATGTTCACAATTAACCAATTAAGTGATATCTTATGAAACGCACTAGATAAATGAAAACACAAATTCTGTAAATAAACGTATAGCACAGAAGTAGTAGAGAAACTCCCAGGTCTGGGCCCAAAGCGACCAGAAGTCTACTGCTAAGGAAGACTCAGATATTATCTATTCCAAAAACGCCAGATATTTATTAAACCGTAGAGTAATAGATTAATACAATTGGATGATTATGTCCCAATACGTCTATTACAGAGGAAAATATCTATCGATCCCCTTATCTTGTTCATATTCGGCCTTTTAAAGGCGAATTCAAAAGTACTAACGGATCTTTTCCATATGGGACCTTGCTACTTCGTGGTTGTCGTTTGATTACTCTAAGTGTGGATGAGCTTCTCCATCTTCCGCTGATCTGTAGGAGCCATTATGATCCCGTTTTCCTCCCTTGTTAGCTGTCTTTTGGTCATCCATAGTTTAGCTACCTTGCTTCCCTATCAATAAGGATATGACAAGTCAGTTCTTATGTTATTAAACATTCCTTTTATCATTAGTTCACTCTGCCTTGGATTTACGTTATTTCCCTTTACTTTATTGCTAAGATGAGGGGAAAATTCATGAAAGTACATAACAAATCATGGTAAAGATGGGGTGAAATGTACCTTCTTCTTGGCCAAAGAGCCACCTCGGGTGTTTCTACTACCAACTCTTTTCATTGAATTTCCACAAGACCTTCTTCACATTCCTTAAGACATCTGATTAGTATCTCATTAACATCCTCTTGTTGTAGCTCCCTCTTATACTTTAAAATTTGCATACAGTCCATGAGACTTTCATATAGTCTCACCCCAACATAGTCCCCATCTCTAAGGGTTATGCCTTTCTCATGTACACAACAATGAATTTTCTACTCAAGTCCAACCATTCTAAGTCCTTCTTCCTTCAGCTGAGCAATTAACAATTGCTTTAATTTCCTCCATAGATTTCGGGCCTTAAGGGTTTTCCTTTTAAAACCATTATGTTTGACAAGCAACTCGAAGCTCTTCCTTAGGTTCCATCTCTATATTTTTTTCTTTTCATTCCAATAGCATCCTCACTAAATCAAGCCTCTCTTTTAGCTCACATCCTTATCAAATTCCTCTTGATTTAATCTCCTCCCCATGTCATTTATCTTGACATCCTTTTCTTATTTTTTGTGGATTCTCTTCGAACCTGAATTATGGCCATCGGTAATCATATCTTTTTCTCCCTTCTTGTGATCTTTCACTTTCCCACTATGAGCTACAGACAAGCCCATGTAACAAGTTTTCTCCATTGCTTGTTACCTTAACACCTCACCTCCACATGGCTATTAGTCTCCCTTGGTTCCCTCCTTTGTAACCTATTAAGCACTCCTTGCTCCCTTCTAGCTGTTGCACCTTGATCATGCCTTGAGAACACCTTTGGTTCTCTTCTCTTGAGGACCTCATTTTTCCCCTTAACTCTCCAACTGTAACTAGGTTTTCTCCTTCAGTTGTCTCTCTTATTGCAAGGGTTCTTGCTAGTTATTTTGAGAAATATTCTAATTATTTATATCTCTTGTTGGTTGTAGTTATTCCATCCACATCTGATGCTACTTACAATTATTAGCTTGCCAAAATTAAACAACTCAATGACTAGCTACCTACAAGGTTTTCTCCTCAACATCTCTTCTAGCTCTTCACTTGGCAGGGGTCTCTTTTCTCTTTCCAACTTTGCTTCTGCCTGGAAATTTATTCCTTTATCTTTATCTTCTATATTTTATGTCTTGTCCTTTTAACATCAAATTGTCAGTAATTATTAAATTAAATGGAAATCATCACCTTCTCAAGTTCTGTGTATTCTCCTCCTTACTGGTTGCAACATGTGCTTGCTGCAATATCTCTTTTTTTGACAATGCTTGAAAAAAAAAACTTTAAATCTTATACCACTTGATAGCAAACCCCTCCGCAAGCCCCTTCGGTTTCCTACTCAATATGCCAAGGATACCTTCCTCAACATGTCTTATTCCTTGAGTTCCCAATAACTCTTGTTTTTTCAATTGTTGGTGTGGCCTCCTTTTAACAACTAAGGTCCCTCTATTTTTTATGTGAACATAAATCTTATATCCAATATATATATGTATATATTTTGTGGATCTTATGTGAAACTAGGCCGATGGGTAGTTAATCGGGATTTGGCCTCGTTCTCCTTTTGACCAATTCATACTAGGCCAAAAGATCGACAAAGATTATTAAAACAAACAAGAGGGTTGGTTATTAATATCTCGTGAACTAACCAAACCATAAAGCAATTGTGGGTTCGATCCCTGTTATATCTCATAAACTGATTCAAACATTCTTTATTGGTGGAACCAAGATTTCACGGGTCCCACTTTAGGTCAATATTCAGTATTAAAAAGGGGCCAGACAACACACAGATATGCTAACTACCTGACTCAGTCATGACCTACGAACACCAAGCCGACTATTCTAGTAGAGGTTGAGGTTTCAGATGTCGGCTTCAATTTTCTTGCACTCACTACACTCAGTGTCAGAATTCTAACTACCAACTCCCATCTCCATACCCATAGAATCCTACTAGGTCTTCGACGCTTTCACACTCTAACTTTTAACACGGAATTTGCACTTGCTACCTTCTTTATGAACAATTCTACTATTCCTCATACTGAATTTCCTTTTTCTCTTGGCATCACATAATCTGCTTCAATCACTTGAGTTCATAATTACATCTATCTCCACCTTTATTTCTCCTTAGTCCCTTGTTTACAACATTAATTAATCATCAACAACATTCATGCACCCTTGACAGAGCGAAGTAAGAATTCCGCTGCAGAGGAAGGATAGAAGATATGCACCAGCATGTTTTGGAAATGAAAAACTAGTTTTTCTGTATCATTGATAATAATCATAATGCCACGGAGGTGATTTAGGTTCCCTTTCCCATGTTTTCTACCTCATCCGAATGGAACGTTATACAGAATCATGCCACAAAGCCATTTCTAATTGAATTTAAGTGAGAAACCTTTTGGTGTCCAAGTCCATGGGCATGCATGGGATATTAGATTACCTTGAAAGTAACTGTTAAAGATGTTTTTTTTGTAAGTTTAACAGATCCTTCCTATTTTATATTAATAAAAAGAGAACAACAGGTTGCATATAATAAAAGTTGATGGCCTTAACCTGGTCGCAGGAAACCAGGTTTGTTGGCCACCTTAAAGAGTTATTGGACAACCAATACTGAAAACTTTTAAACTGTATAATATCAGACATGTCCAGTTTAGTATCTCTTACATACAATAACTTAAAAAATTAAATTCTATCAGAAATACGCATGGTTAAAAACCAGAAAAGATAGGATCTCAATCATCCGAAGACTCAATCAATGTTGGGTCCTTAACACTAGAACTAGGCATGTCCACTTGATGCATGCTTTGCACTTGTCTATCTATGGGGTCTAGACGGAAATTTCTATGGTGTTGTGCAAGGTGGATTTCTTGAATGTCTCTCCTTATCTCATTTAGAATGGCGGTAGCTTTTGGGTCCCCTCTGATTTCCTGGATGATGATAATTGCCTTAGCCAGTACACATTTAAGTGTCCAATATGTATGAATAGACTGCTGGAATAAGGACAGTCTGCTTCTCATGTCACCGAGGTCCTTTAAAAATTCCATTGCTTCCTCTTGTATTTCCCCTTCCTCCTTAGTGTTGCAGTCTCACTCCCATCCTGAGATAAGTGATCTAACTTGTGGTGGAATACCAATGGAGTAGGCATCAAAAAGGTTTTCCATTACCTCTTTACCTGACTTCCTCCCTCTCTTGCTAGGTCCCACTGTAGGCTTACGTTCTTTCAGTTTCCATTTATCTTTGGCCTCCTTTTTTGTTGCTTGTCCTTAACCATACTGTATTGTAGTACAGACCCTTGGATTGACTAATAGTGTTGGGGCAGGTCCATGACCAGTGCTAGAGAAACACCTGTATACAAATTAGAGATACCTGTATATTGCAACAGAATTTCAATAATGTTTTTAGTGAAACAACAGTGAAATAGATCCAGACTGTCATAAGTGACATCCTCGTAATTAGCAGGCCAATACATGGCATCAATCCTCCTCCTCCTCATCCAACGATTTAGAAGGGTGGAAATATGAAGTTTCTTATTTTGGTGCGACCAAAAATGCATGGCAAGAAATATTCTATTCTCCTTATGCATATTAATAGGTCGAGGCTAGAGACTTCCACAACTAGGATTGAACTCCCTCGACACCCAAAGATAAAAGACCCCTCGACAATAAAACACCCAAAGAACCAGAACTTCGACAAAGTAGAACATAGACCCCTTGTAACAGAAATGAACCACTTAGAAGTAGGAATGAGCCCCCTTATAACAGATATCAGAATAGACTGCCTTGAAGTAGGAATGTTACCCCTGGAAACAGAATTGAGAACCCCCAACCTTGAAGGGATACAGGGAAAATTTTAGGGGCGAATTTTAGCCCAAGGGCGAATTTTAAAGGCTTTTAAATTTTGGTAGGGTGAATTTTTTATATAAAACCCATTTTCTATAGTTTTAGATAGTTATCCCTATAATTATTTTTAAAATAATTAATTATTAAGTGTTAGCCCAACAAAATAAATGCGCATAAAACTTAAACCATGGAATTCGCCTCCCGATTTTCTGGTTTGGAGCTGATTTCAATGGCATTCGCCTGGATTTACTGGGTCAGGGGGAGGGATTGGAGTGATTCGCCCCCATTTTTACTGGTTGGGGTTGGAAGTTGGAGGTGCAACAAATATTTGAATGGCATTGGCCAGAATTTACTGGGTCGGGGGAGGGATTGGAGTGATTTGCCCCCATTTCAACTGGTTGGGGCTTGGAAGGGGCTTGGAAGTTGAATGTTGGAGGTGCAAGGCTCATGAGTCACAGTGCCCAGATTATATGCAAGGTTGGGGCTTGGAAGGGGCTTGGAAGTTGACTGTTGGAGATTCAAGGCTCACGAGTCACGGTGCCCAGATTAAATGCAGGGAGGCCGATGCATTTACAAGAGAAACAAGTCTACAAGATTTGGTTCGAATGACTGTTGGAGGTGCAAGGCTCACGAGTCACGGTGCCCAGATTATATGCAGGGTTGGGGCTTGGAAGTTGACTGTTGGAGGTGCAAGGCTCACCAGTCATGGTGCCCATATTAAATGCAGGGAGGGAGATGCATTGACTAGGGCAACAAGATCTTCTTTGGATGAGGCATTGACGAGGGAAACCAGAATCAAGATCTGGTTCCAGGAGACAGTAGCTACCCAGAAAGGGCGTGAACTAGGGATTTAGAGTACCATTTCCCCAATTCCATGGAGCTAAACCCGTGAGGAGGAGTTTGGACAACAGTGTTGCATTGCAACTGCAATTATATTTTCTTTTTATAAATTTGCTGAGTCTGAATGCTTCAAGTGTGTTGATGATTGCTTTGGCGAGTCTAACAACACTCTATAATTATTATTTTTTAATAAATTTTCCAGTCCGAATGCTTCAAACTGTGCTGGTGAATGTTGGTGATTGCTTCATCGAGTCTAACAGTGTTGGTCAGTGGTGAATGTGGGTGCTCTGTTGGTGATTTGCAAGACGTAAGCCAAAATTCAGAAGTTTACACTTGTTCCAGCCTTCTTTTAAGCTCACAATCGTTAGAAATCCAAACTGTTGACACTTTCCATCACACCGGAGAGGTTTGTCAGGAAGAGAAGTTTCAGTATAACATTTTGAGAATCACTTTACCTCAACGAAAAGAGAAATCGTATAGGCCTACAAAACCCCTTACTTGTATGCATTACTTGTCATAGTGAGCTAGGGTATGCATTACTTGTAGGCCTACAAAACCCCTTAATCCTCATAAAATTTTCATGATCTACCTTGAGGCTCGATTGCTTGTAAAATTTTATCCTTCTAATTTTTTGTTCCATGGTGATTTATGCTTATTTATATAAATATGCATGTCTTATTCACTGCTAATTAGAATTATTCTTCATGAAGGTGATTGTAAGAGGTATTTTTTTTCATCGTATCTTTATTGTTATAGAACTTGAAGTTTCCCATCATTGAACCAAGGAGATAGTTCCTTATTAGATATTGTATATTATTCTTTTATGCAAAAGAGAGCTCCTCCAGATCCAACAAGAGCCATATATGGATAAACATACACCAATTCAACGTTAAACACAATTTGTCTGGCAGAGAAATGAGACAGTTGGAATTGACAGGCAGCTTATAAGGGCTCAGTTGAGTAGGAAAAAAAATGCAGGGTGAAAAGAATTTCAGAAAGGAGAAAACTGAATGACTTGATGTAATTACTCAGTGCTTATAAAAACATATCAAAGAACCACAAGTAATTATCTCGTGTGAGGATAGGAAAGGCTACAAAGGAATAGCTAATTGAGTTGTGAAATGTAACTTGAGTGGGACAAAAAATTGATTTGATTACATTCAAATCAAAGAGCTAATTTCAAAGTGAGGAATACTTATGTAGACATCAATACAACTTATGAAAGATAAGGGACAGCTTCATGAAATTTCTCTACACAGTGAAAGATGACATGTCCAAAGCTCCATAATGCTACTTGAATATGTACAAGAGGAAAGAAATTCACTAGGTAGTTGGGAGTGCACTGTCAACCATTAAGAGTAAATAACATAAAAATTAAAAATGCTCTTACCACTAAGGAAGTGTAAATAAAATGCTCTCTATTATCTGCAATTCCTGATAATCTCGTCTGTGTATTCAATGACCTACATCATAACGAATGTGTAATTTTCCAGTGCTCACATTAGCAAAACCAAAAATAGACTTCAACCTTAACATGATTTGCAATAAAATTTCCAATGACCAGTAACTACTTCACAAAACTTACCATGTCCCCAGCTTTATGCGCTTGTTTTGCAAAAATGCCAAATCCATGAATTCCTGACTTTCCTGCAAAATATTCAAAAAGGTTTCACATTTATGTTATTAGGTAGCATTCAATATATATTAATACATATTTATGCAATGAATCATACTTAAGTTTTCTTGTTCTTGAAAAACATTTAGAGAGGCAAGTTTAAACAAAAGCATACACATTATATCATCCTATATATTCCTCATAACAATTTCATGATCTACCTTGATTGCTTGTAAACTTTTATCCTTCTAATTGTTTGTTCCATGGTGATTTATGCTTATTTATATAAATATGCATGTCTTATTCACTACTAATTAGAATTATACTTCATGAAGGTGACTGTAAGAGGTATTCTTTTTCATCGTATATTTATTGTTACAGAACTTGAAGTTTCCCATCATTGAACCAAGGAGATAGTTCCTTATTAGAGATTGTATATTATTCTTTTATGATCATGGATATTGTTGTTAAGCTTGATCCTGCATGTCGTGATCATAAAAACTGTCTTCAAGGGGTATATTGCCTTTTATTAATGCCACGTGAAGAATTCTAACTGTAGACATCCTTCCTATCTGGTTATGTGGTGTCTTAAGATATCGACTGATTTCATCAAATTTATTTGTAAAGATCTTCAAGAGAGACACTTGCAACTTTTCTTGGCTCACTGAATTGTATCGGTTTGAGTTGTGTATACACACAACTGAATTCTTGCTTGGAATTCTCCTTGAGCTTCCCACTCCAAGTGGTTAGAGCAATTTCTAGGTTTGTTGATACAACCAATTCTTATATTCAGGCCATTAACAACATGCATCATATTTTTTCTTAGGTTTCCCTCATCCTTTTTGCATATCCACTTTTTTTCAGTTTTCATTTTTGCATATAACTAGTTGCCACTTTTATTCTCTCTCTCTGTTGCTTTGTCTTTGTTTCTAGGCTCTTTAGGGTTGAAAACTTATTTCTTACATAATATGAAAGCTGCATGAAGCATGAGGGTTAGATACATTTCATTAGAGTAGTACAATGCAGAATTCAAAGTGGGGTAGAGAAGAGGATTTAGTGACTAAATATGCATAATTCATGGTGGGGCAGGGAAGAGGATGGGTAATTTAATATGAAAAATTCAGAGTAGTGGAGGAAAAATAGTGGGATATTGTCATGGCAATGTTAAGATGCAATTGGATACGTCATCATAAACAGAACCCAACTTCTATCATCGTTTTTACTTTGTTGTTTTGTTAATTACTCTACCCCATTTATAGATTTCACATATGGGCCCTTCATTTTTCCCCGGGAATGACAGATCAATGACCTTCAAAAGCATATTGCAAACTTGTTCATGCAGTGAATTACATGACATTCCATACTGGGATGTTTCATGTGTGTCCAGACTCCTGAACATAGATACCGTGTTTATTACAAGAACGACACTTTTTATGATTTGTATCATAACCTATACAATGCATCAGAGATATAATAATGGATCCATCTTTGGATCTTTGAAAATTTAATTCAAATTTCAAAGTATCTTCTCATAGTGATACATGGTATGCATTACTTGTATAGGCCTACAAAACCCTAGTGGCATCTATAACACGTTCATCATCAATACGAAACATATAAGTACCTGCACCTTGTATAAGCAGAAAAAAAAAAGCATATTAGGTGAAACAACTTTTATCACATCTTTTAATGCATACATATTTACAAATAAGTTGTCAAATGCAAAACATAACAAGCTATTGGAGCCCAGAGAAATGAGCCCTAAACCATGTAATCAAGAAGGGAAATATAATAGTATTATTTTGTTTCCTCCTTTTTTGTAATGAAATGCACATGCCAGGAAAGCCATCAGCCATTTTTCATTGTTCCAAAGATAGTACCTAAGGTAAACCATTCAGTTGCAGTTTTGGCAACTTGCCCTAGCAGGGACATCAAGTAAAAATTGTAGTATTCCTATGAAGCAACTTTACACCACTCATATGATTGTTAAGATCAACCAAACAATGCATGTGGTGCTCATCACAAAACCTTAAAATGAAATTATTGGGAAAGCTCTAGAAGGTATACCCAAAAATTGCAATTTTACCTTTTGGAAACACGTGAATCGTGATGTATGCTTGAAATTCCAAATATGAAAACCAAAGTCACTCAATTATAATCAACTAGCAAGGGGGAGTAAGATAATGCAAAAGAGAGCTCATCTAAATCCAACAAGAGCCATATATGGATAAACATACACCAATTTAACATTAAATATAATTGGTATGACAGAGAAATGAGACAGTTGGAATTTACAGCCAACTTAGTAGGGCTCAGTTGAGTAGGAAAGCAATTGCAGGGTGAAAAGACTTTCAGAAAGGAGAAAACTGAATGACTTGATGGCATTACTTAAAGTTTATAAAAAAATATCAAAGAACCACAAGTAATTATCTCGTGTGAGGATAGGAAAGGCTACAAAGGAATAGCTAATTGGGTTGTGAACTGTAACTTGAGTGGGACAAAAATTTGATTTCATTACATTCAGATCAAAGAGTTAATTTCAAAGTGAGGAATACTTATGTAGGCATCAATACAGCTTATGAAAGATAACAGACAGCTTCATGAAATTTCTCTACACAGCGAAAGATGACATGTCCAAAGCTCCATAATGCTCCTCGAATATGTACAAGAGGCAAGAAATTCACTAGGTAATTGGGAGTGCACTTTCAACCATTAACAGTAAATAACATAAAAATTAAAAATGCTCTTACCACTAAGGAATTGTAAATAAAATGCTCTCTATTATCTGAAATTATTTTCCTGACAATCTCGCCTGTGTATTCAATGACCTACATCATAACGAATGGGTAATTTTCTAGTGTTCACATTAGCAAAAACAAAAATAGACTTCAACCTTAACACGATTTGTAATGAAATTTCCAATGACCAGTAACTACTTCACAAAACTTACCATGTCCACATCTTTATGCGCTTGTTTTGCAAAAATGCCAAATCCATGAATTCCTGACTTTCCTGCAAAATATTCAAAAAGGTTTTGCATTTATGTTATTAGGTAGCATTCAATATATATTAATACATATTTATGCCATGAAGGATACTTAAGTTTTCTTGTTCTTGAAAAACATTTAGAGAGGGAAATTTAAACAAAAGCATACACATATATCATCCTATATATTCCTCATAGCATTTTCATGATCTACCTTGATTGCTTGTAAACTTTTATCCTTCTAATTGTTTGTTCCATGGTGATTTATGCTTATTTATATAAATATGCATGTCTTATTCACTACTAATTAGAATTATACTTCATGAAGGTGACTGTAAGAGGTATTCTTTTTCATCATATCTTTATTGTTACAGAACTTTAAGTTTCCCATCATTGAACCAAGGAGATATTTCCTTATTAGAGATTTTATATTATTCTTTTATGATCATGGATATTGTTCTTAGGCCTTCTCTTGCATGTCATGATCATAAAAACTGTCTTCAAGGGGTATATTGCCTTTTATTAATGTCACGTGAAGAATTCTAACTGTAGACATCCTTCCTATCTGGTTATGTGGTGTACATGTCTTAATATATCGACTTCTTTCATCAAAATTTATTTGTAAATATCTTCAAGAGAGACACTTGCAACTTTTCTTGGCTCATTGAATTGTATTAGTTTGAGTTGTGTATACATATATACCAATCTTGACATTGAAAGTCTACATAGAATTTATACTAAAAATTGTATCTTCTAAGGTCACTGTAGCTAGATGATAAGCCTAGTGAGCCTTCGCTCTCGGTATCCTTTATGCTTAGAAATAATCTAGGGAATATTGGTTCCTATGATTAAATCCTTTTAATATACGTATGCCTAGGAGGTGGTCTTATGGTGACTGATGTCACTTCTTATAGTCTTAAAAATAGTATTTTCTATATATATGCCTAGAATAAAGGGTATTTAGCACCAAATTTGATGTGAAATACTACTGTAATATTAGTGAAATACTTTCTCCAAGATGATGACATGAAGGAGAGTGATGGCTCAATTTATAATTATTGGCTTTGAGTTTATTTTATGCATAAAATGGGTTTCAGTCCTCTTGAAAAAACACATAATTCAAATATTTTGGAGTGATTCCAGAGCATGTCAAGTGTGCTCAGAAATTCAATATATAGTCTATTGAACAATGAACTCTCTTTGAGTATATATATCTAGGGGTACTACAAAACATTAGTCAAGGAGATTGAGGTGTAGTCCCCATGCTCCCTTTGGACTTAGTTAGACTAGGTATTATAATTGTAATTACATTTTCACTCTGTTTTTCCAATTTCATCCTATATATTTCATGGGGGGCTTGGTCACATGTGATCACCCACCTAAATATGTATTTTATAATTATAACCTTAGGAGTCTTGGTTAAAGATGATCACTCTCCACCATTGTTGTACTTCTATAAATAGATATTCCAATGAAGAGTGTACCATAGGTGCACCTTGCAACAATCTCCTCTTTACTTGCATGCTCGGTTTCTTGGGTTTCTCTCTTTCTTAGATGCAATTATTCACATTGCCAATGTGTGCCCATACCAATATCATGGTCTCTTTAGCGCTTTGCAATTTCAAACTCATTGGGAGTTTTCTTGCTTGGAATTCTCCTTGAGCTTCCCACTCCAAATGGTTAGAGCAATTTCTAGGCTTGTTGATACAACCGATTCTTATATTCAGGCCATTAACAATATGCATCATATTTTTTCTCAGGTTTCCCTCGTCCTTTTTGCATATCTAATTTTTTTTTTTTCAGTTTTTATTTTTGCAATTTTTCAGAACAATTGTTTTTATTTGCAATTGGTGTAATCATTGGTCCTTTTTGCCTATTCTATTTTTTTTGATACATACTGTTGGTTTTTTGTTCATTTCACTTATTAAACCTATAGAAAGGGTCCATTCTATTGATTAAGCAAGTGTAAAGATACCATTCCGTTGATTTACCCTGCAAAGGGTCCATTCCGTTGATCAAACCCATTAGATGATTTAACGCTTGCAATTTCTTTTGCCCATGCATGTTCCATGCATGTAAACTAAAATCATTGGCCCACCTAGCAATGTGGCCCACTTGGTGTCATAGTGTAAGAACACTCTTAAAATCCTTAGCTCCTCGTCAAGCTCATGAAATATTACTTGCAATGATTCCAAATTGTTTTGATAATTGTTCATCTAGGAAAATTAAAGGAATTTGCACCTATGATTAAATCATAAATCATCAGGGACTTGGATGTTGTGTATATGTGAAGTTGTTTCTAGCCTATGCTTGACAACTACCTCATAAGGAGCTTCTCCTTCATTTGTCCTTGCAATCCATTTAGTCGCTAAAACCGTCCTTGGAGCATGGCTGTTAATTAGCCCAAGTCCTCCGTCTTCTCTATGAGGGTGTAAATGTCACTAGTAACTAACTAGTTTCCTTCCTCCTCAATTTTATCATGGAAAATGATAGAGGATATGTTTCAACTTCTTATAACCAATTCATCAAGGGAAAGATAAGTAAAAGAATCACTAGTAACTGACTAGTTGCCTTCCTCCTCAATTTTATCATGGAAAATGATAGAGTATATGTTTCAACTTCTTATAACCAATTCTTTACAACTTAAGGGAGAGGTGTTTTGCAAAGGATGATTAAAGTTATTGTAATATTTTTTTTTTTTGTTTAAAGCTTTCAAGTGTTGATTAGGTGATTTGGAGAAATGAATTAATTTAGTGGAAATTTTTATATATTTTACATTTGAATGATGTTCTTTGTTTTATAGATGATGAATCATGATGTTATTGTTTTGTGTATAATGATTTATTTTTTCTTTTAGGCTTAGGCCTTGGCACAACATTTTAATAAAAAATTTCCTAATGGTTTCTGTGAACATTACACTTATTTTACTTTGAAAGCTACTTACAAATCTAGTAATTCTCAACTCTTGGAAACTATTGATGCAGGTTTCTAGATCGATTTGAAATTTTACTTCTAGAATATTCAGTGAGATGTCAAAAGCTAATCCTGGGAAGAAACTATCAAGGAAAATGGATGTATTATCATACTTTAGAAAGCCTCAATCCAAGAATACACATTCTCTTCATGTTTCAAGCTCCTTTGAACAATATTTTTCTAAGAGATATGTTATCTCTTGTGAAAATGCATATGATATCCATATGATGGATGAAAGAATAGGTTCCTCAAGTGATCAGGGTGAGATAAATGCAGTTTCAACAGAAATTAGTGATGAAAATGTTAAATATTTTACCTTGGAAGGTGACACAAACCATTCACGAAAAAGGAAAAAAGGCCAGTGGATAGTAGGGAGAAAATTCCAAGATGATTGGGTCTCAATTTTTCCATTTATTGAAGAAATACCTCCTAAAAATAAGGATTTGTGAGAAGTTAGATGTATTTCTTGTAGTTGGAAAAGTTGCAAGTTAGTGAAATTTCAAATGAAGCTAGATACGGTACAAAAGCATGCAGGAAAGGTGTATGAAAAGAAAATTGTAAATGGTAAAGAGAAATCTATTGTCAGATGGAAATCATTGGAGGAATGTCGACATATCCAATGTGTGGAAGAATAAAAAAAATATTTAATAAGTAAGAGGAAACTTGAGACAAGTGGAGGAACCATCATATCTCAATTTGAAAATACGATGGAAAGAAGTTTGTTATCCAAGACGATACAATTGAGAAATGTATTTCACATCTTATGTAAAGGTCGTCCTATGACAGATTATCTAGATCACATGAAATTTCTATCTTTTCTTCATGTCCCAAACTTTCCATCTTCTCCTTGGTCCGTAACTAGTGGTTGGGAATGGGCAAGATATCTAGCTCAAGTAGAAAATGATGATTTGAAATAGGAGATTGCAAATGCTAGGTTTTTGGCGTTGTCTTTGGATGAGGTTACGACTATAGATAATACTTCATGGATCTGCATGAGCATTTATATGGTTAATGACCATATTAGGAATTCCTATCTACTTGGGATTAAAAAGATGAGAGAGACTTCTACAGCTAGAAATATTTATGAACTTGTTCTTAATAGTTTGAAGGAAAGTGGTATGGATCATTTATTGATTGCAAAAATGTTGGTATGTGTTGGAGCAGATGGAGCATCGGTAATGCAAGGAAAAAGGAATGGTCTTTGTGTTAGACTACAACTATCAGCTTCACCATATATGCTTAATTTTAATTGTATGGCTCATAGGATGAATCTTGCATTTAAAATAGTAAGAAAGTTTCCATCAGTTTCAAAAGTTGAAGATCTTGTACGTGAGACTCATGCATACTTTTCTCGTAGTCCCAAACGATATTTAGAGTTTCAACAATT
This sequence comes from Pinus albicaulis, assembly GCA_034641835.2. Classification (NCBI taxonomy): domain Eukaryota; kingdom Viridiplantae; phylum Streptophyta; class Pinopsida; order Pinales; family Pinaceae; genus Pinus; species Pinus albicaulis. The sequence goes on from CM076569.1 coordinate 435,764,516, forward strand.
TGCAAATGGTGTTACGGATGGAAAAAAACTACTGAAAGATGTTGATACAAGATGGATCTCATTAAATGGACCAGCTCAAAGACTATTTAGTGAGTTCAAATCTTTGGTAGGGTTGATGTATGAAAATCGCTACAATGTAGACAAAGCTCAAGATCTTCTTTTTCGACTAACTGATATAGAAACATTATTGACATTGGCTGGAATTCTTCCTATGCTACATGAAATGAATGTCCTCGTGAAAATGTCTCAAAATTGCACAATGTATATTGTCGAATACACAAATGCGAGAAAATCAGCATGCCTTGCATTGGATAATTTGTATTTGATGCCAGACTCTTTTACTGGTCCAAAGTTTACAAGTTGGACTAAGATCATCAATATAGAAAATACTGAAAAATTTTTGACGTTTGATGAAAAAGGGATATTATGTATCACAGTGCGTGGGTATATGGTCCCCTTTTATTATATTAGTAAGACGGGATGAATCACCAAAGTTTGCCCCGTGTTAAGAGACCAATTCGATAATATTGTGATTTCAGTGAGACAAAATTTGATAGAAATTGCAAGATCACTATCATCAGAGATAAGAGAACGATTTCCTCTAGATGAATTGTTGGAGGCCATGTGTGTGGTATACCCTCAATGTTGGAACAATTTTCAATGTCCAAGAAATTTAAAAGCCAATTTTCAAAAGAGATTAAAATGTTTAGTAGACCATTTTTGCAAGAAAGTCTCGATACATGGAGAACAGATTGAAGGTATTTTAGATTCATCAAAATTGTATCAATAAGGTGGACGCTTTGCTAAAACAATGTGGAAGAAATATCCTTTTTTGGAGAATCCTAATGAAAACGGTGCTATAACAAGATTATGTACTACTTTAAGTGTTAGCCAATCCCTGCAAGAAAACATATCATAATATTTCAAATTAGCATATTTGTGTCAAACCATGATTTTGGGATCAGTGGAGGATGAGAGAATGTTTAGTGCACTATCATTATTGAAGTCAAAGTTGAGGAACAAGCTTAATAAACATGTGGATACATGTTTAAGATTATATGTAACAAAGTATGACATTAACAATTTTCCATATGAAAGAGCACTAGTGCTTTGGCGATCAGATTGTGATAGAAGGGGAGAAAACAATATAACAAATTTCTCTAATGAACTTGATACAAAACATAATGTTTTGGAGGCTCATAATGATAGTACATCTGGAGAAGATCATGTTCACAATGTAGAAAATGATGACCAAGATGAGAACTGGGAAATTGAAATACCCTAGGACTCTTATTTTGGTATACATGTTCCGTTGATCATGCAAGATTACTATATGTCAAATTCAGGTAAAAATGGGTTCTATATTTTGTATTTTTCATTGTAACATTGCAGCTACATTTATTTCATGTGTGTTCTTTTAAGATCGATGTTTCATATTTAATCCTTACATTGTTTGTTTCTTATTTGTGATAGGAAATGAAGCTGGATTTGATGAGGTTGGGACCTATTTCTTTTCACATAGATAGTGTCTGACTAGTATTAAATGATAAATAACTAATTTAACAAGACTAACGCAAAGCATCAATGGGCTTATTCAAGTACATGAAACTACCTTTATGTCTAGCTCTAACATCTTGAAAAATTTTAATGGTATATATGTTGCTTGTGTTTGGGGAATTTTGCTGAGTTTCGAGTTTTAATTTTCTTGGAAAATAATTATTGATATTTGGAAAATGTGTGATTTTATATTGGTATTGGAAATGAATATGGTTTTGATCTTTGATTGGAAATGAAGTCAGATTTGATGAAGTTGGGACCTATTTATTTTCACGTAGATAGTGTCATAGTATTAAATGATAAATAACTAATTTAAGAAGTCTAACGCTAAGTAACAATGGGCTTATTCAAGTACATGAAATTGTGTTGATGTCTAGCTTTGATATCTTTGAAAATTTTAGTGGTTTGTTTGTTGCTTGTTTAGAGGATTTTGTTGAGTTTGAAATTTTTGGTTTGTTTTGGTCAAAGATATTTTTAGTCCCTTGAATTCTTATGGTTCTCATATCATGCATAGATCGATAGATCTAGTTTTATTATTACAATCATTATTGTTTTCTTTATATATTTGGTGGTTTGAGGAAAGATATTTTATTTCCTTTCACTTTGTGGCATGATTTCGACATCTTCACCTTTTAGAATATAGTAAAATATTTTTCTTATTATAAATTTTTCTTGGAAAAGAATTATTGATATTTGGAAAGGGAAATAAGCCCTGGGTAGCTAAGCGAAGAGAAAAATGGTCTATGTACTAGGTTCCTGCGCATTCATCATAGGAGAGCTATTGGCATGAGACCAACATTTCTTTTATGCAATTACACTTTTGATGCCAAGGCGGAGCTGAGTTCGCTGACTTGGGAAGAACAGTGGAAGTTGATCATAATGTTGAGATTAGAATGATGGTTTCACAAACAGCTGACCATGCCACCAATGCTGGTGGAACCAAAGGAACCACATCAGCTTATTATGATTCTTTCCAGATTTCTCAGGGTGAAACCGAGGCTGTTTTGGGAAGCATGGAAGGTAGTAGTGGTTGCCTAACATTTAGTGGTAAGGTATTATTATGTTGATTGTAGATTCCCAGAATATATTGAAATATGATGGTTACAAGAGGGTCAATTGTTTGACCTTTCTAGTGACAGTCAGATTCCTAGATATTCCTGGAATCTGCAATCCTCATAAGTTCAACAATCAATACAATAGCATGTGTTTAGTTTTAAGAGGTAACATGTTTAAATCCAAAAGAATTGAATACCCCTTCCTAAATTCACATATGTATTCCTTAATAGATTTTAATATTCAAATAACTCTTTATTATTGTAATTAACTGCAGGGAGACTTTTTTGGGTAGTTTGATTGTCTACTGGGTGTTCTATGTAAATGACTGATTGTATTCATGTCGTTTGTGTGCAGGAGTTCTTGATACGAAATGTGCACTCTCTTTAGGAATACAAAGGGCATGCAGACAATTTTATTAGCTGTCTTCTGACTGGAACACCCTATTCACATGCTCAATATACTCTAGGTGATCTCTTAGATTTTACTGGAATTGAAATATAGTACACTTTCTCTCTCTTCTTCTAAATTTAACACTATATGTTGTTGTGTAAGCAGGAGGTCTTCTTTAAACATTGTAGGATAATAATTTGCAATACGTTACATCTTCTTCCTTCTTGCTCTTGACATATGCAAAATACTTGAGCTCCTCCAAACAAGTAGTAACTTGTGGTGGGACAGTGACAGTCACTCCTCACAGCCTAAGAGCACTTGCAAAACTCTAGGTATAGATTCATAATAGCCCAATGCTTAATTTTCCTATTATTTCAAAAAGTTATTAATGTATGCAGGATCTAAATCAATTTTGTGCTGATGAAGGTTGATTACATACTCAGAGATAATCCTATGAGGATGTCATACATGGTTGGATATGGTTCCCTCTATCCAAAACGTATTCATCACAGAGCCTCTTCTCTTCCCTCCAAGGCCAATCATCCTCAACCCATTCCCTCCAAATAAGGCTTCCAATTTATGTATAGTAGTGCACCCAATCCCAACATCTTGGTGGGAGCTGTGGTGGGAGGCCCAGACAACATGGATAGGTTTATTGATGTGAGAAACAATTATGATCAATCTGAACCTTCCACCTACATTAATGCATCCTTAGTGGGTTCCCTTGCTTATTTGGCCCAGAGACTGATGTTATACTTCTGAAATTTCTTCGTGCCAAATATTTCAGGGTGAATGATGCATTCATCATGTTGGAGAATAGTGTGGCATGGAGGAAGGCATTTGGAGTTGAGAATATAGTTGAAGAGGATCTGAAATTTGATGAGATTCTGAATTCAGTGGCCTTCATGCATTGTTATGATAAAGTGGGCCACCCTGTGTGCTACATTGCTTATGGGATTTTTCGAGACAAGGAGCTCTATCAGAAGATCTTTGGAGACTATGAGAAGCTGAAGAAGTTTCTGAGATGGAGGGTCCAAATTCTGGAGAAGGGCATCAAGCTCCTTGATTTCAAGCCTAGTGGTGTCAATGCCATGATTCAAATCACAGATCTTAAGAATATGCCAAAGAGAGAATTGAGAGCTGCATCAAACCAAATTCTTGCACTTTTTCAAGATAACTACCCAGAGATGGTAGCAAGAAAGGTCTGTAACTGCTCAAAACACAATTTTTTTTACCTTTTCTGAGCTTTCCTAGAACAATCTATTTGAATGACTATAAATGATCAGAAGGATGATGTTAGATGTCCTCGTAGATCTGGTGTTTTGAGAATTTTGGCACACCAAAAATTGGAATTTCTGATGCATCTCTAGATATTTATTACTTGACATATGGTTTCTAGTTTCAAATGGTGTCAAATTACATATATCTTCAGTCTAGGTTGAAAAAGGCTAAAAGTTACAATATATTTTTTTATAGAGAGGTTCCTTTTATATAGGGATATAATAGAGATCTTTAGGCAGATCTGGTTTTATATATTTTGTATTAAAAAATACAATAGTTTCCCACAAAATATTTGAGTATGGACATTCAATTATTAGTTACTCGTATTGTGAAAATGAAATAGATTATAGTATTCCTACGAAACATTATGTATAATGAGTACATGGAAATTTTCTTTCCTTTGCCTTTCTCCCTTTCGAAAGGCTTCAAAAAACATGTCCAGATGGGCTACACTATAAGGAATGGTCTTCCTCTGGCTCAGGTGCATGAAGGATATCTACTTCATCAAAATCACTCGAGGCTTCCACTGGGCCTCTGTCTTTCTGAGGTTCCTACCATTTTTGTGTCAGAGCATGAGACCACAACTAGAATGGAAACCTGGTCAATGGTTAAACACTATGTCAATCTTACCAGTGAAATGACAATAAGCTACTATTTCTGGTGCCTATGTCCTCCAATTTTTATTTTATTTTTCCTTATTGATTAAGAGAGTCTATGCAATGCTGACAGGTATGAGGAGTTAACAAGTATTTGTGTGGTTTTTCAGTAAGTGAAAAACACTTCTCTCAAACTTTCCTTGTACTAGCGCATTTCCAGTTTTGTTTCTTAAATCATAGTATTTTTAATCACAGTGGGCCTTTGTGACCTTTTAAGTTCAGCCTCATTGTCATTTTCACCCAGAATTACATGGTTTAGAGATGGAGGAGCGTATATAGTAATTTATTTGTATGGTCACAATCTACCCTCAAGGGTTCGTTTTTCATGGTCAACGTAATGGTCACTGTTTTTGTTTCAAAGGGAAACCTCATGGGAAACCCAAGGATGCTTCATCACATTTGAAGATGGTATCTAGATTCGCAAATAAGCCCATTGGCATAGATTAGTGCACCTTACCCAGCGGGGTTTAACAAGGCACCTGCTAGTATGGAACTAAACAAATTCTTAGCAATATGGTGACAACCAGTTGAGATATAACCCCTTGTGTTAAGGTAGCCTCCACTGTCACATAATACAATGAGGGAATTAGGCTTTTCACAAGAAACTTATGAAGGAAACCCTTTCTTTCTATCTTATTGTTTCAAATGGAAATCTCTTTCTATCTTATTGTTTCAAATGGAAATATCATGGGAAACCCAAGGATGCTTCATCACATTTGAAGATGGTATCCAGATTCCCAAATAAGCCCATTGGCATAGATTAGTGCACCTTATCCAACGAGGTTTAACAAGGCACCTGCTAGTATGGAACTAAAAAAATTCTCAGCAATATGGTGACAACTAGTTGAGATATAATCCCTTGTGTTAAGGTATCCTCCACTGTCACATAATACAGTGAGGAAATTAGGATTTTCACAAGAAACTTATGGAGGAAACCCTTTCTTTCTATCTTATCCCAAAAATTTGAAGAAAATGAAATCACTCTATGAATGAAGTATAGTAATGGACTATTTTATCTTTCTAGGACTTAAATTCCAATCTCATCAATTGTAGACTACAGATCCTCAAATGTACTACCTTTGGGTTGTGACTTCTGACTTTTGTTGCCTCTGCCAAAATTCAAAATGATCCGATTTCAAGTACAATGTTGAAGAATTTCTCCAATCTTGCTAATTGTCAAGTATTCCATATGTAATTAAGTCTTTTTGCTATATTCAATTTGCAAGTGTGGGATTTTGTTGGGCCCTATAAGGGCGAGGATATTATACTCAGTTTATCAAATAGACAAATCACCTCTTAATTAGTATTCTCTCTATTTTTCAGGTGTTCATCAATGTCCCATAGTATTTCAGTGCACTGTACTCCATGTTGAGCCCTTTCTTGACACAACGTACCAAGAGAAAATTTGAAGTTGCATGTGAAGGAAAAGTCACAGAGACCTTTTACAAGTATGTGAAATTCCTTCTCTGATGTAGTGAAAATATGCTCAACCTCAATTGAAGACTCTGATTATATATGATAGAATGAAGGATATATTCAATGAAAATTTCCTAGAAACTTATTTAATACTTGATTTTACTTGCAGATTTATATTTCCATAGAATGTGCCTATACATTATGGGGGACTTATTAGGACCAAAGATGTAGATTTTGGAACTCACAATCCTGCAGTATAGTTCTCCATTAGAGCTGGGGAGAAAATTAATCTTGAGATCGAGGGAGTGGAGGTAATGTATGTCAAAATTGCTCAAGTTTGCAGATTTTGTGTCAATTCCTGCATTAAAATTTAGCTCTTTCACCTCAATTTTGTTTCCAATAAGCCAAATAAGCCCATTGACGATTCAAACATAGATGGCCTCATCGTGGACAATTTTAAATTCAATTATGAGCCCATTTTCAGATCTGCTTTGAGCGGTGCCCAATTGATCGAGATTGAAATTAACATAAATGATGATAGGGTGTTGAAGGTTCATACAGTACATGAATTTGGTGAAGCCCTCAGGCTTGTAGAGAAAAAGCTTATAGTGGTGGAATATGCAACAAGTCACAACTATTACAACAAAAGAATATACCTATTCATGGCTAACCTCAGTAGGATTTTCCCAGAAGTGAGATTCATTCTAGTAATTGGAGATGAGTCTGAACAGAATAACGAGCTCTGTGCAAGAAAGAAAAATGAAAAAAAACAACATGACATATGTCCCCCTTTTAGCTTTTACAATAGCATGTTGAAGATTCATGAAGAAGAAGTCATTGGCCCAAACTAGTTGGAGGGTGATGTCCTCTACTATGGTGACAATGATGCTCCTATTCATCAGCTCCATAATAGGCAAGATGTGGAAGCATTGCCCAAAGAACATAAAAAGGACCACAATTTGGTTGTTCTAGATGTTAGACTGAAGAATTGCAAGCCTTGTGTCAAATTTTACCCAATTGTAGGCAGGCTTACGAAGAGAATGACTTACAATGTGGTTTTTTGCAAGAATGAATGGAGATGAGAATGAAGAATGCATGGAGCTTCTGGGACAGATGAATGTCACAGAAGTGCCCACTTTCATTTTTATCTGGGACTACAAGATCCATGGAAGGTATGTGGGTTCTGGCAGAGGTGAGCTTATTGGATAAATTCTAAGGTATCAAGGAATCAGAGTTACTTAATAGTTACTTTCTGGGCTCTGTGATTATGAAAATGGCTATGGATTCTTGTTTACATTCTTGGCCAAGGCAAATATTTATAGGAAGGATATAGATTCTTTGTGATATCAGAGCCAAAGTGGATATGCTTGTCAACCTTATCTAGGGAGGGAAAACCCTATCTCCATGATGCACTATTCTCTATATTCATGTTTATTGATTAGTAATGGAACATCATGATTGAAATTTAAATGAATGATTTCACTCCTTATATGTATAGAATTTAAATGGAGACAAAGAACTAAAAGGAAAATTGAAATATTTTATGTGTACTCTTACAAGGACTTGAAATGAGAACTGTAATTCAAATTTTCTCATTAATGGTTTATAAACTGAGGCTAGTTCTTGTAAGTCTGTCATTTGGCATGGCACATTGTAGCAGAGATTTACTGTTTACAGATGACTTATATTTACAAATGAAAAAGAATTCTTAGCTCAACATTTTTTCTTATTGGTCAAACTAAAGTAAATATTTTACTTCAAAGTTCAGTGTTTTACAATAATTTAGCAGAGCTCTAGCATCAGGACCTCACCTACCTGAGCAAAGAGCTAGTTACTTTCTAGGCTCTCTAATTATGAAAATGGCTCTGGATTCTTGTTTAAATTCTCGGCCAAGATGAATATTTATAGGAAGGATATAGATTCTTTGTGATATCAGAGCCAAAGTGAAGATGCTTGTCAACCTTATCTAGGGAGGGAAAACCCTATCTCCATGATACACTATTCTTTATATTCATGTTTATTGATTAGTAATGGAACATCATGATTGAAAGTTAAATGAAGGATTTCACTCCTTATATGTATAGAATTTAAATGGAGACAAATAACTAAAAGGAAAATTGCAATATTTTATGTGTACCCTTACAAGGACTTGAAATAAGAACTGTAATTCAAATTTTCTCATTAATGGTTTATAAACTGACGTTAGCTGCTTGTAAGTCTGTCTTTTGGCATGGCACATTGTAGTAGAGATTTACTGTTTACAGATTAATTATATTTACAAATGAAAAAGGATGCTTAACTCAACATGTTTTCTTGTTGGTCAAACTAAAGTAAATATTTTACTTCAAAGTTCAGTGTTTTATAATAATTTAGTAGAGCGCTAGCATCAAGACCTCACCTACTTGAGAAAAGAGCTAGTTACTTTCTGGGCTCTCTGATTATGAAAATGGCTATGGATTCTCGTTTACATTCTCAGCCCAGACGAATATTTATAGGAAGGATATAGATTCTTTGTGATATCAGAGCCAAAGTGGAGATGCTTGTCAACTTTATCTAGGGAGGGAAACCCCTATCTCCATGATGCACTATTCTCTATATTCATGTTTATTTATTATTAATGGAACATCATGATTGAAAGTTAAATGAAGGATTTCACTCCTTATATGTATAGAATTTAAATGGAGTCAAAGAACTAAAAGGAAAATTACAATCTTTTATGTGTACTCTTACAAGGACTTGAAATGAGAACTCTAATTCAAATTTTCTCATTAATGGTTTATAAAGTGAGGCTAGCTGCTTTTAAGTCTGTCTTTTGGCATGGCACATTGTAGCAGAGATTTACTGTTTACAGATGACTTATATTTCCAAATGAAAAAGAATGCTTAGCTCAACATGTTTTCTTGTTGGTCAAACTAAAGTAAATATTTTACTTCAAAGTTCAATGTTTTACAATAATTTAGCAGAGCTCTAGCATCAGGACCTCACCTACTTGAGTAAAGAGCTAGTTACTTTTTGGGCTCTCTAATTATGAAAATGGCTATGGATTCTTGTTTACATTCTCGACCAAGACAAATATTTATAGGAAGGATATAGATTTTGTGTGATATCAGAGCCAAAGTGGAGATGCTTGTCAACCTTATCTAGGGAGGGAAAACCCTATCTCCATGATGCACTATTCTCTATATACATGTTTATTGATTAGTAATGGAGATGATTGAAACTTAAATGAAGAATTTCACTCCTTGTATGTATAGAATGTAAATGGAGACAAAGAACTAAAAGTAAAATTGCAATATTTTATGTGTACTCTTACAAGGACTTGAAATGAGAACTGTAATTCAAATTTTCTCATTAATGGTTTATAAACTGAGGCTAGCTGCATGTAAGTCTATCTTTTGGCATGGAACATTGTAGCAGAGATTTACTGTTTACAGATGACTTATATTTCCAAATGAAAAGGATGCTTAGCTCAACATGTTTTCTTGTTGGTCAAAATAAAGTAAAATATTTTACTTCAAAGTTTAGTGTTTTACAATAATTTAGCAGAGCTCTAGCATCAGGACCTCACCCACCTGAACAAAGAGCTAGTTACTTTCTGGGCTCTCTAATTATGAAAATGGCTATGGATTCTTGTTTACATTCTCAGCCAAGACGAAAATTTATAGGAAGGATATAGATTCTGTGTGATATCAGAGCCAAAGTGGAGATGCTTGTCAACCTTATCTAGGGAGGGAAAACCCTATCTCCATGATGCACTATTCTATATATACATGTTTATTGATTAGTAATGGAACATCAGATGATTGAAAGTTAAACGAAGAATTTCACTCCTTGTATGTATAGAATGTAAATGGAGGAAAAGAACTAAAAGGAAAATTGCAATCTTTTATGTGTACTCTTACAAGGACTTGAAATGAGAACAGTAATTCAAATTTTCTCAATAATGGTTTATAAACTGAGGCTAGCTGCTTGTAAGCCTGTCTTTTGGCATAACACATTGTAGTAGAGATTTACTGTATACTGGAGGTTATCTCAAAATTTATTTAAGGTACCATGGATCTAAATTTCTTATGAACTTTCAACACTATAACAAACTTTGGTTCAAATTGTTGATCAATTCTCACTTGGTTAGGTTTATAGATGTTAATGAAAATTTTGTGTGCATGCATGAGAGTTTGGTGCAAATGCACAATGTTGTGTAGCATTAGTGTGATAAATATGGGATAGTTCAAAGCATAGTTTTGAAGATTAGTCTAAGTTGACTCGTACGTAATCAACTCAGTTGAGTTGATTGTTGGTTGAACGATTAATTGTTGGTTTAATGGACAGAAGATCTTGCAGGCCCAAATACCAAAGGGAAAAATGGAGCCCATCATGGGGTTCTCTTTGTAATTCTCCACCATTGCTACCTTCCATGCTTCCTCAAACTCCTCTCCAACCTCAATAGCAGTGCTAGTAGTAGCATGAGCAACAACACTACACTTAGCAGAACTAGAAGAACGCGTTTTCCAAATTGCACGAGAACTACTTCCCTCACGAGTCACCATGTGCCATGCTTGGTCTTGGTGGTTCGCTTCCTTCAAATCCTGGTTCAACTACCATATCTTCATTGGAACCAACACCCTGAACTCCACTAGACAACGATTCACCATTTTTTACTAGTGATTCGCCATTTGTAATCATGATTTGCCATGATTTTACAAGATAATATAATCTTGTGAGAGATTCGCCAAAAAAATATATATATACATATTATATTATTAATAAAATCGCCTTCCAGTTTTCCTATGTATCATGGGGATTCACCCATTTATTATACATATAAATTTAGGGGGGTTCTTAAAATTTTCCCTAGGCTTATCTCTACTTATTGAATGATTACGGCGGAATCCATTTAATTTTATTGCCATCGTACATATAGGATGAATGCATTTTATTTGGTAGTACAAGTGTTTATTACCTCCTGACCTCCGTGCCACTTTGTTGAGTTTGCACTGACATCTGTTGGTTTTGTCACCGTTGGATCTCTTCCAAGATTGACGATGGTCATACTTCTATTCTGAGATTAGGGAAGTCGACCTACCCACAACCATAACTACTATTGCTCATTTTCTCTGTGGTTGTGGTCCGCTGCTCCGCCACTCTGCGGCTCTAGGCCCTTCGATGCTCCATTACCACTACCCTCTAGCATGCTTCGACTAGAGTTTTGCTTTGGCAACACTTCTAAACGACAGGTAATATCTATAGTCTTGTTATCCTTTTGCAATGCTTGCTAGTGTTGAAGGGTTACTGGTCTTTGCATTTATTCCTGCATCCGCTCCTAGATATGATATGGAGTTTTTGTTTGGTTCTGCAGGTTTTTCTTCCTGCCTTGCCTTACCTCCTTGTCGCACAGCTGAGTTTTCTTTGTTGAATATTATCTGTTAGATGAGTTCTCATCACCCACGCTATGCAGGCTTTTACCGAGGCGAGACCATAGTGTCGCTGAGGGTTTCAACTTGGAAGGCTCAGTGCCTTCACACAGGTAATCACCCAGGTTTAACATATTTACCAATGCTTCTTTTTAAGATTATAAATTCTCTCTGTAAGGTTGAACCCCAATTGTTGTGGTTTTACTTGGGGGTTTCAGGTTATGGTTTCTGGGTTCTTCGGTCTTTTACCTAGGTATCATCACCCTCTTTTTAGGGTTTCTTAATTCTTTTATTACATGTGACCGCATATTTATTAGTTTTCTAATATTAACATATTGTTGTTGGGTTGCAGGTAAATATGAACTCCATCCTCTTGTCTCCATTCTTCAACACACTGCTCTTTGGTACCGGCTCTGTCTTTTTCATGACCAAAAATTTCTTGTTGCACAGGTACTACGGTCCCTAGGTTTATTTATTTGAGAATAGATGTTATAATCTCTAGAAAATTCTAGGTTTTAAACCTTGGGTAGCTATAACGTGTTCTTGCTACAGAGACCTTATGGATCTATCTCTTTCTTCTCGGAATTTTCGGTGTAATATCTATCAACAATAGGAAATTGGATTAAGTTAATCAGTTGTACAATTTTTCATATATATATATATATATATATATATATATATATATTCTTACATGCATGAAAACTTCCGTGTTGACCTAGATTTTCTTGGTAGTTTATAGCCAGTTCCAGTTTTGGCTTAAGTGTGTTTTCTAGCTAAACAACTGTTTTATGACCAACAGGGTCTCTCAGTAACATAGGTTTTTAAGATTGATATTTGCAATATAATTCACGCTTGCTTTTCGTTTATATGACTTATTTAAGATTTATTTGGTATTAGGAATTTAGAAAATTATCTGGCTTCATAGCACAATTTCTGTGTATAGGTCTTACTTCTCTATTAAGCAGTCTTTAATTCTAGTACTGGAATTGTCATTCTCTCTGTGTTTCCAATTCCGACCTTACATTCTGTTTTATATGCTGGTTTAATTAAAGAATTCTTGATTTGTGGAATAAGGAAATAATTTTTAAATGAATACCTTTATCTTTCATTTTACAGGATTTCTTTCTTTACAGTTAATACAGTTTTGAATATTCTCCTAGTTACATAAATATGTTATTTGCACTTCTGTATGGAGTAAATATTATAGAAACTATGAAACCGAGTTATATGTTATTTTCTGAGTAATGTTTTCATAAATTTATACTGCTTCTACGATTGATGTCCGAACCATTAAGGTTCAGGGTTACCCATGGTACCCTAGTCTGAGTTTAGAATGAATATAAAAAAGAGACAACAGGTTTTTTCCAGAGTGTCTTCTCTGGACTAAACCGACATTTTCTTCGACCTTACATATCTGTAATTTTCACATACATACTTCCTAATCATTTCCTTAGACGGTTTACCCTACACAATATAGTTTTACTCTTTCGATAAGCATAATATTTTTAGACTACTATCATATTATTACATATCTGAGTATGTTCATATAGTCACTACTTCTATGATAATACCTGTAAGTAATTATCCTTAATAGGAGACATAAAAAGTTCATTTACTAATTTTGTATGCATATACATCAAATTTACAGAAGCATCTGTTTAAGCAAATAAATTGGAGCCAGATTTCTAAATCTTTCTTTTCACTTAGACCAGATTACTTATCTCACTTAGAGATTCTAATGATAACGATGATGATCCTCCCAACCTTGAGAGAGGGTATTACATCCTCGTCTCCCCCGTGCTCCGCACCAGAGTAGGGCTTATCTAGAAGTAGTTCTGGTTAAGACCTCAAGACCTCTAGTCCAGTCTTACCTTCTAGATTTAGGATTGCTGAGTTTCCACTGGTTCAACCAGCTCTAGACTTACTCTCATCCTCAAGCCTTCTAGCTTTTCTTCCAAGGTCACAGAACCCCTTTTCCTCATTGGGATTTTCCTTTTATCCTTAGAGGAAAAGGTAATTGTCCTTAATTGCTTTTGCCTAACTACTCTGGAATCTTGGAATACTTTATCATCAGTCTTTATGGAAAAGATTCCATAATTTATTTCTTTATTCAAAACACAAATAACAATGTTCATTTTTCAGATTAAATTTTTCCATGTTAACCTTAATAAAAAGAAAACTTAAATGCATAATCCTCTTTTAACAAAAATAAACAAAAATATTTTTGGGAAAAAATCCACCTGTTACAAATATATTAAACATGTTGAATATGTAGTCCTACCAAACTTTAAAAAATTAAAAATTTACTAAAAATTGTATTACTGAAAAAATAAATATATTTACAATTTTTTTCGTTTACCACTCAGTAAAATCTTAAATTTAAATTAAGTTAAACTAGCAAGTGCACCATGAGGTTCAAAGGAATGCCAAAAGGTGGAGCAAGGACTATGGAAGGGAAGTGTCTTGGTGTGCTACATGTGGGACATAATGAATGTTAACAGAAGGTGTGGAGAAGCTGACATTGCAGGGAAATAGTATGAAAAGGAAAAGTTTTTGACGATATGGAATATTGGATTTTAAACTATGAAACATATTTTTTTTGTGTCATCCCTAGCCACTCAATATGAACTGTGTATGTAAATATGAATATGTCTTGAATTTGTGTCTATGTAAATATGAAAATGAATTTGGAATAAAATTATACAAGTATGAGGATCATAATTGGACATAACTAATGAGTGATGGATATATAATGTTTTGTTGCAGGGTTTGCATTGAGTGCATGCACATGGAAACAACATGATTAAACAAAAAGTTCTCCCAAGTCAAAAAGATATCGAATATTAAACCTATCAAATTGGAGGAGTAGGCTCCACATCAATACATGGTAACTCCACTTTCAATTTAGGAGGAATTTATGCTTTGAGCTCCAATGAATGAAATTTCCTTACCCATAAATGTTAGAGGTGCAACACTAATATAGAAACTATTGAATGGATTTGTCATTGATGCCAACATTATTTCTTGAACACTCTTAATATATGTCATGATTACATCAGTGGAAAGCTTCAATGGAGTTTTCCATGGACAAGTAGCCTTGGAAGAACACTCTTAATATATGTCATGATTACATAAGTGGAAAACTTCAATGGAGTTTTCCATGGAAAAGTAGCCCTGGAAGGATGGCAGGAAACCATAGTAGCCCCACATTTGTTGAAGGTTTTGAGGCTAAAGATTAGTGAATTTAATCTCAAGCTCATTGTTTGTGGATGCTCCTCATCGTGTCGATTCTGATGGTGTATATCACGTCTTGTAACTCCTCATGATTGAGGAAATATTGGCATTTAAAGTTTATGCCCCATCTTGCGATCTAAAAACCTAACATAAAGATGATGTGGAAACTCACCATTTGATGTATAAATAAGTGTTCTATTAAATCAAAATGATTTAGGTTACTATGATTATGGTTTTTGAGTTAAAAAAAATGAAAGCGTATGTATGGTGACGC
Source organism: Pinus albicaulis (assembly GCA_034641835.2). Taxonomy (NCBI): domain Eukaryota; kingdom Viridiplantae; phylum Streptophyta; class Pinopsida; order Pinales; family Pinaceae; genus Pinus; species Pinus albicaulis. Next base: position 435,779,791 of record CM076569.1, read on the forward strand.
CGACATTGAATTAGAATGAATGTTCAAAACGTTGGTCCACTTTGTTGTCAAACATTTTCATCCAAAAAAATTCTCACAAGCCCAACCACTTTGATGTGCTAAAACTTGATGTACGTTCCAGTCACAAAAAAGAGATCCAAAGTATCTGTAATTATCGTTGTAAAAAGCCACATGCGAAAGGGATACTTATGCTAAATCCATGAGAACTTTTCCTCTTCTCGATCTTGAAGAAGATTTTTCGCTTTTTAAAGAGATCAGTGAAACAAGATTTAAATTAAAGAATGAACCTCGATCACTTTGCACTTTCAATATTTATTTATATCATTCTTTGTGTAAAGAAAAATTCATGACATTCCTCAAGACAACACGCTTCAACTCCCTTCCATACACTTAATTAATCACCCATAACACTAATTCTTACAACAATTTTCACAATTGTGTCGATTTACATCGAAAAAAAACACACTAGACAGCCAGAGAACCATAAGTTAATAAATATTACGGTAGTATTTGAAAAATTTTTGTTGATAAATTTTTATAGCAGAAACTGTGTCATGAGTGGATAGTTTAAGCATCAAAGTTTAAAGTTATCTCACCCAAAGGCAACTGCCCTTGCTAATCTCAAATGAGATGGATTGGATCCGAAAATGCCAAACGAAATATGTGTGTAGTGAGATTGTAGAAGATGGGAATAATCATAATTTAATGTACTTTGGAATTTGGTTGTAGTTTGAGTGGGTACTTCTCGGTACTTTTCTTCATCAAAAGCCACAAATTAGAGCTGAGGGCCCCTGACAAAATTTCCCATTTAATTTTCTTTCCAGAGCTGCCATGAATGCTCAGGCCTGATTTTCCATCTTGATCTGCCTCCATGCTGATGCTTGATGATGGTTGTGGTGATCCATCTGATTGAGACTGAGACGACGATTCCACTTGGTTTTTGGTATAAGAAGTGCAATATTCCTGCAGGGAATTCCCATCAATGGCAGGTAGGCGTTGGCGATTGTAGCGAGCTGCATGTGATTGAGAGGCAATGTTAGGTAATGCATTGTAGAGATCGGGAGCTGCATGGCCATGGTGGGCTGCATACTCTGGCAAAACCCAAATACCACCGAGAACCACTAATTGAGAAGCTTGCGTCACTGTTCCCATGGCTTGAGGGTAGCTTTAACTTCCACGGATCCTTTTATATCCAGTCCTACACGGTTATAAGGTTATATTGTGGATGGCTGTAAATATAAATTTTCATCTATAAATCTAGGGAAGAGAAAGAACTCACAAAAAACAAGGTAAAGCTTGTGAGTAGCTGTTAATATCCTCTTCAATCCACTAAATCAGGGATAGGGCAAACTAGCTTCCTCCTTTTAAATGTTTATGTGCAAGAGGATAAATAACATTTATCTTTGGGAAAAAAAAAAAAATCAAAAAGAAAGTACCAGCAAATGAAGAATAATATGATCACCCACGTGCGAGATCTGGCGGGTTTGAGAATCCTTCCGCAGCATAGGTACCTGGTGAAGGCTAGGACAAAAGCCTGGCTCACCAGAAGAAACAGAAACTCCCCAACTCCATATTAAGTAGAGATGTCTGAAAACAGGGCATTGATCCCATTTCTCACGAGGGGAAATGATATGGACCTTGCTTAACCCAGATAGAGGGCACAACGAGCGCTTGACGAGGCTAAGAAGCCTACCCTTTATAATGGACAAATGCAAGGGGAACAAAGCATGGAACGTAATCAAATCACCATGTATTTCTTTTTTGAACTTGGTATAAACCCATTTCTGCTCGTGGCTTTTATTGCTGCATCTCTCCCACCGTATAGATGCCTCACTGAAACCATCGATTAGGGAAAAAAGCAGAATGAGTGAACCATCTATATAAGGGTTTAGCATATCTCCCAATTACTATTTTCTATAGCAATAACTAACCTCTCACTATAGTAATAATGGCCTTATCTATATTGATTTGGGGCCATATTAAGTGGTTGCATGTGGAATAAATCGAGCGACACTTATCGAAATTGGGATGACTATAATAGTTCCTCAATAAATATCATTTTCTGCAGGCACTTCGGGAGCAGTCATAGCCTCAGTTGTCCTAGGTTCTGTAGAAGGAACTTTAGCATTGGTAGTTGTAGTTAGCTTAGTCATGTATATGATATTGGGGGTATCCCCCATTTACCCTTTATATCCAGCCTTAAGCCTGTTCCAGATTCAGTTCCCGGTGAAAGAATTTCGGGTTTTAGGTTCTTCCCAATCTAGGACACATGCTCATGGGACACCTTCCATAAACACTTTATTCCACGTTGGGCTTACGATGGTACATACCAGCGAAGATAGCAAAACATCTTCCTTTACTCGGAGGGGTCACCAGGAGAGGTGGCTTCATTATAGTATTGTATCTTGCGCCTAGGTTAGGGTGAAATTCTCTCTCGATCCCCTAGTTCATTTACTTGCTCTCTTGATACCCATTGAAACCAATCTACTATGGTCTTGCTGTTGCGCGTCCCAACCCCATGATTTTTAGTTCGGCTATGGCGAATAGGAAAATCGATTTGATCAAAAAAATATAATAGATCCATAGTAATGGGGTTTGATGGGGATATACCCTGACCCAGAGTGGTTTCGTCGAGATGACGTGGGGGCTTGTAGTCAACACGACAAAAAATATTAACCAACATAATACAAAAAAAAGTCTCTAAACAAATGCGGAGTTACTATGGTAAAACAACATTGGAAACACGAGAAACATTACGGGCATTAGCACATCTATGATACACGAGGACTACGTAGACACTGAGAAAGAGACCAAAAACACTATGCCTTTGGCTTACAGGAAGAAAAGACATTACCCGGATGGATAAATAGGAACAGAACCACAAAACACTACTTGGTTCCTCTATTCCTCCGGCTTGGAAGTTGGCACAATAGAGAGGAGTGGTCACATGTTAATAGGGTCCTAACAAATAGTGTTTAGTCCCACCCGACCAAACTTTCAGGAAAGTGAGCACTTTGGGATTAATACATATATAAAGAAAGTACCAAAAAATGAATAATAATATGATCGCCGACCCGCGAGATCTGATGAGTTTGAGAATGCTTCCATAGCACAGGAACCTAGTATAGACTACGAAAAAAGCCTAGCTCACATGAAGAAACAGAGACACCCCGACTCCATAGCAAGTAGAGATGTATGAATTATACATGTAGTATGGTGAAGGTCGTCGTCGTGTTGATGCCATAACCATACCTGTACAAATCTCCATATCCAAACAAGCCCTGCATGCCTGATCTCCATTGTAAAGAACGCTATTGAGTGCTGCCGTGTTGACGCCATAGCTTTTCCTGTACAAATATCCATATCCATATGCACCTACTTCAAGATATGCATAAATGACTACTTTGGCCTTCTGTTGGGGATTGTGCTCGTTCTCTCAGATTGCAATCTCTCTTTAATAGAAAATCAAGAGAAACAATCCATACAATTAGAACTCGAGTAATTTTTTGATATAAACAGCTGCTTTAACCATCAATTGGAAATTGTGCTCGTTTTTCAAGATTACAGTCTCTCTGTTTATTCCAGAAAATCAACTCAGACACACGATTAATCCCCTCTTCAATTTCCCTTTGGTTAAACAAATCTCGTGCTCGAATTGGAGGTATACGTAGAAGTATTCACTCCCGTGCTCGAATTGGAGGTATACGTAGAAGTATTTTCTCTCTCCATGATTGAATCGGTGTGGATCTCTTTATCTCACGCTCCAGCATTTTGTCCTAGCAATCCTAGCCATACCTTGATTGGGAATACAAGTGAAATTCTAGATGCTACTTCTGGTGACCGCATTCTCTTCCCTATGAAATCGAGACTGCCCAAGGCTCTCATCTTCCAGTCATCTGTAAATCGATGGGACCCTTCGAAAAACCCTCCCTCCACAAAATAGAAGCGTTGGCCGCTTGTTCTCGTATGGGCGATAGAGAAGTATAGAATTCATTAATACGAAACAAATATGTGTAAGGAATTCATTAATATGAAACAGAGATGTGTAAGATGTGTAAAGACTTTATTTGAAAGATGAACAATTTTTATTGGTTGGAGGAATAACCAAATGTAAAACTCTAATTGGTTGGAAGGGTGATAGGAAAAGATTCTCATTGGCTGGGGTGAACATTGTTTTCTCACCCCAAGCCAGCAAAGAAGACGCTTCCAGCATAATTACCATAAACCTACATGCATTCCAGCCATGGTAGGGAATATTACCATAAACCTACATTCATTCCTGCCATAGCAGGGTAGAATCCTGCCCCTACGGTAAAACAAACATGGAAATTTATAACAGATAGATGTAGACTCTAGAGTAAAAAAAGAATGGAATGATCACTAAACACTAAGTCTAATGAGCTCTGGATTTCCTGATCAAACCAAAGTTGTTGCAAATATTTTTTTTCTTTCATAAATGGTACTTTATTTCATCGATTTATAGAATTTTCCCAATATTTTCCCAACATAATCACTCACTGTAGAATGGATGCAAGCTCTGATCCCATCATGTCTCTCTCCAATTTTTGAATGGATGGAGCAACAATTTTCATGGTGCCATCGTATACATACGGAGTGCCTCCCACCCAATTCACGTTTTTTTCTCATCGATTATTTCACAAATTCCCTACACGACTCTCCTCTACTGGTGATGGTGTCATGATAATGGTAGAATATGATCAAACCATCCATCTTGTGTTGTGTTTTCCCCATCACATTCTCAAACATGTGAACGCCAGTTGCGTACACATTTATTTCCTGCACTGCATACTTGCGATCTCTCCTTATGCATCTCTTCACGTCTATGAATAACAAATTTTCTAATCCCCATTCCCTGCACAATAAAATTATCACATTGAATTTCAAACCCCTAGAACATATTCGAATCTTTACCTCGAATTAATTGAAACTATAATGGGTCTCACTTGGAATAGGTATTGTTGGTCGAGATACTGTGTAGTTTATTTTGCAAGCAGAGCTTGTTAGACATGGAATATTTCTCAATGGTGAATTGGGTATATCCAGAGAGCTCCTGTAACACATATTGCAGTGTTTTACATCAAGGAATATAGAGATACTCATATAAATCTAATAAAAAAGTCCAATTCACCATGAATTTATACCTGTGCAAACAATCGTTCACAATTAGGAACTGATTATGGTAATACAATTCATATTATTCATGCTCTGTTGCATCCTACAATGTCACTCGACCTACCCTAATCCATGGCTCCAACACCTTTCTAACTTGGGGATGCACTCCACCAGCATCGTGAAAAACAAAGTGCGATCTAGGCCCAAATAATTTGGCATGATAAGCCATCCACTCTCTTATTCTCTATGGACTCAAGCCACCGTACAACACTGAACCACAGTAGAGATAATCATAGGGAGGAGCTTGGCCATAAACAGAGCCATTGTAAGTACCATGTTCTTCCTTCAGCGCAATGATCCTCTCTGGTTTCCCAAATTTGTTTCCATGGAGTGCGTGAAGAATCAGGTCTCCACCATTGCCACCAGTGTCCACACTCTGAGAAAATGTACAGTTGATAACCGCGACTATGTAAAATCTGCCATAGCCCCAATTTGGAAGCATTTTGTGGGCCTTTCCCTTTCTTCCAGAACACAAATTATATGGGATCCATTCGAATTCAAATCTTGGCTTCCCAAAAATGTGGATAGGCTTGCAAGCAAGCCCAACTATAGCAAACGTAGCAGGACCTCCTTTGCATGCCCCCATATGGATAAACAAGTACGTGGCAGTCCCATATGGGCGCAACACCCTCTTGTTCGGATCTTCTTCCACATGAATTAACTCAATGCCTCTCCTGGTGCTATTCATGGCTATGCTGGTATTATGAATAATACTGAGCTTTACCATATGCTTCACCTCTGTTGCTCTGAATTCAAAACTGGATGCACCCACCTTCGAATCTGCCTGAAGAAATGATCCTCCTGTAAATTTACAAGAGAAAAATTGTGTCAACGAAATGGCATAAATTCTAGCTGCTACTTCTAGTGACTACATTCTCTCCCCCGTGAAATCGACACTGCCCAAGGCTCTCATCTTCCAGTCATCTATAAATCCATGGAACTCTTCCAACAACCGTCCCTCCGCAAAATAGAAGCTCTAGTTGTCTTTTCTCATACGAGTGATAGAGAAGTACATAATTCATTAATATGAAATAAAGATGTGTAAGGAATTCATTAATACGAAACATAGATGTGTAAGATGTGTAAGGACTTCATTGGACAGATGACCAATTTTTATTGGTTGGAGGAATAACCAAATGTAAAATTCTAGTTGGTTGGAAGGGCGATAGGAAAAACTTATTGGATGGGGTGAAAAGTGTTTTCTCACCCCAAGCCAACAAAGAAGATGCCTCTGGTGTAAAAATTAAAATTGAAAACAAAAAAGTGATATCTTTCAATTATCAACCCACTACTTTGTGAATCATTTCAAAATAAATTCTGATTGATGTATAAGTAGGACTCTTTGGAAATCATTTCAAAATAAAATATAGCGAGCAGGAAACAAAAAGAACCTTCAGAATCTTTTGAAAAGAAAGGATAGGACTGAGATCTGATTTATGGATATGTTGTGTTTATTATTAGTATACAAAATTTGACACACACATCGAGAATATTTTGAAAATAAAGGATAGGACTGAGATGTGATTTATGGATATGTTGTGTTTATTATTAGTATACAAAATTTGACACACACATCGTCGAGAAGAAATGTTTTCGACTTGTTACGCATAGGCAAAGGATGAAAAATTCTTAATTATATATAAAATAGGTATAGGCTGAAATAAAAATTATGTATTAATGGATGGTATATTTGATTTATCATATTTATGGGAAATATATTTTATTTAAAGGAGAAATATTCTTTTGAGGAAGATAATATATTCGTCAAGTAGAAGTAGTTTACTACACGAGACCCAATTTTTAATTTCAATTAATATTAATATATATATATATATATATATATATATATATATATATATATATATATATATATATATATATATATATATATATATATATATATATATATATATATATACACACGCACATGTAGTCTAGCTAATATATGAAACGACGATAGTGATTCCCACTGAATCAAGGAAGCTCATTTTTCCTCAAAGCAACCACATAATTGGTAACCAATATCCAAACATCAACCATCACTCCATTTTATCTAACTAAAGGAGAGCTAAGATCCTATATGCACTATTTTCCTCTTAATCAGGGCAATCTTAAGAATGGATTCAAATACTTGGGGTTCCTCTTAAAAAATGATTATTACACAAATTTAGACTTGAAATTGCTCTGAGAAAAGATAGAAAAGGGACTCAAGATATGGAGCATGAAATTTTTATCAAGGGTGAGGCATTTAGTCTCGATTAAATCAGTGATGGAGGTCACCCGAACCTACTGTGCATGTCACTCTCTTGGATTCTGGAAGGCACCATCACCAAAATTTGGAAACTTTGCTATACATTTATTTGGGTAGAACCTCTGAACAATATGCATTCCCATGGGTCAAATGGTCTAAAATTTCCATGCCCAAAGCATGGGAAGGGTGGGGAATAAAACAACTTCGTTTTTTCTCTCAAGCATTGGTAGCCAAAGTAGGCTAGAGGATGATCTCTTCTCAATGTCTATGGACTTCAGTGGTCTACAAGAAATACATTTTTCCATTATCCATTAAGGATTGGATTCATAACCCTAACATAAAGAGACCAAACATCTCCATCATATGGAGGGCCATTACCAACTCCGTTCCCCTAATTGAAAATGAATTTTCTTGGAAAGTTGGAGTAGGCAACAACCTTAGATTGGGCACTAATCCTTGGACTGAAAATAGTGGAGCTCATCGATGTCTCGAAGGATTAATAACGTTTCTTCACTCAAAATGGATTTATACTCTAAATTAGGTGGCGAACCCCCATATGAATTCCCTTAAAGACAAAAACTGGTTTTCAGGAAAACATTTGAACCTTTTAAGACATTATAGAAAAACCCAGTCAACCTTCACCAAAACCTTGTGAGAGGCACTCATACCCATGTTTGAGGACCTTGATGAGCTAGTTTGTACCCTCTCCTCCTTGGGACATTAAAATCCAAAATAAGGATACCTAACCCTTATCTCTGATCAAGCCCCCAACCTCCTAGAGTTATGGTGGCACCACCTCTAGAAGCTCAAGTGCTTAGCGAAATCTAGATTGTTCATGTGGTGTGATTTGGAAAACAAAATACCCACATGATATTTTTTGAGTACAAGACAAAAAAAAGAGGGCCAAAATTGGTGCATCCCATGCAAATTAGTGGAGGAATCAATCAGTCACCTTTTGATCGAATGTTCCTACACCACAATCCTCTTGCATTTATTTTCTTCAAAGATGGGACATGCATGTAAGTGGGACTGACCAAATATTAAGCTAGCTTGGCAAGTGTGGGTTGCAAATGAGGGAATAAGAGACTTCATGGTTCTCCCTTTCCTATTTGGCTAGGTCACTTGGCTAGCAAGAAACAAAGTTATTTTCAATCATAATCTATCCCCTCTTGAAATCATAGCTGCTCAATCTATTTCTTTCGTGGATTTACTTCCTAAGCCCCCTTATGCTCCTCAATCCCTAGCAACATATCAACAAAAATAGGCCCTCTAGTTTCTTTGATAGGGCCACATAGGGAGATTCCAAAATATGTGGTGGTAGAGTTGTTCTACACTTAGACGAAAACCACTCTTTCAATATGAACATGGGGTTCGGAGAAGGGTCAAATAACTTAGTAGAGCTCTATGATTTAAAACTATACCGACCTTTTCTTTTGGAAAAGAAAATGACTTCTATCCAAATCTATGGGGATTCACAACTCATAGTCAACTAGACTAAAGGACTAACAAATGTTACAACCACAGAATTCAACATATGTTGAATGTTATTGCTCACCTCAAGTCAACTTTCTGATTTTTTAGTGTTTATCACATTTGTAGAGAAAACAACACATGTGTAAATGCCCTCTCTAGGGAGGCTATTCCATTGGCTTGCGAGACATGGAAATTAATAGAAAAAATTGAATATGGATCCTACTAAGTCTACCACGGGCCCTTTATTATGGATGACAACATCGACTGAAGATGCAAACCTTTTTTTTTCTTTTTTTCATTTTTTTTTACTTTTTTATTTACACTTATATTTATCATCCTCAACATCTGACATGACCATGGGGAAACTCACATAGAACAATTTTCCATTTTATGCAACACTCCATAATATCATTACTTAGGGGTATTATATTCTTATAGTTATCTCAAATATGATTTGTAATCAACGACATCATCAACAAAGCTTTATTTTTTAAATTTATTATCTATCAAATGAATATATGCATGGAATGTATTAACAAAATGTAATTTTTTTTCTAACAATAATAAAATTATGCCTTTTTTCTAGGAAAAAAAAATAGATGAAATAACTCTTTAAAAAAATATATATATATTCTGTCTAAATTGTAATAGACATGTTTGAAAATCATATATTTAATTTTTTTAATTTGAAAATATTAAGTTCCTTAATATTTTTTTAGAGTGCTAAAAATATCTATACATTCACAAATATATTTTAAATAATGAAAAAAAACAATTTTATTACAAATTATATTTTCAGCTTCCCAAAAAAACATCATAGGCTACTGAGGCGCTCTCCAGATATAAATTAGTGTATTTATTGTTGGAAAGGTAGAAGAGTAAAGGAAAAAATAACACAGATAATTCACACACAAAACACACACGAGCTGTGGCTCTTATATTAATCACATAGACTTCAATCACTCTCTCTCTGAATACGATAAACCAGACGAAGGGTATTTATCCTGACTCGCTTGACATGAACACAATTACCAAAATAGACTTGAATATCACTCACTTAACTGACTCTCTAACTCACTTACCAAATTCATCTATCACACAACTTGACTTGCTTACTTAACTAACTGTCTAACTCTTCATGTGGGAGTTAATTAACTATTTTAACACTCCCCCCTAATTACGACCGCTAAACGAAAACATAACTCATGAAATCTCAAACATGCCTATTGGTCTATGTCTCAGATAGGCTTACAACACCCAAGTTTATTTTGTGAAACTCAAACACATCTTTTGCTAATGGCTTTGTAAATATATCAACCAATTGATCACTAGATTTACAAGGCTTCAAGTGAACTTCTCCATTGCTCACAAGTTCTCTAATAAAGTGATATCTAGTATCAATATGCTCTCCCTTTTGATGAAACACACTATTATTGGATAGTGCAAACGCTTAGGTGTTGTCACAATATATTTTTGTTGATCCTTGTTATTTCTGCTTGAGTCTATCCAATACTCTTGTTAACCATACTACTTGACATGATGTTGATGTTGCTACTACATATTCTGATTCTGTTGATGATAATGTCACAATGGGATGCTTCTTAGATGCCCATGCTATCACACCTGAACCAAGATGAAAAACATAACCAGAAGTTCTCTTCCTATCATCCAAACTTCCTGCAAAATCATTATCTGTAAATCCAATCAAATCTTTCTTTTCTATACTTGCATACATTATGCCACAATCTCTAGTTCTTGTTATGTATCTCAAAATTATTTTTCCTGCACTCCAATTTGTGTCTTTTGGAGTCTCCATAAATATGGAAATCAAACTCACTCCTTGCATAATATCGGGTCTTGTAGCTATGAGATACATGAGGCTACCAATTAATCTCTTGAATATATTCGGATTGACATCTGATCCTTAATGATCCTTACTTAACTTTCTACCTATTGCAACTGGTGTAGGTACAGGTTTGCAATTATCCATCCAATTTTTTTTCAGAAAATATCTAGCATATTTATTTTGGCAAATAAAAATTCCTTTTTCAGATTTCTCAACTTCTATGCCAAGAAAATATTTCATGAGACCAAGATCTGTCATCTCAAATTCTTTCATCATGGCTGCTTTAAATTCATCTAACTCAAGATCACCTGTAAAAATCATATCATCAACATATAAGCAAACAATAAAAATATGTCCATGCTCATTTACCTTTGTGTACAAGGTAGGCTCAATGTTGCTTCTGCAAAATCCATTCTTAATCATGTAACTGTCATTTCTGTTATACCATGCTCTAGGTGCTTACTTCAGTCCATAGAGTAATTTCTTCAACCTGTAAACTTTATCTTCTTTACCTTCAACTTCATAACCAGGACGCTGCTACACATAAATTTCTTCTTCTAGAATTCCATTCTAGAAGGCTGATTTGACATCCATCTAATATAATTTCCACTTGTTCTGAGCTGATGTGGCTAGAACTTCTCTTACAGTATCTAATCTTGTTATCGGAGAAAATGTTTCCCCAAAGACTATTTCCGGTTGCTGCGAAAATCCTTTTTCTACAAGTCTTGCTTTAAATCTATCAATTTCACCAAGTTCTCATTCAACTTTGTCTCTTACACCCACTTCCCACCAATGAGGTTTTTATCCTTTGGAAAATTAACCAAATCCCTTGTATCATTCTTTTCAATAGAATCAATCACTTCATCCATGGCTTGCACCCAATTTTCATCTCTGATTTCTTCTTCAAATGAAGAAGGTTGGAATGAAAACAATGCAAAATTTGAACTAACATCCAAATCATCATAAATATCTTTCAAAATTCTCATCTTTCACTTACCATTTCTTGATTCATTACCTGATTGGATGCTTAGAGAATTCTGGTCTATTGATCTGCTTGAAGATCCATGCTATTTTCAAAATTTTGGAGTCCTTGCTGGTATGTCTTTGTTTGGTGTCTCAACTTTTGATTCTTGCTGCTCCTTTTCTACTACATCATCCTCCTCCATCAATGGTGCTTGAGCATTAATTGTTTTTTCTACAGTCACATTCCATGACTCTTGTACTTTGAACACAACATATTTGTTAATTATTGTCTTCTTGGTGACATGGTTATACAATTTGTAATATTTTGACTGCTCACTATACCCAAAAAATGTGCATTTTTCACTTTGATCATCCAATTTTCCTCTTATCTTCTTCGGCACATGTGCATAGGCTACACATCCAAAAACTCTGAGATGAGATATGTTGCGTGACATACCTGACCATGTTTCTTTCAGAACTCTATTTATCACACTCTTTGTAAGTGATTTTTTTATCACATAAACAACACATGAAACTACTTTTGCCCAATACTCATTAGACAAGTTTCTTGCTTACAACATGCTTCTTGTCATATTCATGATTGTTATGTTATTTCTCTCTGATACATGATTATACTGTTGTGTGTATCTGGTTATAAACTTCCTTCTAATTCCATGTTGTTTTCAGTACTCATGGAATGACCTTTCGAATCATATTCTCCACCACGATATGATCTTAATACCTTGATCTGTCGATCACTTTGGTTCTCTACTAAGGCTTTGAATTCTTTTAACTTTGTAAAAGTTTCATAATTCTTCTTCAAGAAGTAAATCCAAGTCTTTATGCTATTTTCATCAATAAAAGTGAGGAAGTAACAACTTCCACCAATCGACTGTGTCCTCATAGGTCCACACAAGTCTGTATGCACCAACTCAAGTGGTTTATTTGCTCTGTATGAAACTCCCTTTAGAAAAATTTCACGTTGTTTCTTTCCCAAGATGCAACACTCACAATTACTAGTAGGTTCTTTGATGGGAGGTAATCCTCTGACAATCTATTTCTGCTGTGACAATCTTAAACCAGAAAAGTGCAAGTGTCCAAACTGAAAGTGTCATAACCAATAATCATTAGAACATACAAAAGTAAAAGAACTAACCCGATCATTGTAGTTCATAATTAGAGGAGAGAGTTTGTTCCTTGTCATCTGCACCTTTGCTATCAGCTGCTTGCTTGGGGGTTTTTCATAAATAACACATTTTTTCCCCTGAAAGATAACTTTGTATCCTTTCTACGTCAATTGACCAACAATTATCAAACTATGTTTGAGATCAAGAACATAATATACCTCTGAGATTGTCTTTGTCTCCCCTTTCTTGGTCAGAATGTTGACCACTCATTTGCCATCTACATCCACAGCTTTGTCAGTCCCCAACTTTACCTCTATCTTCACAAGTTGATCCAAATTTGCAACCAAATTCTTGTTGCCTGTCATGTGGTTACTGAAACCACTATCTAATAGCCACACCTTATCATACTGTTCATGCATGTTGTTGGATGCTAGGAACATGGAGTTAGTATTCTTTGTACTAGCATTAACTCTCTGATTTCCTTGATCAACTAGCTTCTTCCTGCAATCAAGAGCATAGCGGCCAAATTTATTACAATAATAACATCTCACCTTTGATTTGTCAGATCTGTAATTATTGTTGAAGCTTCTGTTGTTGCTACTTCCACTTTCATGTTTATGCTCTTCTCGACCATCTCTCTGACCACCATATCTTCTGCCTCGTCCTCTGCCTCTCGATCTACCTCTTCCTCGACCTCTTGAAATAGAAACTTGACTTTCGAAAGTAGTTTATAAAGTGGAATCCTTATTTTTTTCTATCCTTGCCTCATGCAATAGAAGTGATCCCATAAACTCATCAACTGTCAATTTTTCCAAATCCTTAGCTTCTTCTATGGCTGCTACCACAACATCAAACTTGGTAGACAAAGATCTAAGGACCTTCTCAATCACTGTTCAATTTTTAATATCTTCACCATAAATTTTTAACTGATCTATGACAGACATGTCTCGATTGATGAAAGAATCGATGTCCTTTGCCTAGAAAATTTTAGGGGCGAATTTTCGCCCTTGGGCGAAATTAAAGGGTATTCAATTTTTATTGGGCAAATTTTTTGTATCATAGTATATTATTTCAAATCACCCCAAATTTATTTTATAAAAAAATTAGGTCTAGAGGTTAACCCACCTTATTTTAATGGAGAGGGTAAAAAAAGTAAATTTATATTTCAAATTGCCCCAAATTTATTTTATAAAAAAATTAGGTCTAGAGGTTAGCCCACCATATTTTAAGGGAGCGTTTTAAAAAAAAAATTATCCCTTTAAATTAGGAGTTACAACCTTCCATTCACCCCAATTTAAAGGAATATGTATTTATGATAGTTATTTCACCCTCCCCATTTTGTGTAAAAAGGGTTTCTTTCTTTCATTCGCTCGTATTTCATGGTATTGGGATTAATTTTGAGAAAATGACCCTCATTTTTTTGGAACAAATGGTTGTAAAATAATTATTCACCTTTATTTAAAAATGCAAGAGTTTTATTTTCATGTCTATTGAAAGAATTGAATAGTGTTTTTTTCATCTTCCAAGATGTTGCATATGTTTAGTCACAATAATATCTAATGCACGAGGGTTGTTGGCAAAGTTGTAGAATTTGAATTAAGAAGTAAAGAATTGAGCACACAGTGGTACAAGGTTGTTCGCAAAGTACTGTAATTTGAATGAAGAAGTCAGGAACCAGCGTACAATGGTACAAGTAAGTTTGTGTATTTGTTCTAGGTTGAAATTCCTCTTGCATGCTCTACCGTTTCCTTTCTTCTTCTTCTTTTTTTATTTTTTTTATTTTTATTTTTATTTTTGGGAACCATAATAATTTTTGCTTAGAAATGTAATGGGTTTTCGTAATAAAATAAGTATCATTAAATATATCTGTCCATTACATAACCTGAGAACCTCATTCAATTTTCCTTGAGATAATGAATTTTTGGTATATATAATTATAATTTTCTAATATATACTTCTCATTTTCAAATATTATTTAGATAATAAGTTTTTGATTTTCCAATCTCATTAACATAATTGATGTATGATTCTTGATTTTTAACTTCGACCCATCTTTAAGTTAAAATCTATGAGAAAATTAAAAATATTCATAAAATAAGTATCATTAATTATATGTGTCCATTATAGAACCTAAGAACTTTGTTCTCTTTTCCCTTAGATAATGAATTTTTGGTATATATAATTATAATTTTCTGATATATACATATCATTTTCAAATATTATTTAGATAATAGGTTTTTTTATTTTTCATTCTCGTTAAAATTATTGACGTCCAATTCTTGTTTTTTAACTTTAACTCATCGTTAAGTCAAAATTTATGAAAAAATTAAAAAATTTCATTCGAAGAACATGATCTCTCGTGTTCCAAAAACAATACAACCCAAATTCCATCGTCTATTTTTTTACTTACCCTTTATTTTCAATGTACACTTTATGCATATTACATTTCTACACAGAAATGATAAAGTAGTTGTTGCTATTTGAATACAAAGGTGCTGACATTTTGAAAAACTCTATTAGAAAAACCGTTTGCTGGATGACACCCTATTAAAAAAAAAATTTCACCATTATGTTTCTACCAGGAATTGATAAAGTTGTTGTCGTTATTCTTGGAATAGTAAGGTGTTGGTTGTTCAAAAAATTTGGCCGGAACATAATTGAATGGATTCTTGATGACATCTTATTAAAAAAAAATTAACCAACTATATTCAAAACAGATGTATTATTGAAATAAATATTGTTATCCAAAATTTCAAGATTGAAACTAAAGAGGTTATATTAAAATGAGAATTTAAGAAAATTAATAATAAATTTGAAACTATTTACTTCCAATAAATTTCGTTAGCAAGATGAAGATGAAGGAGATATTTTGAGAAATTCTATATGCAATCCACACCACTAGATATGCAATGCAGTTTTATTTACTGGTTTCCCATAGACATCAATGATTATCAACATCCTATTCATATATATGGTAGCCATGAAGAGGAGAGAGATTTAACATTTTGAAGACATTAAAAAAAAATGAAGACATAAAAAATTACAAGTGGTATATATATATATATATATATATATATATATATATATATATTTCAATTAGATTTATTAGGTTTCCATAGAGATTAAATCTCTTATATTCAAATTTTTTAGTCAATTTTTTCACTATAAATTTTGAAGACATTGAATCCATTTTATACATTCAAAATATAATTTAAACAATGAAAATTTACATCTAATATATATATATTAGGTTTCCAGAGAGATTAAATGTGTTGTGTTCAAAATTTTTAGTTAAAACTTTCACTATAAATAAAAAATGTGGGCTATAACGTAAAAAAAAAAAATGAATATATATATGTTATATTCTTCCTCTCAACCATAAATAAAACATTTCAATATCCATATAAACTATCATAATCTTATACCAATTTCATAGAGAAATAAAGTAATTAACAGTAATAAAAAAATGGTATACTTTTGAGTACAAGAAATTGTATAATTCTTATACTTTCTAAAAAGATTTTAGTACATGACTTAAATAACTTTTTAAAAATATTTTAGTAATGAACTAAATAATGATTTTTAATATTCATGTCCAGTAATTTATTTCAATCCACTTCATGCATATGTATATGGACAGGGTGTAAATGACAAATCATTTTAATGTTGATCATAATAATAAAAAATTCAATGTTGTAAGAGGAGTAATTAAAAGTTAAAATGTTCAAGGAGATATGTAATTTATTTAATTTTTAATATCAAATTAAAATGAAACATTTACAAATATATAATTAATAATAAAATATTCAATGTGACTCATAAATAAAATATTTTAATTTAGAGGGTTAATTAATATTGAAATGTATTAAAAAATATATTAATAACAGAAAAATAATTTTATTGTGGAAAATATAATCCATAGATAAAATATTTCAAGAAAAGCATTTAAATGTGCATGTATTTATATGATTAAACAAAACTATATATGCAATATTGTTTATGGCTAAATCATTTTAAGTAGTCTCATTGTGACCCTTTTTTAAGAATATCTTTTGGTCAATTTTGTTTCAAGTCTAGTAAATGTGTTCAAATTTCAAGTTTAAACTATGTAGTTTACAAAATCCAAGTTCTCAAGTAAATTTTGATGACATTGACTCCATTGTTTACATTCAAATATATAGTTTAATGAATGAAAAATTACATGTGGTGTGTGTGTTACAAATTATCTATATCTATATCTATATATTACAGATATATTAGGTTTCCAAAGGGATTAAATATGTTGTGTGCAAATGTTTTAGTCAAAATTTTCACTGAAAAAGAGGTTTTCCTTGGAGCTACAAGACATTCTTTCTCCCTTGAAAATATCGTATATATTCCCTCTTCCAGATTGAAATCCAACCTAAACCAATAAAAACATGTACTTGTACATCGATTTGATCATGTGTGCACAAATTTGTTGTTAGTGCAAGTACTGTAGTTAAGTTTATAGTTAAAGAATTGATCCTCATATCCCATGGATGAAAACATACATGCAAAAAAAAAGAGCATCATGATTTCTCTCAATAAGAATTTGAGGTGTTGTACATATGTACTTTGATCTAAAATGCTCAAGAAGCACTTCCATAAAACAAAATATTCATGGATAGCCTAGTTTTCAAAACCATGGGGCATAAAGGAACTATGTCTTTTGGAATTTTCCCTTATACAATTATATTTTATATCTAATTTTTTTTTTAAATTAGTTTTAATCAAAACAATTATTGGAAATATCCTATATTTATTTTAAGTCTAGTTTGGAACATAACAAGTTAGTTCTTATTTTAATCAAAAAAATATTACAAGGTGAATGAGTATGATTAAGTAAACGGGGCATAATATATACCTCCAGTTTCATGCATAACATTAGAAAATAAATCAAATGTTCCAAAACATTAGAAAAGAAATCATATGTTCCATCCACAATTCATTATTCCCTAATGGTATTCTATAACCATAATATTGATTCACATAGCATATTCATCACAAGCTATAACACTATGTATGTTTACTGTCACACTCACATCAAAAAATAAATAGAGGTAATGATACTTAGTAAAAATGTTGTAGCCTTATATAAAATTATATTTATAATTTTACATTGGCACATGTGACATTGATTTACCATTATGAAAAAATAGTAAACTTGTAGAAATATTCAACATTGAAATAGTAAAATACTCCAACAAAGTGCATCAGTCATAAACAAACCAAAGGAAGAACTTATCTAGTTGAAGGCCAACTTTAACTTAGGTAGAGAAATGTTCCACCCAACCATAGACTCTATTTCTCTAATCATTTTTATAATAGGCCGCCCTAATTGAAGCTATGATACCGCTAAGGAAAATTAGAACATTTTTATGGCAATCATTCTTAGGATAAAAAATTACCTATCCCATTGCCTCGTTGCTGTTTTGTTTTCTTGGAACAACACAACTATTTTGGTGACACACATTTCTTTCCTTACATAGAATAATGATAATACCTTCCTCATCTACTCAATAGTCCCTCAAAAGTCTCTAAGCTCTCCCTCTATGTGTGCATAGAGGGTCTAGATATTATCCATTGACTCCAACAACATTTACTTAGTTATTGACCTTTTTCATGTTTTAAAGGCTTCCTTGCTTGGTTGTTCAACCCACACTATGATTTACTCCTTAACTTCTATCCATGGATTCTCCATCACATAGCTTGATATCTTTCCTGGATCCCTTTCCAACCCTATTTTTAAATCTATCAATGTTCTCCCTCTCTAGAATTCACTTATTTTCACAGAAATTATCTTTTAACCATTTGAATCTCTTCCTTATCTATTTTTAAAATCTATACATATTTATGTAGTTCTCATCACATGATTTCAAAATTGCCTCTATGATTCCTTGATCACCCTCCTAGTAGGAACGAATACCTCTACAACTACTTTCATGGATGCTAGCATCAACCAAGAGTGAATGAATTTGCCTCTCCCTCTATTTCTTTCTCTCTTATAACTTACTTCTATTACATTTGATTTTCCTTCTCTACTATGCCTAGCCCCATGCATCTCTCTTCAATGTTCTTTGCATGAGTTCATAATGGTCATACACAATTCATGTGAATACACAATGGGCTCCACTATTCACCTTAGAACCAAAATTGATTATGTCATTTATGTGAGCATTATAATGGACTATGTTGCTTGTCTTAGTATAAGAATGACCAGTAATGAACCATTACTTCTTCCCTACAAGTATTAACATACATGCCTCTAAGGCTACATGAATCATTGCCTCTCTACAATCAATTTCCTACATCCAATCATGAGTTTTTTCCCTCCCCATCAATCACATGTGTGGGGGGTATCATGATGAATAAATGAATAAAAAAATCACCCTGACCCCAACACCCCACGAGACCTCATTTCCCCCCTTATTGTGGGGACATGATTGTCTTCGAAGAAAATATGAGAAAATCTAGGTTTTACCACTTCTCTCACAATTCACATGATGAAGATACTTATCCACTTGATTTCATAATTATGTAAGGTGTACATATCCACAACTACCACATGCATTCAATGTTTGGTAGTTAAGGTTTCTATATTTTTAGTAAGGAACATGGTGATGAAGGAAACAAAGTAAAGTTTGGAGAAATGGAAAACTAAGGATTATTTGGCATGTATAAACCCCTAGTAACCTCTCACCTTTCCAATATCCTACTATCATAACCCCCTTTTTATGTGCGCCTACCTAATGTATCTCAATTATTTTATTAAATTCAAGAAATATAATATTTATATTATTCAAATCACCATGAAATTTTTTCCTCGTGGTGTAAATAAAGCATGGTAATTAAAATATCCATGCCAAACAAAATCAAATATGAAATCATAATTAAGTACAATTAATCAATGGGATTCAATACTAGGACCTTCTAGCATATCCCCCTTCGAATAACATAATCCTCAATGTTGTCTTCTCACTAACAACACTTCTTTTCCTCATTCTTCAGTTGTATTTGCAATGCCATCCTATTCAATATCTTGGTATACCACCATACTTCAACATTCCAATATATGCCCGCGTTAGTATTCAAGTAAGAATACATATTATAACAATTATCAAGAAACACTTATATATCTGAATTCCATGATGTAAGCATCTATTCAAAGATATGTATGTATTTTTTATTTAATACCGATCTATATGGATATGCATCTATCCCATTTAATGGATTACATAGGAAATAATTGATTTCATTATCCTTTCTAACACACCCTCAATATTCTAGCCACCATCTCACATGAACTTATAAGTTTCCTCCTCCTTGATACACTCACCCTCTAGACTTAGATGTACCCTTGTCTACTAAACAATCCCTTAGGTGATCCATCTTGTCATGGATTTCTCTTATAAGAAGAGCACCAACTTATTACTAGACATCAACTAGTAGTATATAACTCGTCAAAATCACATGGTTCCTTTGTCATAACAATGACCTTCCTTCAAGGCTTTCAATATTCAATAGCCATTACCTATCATGTATCATACACATATAGTTACAATGTATATATTCATAATAATACAACTTATAAATTCCATGTCTAATTCATAAATTTCGTAAGTATGAGATTCCTTCTCATAATGTTGGGCTCTTGTGTGGCATAGTACCTAATATTTCTTACAAAATTACACTCATTTTCATATTTGAGACCATTCCACCTACAACCTAAATTTTTTAATCAACCAAATAAAAGTGATTATCTATGCTTATAATCCTTTCTTCCAATATTTACTACCATCCATGAGGTGTTCTCAGAATAATATTAATAAACTAATAATTCAATCATTTTTAGTTTTTAATCATACTCAATTCAATGGAACTATGTTTCAGTTTACATGTGTTACTTAGCATACCTACCATAACAATATGAAACTAAATATTTATTCCAATAAATCGATGTGCTGATACTCATGATCACATCTACTCAATCCATCCATTTCGCTTGATTTCAAAATCTTACATTTCTATACCATGTATTCCACCATCAACAATTGGAAGGTCTAACCAATACCTCAACACATCATCTAGTTATCCCCCATATGTACCTCGAACATACGACAAGGAAATTCCTTACTCTACTATATATTACCTTAGGAATCCTCTCCTTTATAGGTGCTCCTCACTATTTGCTATAAGGTTATAATCTACAATGGCAATATAAGCAGGAAGACAAGTGGACATTTGTGTAGTACTATATCCTTCCATATCCATCAACAATATGGTCTCAAACATTAGCTCTATTGGAATTCACTAGCATGTGTTATACAAATTCATAACATGATTTTGTTACCCATTCACTAATTATAAGTGAACCAATCATGAGATACTAATTCATGGTTGAATCAAAAGGATTATAAAAATCTTGGCGTACCAAAATATTCTTCATTCATCATATCCAACCCAGGTATCATTTTCATACATGCATTCAATCATAAAAAAATAAATGAATATATAAAGTATGCATAAAGGAATTCTTACTCCAATCATTACAAGTCATGTATATTGGCATGATTAATTTTCATATTTGGATAATTTCCTTCAGCATTCTTGATGTTACTTGATCGTATGATGTATCGTGGGAACTCACATGATCCATTAATCAACCTCTTGACAAGCATCCTATCATCTTTATCCTTTTCACAAGGCTTTCTATCACATGCCACTTCATCATCAACATTTTCAACTCTCTTTGAGATTTTTTTTTGGAATAAACTGTGTGTAAATATTTGAAATGTCCAATGTTTCGAGTGGACATTCCACCCATAATCAAGGACAAAAAAAAGAAATAATATATGAGGTGGGTTTAGTAATGAAAAAAGAATATAAAGGTAATAGAAATGAGTTAAGCATGAAATAAAAAAATGGGTTCCAAGGAATGGTAAATATCTTTAAATAATATAAAGAATAAAATATACCTTCGGAGAAATTTGAGGCATAATTTATTAAGAAGCCAATGAAGACAAATATTTATAAACTAATTAAATGATTCAAGAACATATTAAAATATGGATTAAAATATTAAAGTATTATTTTTTAAATTCAAGGTATTTTGGATTCATCAAAATTGTTTCAACAAGCCATGCGCTTTGCTGAAACAATGTGGAAACAATTTCATGTTTAGGAGAATCCTATAGAATGTGGTGTGATAACAAGATTATGACATATTTTAGATGCTAGCTAATACTTACAAGAAAATATATCATAATATTTCAAATTAGAATATTTGTGTCAAACCATGATTTTGTGATCAGTAGAGGATGAGAGGATGTTAGTGCACCATCATTTTTAAAGTCAAATTTGAGGAACAAACTTGATAAACATATGGATATATGTCTAGAATTATATGTAAGAAAGTATGACATTAAAAATTGTCCATATGAAAGAGCACTAGCTCTTTGGTGATTGTATTGTGATAGAAGGGGCAAATACAATACAACAAACTTCTCTAATAAAATTGATATGGAACATGATATTTTGGAGGATCAAAATTATAGTTCACGTGGAAAAGATTTTGTTCAGAATGAAGCAAATGACGACCAAATTGAGAAGTGGAAAATTGATATACCACAATATTTTATCTATTCCAATATATATGAAGTCCCAAATGACACTTATTTTGGTATACATGTTCCATAGGTTGTGTAAGAAAAATTGAATGGAATAGTACAAATGAGTTGATTCCTTTTATTTGATTAAATTTTTTGTTCCTCTATTTTTGGTGCAGGTTCTAAATTATTTATCACAACAATATTACTAATACTATATGCAAATTTGACATTACATTTAAGGTAAGAACATGTTCTATACTTTCTATTCTTTATTGTAACATTGAAGCCATATTTGCTTGCTGTAATGTTTTTTAAGATTGATGTCTTGATAAATAACTATTACTTTATCACTTTCTTGTATGTGATAGAAAATGAAGCAATAATTTTATGAGGTGAGGATCTATATTTTGACATAGGCAGTGTCCTTGTATTAAAGGAGAAATAAGTACTTTAACAAGGCTTTTACTAAGCAAGAATGGGTTCTTTTCAATTAGATGATTTTTTTTTTTGTAGCTCTAATATCTTGGTCACTCTTAATGGTTTCTTTGTTTGTTGCAATTGGATCATTTTCCCAAGTTTGAAAATTTTGGGTTTATTTTGGTTAAAAATTACGATCTCTTAAATTCTTCTAGTTTTTATTTGATGTTTAATTGATCCTTTTGTTAAGGCGTGATTTGTTTCATCTTATTTTATTCATTAAGGGGTTCGATTAAAGTTAAAGACCTATGTTGAGTAAAAATGTATTTTGTTTTTTTTTTTTCTCATGTTCATTTGAGAATGATATGGTATTAGGATTAATATATGACTTCTATTATTATCTATGCATTCAATGTGTTTCCATAATTATTATTATTTTCTTTATATATTTGATTATTGAAGGATATGTTTTATTTTATTTTTATTTTTATTTCCTCTCACATTGTGGTGTCACAAAAGAATATTCACCTTTTAGAATTTACAATTTTATTTTATATTTTCTTTAAAAATACTTATTGTTTGTTAAGAGAGGAAAATGAGCTCTGCTTAGTTAAGTGAAGAAAAAAAAGGTCTATGCACTAGGATCCTATATGTTCATCATAGAAGTCATATTATCATTAGAAGGGCATTCATTTAATGCAATTATACTTTGATACCAATACAAAATAACATCACATGTAATTAATTGATAACGATAGATTGTTTAGTGTAGTACTATTCTTGAAGTGAAAAACCCCTTGAAGATCATTGTTTTGTGACATTTTATTCCAAGTAGTGAACATGCATAGACTATTTTTATATTTGTGTTAGATTTTTTAACTCACCCATTGTATATTTTTTATGAGTTTGTGTTATTACCTTTTTTTTCATCCTATAGGAAATTAATTTTCAATGGATATTCATCTGCCATTCATTCTCATTTCTTATTTTGTGTGATTTCAAATAATTTTTTACCAAATAAACATTATTAGAGGTGTTAACTGTAGAATAAATTGCAACAATGACTACAATAGTTATGATCCAAAAGTAGGTGAAAAGCCTACATATTATGATGAAACACCATATTTTAAAGTTGTTGGTTATTTGAACTTGAGGAATTGGAGAAGTATCTACCTTTTAGAAAAGTGATATATAAGAAAACAAAAGAATTTTATGTAAATATTCAAGTTTTTGATATAGCTATTCATAAACCTTATTTTCATGTGAAGCCTATAGAATATAAATTACATAGAATACGACATGGTTATCTAGATGCGTAAAGACTAAGTTTGAGCAAAATAATTTATTTGGTTCAACATCACATGCCTTTGGGGGTGCCTTTCTAATTAATTTCCCTTTGGGATGTGATAAGATATTTGTGGTAAAACATAATAAAAACATGCAAAAATATTTGCAATAGTGTATAACAAGAAACTAGAGCAACATTACCCGTGAATTTTCTTTTCCAAAACATGGAAAATTGTGTATCATAGTTTTTAACTAAATATTTTTCTTATTATTACATATGTTTCTATACATTGGTAACAAATCACTAATATTTTACAATGTTTTCTATTTTTTTAGAAGATTAACTAAGAATTTTCAATACTGAAAAATTCGCTAATATTTAAGAAAATTTTATAATTTAGTGTTAATGAAAAAATAACTTATACATTTTTCTATATACCATGGGGATTCGCTCATTTATTATACATATAAATTTGGGGGATTTCTTAAAATTTTCCTTGGTCCTCTGTCTCCTTCATCTACAAACTTTCAAAATCTCTCTTAGTATTTTGCAATTTAACAATATTGAGTTTAGCCATACCTTGATAGCTTGTCGCCAAAGTTTCCCATGCTTCCTTTGCTGAAGATATGATCATAATCTTCTGGAACAATGCTTGATCCACTCCCTGCTCGATAAGAAGCAACACTTATGCATTCTTTCTTTTGACTTTCTTCGAGTGTTCTCTCTCTGCAATATTGAAGGCTCGTTCTTCTGCGTCATTCCGGGGTTTTGCAAACCCAAACTTGAAATTAGCCCAACATCATGCGCTTTTATCATAGTCTCCATTTTAATGGCCCACACATCATAATCTTTCCCTGTGAAATAAAGAAGTTGTGGCTAAAAATCAGATTGTTGCCATCTTTCTTCAAAAAAATTCTTCTTTGACAAAACCCTATATTTTTTTTAGATAAATTTTGCAAAGATCCAAAAAAAAACTTCTATTTTTTTTCAATATATAAAAATTCTTTATATAACAAATATTCACTTTTAAAAAATCATTAAAAAATTCCAAAAAAACTCATTTATAAAACCTTATCATAAAACTGCACAAAAACCTTTATGAAATAGCTTTTAAAAGTGCTTCACACCTTTTAAATCATTCGTATATTGCAAGCTATGTGGAGTTGCGTTATCACAGGTAACGCGGGAGGGAATCTGTGTTATAACACTTTGTATATCACTTTGTATATAGTGTACGAGGTGAGTTATAGGTTGTGGAGTTGCGTTATCAACGGTAACGCGGGAGGGAATCTGTGTTACAACACTTTGTATATCAATTTGTATATAGTGTAAGAGGTGAGTTAGAGGTTAAATCAACCATGAAAAAAAAAAAATATCTCCACACAGGTGGATTATTGCTATTCGTTTTTTCATGTTCTATCTAATCACGTTTTGATATCAATTTGTTTTTTTTTTTTTAAATTACGTTTTGATATCAATTTGTTAGAAAAACAGAAGAGTAAAGACACAAATAATTTACATATGAAACACACACTATCTATCCTAATTTATTTGACATGCACATATTTATCAAACTTATCTTGACTATCATTCACTTGACATGCACATATTTATCAAACTTAACTTGACTATCATTCACTTCAGTGACTCTCTAACTCACTTACCAAATTAATCTATCACACAACTAGACTTACTTAATTAACTTACTTTATAACTCTCCATCAGAGAATTAATTAACTATTTTAACCTTTATCAAATTCTATATTTACAAGTTTAGTTTGATTTAACACATCTTAAATTTAAAATAAGTTAAAAATAAATAAATTTGAAAACCAACCATCACTCCACTAACTTTGACTTTAGGAAGAACCCTTTGCACAGATAGCGAGGGGGAACGCAAGGAACCTTTGGAAACTTTTGAAAAGTAGGGATACGAATCAGATGTGATGTGATTTATGGATCAGTTGTGTTTATTATACACACACGGTCCAGAAGAAATGCAATCGACTTTCACAGAAAGGTCGCGCAGAGGCAAAGGCCGAGAAATCCCATGTAAAGAGCAATTTCAATTTCCTTCGAAATAGGCAACCGTTTGTTCAAATCCCCCTCCCTTGGATCTAGTACAGTGATTTGCCACAGCACTTTATAAAAAATGGGTGTAACTATGGACATAATTCGTCATGGCAAATGGAGTGCCCGTTGGATGGCACCAGTCGGAGTGCTCCTGAGTTTATTGCCTCTTATGACTGCTCAACCAGGTATGTACTCATGGAGCCTTCTAACCCTAAGAAACGTATATCTTGTCATATTATAATATTCACGGATCATTTTGCTTCATATTTGGTCAACAAGGTATTGTTTTATTAAGTAATTTCTGGTCGTGTTGAAGGATTTTTGAGTATCAACTGTGGAGGCAAAACAATTCAAACTGGAGAAAACAATATAACCTGGGTCACTGATACCAACTACATAGAGGTGGGTCAAAGTGGAGAGATCGGGAGCGCCTATGCTTACGGTTCTTACTTGCACACTTTAAGAGTTTTCCCAAAGCCTCTCAAAAAGTCTTGCTATCACTTGCCTGTGGTCCCTGATGTGCCTTATCTCTTAAGATTATCGTTTGCAGCTGGAAATTACAGTGGATTCAAACAACTTCCAAGCTTTGCTTTCTCTATTGAGACAGAGGGTATGTTAGCTTTGGGAAACGTGACTATCCCAAATCGTGACACACTACGTTATAATGAAACAATATTTGTTAGTTCTGGCAGAGTGCTTTACATTTGCTTGATCCGAACCTCGGAGTCTGATGATCCCTTTATCTCTGCTATCGAATTGAGGACGCTCCGTCCAGGCATGTATGGAGAGGCTACGCCAGGAAGAATGTTGATATCAGTATGGAGATATGATGTTGGCGGAAATTCTACTGTTAGGTGAATATTTTGAACTTCATATATTCAGCTATTAAAATATAAGCGTCATAATAATCGCAGCCGTGGTAATGATAATTTTTAATGTAAATCTGAGTTATGATTAACCACCTAGTCGTATAATCCAGTTTTCATTGTTATGCAGTTTTCAATCAGTTATAAATTAATATCTTTCCACAATTTTCAACCAGTTATAAATTTATATTTTTCCACTGTAACAAGAAAATGTATCTCTATACCATCAACACTAAATGTCCTAATTAATAAAGTTTGATACGCCATACCCAATTTTGATGCTTTCGTGTTGACGAGTTTGAGGAGTTTATTTTTTTTCCTGGAGCTGAATGGCGTTGTATTGTTAATAAAACAGGTTTCCTGTAGACAAGTTCGACCGGATCTGGGATTATCTAGCGGATTTAACTGTTTCTGATTACTTTTCTGTACGCTTTGTAACTTCTGGAGCGCTCATTTCAACAAACAATACCAAGGAACTTCCTCCTCCTCCTGTGATGCGGACCGGCGCGCTTATTGTGGAAAGTGGTTTTAAATTCAATATAGGACCGGCCAATGGTCACAAATTATTACTGGTGTTATATTTTGCAGAGATTGAGAAACTAAATATTTCTGAACGGAGATCTTTTTACGTCGAAATAAATGGTGAAAAACGATCTGAAACCATTACTTCTCTAAGCAATTATTCTACCCGGGAGCTAACTTTCATAATCAACCAAACAGATGACATGTATTTTTCCTTGGAGAACACTAGTGACGCTACCAGTGGTCCCATAATCAACGCTTTTGAGACTTACAAAATAGTTAACACTCAACCGGTCACAGATACACGAGATTGTAAGTTGGTTTTCAGTCTCGAAATGTTGACATAATTATGATTCAATTTATCTAACCAACTAATTTTTATAATGCAGTGAAATCTCTTGAGGTTATCAAAAGCAAGTTTGGCATAAAGGATTGGATTTCCGATCCTTGCTTTTTGATTCCGTGGAAAGGAATTGTATGTGAAAACAGTACTTCACGCATAAGAATTTCGGAAATGTAAGTTCAATTTTTCGATTTGTTCACAGTTGAAATCATAACATAAAACTGATGAGATTCGTTGGTAAAATTGTATGTTGACGAAAATCGTTTCGTTACCAGCAATTTGTCAGGAAGGAATCTTAGAGGATTGGTGCCTAAAGATATTGGACAGTTGACCGCATTAATTAAACTGTAAGCACATTTTGACTCCGAATAAATACTTATGAATGGGAAGACAATTTGTGTTTCAAGATTCTGTGACATAATAAATATCTGTGAAGCATTTTACCCAGTTGTTTGAAATTTGCAGGTCGCTTGACAATAATCATTTGTTAGGGCGGTTGCCAAATTTGTCTACTTTGATGAAGTTGGAGATACTGTAAGTTTCTTTTACATTCAACTTTTAGTTTTCTACCCTCTTTTTTGTCTAGAGCCAATGCATTTTCAAAAATTAATTATAATTTGTAAATTATGTAGATATTTACAAAACAACAACTTGAGTGGTAATCTTCCCAACTGGCTATGTGAACTTAAAAATCTAAAAGAATTGTACGTCTCCTCTTTCATCCTTTTCTGTTTATCTTTTACTTCTTCAAAGTTTAGTGAAATTAATTAGTAAATTTCATACCATAATTCTTTTTTCACAGGAATATAGAAAATAATAATTTCAGTGGTGTAATTCCTGGCCAACTTGTCAATGGTTCATTGAAATTCAGGTAATCATTTGTTATTTTGTATTCCTTATGTTTTGACACAAATCCGATTTGAGATTTCATATGTTTCTTTCCATTTTCTAGAAGAAAAGAATGGCGTAGACAATAGTAATCAATCCATTTAAGATTTTGATTAATCTTGGTGGAGGACCGTCTTGAAAAATATTTTTCTTTGGCCTGTTGCAGTTACTGTGGAAACCCCTACTTACCTATACATATAGGGGAATGCATAATACATAAAGGGGAACGCATTCTACATCACACACACAAAAATGAATTGAAGATCGTCCTCGGAATAACGCTCAGCGGATTTCTAATCCTCGCTTTAGCGTTGATAGTGGCTACCCATGTGTATCGCAATAAATTCAGCCGGAGAAAGGAACAGGGTGTTGGCAATGAAAGAAGTGGGACTGAAAAGGAACGAAGTTCTATTTTTTCGCAAGGTACTAGATATGTTGTAATTAATAATACTATCAAATATTAGATATGTTTTAATAATATAAAACATTATGGTGATAGTCCCTGTAAATGAAATTATATGAATGATTTTTGTGCTTTAATGATTCTCATTAACTTTACGTCCCATGAATGGATTGCAGGCCACTCAATGGTTGTGGTGCCAAATCCAACAAAATCTCGTGTGTTCACTCTGGAGGAGATGATAGCGGCCACACAAACTTTTAGTCGGGAGATTGGACGAGGGGGATTTGGATCGGTGTTTCTGGGTAAATTGCCCCTGGGAATAGACATAGCGGTAAAAGTACTGTCACAGTTCTCCCAACAAGGAGTTCACGAGTTCTTGAATGAGGTGATTCTCGTATCTTGAACTTCAATCATGTAATACGGTTGAATTTGGATCCAATGTAACAATGTCTAACCACAAAGTTTTGGGGTACTCAGGAATATTATATGTATGGCTAAAGATTTTGCTTATAAACAGGTTGAACTTCTTTCCAAAATCCATCATAGAAACTTGGTCTCTTTACTAGGCTATTGTAACGAATCAAGAGAAGTAATGCTTATCTACGACTACATGTCAGGAGGGTCCCTAAGGGATCACCTTTATGGTAAATACTTCTGCTGAGAGATGTGTTTATTTGACTTGATAAAATATTTAAGATTATCAAGACGGGTTATTTTCCAGGTTCTAGTGCACATCATTCCAAACTAAATTGGAGAACCAGACTCAAAATAGCTTTAGATGCAGCCCAAGGTAAGTCTTTCTCTTAATTTCTTTGATGCACATGAATTTTTTATGATCTAAATGTGGGGAGTTAAATATTGGTTACAGTAGGACAGAAGTAAATTTCTAGATTTCTACTTGACATTACAAAGTACAAATAATATGTAACCATATGATATCTCATGTTATCCACATGTGGTTTATATTGAAGGACTGGAATACCTGCACGTCGGTTGTGCCCAAAAGATAATTCACAGGGATATAAAGACCGCCAACATCCTTTTAGACAGCGACTTGAATGGTAAATTAGCCGATTTCGGTCTTTCAAAGATGACAACCGATGGGGAGGCTACTCATGTTACAACTGCCGTAAAAGGAACTGCAGGATACCTGGATCCAGAGTATGTCACTTATATATATGTTGCACTAATCTTTGTAATATTTCAAGACAGGCAGTTCAATTCGCTTTTCCATGGTACTTTGCTAATTTTTTGTGAGGCACTTGCCAGGTATTTCCACACTCAAATGTTGACGGAGAAGAGTGATGTGTATAGCTTTGGAGTGGTTTTACTAGAGATCGTATGCGGTAGACAACCCATAGATCTAAAACTACCTGTAGAGGAAGTAAACATGATTCGATGGGTAAGTAATGTGATCATTAATAAATATTTAATCTTAAGAAAATGTTGTAATGCATCTTCACCTAGAATATTAACCAGAATTAATGGCATATTTACAGGTGACACCTTATGTAATGGACAATGATAATCCGGACAAAATAGCAGAAATCATCGACAAGAAGTTGGGTGGAGGTTACGACATGATGTCTATCACTGGTGTTGCCAAAGTAGCGATGAGATGTGTTGAGGCTGAACCATCGTCCAGGCCGAGAGTGAGTGACATAGTTGCAGAGCTGAAAGAGGCCATCAAACATGAGGATCATCGTGCTTGTGTTTCAATTTCACAGGAAATTGTTAGTGAAAGTAGCGATCTGTTGTCGGGGCCGGTCTCCTTATCCGTGGATTCGAGTGGATGTGGAAGCGGGTCACGTAATTGGAAGATGAGTTCCCACCGTGTTGATTGGGCAATTGAATAAGGGTTGAGTAAGACGTCAGACCTACTAGTCTCACGGCGACGCTGTGTACATTATGTGTATAGTAACTAGTGTATATTACTTTTACAACAAAAAATCCGGCGCAAACTTATAGCGCATCTTAAAATGCCGACTGCAACTTATAGCATATCTTTAAATTCCGACTAAAACTGACATCTTCCTCGTCATGGAACATCTCCCCACTTCCTTGGAGAGTATTTTGCATTTCAAATTCATAAAATATTAGTTAGTTTTAAAATTTGGTAAATCAAATCTCATATGTAATATAATTGAAAGTAACCTTTTTAAAATATACTCATTTTCTTTTAACGATTATTTGGAATATTATACCAATATATCATAAAAGGTGACTGGATAAATAATTTATATGTAAGGTATGTAAAAGGGTGATTAGGTAATGGTATTAAATTAAAATATATAATATATAAATAGTAGTTATAAATTAAGATTTATTTTATTATATAAATTAAAACAATAATTTTATAAGTATATTTAAATTTAATTAATAAGTATATAATTTTGTTTTTTTAATTTAATGTTTTATTTATTTGGGAAAAAAGGAGTACATAAAGCGTTCTCAAATTAGGTGATCTTACTTCGGCTAGGTGACAAAAATAAAAGAGAGTAACTAAGGACATTGTCCATAAACGATTAGGCCAAAAGCACAAAAATACAGCTAAAACATATAAAACACCAAATAGCATACTAGTCGTCCAACGTGATGGATGCAGGGTTGTCTGGGGTTGTTCCTGGAGGTGGTGGAGGATGGAAGTCACACTAAACGTGTCCTTCAAAGTGCGTCATCCAAATCTCCAGCTTTTCTACTTTCTCGGAGAGTTGATTTTGGCCTCCCAAAACCACTACTAGTCTCTCCCAGGCTTGGCATTGAAAATAGTGAATTCGGTCCAAAGTTTCCATCTGCGCTGCATGCTCCTCGCAGTGGACTCTCTCAGTTGTATCCACTCTCTCCATCAAGTTGTTTATGAGGTCACAACAATTCTCCAGGAAGCAATGTTGGATACCCTGCCCCTTAGTTACCTTAGGACGACTAGACCCACGTTTCCCCTTGCCACCACGGGCTCCTTCACGTCGTCGACTCTGCTTTTGACCCCTCGAACCACCACCGTTGTTGACCTCCTCCACGGCCTCCACACGCACCCACACTAGCCAGCCACGCACGCTCCATTGTCTTTCCACCCTAGTGGGGAGCCACCATGACCATTACCAAGTCTGCCACCCCTATAGGACCCTGGATGTCATGGGAGGGGGAACACCCACGCCATGTCGGTGGCTTCATAACTATTCAAGGAGGAACCTCTCCATGAACATAAACCAGAGACCAAACCCCCGACCAGAGAAAAAAACCCCACCAGCAGAGGAGTCGAATGTTATCACCCACCATAGCAGGGAATCACAATTCTACTTCCCAATACCAGAGAAAGACCAGCAGCAACAGGAAAACCAAAAACCACCACCCACCACGCCAACATAGACAATTGAACAATAGGCGACGACAAAGTCGCTGACGCCTCAGCGAAGTTTCCCACAGGGCATCGACCACCTGCCAAATTCTTCGAATTGAGGCCACACACTAATCCACCACACACCATCGCCCCCTCACGAGAGGTCACAAATATGGAAAAATCAGTTGGTTCGCCACCACCCAAGAGGTTTCTTGGGTTGCGGATTCCACCTTCCTCTTCTAGCTCGACAGAACAGGTCTACCAGAAGCCACATGAAAAGGAAATGGCTGCGCTCACTTCCCCTTGGCTCCCAACCCTGACCTATGCAAACAATAAGGAAGAAACTAAGAAGCATGGACCAAATAGACAAACTGCACCAGAAAATGCCCACAATAAGCACACACAAGTCACTCCGTCTGTAAAAATTCATGCGACACTTACGTTTCCTCCCCGGAGGCCTCCGCAAGGTCCAACACCAAACCAGAGTGTGGAGTCGAATGTCAAGCTCCCTCATCTTCCCTCTCCTTAAACTTCTGGCACCCCCAACTCTAACACGCAGTTAATATTCACACGAACTACCAACATGAATCTTGTACCGCTCCCGCTACATGCATTATGGTGAAGGGATCAAGAGGTTCGTTCGTCACCCTCGCTCCACTTGTAATCACTCATGAGAATTTCCCTCCATGTGCTGTGCAGATCTCACCCCCATTGAGGAATAAGCACATAAAAATTTAATATTTATAATATACAAAAATTTAATTATGAATATTTATCTTATTTTACCATGAAATTCTTAATTCTAAATAAATTATGTTATAATACAATGGCTAATATCATAACTTATCAATACCACATGCCTAAAAACCATAACTCATTCCAAAATCAAAATATTTTATAATATTTTTTAAATTAAAATATAATACTTACAATAAACATACAATATACATACAATATAACAAGATTCTTAATCATGCATATTCACTCCCATTTTACCATGGATATTATTAATTTGAAAATAGGTTTTGTTACACTACCATGGGTCAGTACCATGACTTATTAATACCACGGGTCAGTGCCAAATATCTAGAGATGTTATAATGTCACATAAATATTTTAACTTATTACAAATAAAAATAAAATAAATAATAATAATAATAATAATAATGGTAATTATCAAATAAACATTTTAACTTCAAGATCAAATCACATAAAACTAAAACTATAAAATGTAAAATTAATAATTATAATTATAAACTCTAAGAGTAATTAAATACATATTATATTTTGATAAATAATTAATATATTTCACTCAAATATTGGTTTATATATTTTTAATATAATATTATTTAAATATATTAATAATTTTATATTATTAAAATAAATATGATTTAGAGAATAATTTATATTAATCAAAGAGAAAACACCAATAACATAATTTATTTAACAAAATATGCAAACATATTATATAAAATATTATGCAAAATTATAAACTAAAAGTTTAATAACCAAATTTAAACAACGAAATTGTGAATATGTAATCCTCTCTTTTATGTGAGACTTTTTGACCAATTTTCCATGTTTATGAAAAATATTCATTGAGTAATTTTTAACTAATTTAATAATTTTTATAAATATAATAACTAAATATATTTAAAAAATATAAATTAAAATTTTATATATATATATATATATATATATATATATATATATATATATATAAATTAAAATTTTATATATATTGACTTTGACAAATAGTTTAGAAACTTTTATAATTATTGCTCTAAAATATGTATGACAATTAATAGTCATTAAATTAAAGTGATGATTATTAAATCTAAAAGATTAATTATGATAATTTTACTTATGATAATAATTATTTGGAGAAGTTTTTTCCATACAAATATTTAGGTTTTGATATTCATCATTAACTTAACTAGATTTATAATATTGAGAAAAATATTATAGGAAGTTGGAAAGTCTATTATGAGCTTCAAAACAATTCTAAGTTAGACATATCTTTGGGTAAGGAGTAAAATAATAAAAAAAATCCTCTTTGAGACTTTAGTCACCCCTTTTATTTTGTATGATGTGATGTTTGGGGTTGTTGTATATGAATTGTGGAGGAAGATCAAGGTTATCTAAAATTAATTTATAACATAGCACCTCAAGATTAAAAGAACACTCCCTACCATATCCTCTTGATTGAAGCTAGCCTTTCACCCATTGAAAGCACAACTATGTTTAGGTATTGATATATAAGAATAAGATTAATAAAATGGAAGCCAAGAGATTCCCTAAAATTTCTTTGATCTCTAGCCAAAACACCCACCTCGGTTCAACCAATGCTCACAAAAGAATGCCTAGTCTTGGCTCGACCATTGGAGGATAAAGGATGAGATCATCTTGGAGAATAAGGATAATATTAAAAATAATATTAGTTCCAAATTTAAGGATAAGTTAAGGGATGATAATGAGTTAGAGGGAAAAATGAAGCTAAGGTATTATAAGGAGGTCATCAACCCCAATCTTGCTAGCCAAAATTATCTTTTTGTCTTGACTAACACTAAGAAGAAAATGAACATTGTGAAGATAAGAACTAATTCTCATGCACTTCGAAGTGAAATCAGATGTTGGTAAATTTCTAAAAAACCTTGGTTTGAAAGAGTCTGTAACCTTTACGATACTAAGAGGGTTGAAGATGAACAACACTTTCTTTTAGATTTGCCAACTCTCACCCACATCCGTTATCATTTCCAAAACCTTTGCCACACTACCAACCTTCTTGGCTTGTTAAGTTAGCAAAAGTATAGTGATCTAGGAACACTTCTCTCCCTTCTTTTTTATCATAGAAATAAAATATTAAAGAGTATCAATTAATCTCTTACTTTCTTAAGGTCTAATAGACCATATTGGTCTTAGTGGACGTTAATCATCATCAAATTTTAATATTTTGAAAATATATATTTTTTGAATATCTTAATTACATATAGTGCGTATAAGAATATTCATTATTATTATTATAATTTGTAAATGAAAAGTATTTATATTATCAAAAAATCTTCAAAATATAGAGTTGTTACATCCACTTCACAATGATGATGCTTACGATCTCCAAGGAATTTAGGAGGATAAATTGACCATGCTTTTCAACTATTCCTAGAATACAAAAGAAACCAAACATACTAGATAATCCTTAAAAATCATAGTAATAGACCAAATTTACTAGTAAACATAGTGGCCATTAAGAGTCAAAAGAAGAAATGGGAGCAAGGTCCCTAACACTCGATTCTAGAGGAGCAATGGTATTTGAGTCATAATGAAGGTGCCCTTCCACATGGGTTAGCCTTACATGAAACACGTCTATGGTGAAACACTAGTTCCTCAACATCCTTTTGATGTCCTCAAGAGAGGCAAACACGTTGTACATTTCCACTTATTTTCTTCTAACATCAAACCACACAGAGTCTTCATCTGCCAGTGAAGAGAAACAAAATTGAGGTATTTCTTTTTCCATCTGTTGGTGTGGCCAAGGTATGGAACCTAACAAGAGACCTCTTCCATAATATTGGAGTCAATGTAGGATTACTTCTCTGCACCAGCCTGAGTTTCTAATTTCTTGATTTCATGTCAAGTCTTAGGTGGCATTGCATTAAAATATGTAGTCGTTGAGTCTTGGGCAAAGAGCTGAGCCCTCCCCTCACCCTGCAAGTTTTTTTTGC
Source organism: Pinus albicaulis (assembly GCA_034641835.2). Classification (NCBI taxonomy): domain Eukaryota; kingdom Viridiplantae; phylum Streptophyta; class Pinopsida; order Pinales; family Pinaceae; genus Pinus; species Pinus albicaulis. Next base: position 435,816,132 of record CM076569.1, read on the forward strand.
CTCCACCCCTTCTACATCGTATGCATTTCCTGGGAGACATTGCAAGCTAGTAGGGTTCCCACCACTGAAGAACACTCAAGCAACTACTTCCAGACACCTAAGAAGAAAAAATATAAGAAAAAACACTAACAAAATGAAATTTAATTGATACACTAGATATTACACCACAAAACATGAACTAGATAGAACCATTGGAGGGACCATTTCTCTTTAAGGCCCCAAGGTAGAAGACCCCCCTCACTTTGGAACCCACTGAGACCTGAAGGTTCAAATAAAGGAAGAGCACCAACTAGGTCTAGATAGGATACTTTCCACATTTACACCATACTACATTAAACCAAAAGGGTGATACAACATTGTCTCGCTTTGACAGACTCAACATGATAAATCCCACACATTGACCAAGAATCCTCACTAAATTCTCGTACTAAGATAGACCAGACCTAATACCATATTTACCAGCCAGAAAGCCCCCAAATCCTATCCTAGCAGAGTTACTATAAAAATTGACAGGAATAGGACTAACAACACTAAAAGGAAGTATAACCAGGAAAAGAAAGGCCAAGAGAAAAATAATCTAAGTTGTTGAACCTAATATGGAAATGGATGGTTTACACTGACGACCACAACCCAACTATGGAGCAAACTACAAATTCTCCTCATCCCAACAAATTCCCCCCTCCCACCTCCACTTCACTAGATTCTATTTATCCCCACTCCCTGCAATACTAAATCCAATCCCACGTAATAACAAGACCCTTTTAACACAAGATCCAAGTGATAGAAACAACAGGAGGGAGGTTAACTCCTCAATGTCGCATCCACCTATAACACTGACCTAGGACATTAAGAACAAAGCCACCTATGTCAATCCTCTAAGGATATTAATAGCCATTTGTGAGTCTACATGCAAATGCATGCTAGGGACAAGTTGCATCCATTTCTCATATATGAACATCACGTCGACAAGGTGGCAGGATTGACCCACGATGACCCTTTTCGAATTGTGGGCTCACCCCAGCGGGGAATAAGAATATTCATTATTAACAATGCATGCATTTTCATTTTAAGATTTACATATTAATCATCAATCATTAGTTTTATACATTTAGAATATGATATGAGTCAATGGGGAGCTTAACTCACTATTTTTGTTTTTTATTTTTAATATTCATGTCTAGATTCATAGATATAGTATATTATTTAAGCAATTCACATTTATTTTAACCCAATATTCCACCTTCAATCTCACTACAAGGAAAAGACCCTCTAGAGGATGTTTTTGAGGAAGCCATTATAAAAATAGCCCAAATATCCATTTGTAGCAAAGGTCATTGGAGGAGGTTGGTAGGTGGATGTTTTTGCAGATGCTTTTTTATGGTGCATTTATAATCCTAACACACACTGGTGCGCTTGATATATATGTGATGCACTGGTGCATAGTAGAGCCTAAAGAAGTGTTGCAGAGTTATTTTTAAGTACTACGAAAACAATAGTGCACTTGATGCATAAAACACACCGATGCATTTTATATAAAGTGCACCGGTGCATACTATCAAATGGCACATCGAGACACTCACTATATAAACATAGTGGTGCTATACTCTAACAATGACACCTCGGTGCGTTTATGGTGATACGACGCTTCGGCATAGGTTGTTTATTTAATGAAAATATATGGTGATTTTTATATAACATGCCCGACGTTGGTCGTATATCGCCAGTACATTGCATTTTCAATATTTGGGTGCTATTTACTAACGACGATCACCTGGTGCGATTTAGGCACAATGACGCACCGGAATAGGGTTTTTATTCAAAGGAAGCACTATGTGCTCCGTACAAACTATCCCGGTGCGTCTCAATAATCCAGCGCATCGTAAAGAAGTGCGGTGCGCCATTAATACAACCGCCTAGTGCGTCTCATACTCGAGCGCACCGAAAAAAGGGTTAATTTAAAAAAACATTATCGGTCATAAAAATTCATTTTTACTTGTTACAATGTTGTAGAGCTCTCAAGCACCGATGTGAATTTTGCTTCTCTGAGGCGCCCTGCCATCAGTGCTCCCATTGCCTACATTGCTTCCTTCCATTGCTCAGTGTGTGGACTTCGAATTTTGCAAAACGGTGGGCAAATTTGATTTTTAGTATTCTGTTGGAAAGATGCCTCCTCAGCACGTAAATTTGCAGGTAATGTACTTGTTTCTCACCAACTTAAGATTTTAGCGGATTAATTTTTAAAATTGAGTTATAATTCACTGTTTATTTTGAAAAAAAACAAATTTCCTGCACGGTGCATTTGAGCTGTTTGGCTCGCACCGTTCTCGGTGCTCCCTGTAATGTTATAGGTTGCGTCGTGAGCGGTGTTAATAGAAACCGAACCGAGCGGTCAATGTGATAGCCCGGTGCGATACTGAGAAAAATTACACCACAATAATAATAAAATAGTGCGGTGCGTGTCGATTTCCGACCACATTGACAATTTAATTTTTTTTTTAAATAACAATTTATTTATGATGGTGCGTTAGTTCACTAGAACTCACCAGGAATTATGTAAAAATAAACATAAAAACCCGACGCATTGATATTACAGAAACCCACCTAATGTGGGGTGCGTTGGTCAAACATATCGCACTAGGGCAGTGTGTTTTTAGTACTGCACTGCCAGTGGTAAATATTGCAAACTAGCAGTGCGTTGCGTTATAACAAATGCCCCAGGGAAAATATGTTTTGTTAACGCACCGCTTATAATATTTATTTAAGTAATATTTTTTGTTTTCGCTGTGTGTGACATTTTTTTATGTGCACCGTGGATGATTCATGATACACATGTACGCACCGTTGGTGATGCATGACTATTTTTGTTGGCACACCGAATGTTTTGTTTTTGTTTTTTCGATAAACACTATATTTATTTATTTGTAAATACATTTGTCATTAATAAAAAAAATTAGGTTTTGTGTATGAGGGAGGCTAATGTATTTAATATGCGAATCATTCAACGACATCAACAGAGAGAGGAAAGACAACAACAAGAGCATAGGGATGAAAATTATAACATGATACAATAGTGGGAGGTAAGGGAGAGGGAGAGACTTTTTTACCCTTGACCTATTAGGCCACCCACCCAATTTCTATTAAGGGAGGTAGGCCTCCTTAAATTATATGATGAGGCTACATCCCTAAAGGGGCACAATGGCTTATTAGTATAGTTGATCTACAGGTGGGATGCCCACCGACAAGCTTTCTGTGTCAGTCCTGACTAGTGGTACCATCCCACTGAGGAGGACATATATTTTATTATTGGCCTATCTAGGAGAGGGGATGTTACACTAAAATTTTTCACCATAACAGTTAATTTGAATATCTCGCCATTCGATGGTGTGTCTCATGTGAATCCCCTATGAAGCTTGAAGTAAAATAATACCAGGGACAAAAGGAATTTTGGTTTTCACTGCTTAAAAATCATTTTGAGCACCTGCTCATTTTTCCCGAACAAAACCAGTGCACCTGTGCGCTTTTCTTGAACAAAATCTGCACATGCACAATTTTTCTGAACAAAAATTGCGCACTTGCATGGTTTTCCTGAACAAAAAGTGCGCAGGTCCATTTACGCATGTAAAAATAAAAAAGGTAAGTTCTAGAAGCTTTGTTTGAGGAATCTTATCCAAATTAGAAACCTCAAATCGCTACATACCTGCGCCTCATCCCTTGGTATATGGAACTAAATTCATTTTCTTAAGGATCATATCACTTGAGAAGTGGAACTAGAAACCTCCTCATCCTTCCTATAAGTTCAACATAGGAATGAGAGACTTGGAGAGACTTGGATTGATAAACTCATGTTGTTGGTTTTGGGTTTGAAGAGCTTGTCATCAAGGGAAGGAAAGGATACCATTGGAAGAGGCTTGTGACATCAAGGCACCAGGTTGTGAGCTTCTTTTCGTTTTTTTATTTTAATACAAAGTAATTGTTCTTTCCTAATTGCGTCTATTTTCGATGTTATTTGTGGGGTTCCTTGATCACTCACATGGTTTATAACTGACTATTGATTTATTTATATGTTGTATGCTAGACTAAATATTTCATTTACTTTTTCTTTTATATGCGAGATGCTTTGATCCCTTTGAATGTTTTTCCCTATGCAGATCTCTTTTGGCACGTCATGGAGAAGCTGTGGAAATAATTTTGAGAGACTGTAAAGAATTGAGGAAAAGATGGTTGTGGAAAGCGTTGAAAGGAATTCGAAAATCACTTCGTTAATAGGTGTGTGATCTTTTTTATACTAAATGTTTTGTGTTTTAGTTATAGGCTAAGGAAAGAACCATTGTTTTATCTGTTTGTTTCTAGTATTCCATTAGGATTCTATGGAGATCTCTCTTGTTTGCAAGAGGGATTAATCCTTGTAAGAGGGGAGGATTTTCCCCAGTTCCCTTATGTCCTCGTTGGTTATGCAGCAAGGAGTCAGTTGGTGTACTCCCATAGATAGATGAGGGATGATATAATTTCTCCTGCAGGTTTTCAGGTGTCTGGTGGACAACTACAGATTGCTTCTTTTGGTCCAAAGGAGGTTAGGTGCCTCTCACTATTATTGACCACCATTTCACATTATACCAGTGACGAGAAACACATTATTTGGCCTCTTTTATTTTATGTTGATGCCGCTCAATGAATACACAGATGGAAATCATGTTGCAAGCTTGGGGAAAGTCATGCCTCCCTCGCCTCCTTCACTTATTGGATGGATGACCTACAAATATTGTGCTCAGCCCAATCTTCTACGCTCAGATTCTCAGCTCGCCTCTCCTCTTCTTGACGTAATGATGCTCATGCCAAGGTTCTATGGATTGAGTGTGCACCCCACGACTCTTGATTTCTAGACATATTACCTTTAATTGTGTCCACTACCTATGTCATTGTTTAGATAATGAGGATGACGACTCTGATAAACTATGGGTTAATTCAATGCCACCAAGGGTCAAATGATGCTCAATCCTCCAATCGGACAGGGAGCAGCCGACACATAATGCAGTTGTTGATTAACTATCCAAGCCCAACCCTTCTCCTGGCATGCTCTCTTGACAACGTTCAGTGTAGGTCATGCTTTCTTCCCTGTGAGATTAATTCAATAATGTAATATGAGTGGAAATTCGAATTTCTTAAATATAATAAGCTTGCAACCTCCTAAAGAATAATGATCTTTGACGTAGTTTGGAATTCTCGAAGAAATAATCCTACAAATAAAATAAAAAACCCTCTATAGATACATATCTGATCCTGGAACTGGTTGTAGGAGGACTTTGAATTTGACTGAAAAATAAGAGACCACCTAGGCTAATATCAAATAACACCAAAGATGGTAATGTCGGCTAGGGTGAGAATAATTTCCACCGAAGTTCCCTGCATGAAACCCTTAGGCTGGCAAGATGCACAACTCTGATACCACTATAATATCCTGAACCCTAAAAATTTCGTCAGATCTAGCACATGTTAGTGTTCAAAATAAAGATTTTTCAACAAAAAACATGAACACAACTGGATCTAGAAATGTTGAAGCCCTTTATTTATATTTATAGTAGAATTTTTTTTTCATGCCATACAAAATATCAGATCCCCTGCAGTGGCATGTCCCACTGCTCATTAAAACAAAAAAAGAAATATTGAAGCATAATTACGAACCCTGGATGGATCCACCACACAAACATCACTGCGGGGTTTTAGTCCCGGGATCGATGCTAGAACGGGACATGCCAAGTTCTCAATAAACACAATAAGATAGATAAACTTGAATTCTGTCAATGCCTAGCTCTGACCCCCATTTATATGTTTGATGGATTTTCTAGAAGCCTTGTTTTATTATTTTCTCTCGAAAACGAAGGAGAAAACCGTGGGAAGATACCATGGGTAGTTTCTGCCTCTTTGACCATATCTAATACAAATTGAATATTACAATCAAATGGTCTAAAATTTCCATGCCCAAAGCATGGGAAGGGTGGGGATTCGGGAATAAAACAACTTTCTTTTTTATCTCAAGCATTGGTAGCCAAAGAAGGCTAGAGGATGATCTCTTCTCAATGTCTACGGACTTCAGTGATCTATAAGAAATACATTTGTCCATTATCCATTGAAGATTGAATTAAGAACCCCAACAAAAAGATACCAAACATCTCCATCATATGGAGGGCCATTGCCAACTCCTTTCCCCTAATTGAAAATGATTTTGCTTGGAAATTTGGGGTAGGCAACAAACTTATACTGGGCATCGATCCTTGGACTAAAAATAGTGGAGGCCATCGCCTTATTGAAGGATTAATAATGTTTCTTCACTCAAAATGGATTTATACTCTAAATTAGGTGCTCACCCCCCATATGAGTTCCCTTGAAGGCCAAAACTAGTTTTCAAGAAAACATTTGAACCTTCCAAGAAATTATAGAAAAAATTGGTCAACCTTCACCAAAACCTTGTGAGAGGCACTCATACCCATATTTGAGGACCTTGATGAGCTATTTTGGACCCTCTCCTCCTTGGGACATTAAAATCCAAAAGAAGGATACCTAACCCTCATCTTTTATCAAGCCCTCGACCTCCTGGAGTTGTGGTGGCTCCACATCTAGATGCTCAAGTGCTTGGTGAAATATAGATTTTTCATTTGGTGTGATTTGGAAAAAAAATACCCACATCAGATTTTTTGCACACAAGACAAAAAAGGAGGGGCCAAATTGGTGCATCCCATGCAAATGAACGAAGGAATGAGTCAGTCACCTTTTGATCGAATGTTCCTACACCAAAATTCTCTGACGTTTCTTTTCTTCAAAGATGGGACATGCATGTAATTGGGAATGACCAAATATTATGGTAGCTTGGCAAGTGTGGGTCGCAAATGAGGGAACATGAGATTTCATGGTTCTCCCTTTTATATTTGGCTAGGGTACTTAGCTAGCAAGAAACAAAGTTATTTTCAATCATAAGCTAACTTGTCTTGAAATTATAACTACTCAATATATTTCTATCATGGATTTCCTTCCTTAGCCCCCCTATGCTCCTCACATTAGAATCACTCCCTAGCAACATATCAACAAAAAAAATCCCTGTAGTTTCTTTGATAGGGTCACATAGGGAGATTCCAAAATATGTGGTGGCGGAGTTGTTCTGAACTTAGACGACAACCACGCTTTCAATATGAACATGGGGTTCGGAGAAGGGTCAAATAAATTAGTAGATCTCTACGATTTAAAAATATACTGATCTTTTCTTTTGGAAAAGAAACTCACTTCTATCCAAATCTATGGGGATTCACAACTCATTATCGACCAGATTAAAGGACTAAACAAATGTTACAACCACAAACTTCAACATATGTTGAATTTTATTGCTCACCTCAAGTGAAATTTATTATTATTATTATCCAATTAAGGTCATGGCCAAGCTAGACACCAAATTGGTGTATGATACCCCCTTGTTTATGGGACAAGGGACCCACCTCCATGCAGAAATTTGACTGCTAAGTCTACGAAGGCATACATACTGTTGTAGCCCAATTTTACTCAGCTAAAAGTCAAGAGAGGGTCTAAGAAATTCAAGGTTATTGAGACATTTAGGTGGACAAAAGTCAGATACGGATTCTTGTGCTCTTGTCTAAAGAGATGGTATCGGCTGGAAAGTGCAAGCAGACACACTATTTAAATAGGGGCCTCAGACAGTCCCGATGGATGCATATGCCTGCTAGTCCTGCGCTTTAATGATTCACGTTGTATGCAGATGGATGAAAGGATTCCAAGTGTACCTAAAGCAAAATTTACGTTTCCACCTTGGAATTTGACTAAGATTATGCACAAACTACTATTGCTGGAAATTTATCTTCAAGGCCAACACTCAAAATAAATCACTCTACAAAGAAACATGGAATAGAAGAAGCTGAACTGGAATCTCGTAATCTGTCAAACCTTGGTCTTAATGTTCTCGGAGGGGGTTGTCAAAGACTGGAAAAACTGAGTTTAATATGATGCCCTACAGTCACAAGTTTGGGCCTAGCATCAGTGGTTTAACATTGTAGGTTTTTGAAGGCATTAGATTTACAGGGTTGCTATATAAGTGATCAAGGTCTTACAGCCGTAGGAGAACAATGCAAACAACTTGAGAATTGGAATCTTCGGTTTTGTGAGGGTTTGACAGACAGAGGTATGACATCAATAGAAATTAGTTGTGCAAAGACATTGAAAGGGCTTGTCATTGCATCATGTGTAAGGATAACTAATAAAACTATGGAAGATGTTGGAGCTCGCTGTCACTCTCTTGGAAAATTAACCCTGGATTCTGAGTTTGTTAATGATGTTGGATTGTTGGTAATAGCTAAGGGTTGCACTGATTCAAATTATTTGCACTTACAACGTGTAAATATTATAGATAAAACCTTAAAATCTATGCTTAATCGCATATTATCTGTGGGAGATCATATTTTCACATGCGTTTAAAGGTTAAGCAAGCATGTTGATGCAAATAAAAAGTTGAAATTCAGAAAATGCACATACTCTCAGGACAGTGAATTTCGATTTCTTATTCTGGGAAAATGGAGAAAATTTTCAAAAATCCGCAACATGGGTTTTTTGCAGAATATGCCCAATTGACTTCAATTAGGAAATCGTTCAAAAATTCAAATCGTTTTAAGAGATTTTGTCAGTTCTTCAAAGACTAGTTTTTCCAGAAACGTACTGCAAAACTACATTTGATTCATTCTATGAGAATTCGATTTGCATGATCTCAATTTCTGTCTCAGAAGAAGATTAGAACGATGCAAATTAATTTTTTTATTGGTTTTTTGATATAGGCAGTTATACTCTGAGTTATACTATGTTAGAATAATTTGGCAATATGAAAGGCTCTGTGCAAGAGCATCTATGTGATCGCATTGCAATCAACCTCCATGCTGATGTTCCCATGGAATTTGATGACTGTATGTTAGCAGTCGATCTTGCAATCCAATTCCAGACAAAGTCTCCAAATATAAGAAACTGTCTGGTCAATACTTGCGTAGCAGATTGATGTTGGAAGATAACAAGCCAGTGGATGCAAATGCAGTTCATAATTTTAAGGTCAACAAGATCAACAAGGCAGTACGCAGCAGAAAAGAATCTGGAGTCATTGTTCACTAAATATGCAATGAAATCAGAGGCATCACTACCTGTAATCAAACACATATAATATGAAAGTAATATGCCTTGAGAAAATAATTTATTGTTCAACATAAATGAACGACTTGGATCATTTAGCCCAGATCCAATGGTTTTGCGGCATCACAATCTGCTCGAAACTTATGAGAGAGAGTGCCGCCATAAAATAGTTTGATCTAAACCAATGTTCACAGATCGACAACTACGATGCAATGCGGCATCACTCATCGTTTTTTTTAGAAACTGCTACAGGTGCCCCCATAGGTGGTTTATGGTTTTGGGGAAATTGTGTGCGATCAAAGCAATGGGGCTCACACATCATTTATCTATTACCGTGCATTGAATATTTGATGTATTAAAAGTCAAAATTAAATGCCAACATTCAAATGCGTAAAGCATGTAGAACTTGGATGGCCAACTCGTCTAAAATTACATCAGCAACGAATACGTCTGCAGCAAACATTTCCTTAGCAATCCCAAAGACTTAGCTTCATGATGTTTATTTTTATCTCTTTTTATCCTTCTTATTGTAATGAGGATGCTTTTTCCCTCGAATTATAATTAAAGTAGTTATTAAAACAAGAAGTATTTTAGACAGTTCTAAGAAGTTTAAGCAGTTACAAACTGCTTTCAATATGAATTTAAGGGAAATCAGAATAGAGAGGCAGGGTTCGGGTTTTGGACCTCTGGAGAAATGTAAATTTTGTACTGAATTTTCTGAAAGTTAATGAAAGAAGATCAAGTTTCTTGCACCTGTTGATGTTGATGCGTCTCTCCAGTTTCGTTTTGTGTTAATTCTTCTATGAATGAGGTGAAGTAATGTAGTTGCGGGTCTCTTCTTACAGTTTGTAAGTAAGAGTTAAATGTCCTTATTGTGCGCTCCTTCACTCCAACTATTTTCTCTCTATAAAGTTCTTTCAGAGATTTAAAGTGATAGATTCTCTTATCCATCATATCATTTTTAGTTTCCATTCCATTTTCTTCCTTCCATTTCAAGTTATATCAGCAGATAAGGGCATTGTGAAATCTTTCATTATATCATATCATTGAGGATTATAAATAATTAATTTCTAGAAGTGCTTAATGAAGACCATCTTATATCTTAATATTGTGATATAAATTTATAAATGTCTCGAGCACTAATTCCTTACTACAGCCAAGGGATTGTTTCTTGAGGTACAACATTTTTTGGTGTCATTGTCGGGGATCGAAGAAGCGAAGTTCATTTCCCTGGGTTTTCTTTCAATTTCCTCTGGTTTTTTAGTGAGGAGGAAATATTCGGTTGTGTTTACTTTTTACATAATTCTCATTTTCAAAAAGCCACACATGAGGTCAAAAACCTTGTAGCAGAAGATCTCATAATCCCTTATTCTTGATGGTGAACAAGATTTAGATTTGAAGTTTGGTTGTTTATTATTCACTTGGCGACTCCACTGATGAAGGTTTCATTAGATGAAGAATTTTTCTAGCAAGGAAATGAGAAAGCATCGTGGAAAAAACATGTATCAAAATTTCAGTTTTTTAAAGGAGGTTCTAATTTTTACTATCAGTTTAGTGGTCTATTTTCCCTTATATATCAAGAAGATTGTTTCCTGCTTTATTTTTTCAGAAGATTATAATGCCCAAAATGTACATTCTTTATTGGAAAAGGATGATTTTTCTTCTTCTTGTATCATAGATCTTGACACAACTTTATCTCCTAAATATGAGAGGAGAGATGATTGTTGTATTACAATTTCGAAAGATAATCAATCACAGTCTGGGCATAAAGGTGATGATTCATCATCTTTGTATGATAATATTTTGCCTCACAAGAAATTGACTATTTTTCAACTCAAAAACAAAGAAATCTTTAAACCCCTGAAGCTGCCAACAATTCTCCATCAATATCCTTCAAAAAGATTCAAATGATTGCCAAGTTTCTCTAGAAAGGAGGAGGATATTTCAGCTGAACTACATATCTTGGAATTTGAGTACTTTCTGGAAAAATTTCAAATTATTTATGAAGACATGGCTTTAAGGATGTTTTGTCATTCATTAAAGCAGGATGCTCAACAATGGTTCCAGTGTTTGGAAGCAAGTTCAATTAGTTCATGGCAAGGTTTTCAAGATATATTTCTTAGATATTGGGGCGAGGGTAAGTCATATGAAAAACACCTTTTGGAATTATATTCTATCCATAGGTACAGCAATGAATCGATCGCTAAGGTTAATAGGAGGTTTCAAAAAATTTATTTCAGCATACGAAAAGAAATTCAACCTCCTGAAGTAGCAGCTATGGTTTACTATTTGAGGGCTCTTTCTATTGTCTTGGCTTTTTATCTGAAGGAGAGAAAGTCTTGCACTCTGAATTTGATGTTTCTTTATGCACAAGAGATTGAAGATAATGTGTGGGCTTGTAAAAAAATTTCCTGTCATGTTGAAAGAACAAGTTTTGCTAAAGGAAAGAGGGTCTGTCAAGAAAACATTGGAATTTATTTACAAGGGAATGCAAATCCAGAGGTGAAAAAGGAATTTCAAAAAGTGTTAGAGGATTCCTATATTGCTGAAGCACAAGACTCTAAACAGTCTGAAGGTTCTGGTCAAAAATTCGTTGCAACAACTGATCTACATGATAAAAACTTGGAAGATCATTACAATTTTCATAATTTAAATTATTTTGTGAATAGAGGGGAAACTAGTGGAGCTTCTCAAATATGTTTGCAGGAGGAGGAATATTCTTGTCAAGAATTGACATTATATGAAGAACATCAGCATTATGGGAAACAAACCTTGGATTTTTCTTTTCAACCTAAATGCCTGCCTACAGAAAATGGAAATCAAGTTCCTCGGGCACAATTCCAAACTAAGGAGTCAAACAATGAAGGAAGTTTCCATGTTCAAAGAATTCTACATCAGCAAAATGTTCAAGAAAAGGAGGCAGCCGAATTTTTTTCTCATGATTTATATGATCCAGTTGCTAATTATATGACAAATTTATTTGGTCAGCAACAAGATTTTATGCAAGGGTATGTACAAAGATTTGTATATGGAAATTTTTCATGGTACATTCCTGTTTTGATTTTTAAATTTCACTAGTATGAAGGTATTAATTCTAACATACAGATGTTAGGTTGGTGCCATTGGAAGGTTGACTTCACCTGATTAAGTTCAGCCATGCATATATATATATATATATATATAGGAGTTGTACATAAATAAGCTCAGGAGTTGAGCATTCCCAGTTGCAGTATTTCTAGTTTAGCATTTTTAGTTCAAGAATAAAGATCTCGGAAGAGAGAGGTTTTAGAGAAGTTTGAAACTTTCAAAGATTTTGGATTAGGAGAAAATTCAGTTTGACTTGACTCCATGCCCAATAAAGGATACTGATTTACAAGTTCTCAGCACTTTTCTACCAAAGTGCTATCCCCAATTGGAGCCAGATTTTGTAACCCAATTCTACTCAGCTAAAAGTCAAGAGAGGGTCTAAGAAATTCAAGGTTGTTGAGACATTTAGATGGACAAAAGTCAGATAGGGATTCTTGTGCTCTTGTCTAAAGAGATGGTATCGGCTGGAAAGTGCAAGCAGACACACTATTTAAATAGGGGCCTCAGAAAGTCCTGATGGATGCATAGGCCTGCTAGTCTTGTGCTAAAGCATATTCACGTTGTATGCAGATGGATGAAAGGATGCCAAGTGTACCTAAAGCAAACTTTACGTTTCCACCTTGGAACTGGACAAAGATTATGCATAAACTACTATTGTTGGAAATTCATCTTCAAGGCCAACACTCAAAAGAAATCACTCTACAGAGAAACATGGAATAGAAGAAGCTAAACTGGAATCTCGTAATCTATCAAACCTTGGTCTTAATGTTCTCGGAGGGGGTTGTCAAAGACTAGAAAAGCTGAGTTTAATATGATGCCCTACAGTCACAAGTTTGGGCCTAGCATCAGTGGTTCAACATTGTAGGTTTTTGAAGGCCTTAGATTTACAGGGTTGCTATATAAGTGATCAAGGTCTTACAGCTGTAGGAGAACAATGCAAACAACTTGAGAATTGGAATCTTCAGTTTTGTGAGGGTTTGACAGACAGAGGTATGATAGCAATAGAAATTGGTTGTGCAAAGACACTAAAAGGGCTTGTCATTGTAGCATGTGTAAGGATAGCTAATAAAAATATGGAATATGTTGGAGTTCGCTGTCACTCTCTTGGAAAATTAACCCTAGATTCTGAGTTTGTTAATGATGTTGGATTGTTGGTAATAGATAAGGGTTGCACTGATTCAAATTATTTGCACTTACAACATGTAAATTTTATAGATAAAGCCTTAAAATCTATGCTTAATCACATATTATCTGTGGGAGATCATATTTTCACATGCATTTAAAAGTTGAGCAAGCATATTGATGCAAATAAAAAGTCGAAATTCAGAAAACGCACATACTCTCAGGACAGTGAATTTCGATTTCTTATTCTAGGAACATGGAGAAAATTTTCAAAAATCCACAACATGGGTTTTTTGCAGAATATGCCCAATTGACTTTAGTGAGGAAATTTTTCAAAAATTCAAAGCGGTTTAAGAGATTTTGTTAGTTCTTCAAAGATTAGTTTTTCCAGAAACGTATTGCAAAACTGCATTTGATTCATTCTATGAGAATTCAATTTGCATGATCTCAATTTCCATCTCAGAAGAAGATTAGAATGATGCAAATTATTATTTTTATTGGTTTTTTGATATAGGCAGTTATACTCTGATTTATACTATGTCAGAAGAATTTGGCAATATGAAAGGCTCTGTGCAAGAGCATCTATGTGATCGCATGGAAATCAACCTCCACGCTGATGTTCCCATGGAATTTGATGACCGTATGTTAGTAGTTGATCTTGCAATCCAATTCCAGAAAAATTCTCCAGATATAAGCAACTGTCTGGTCAATACTTGCGTAGCGGATTGATGTTGGAAGATAACAAGCCAGCGGATGCAAATCCAGTTCATAATTTTAAGGTCAACAAGATCAACAAGGCAGTACACAACAGAAATGAATCTGGAGTCATTGTTCACTAAATCTGCAATGAAATTAGAGGCATCACTACCTGTAATCAAACGCATATAATATGAAAGTAATATGCCTCAAGAAAATAATTTATCGTTCAACATAAATGAACGACTTGGATCATTCAGCCCTGATCCAATGGTTTTGCGACATCACAAAATTATCGAAACTTATGAGATAGAGTGCCCCCTTAAAATGGTTTTATCTAAACCACTGTTCGCAGATCGATGGCTATGATGCAATGCGGCATCACTCATCGTTTTTTTTAGAAACTACTACAGGTGCCCCCATAGGTGGTTTATGGTTTTGGGGAAATTGTGTGCGGTCAAAGAAATGGGGCTCACACATCATTTATCTATTGCCGTGCATTGAATATTTGATGTATTAAAAGTCAAAATTAAATTCCAACATTCAAATGCGTAAATCATGTAGAACTTGGATCGCCAACTCGTCTAAAAATACATTAGCAGCGAATACATCTGCAGCAAACATTTCATTAGCAATCCCAAATACTTAGCTTCATGATGTTTATTTTCATCTCTTTTTATCCTTCTTATTGTAATGAGGATGCTTTTTCCCTCGAATTATAATTAAAGTAGTTGTTAAAACAAGAAGTAGTTTAGACAGTTCTGAGAAGTTTGAGCAGTTAAAAACTGCTTTCATTATGAATTTAAGGGAAATCAGAATAGAGAAGAAGGGTCCGGGTTTTGGACCTCTAGAGAAATGTAAATTTTGTACTGAATTTTCTGAAAGTTAATGAAAGAAGATCAAGTTTCTTGCACCTGTTGATGTTGATGCATCTCTCCAATTTTGTTATGTGTCAATTCTTCTGTGAATGAGGTGAAATAATGTAGCTACGGGTCTCAACTTACAGTTTGTAAGTAAGAGTTAAATGTCCTTAATGTGCGCTCCTTCACTCCAACTATTTTCTCTCTATAAATTTCTTTCGGAGATTTAAAGTGATAGATTCTGTTATCGAGCATATCATTTTTAGTTTCCATTCCATTTTCTTCCTTCCATTTCAAGTTATATCAACAGATAATGGCATTGTGAAATCTTTCGTTATATCATATCATTGAGGGCTATAAATAATTAATTTCTAGAGGTGCTTAACGAAGACCATCTAATATCTCAATATTGTGACATAAATTTATAAATGTCTCGAGCACTGATTCCTTACCACAGCCAAGGGATTGTTTCTTGAGGTACAACACATACTATACCCCCCTCTGGTTTTGAACCCGTGACCTCTTAGGAGGAAACACGTGCTCCTAACCAAATTTAGGACCACTCAAGCTATATGATTTTCTAATATTTATCACATTTGTGGGGAACACAACACATGTGTAGATTCCCTCTCTAAGGAGGCTATTCCATTGGCTTGCAAGACATGGAAAGTAATAGAACATTTTGAAGATGGATCCTACGAGGTCTATGACAAGCCTTTTATTATGGACGACAACACCAACTGAAGATGCAAACTAACATTGATTTATTTATTTTAATTTTATTTTCACACATATTTATCATCCTCAACATCTGACATGACCATACGCATGACTATAGGGCTACTCACATAGCCCAATTTTCCATTTTATGCAACAATCCATAATATCATTACTTAGAGGTATTATATTCTTATAGTTATCTCAAATATGATTTGTAATCAACGACATCATCAAATAAGTTAAAAATAATTAAGTTTTAAAACCAACCATCACTCCACTAACTTTAACTTTAGGAATCATTTCAAAAGATATAGCTATTGATGTAAGTAGGACCCTTTGCACAGATAGCGAGGGGGAACAAAAGGAATATTTGGAATCTTTTGAAAAGTAAGGATACGACTCAATGTGATGTGATTTATGGATATGTTGTGTTTTTTATTCACACACATGGTCGAGAAGAAATGTAATCGCCTTTCACAAAAAGGTCGCATAGAGGCAAGGGCCGAGAAATCCCATGTAAAGAGAAATTTCAATTTCTTTCGAAATAGACAACTGTTTGTTCGAATCCTCATTCCTTCGATCTAGTACTGTAATTTTCCACAAAAAATTATGAAAAATGGGTGTAACTATGGACAAAATTCATCATGGAAAATGGAGCGCCGATTGGATGGCACTAGTCAGAGTGCTCCTGAGTTTATTGCCTCTTATGACTGCTCAACTAGGTATGTACTCATGGAGCCTTCTAACCCTAAGAAACGTCTCATGAGCGTGCCAGTCTTACCTGTTGGACTATCTCTATTTTGTCTATCATTTTTATATCTTATCATATTATAATATTCACAGATCATTTTTCTTCATATTTGGTCAACAAGGTATTGTTTTATTAAGTAATTTCTGGTCGTGTGGAAGGATTTTTGAGTATCAACTGTGGAGGGAAAACAATTCAAACTGGAGAGAACAATATAACCTAGGTCACTGATGCTAACTACATAGACGTAGGCCAAACTGGAGAGATCAAGAGCACCTATGCTTATGGTTCTTACTTGCACACTTTACGAGTTTTCCCAAATCCTCTCAACAATTCTTGCTATCACTTGCATGTGGTGCCTTATCTCCTGAGATTATGATTTGTAGCTGGAAGTTACAGTGGATTAAAACAACTTCCAAGCTTCACTTTCTTTATTGAGACAGAGGGTATGCTAGCTATGGGAAAGGAGACTATCTCAAATTGTGACACACTACATTATAATGAAATAATATTTTTTAGTTCTGGCAGAGTGTTGTACATTTGCTTGATCCGAACCTAAGAGTTCGATGATCCCTTTATCTCTGCTATCGAATTGAGGACTCTCCAAACATGCATGTATCAACAAGCCAAGCCAGGAACAATGTTGATATCAGTATGGAGATATGATACTGGAGAAAGTTCTACTATTAGGTGAATATTTTTAACTTCATATATTCAGCTATTAAATATAAGCGTTATAATAATCCCAACCATAGTAATGATAATTTTTAATGCAAATCTGAGTCAAGATTGACCACCTAGTCATATAATCCAGTTTTCATTGTTATGAAGTTTTCAATCAGTTATAAATTTATATCTTTTCATAGTTTTCAACCAGTTATAAATTTATATTTTTTCGTTGTAACAAGAAAATGTATCTCTATACCACCAATACTAAATGTCCTAATTAATAAAGTTTGATATGCGATACCCAATTTTGACAATTTTGAGCCTTGAGGTGTTTATTTTGTTCCCTGGAGCTGAATGGCCACTGCAACGCAAAGGGGGGTTTTAAGACAATATTTAAGACATTTTTTGGGTAAATTGTCTTAACTTGAGACAAAATAAAACTTGTGTATTGTCTTAAATATTTTCTTTAAGTGGGTGTCTCAAATTAAATTGTCTTAAAATATTGTCTCTATAAAGACAATATATAACACAAGCATTTTTGTCTCTCTAGAGACAATAGTCGCACTATAACACAAAGGGGGGTTTTAAGAAATTTTTTGGGTAAATTGTCTTAACTTGAGACAAAAATAAACTTTTGTATTGTCTTGAATATTGTCTTTAAGCAAGTGTCTCAAATTATTGTCTTAAAAAAATGTCTCTATAAAGATAATATATAACACAAACATTATTTTCTTTTATGAGACAATTTCATTTTTGTCTCTCCAAAGACAATAGTTAGAATTAAAGACATATTGTCTTTATGGAGACAATGTATTTAATCCTATCTATTGTCTCTCTAGAGACAATATAAAACAATGAATCCGAAAAAATATCTCACCATTAAAATAAATCAATATAAAAATATTTAATTAAAAAAACTACAATATCATTGAATAATTCATGTTAGGGTACAGTGGAATCGAACCACCAACCTCCTGCATGGCAAGTGCTCTTCCATTGAGCTAGCACCCTTTAAAGAATTATGTGAAAAGTTATGGAAATCTTTGAAATTGTATATATAGGCATTGATTTTAAAAAAATTCTCGACACAAAATGGCATAATCCTTGTAAAATGTGTAATCATGTAAGCCCCTATTTTTAACTTAATAAAAAATAACTCAATGGAGTTAGCTCACTGTGAAACCCTTGTAGCTTGACTTGCACAAAAAGCTAATAATAAACAATAATCTACAAAAAAATTAATATAGTCATACAAAGAAAATTAACTAGAATTAGCACAAGCAATACAACCACCACCCAAAGAGCTACACCAACTTGCTAGTAGGAACTGATGACAAATATGATGTGCAGAACGAGCCATGACTGCATTGTCAACTCATTCAAGACAAATTGGGCACTCTCCTCTTCCACCGTTACTAATTTCTTTGACCACTTCTTCAATGTAAGCTTTTGAAGTTACTTAACTAGAATCTCCATTAACACACATTTGGCTTCCTAGAAGAAAACACCTTGCCCGCTTATACATATCATATAACTGTTGTGTATCACCCTAGTGGTTGATAAATTAGCAATTAGAAAAAATTCCATGCCATCTTATTCCAATTAGAAATAAAAACCATAGATTTTTTAAAGTCAAACCAAAATCACAACAAAAAAATGAATCAAAACTATTATTATATTTCCTTTCCATGGATCAGAGAAGTGCTTGCCTTGGATATTCTATACAAATTTGTATATAATTTGTTCTCAGCTTTAGTAAATTCACACTCAATCACTTGTACATCAGTAGGAGGAAGAACAAGAATGGGTCTGAAAATTCATGAACAAATATTAGAAATCACTCCAAGGGACTCGACATCAAATGCCAGATGAAAGCCCAGTGTTGAACCTTTAGTTAAATTGAGGGAGGGGGGGGGGGGGTGGGGTGAATCAGTTTAAAGCACTCATGGTCTTGTAAAACTTTCTTTTACACTTATTTACACCTTCATTTCATGATCAACTTAATGTATAATGGAACATAAATCTTAATAAGTGAGCAGCAGGTATTAAGTAGATTAAATATAGAATATCAACACATAATCATCATGCACATAGACAACAGATATAAGTGGAAACACATAAGGGAGAAAACCACATATTATTTTTGTTGTGATGCAAAGGAAAGCTCCAAGTCCCTCTCACCACTGATTTTTTGTAGGCTCCAACCTACAGAAGGATACTACCTCAATTCTGCAAGCTACAACTTGCAAGGAAGCTCCAACTCCCATTAATTTTCTACAGGCTACAACCCATGGGAGGTTCCTACCTCAGCTAGCTACAACTGGACATCTATAAAGCTACAACTTGAAACAGAAGCACCAACTCCCATGTATTTTCTGTAGGCTACAACCCACAGGAGGCTCCTACTTCAACCAACTACAACTGGACATATAAAAGCTACAACTTGAAATAGAAGCACCAAGTCCCATGTATTTTCTGTAGGCTACAACCCACAGGAGGCTCCTACCTCAACCACCTACAACTGGATTTCTATCAAGCTACAACTTTATATGGAAGCACTAACTTCCTCACTCTACAATAAAATCATATGTTGATTTACCTAGATATCAGCTATGTTTTTCTCCTTCTTCACTATTGTCCTTCCAACCTTTATATATGTTTTAAATCATCTCTAGATCTTCATAACTTTTCTATTTTCTCCTTCTTCTTCTTCCACTCTCTAATATCTCTATGCATATCACCATAACATCATTTATAAAAATCACTTCATAGCTATTTGCATTCCATATGGGAATATGAAATGAACAGGTATGAATCTTTTCCTTCCACATTCTCATTTCCTCACTCAGCACATTCAGGATGTTACAACACTATGTACTCATTTTAGTATTACATTGGAGTTTTGCTTTTCCTATGGAGACTTTCCTTTGCATCACAAACAATATAAATAAATAATACATTTTCAGTTACAATCAATTATTTACTCAGCCCTTTTAGTTTCTTAGCTTTTCTAAGTGTTTGTCCTCTTCTTCATGCTATCTTTTTGTCTTTTTAGTTTCTGCAATTATATTCCAACTTTGTTGCATAATTGCCCTTTTCTTTTGTTTCCCGAGTCTTTTCCTTCCGCGTTCAAAATTTTTCGTTTTCTTTACTGTCGCAACACTATTCAACATGAGTTCCTGATCCTTTGTTATGTGTTCATGTCATCCTTTTGTGACTTGTGTGATATGGCCCACATAAAACACTTTATAATGCGGCGGAGTCCAATTCCAGCATTTGTTCCACATACATACGTTTAGCAATAAAAACAGCGTATTAACATACATACTTAGCAATCAATAGTGAATACTTTATACTATGGCGCATATAACATACACAGAACAAGGGCTATTGGGTCCCACAGTACCTTGAACCGATCACAATTCATCGCAAACACTTTCCCATAGGTTTCCCACTCTATCAATAGTGATAAACCATAAACCATGCGATCTGCGATCTGCGCTCGCGCGTGGTGCTGCCACGTGGACTCCCTTCATCACATCGTGTTGCTTGATCCTTACCGCATCATAAATAAAACAACATACCTTGAAATTTCATTGAAGTTAAACCCTATTTCTTGCGAGATGTGATGTTGCGCAAGGTTGACATGTGTCCCTCCATTTCACATTACAAAACTTTAACTTAACTTGCGGTCTCCTTACTGCTATCCCTTAAGCACTGTGATGTGCAATATGCAGGTGCGTTCCATGTCATCATGCCATGTCACCCTGCCATGTCACTGCCACGTCACCTTACCATGTCATCATAAATTCCTGTGATCTGTGGGGTCGGGGCCATTTCATCTACCATGTCAGCTTGCCACGTCACTGCCACATCATCGCCATGTCACTCCCATGTCACTGCCACATCATCGCCACATCACTGCCACGTCATCTTTATGTAATCATCACGTCATCTTTACGGCATCACACGCACTTAGCAGTTTGCAAATTACAACAATTTAACTTAGTGATTACCTCTATTTTGTGCGGTCTACGATATTGTGCCATGCCACCATGTGTCCCTTCTCCACTTCGCATCACACACAAAATAACTTACCTTGCGACGACCTTAATACTTAGCTGCTAAAATTTGCGATTGCACTTTCGATCTCTGCCGATGTGATCGTCACTGTTGATCTGCCCAGATCTATGGTCCTCGCTGCTGTTGGCACTTCCGATTGGTTTATGCCATGCTTATCTTGCGATGAATCTTATCCATTCATTTCTTACCTTCCCTTCTGTGATCTAATATTGATCGTCCGCTCACCTTCACGTGGCTCTTCTTCACTTCTTCTCCCTGCTTTGACCTCAGTCTTCCATCTCTCGCCTTCAGTTTTGCGATGTAATCCCGATCGTCCATTCGTATCCCTTGGAATTCTTCAAATAATTCTCTGCCTTAGTCGATTTTTTGTTTGTTATACTGTCGCACTATGTTACTCCAGTTTCTCAACACTGTTCCTCCTAAGATTTTTCCTGAGCTTGTCTTTGTTATTTAATGTCATCCCAAGTTATCACACTCAACATCTACCCTTTTCATACTGATTAAAGCCTTCTCTGTTTCTTAGCTCTCGCTTGTCTCTCTTGGCTTAATCATTCTTTTTTAATTGGCCTCTTCCTCTCGACTCTCGCCTCTTCCTTCTTCTTCTCTGTGTAAGATCTCTAGTCCTCGTTGTGTCTTGCAAATCTAATTTCCTTCTGCTCTGTGCTGAAACAATTCACTACCTCTCTACTTCATTCGCTGCCTCTACTGCATTCGTTGTATGTGCTTCTTTGCTGCCTCTGTTTCCTTACTGCCTTTGGTGCCTTCTTAGCTGCATTTGTTGCCTCTGCTATGTTCACTTCCTATCTACATTCGCTGCCTCACTACTTTTTGTGCTTCTCTACTTCCTTGCTACCTTTGGTGCCTTTTCTCATAGTCTAATTCTGCTCCTTGCCTCTCTGCTTCTCCTCTGCCTTTCTTTTACGCTTTCTTACTGCATTGTTGCCTGATCTGCTCCTTTTCCTTATTGCTGGTTCTTCTCTGCTCCTTTTCCTTAATGATAGTTCAAGTTTTGCTCCTTTGTGCTCCTTTTCCATCAATGAAAATATTTCCAACAGTCTCCCCCTTTGGCATTGATGGCAATAGTCCAATACTTCCTCGAGGAATTCCTCCCCCTTTCATTCTGAGAAGTGTCTTGTCTTTCCTCCTCTGCCTTCTTTTCAGAGGAGCCTTTATTCTTCTGGTTTCTTTTCCTCCCCCTTTGACATTAATGGCAAAGGGTTGCACATTTCCCAATGAAGATTCTATCTTTGCATTTCCTCTCTCTGAGTTGTGTTTAGGCCTTATTCTTCTAACTTTATACCTTGCTGCTCTAGACTGGTGTACAAGAGTTGTTGGGAGAACACTTTGAAAATCATTGAACTTGTATGTATATACACAGTAAGATGAAATAATCCCAAAGCACAAACTCCTTGCACTTGTATAAAGCTGAAAGTGATGATAAGGACACTTCATAAAACAAACTTATATAATCATAGATGCATCATTGGAACAATACTAAAATACTGAGAATGCTCCATGTGACATATCAAGTTTGCTCCAACTATATTTCAGTCTATATTATAATCTTCATCTGAGATACATATATGTTGAGGAAGGTTGTAGATGGAATATGTCTTCCTCTGCAATACACATATGCAGTACACATCTGTTCAAATATGATGATGCCAATATATCTTTTGTAGTTGTGGTTCACCTTTACTGCCTGTTGTTGGTGATATGTGCTAGACTATTGATAGGGATATTACACTAACAACCGAAAGACCCTTGATACTGATATGAACAATGAATCAGCCATAATTTACAACTTATTGTAGGATTAGACAATATCTTTCAATCTAAGAGACCAAATGACTTTACTACTTGTACAGAGTACTTTCAGAACTAACCCGTGAGGCTAGATACAATATTAAATGTATTGGTCAGTCTCACTTATCAACTATGCAATTTTCTTTATCACATAAGGGGGTATGTATGTCAATGATCAACCTATCTTCAATGGTGAAATACCAACAATTCCTTTCTGCCGAAGTAGGCTTTAGATGTAACATTAACAAACTCTTGAGCTTCAAATGTAAGATTAACACAACTAGTCCTTCATACTTCAGAAACTTTAACTATTCTATCATGATGATCTTCAGCAAAAACATCTTCAAGTTGTTTAATTGAAATCTCAGCAAACATACTTCACACAGTTTTATGAATGATATTAGATAAAGGCCTTGAAGATATATCTGTACTGACTTGAGGAAGGCATGTAGTTATATATAGAAATAGATATTGCTTCAATGCTCAATATAATACTTCAAGTACGGTTTGCTCCCCAAAAGAAGCAGGGGGACTCGGCCTCAGAGATCCTCTTCACAACAACGAAGTCATGGGAGCCCGTCTTTCGTGGAAATGGCTCTCAAATCCACACATGCTCTAGGCAAAACTTTGGACAGCTAAGTATGCAAATAATAGACCTCCTGAAGATCTGATCAGGCTTGCCCCCGAAAACGCTGGCTCCCTTATATGGAATGCTGCCAAACAACATTTTGCTCTCATACAAAAACATAGCTTCTGGGAAATATGCAATGGGCACTCAGCCAGATTCTGGGTTAAATCATGGCAGAAAAACCCAAAGCTGATTGATACTTTCACCCTCACCAACGGCGAAAGCATCACTGGACCTGAGGAAGTCAAAGTCAGCCAACTCTGGCTCCCCACAAGTTGCAATGAATACAGACAATGGAAGCAACCAACTCACATCATTCCTCGCACTTAGGATGATACATGGGAAGCACTCAATGAGGAATTACAACACAGGAAAATTAGATACTCGGAGGATCCTGATATTCTTCGATGGGGATATTCGACTAGGGGCATGTTCTCCACTAAAGAGGCCTTCTCCCTCATGCATCTTGTACCTTTACCCCGTGATCAGCTATGGCAATTTGTTTGGGCTCCAGGTACCTGGCCAAAATTCTCAATGTTTCTCTGGTTACTCAGTCATAAAAGAATCCTCACTTGGGACAATCTGCTCAAACGAGGATTCTTTGGTCCTTCACTATGCCCCAACTGCAAACAGAGTAACAAAACAAATCATCATCTCATGATCTTCTGCAAGCTAGCCAGTACTCTTTGGAAGAAAATTTGCTTCAGGTGTCAAAAAATCAAGCCAAATGGGGACTTAAATAACATCATACACAACTGGTCCGGGCATCCATACAACAACTCTCTTCTTAATACTCTTTGGCAAACCATTCTGGGTCTTCTCTTTTGGTCTCTTTGGAAAGAGAGAAACAAGAGAATTTTCAAAGATCAAACCACTCCTTTGGACACCTTGTGGAATAACTTCAGAAATAACCTCCAAGAGTCTCTTGCTCTCCATTCCTGGCAGAAAGAGGACCTTCCAAAACAACCAAAGGAAATCACCATATGGAAAAATTGGCAGCTCAAAATCTCGACCATCTCCAGCTCCAACAGTCGGAAGACTCCTGGATCCACGCTTCATTGGTCTCCTCCTCCACCAGGGATCATCAAGCTAAACTTTGATGGAGCCTCAAAAGGCAATCCAAGACAGGCTGGATTTGGTGGCATCTTCAGAGACTCTAAAGGAGATGCCCTTGCAATCTACTATAGCTCCATAGGATGGGACACTAACAACTCAGCGGAACTGGAAGGGCTTTGGCAAGGGCTGAATCTTATACATCACTACAACTTCTCCCATACCATCATTGAAGGGGATTCCCATATTCTAATCAAAATGGCCAATCAGTTGCTTCATGGCACCAGTTCATTGAAAACAGCCACAAGTTGGCGATTGGATTCTAGAATTGAAAGAATAATCAACTGGCTGAAAAACAACCAGGCAATTTCCTTCACCCACTCCAAAAGGGAAGGAAACAAAGTGGCAGATCTCCTAGCTAATCTGGGAGTCGACAGCATCAATACTCTCCATCATGGCTCCCTTCAAATCATCCATCACAGAGATATTCTACAGAACTGCATCAGTCTGGTGTACAATGATTTCCAAGTTCCGGATGCGGATGGTCGAGAGGCCTGATGGGACATTTGTCCCCGGACACATCTCGAGGAGGCTCGCATGGGATGGCCATATGGCCTCCTGCGGCTTCATTAAACGCGCCATTACTCCACCAACTCCTTGTGCATTTACTCCCACTTGTCGGCGATTTCTTATTCACCTCCTGCTCAGTTGATTAATGATGGATTTCGTTTCGGGCGTTTCGAATTTTTTTTGCCATGTTTGCATCCGGTATCTGCAACCTCTGTGGAGCGCCTGCCCTGCTGCTTGTGCCGAGCCAAGCACTCGCACATAGACAGGGCAACGTTTCTCTCTTTTTTGCTGCTTGGAGACTACACTTGGTTCTCACTTTACTCAAAGTGTTTTCTGCTGCTCCAATTCTTGCTTGCAAGCTCATTGTGTCGACCACTGTGGGTATCCTCTGACCCCTTCCTGCTCTTTGTGTCTCAGACAGCCTCAACAATTTGAATTCGCCATGCCAAGGTTGCGACACCGGATGCAATGTCGCTGGGGTGCTAGTCGAGGCCGCTCTGCGCACCCACGTCCCTCTTTGAACTTAGACACTGACCCCTCCTCTGAGACTGCTGAGTGGAGGCGTTCTCCTGTCACCCGTAGCAACAGAGCGCGCGACAACCACCCTGGCTTTGCACGCACTGTTCACCCCTCTCTGCCTCCTTTTTCTGCTCCGCCCAGCCCAGTTGTCCCCGCCCCTCATGCTTCACATAGTAGTATTCTACGTCAAACCTCTCAGAGGGAGGAATTCATCTTTGACTGCTCCTTAAACCAGCCCTCTGTCACCGTCTTTGTAACAGTCACCCTGAGAGAAGAAATACCCCATGGTCTTCCTCTCGTGCCTAGCTCGCTCCCTCCTCCCCTTGGTTTCAATCCCACACTGGTTGTGAATGCTCCTAAGGAATCGGTTGAGACCCCAGATTCTGCAATGCCAGACCTAGGTAATCAACCCATGTAGGTGGACGCAGGCTTCACGCGCAAATATGGCGACCAGAAGGACGACGTGGAAGAACCGACAGGCGAGCATTGGTGTCGTATAGTGGAGGAGCCACCTTCTCCAGCTCACGAGCAATAATTCCCGCCTGTCTTGGTTCAACATGGTACACTTGTTCTACTGTTTTGGGAGACTCTCTGTTTTTCTACTGCAGCAACAGCTGCTAGCTATTCTAGTATTTTTTGTTTTGGCATGTTGTATGCAATGAACAATAGACCGGTTTCCCTCTCAAGGTTGGTAAAACTCCTCTTAAAAGAACTGGTTTCCCACTCAGGGTAGTTTGTTATCTTGTTAAAGCATGGACATCAGGCCCAGTATTCAGGCTCCCATAGCTGAGCTGAGGCAGTTTTGTAATAGTATGTTTTCATAATAGAATTAGTATAATTTAGAAAAAAAAATATAATACTTCAAGTGTAAACAATATAATGATCCTTTAGCACTGTTATTGACCTTTTCATGCTTTAATAATGCAGATAACATTGGGAATACTACCTTGATGTACTTCTACGATAATATTCTAATCCTGAGGACCTATACCATACCACTGCTCCATTGATGACACTTGGTACTCTGCTGATAGGAACGCTGCTTGTACCAAATACCAATTGATACTAATTTGATAAAACATGCAGTAATTTCACTTCAGCTCACACATGCACTCATAATTAAGATAACCTTCATAGTTTCTACAATTGATCTTTCCATTGTTCTCAACAACAATCATCAATATACTGAATGTGATCTTGGCATCATTAACCTTTTGCTTATTCTATCATTCTGGTTTAAAAGAATTTCACTACATATTCCTTTCTAGGACTGCTCCAGAATCATTGATGTTCTATATTCAATTCAACTGTTCTAAACAACATGTTCTTTAGGAAGACGTCTTCAATTTCTTTACTTGGAATCTACAAGGGCAGACCACTCATAGTTTTATCACTCATTTAACTGATTTCTTCTAAGGGGACCTTCTATAGATGAGTGATGTAATGATATAAAGATGATAATAATTTCTCTTACTCATCCTTCTTAAATTTGTTTCATTGTTAAATTTTGTTTCAGTGTGATCATCCTCTATGGATTTTTCCAGTGCTAAAGCTTAGAACATATTTTTTGTGATTTTAACCATTCATCACTCAGTGTGTTGTTTCCTTCTTATCTTACATGTTCATGGCTAATGTTCCCTCTACCACCATAACTACTTGTTGCCTTCTCTCCTTCCATCAGCCTATTGGCTATTGAATGCTTCAGGTATCCTTCTTCCGTTATAGTTCTCTATCAGAGGAATTGTCCTTTCCCTTCCTGAACTTTTAGTTGTTCTTATTCCAAGGATCTCTTCTTAGACTACTTTTATGGGGACTATTTATGAATTTCTCTCCCCCTGGGATGTTGCTGCTTATCTATTACTGGCTGGATATTTGTGTTTCTTCCTAGAGCGGCTCCCCATGAGACTATGATGGATTACTGGCTAGATATTTGTGTTTCTTCCTAGAGTAACTCCCCCTGAGACTATTGAGGTAACAGACTCCCCCTTTCTCTTTTCCTTCCATACTTTATTAGGGTTCTTCATAATGTCTGCACTTCTTTTTTATTCACAATTTTCTCTTATTTGATTGGATTCCATCATCTGTCTAGAGTTCTTTAATGTATATGGCAGTTTACAGTCTTTTTCTTTGTGACCAAGCTTGAGGCATTCATAAAATCTCATTTTACCAAGGTACGTTTGAGCTGATGTATAATATTTTATGCTCCCTTTTGAACATAATTTACATTCAACAAGTTTATGTCCAAAATAATTGCATGCATAACAGTAGCCATGGAAATAATTTGTGTACCTGGTGATATATTTTCTTCTCCATTTTTTTGCTTGAGGTAGTCTTTTCATTGGCTGCATCTTTAGTTGGTTGGACTAAATTTTCTTTGTTTTACAGTATGCTGCAATATGTCTAGGTTTTTGGCAGGAAAAACAAGTGATACTTCTCATAGGAGGAAGGAACTCCCTTTGACATCTTCCAAATTTGTGTAATCCATCCTTAGGAGTGTACGAGCCTTTAGCAGTTGACTAATTCATCCTCTCATTCTCTGTCCTTTCATGTTGCTTCTTGTTTCTTTACAAATCATGTTCTTGCTGGCTTCTACTTCTGTAGGAATATTTTGAGTTGTTTCATTATCCTTTACATATTTTACAAAAATGATATTCTTGTTATCTTCTACCTTGGACTTATTGGTTTCTCCTTCATAGCCTATCCCAGCCTTTATGAGAGGAGACCTTTGAGCATTTAGAATCTGGTCCAACTATCTAGAGCTTTTCATTTGTGGAGTATTCATAATTAGTTCAATTTGGGCCTTCTCTAATTTCATCCTCAGTCTTACCACCTCTTCTTCCATTCTTCCACGTTCCAGACTTTTCTCTCTCATTTGCTGCAGCAGAGTGTCTTCTACTTTCCTTTCTTCTTCAATTTGTGCCTTCAGGCCAACAATTTCTTCCTTATCTTCATATTCTCTCTCATCACATACTTGCACCAATGTCTTAAGGCTTTTGTTTTAATTCTTCAATATTTCTATTTTAGTCAAGGTTGTGTCAAGTTTGGCTTTTTCCTCAATGGTAATTTCTTCATGGTACTCAAATCCATTTACCCTAGCAGGTATCTCATTTGATTGACCTTTTTCCTTTTGAAAGGAATTTTTCTTCTTCTTCTGGTTTATCTTCTCCTTCTTGATAATGCATCCACTAGTGTCTCCTTCATGCATGAGATGCAATCTATTCCAGATTCCTTTTGCATAGGTTAAATCCATTATTATATCAAGATCCTTGTTGTGAATATTTTTATATATCACACATTTTGCCTTTGCATTCCACTATTGTTCTTGCAAAGAGGGAGAGTCTGTGCAGTACCCATCACATACAAGCTTCCATACCTCGGGTTCATAAGCCATTAAATTTGTTGTAACCTTATCTCTCCATTCAGGAAAGTTTGTTGTATTCAACACGAGTACATTTTGATAGTCCATGACTCAACCAAATCTCATTCAAGCTATTAGGCTTACACCAAAGGAACCTTCTTTGATACCAATCGTTGAACCCTTAGTTAAACTGAGAGGGGGGGGGGTGAATAAGTTTAATGCATTCATGGTCTTGTAAAAATTTCTTTTACACTTATTTATAGCTTCATTTCATGATCAACTTAATGTATAATGGAACACAAATCTTAATAAGTGAGCAGCAGGTATTAAGAAGATTAAATACAGAATATAAAAACATAATAATCATGCACATAGACAACAGATATAAGTGGAAACCCATAAGGGAGAAAACCACATATTTTTATTGTTGTGATGCAAAGGCAAGCTCCAAATCCCTCTCACCACTAATTTTCTATAGGCTCCAACCTACAGGAGGCTACTACCTCAATTTTGCAAGCTACAACTTGCAAGGAAGCTCCAACTCCCATCTATTTTCTGCAGGCTACAATCCACAGGAGGCTCCTACCTCAGCCAGCTACAACTAGACATCTATAAAGATACAACTTGAAACGGAAGCACCAACTCCCATGTATTTTCTGTAGGCTACAACTCACAAGAGGCTCCTACCTCAACCAACTACAAATGGACATCTATCAAGCCACAACTTGAAACAGAAGCACCAACTACCATGTATTTTTTGTAGGCTACAAACCACAAGAGGTTCCTACCTCAACCAGCTACAACTGGACATCTATCAAGCTAAAACTTGAAATAGAAGCACCAAATACCATGTATTTTCTATAGGCTACAACCCACAAGAGGCTCCTACCTAAACCAGCTACAAGTGGACATATATCAAGCTACAAATTGATATGGAAGCACCAAATTCCTTACTCTACAATAAAATCATATGTTAATTTACTTGGATATCATCTCTGTTTTTCTCCTTCTTCACTGATGTCCTTCCAGCCTTTATATCTGCTTTAAATCATCTCTAGATATTCACAGCTTCTCTATCTACTCCTTCTTCTTCTTCCACCCTCTAACCTCTCTATGCATATCACCATAACATCATTTATAGAGATCACTTCATAGTTGTTTGCATTCCATATGGGAATATGAAATGAAAAGGTATGACTCTTTTCCTTCCACCTTCTCATTTCCTCGCTCAACACATTCAGGATGTTACAACACTATGTACTCATTTCAGTATTACATTGGAGTTTTGCTTTGCCTATGGAGACCTGCCTTTGGATCACAAACAATATAAAATAAATAATACATTTTCAGTTACAGTCAATTATTTACTCATCCCTTTCAGTTTCTTAGCTTTTTTGAGTGTTTGTCCTCTTCTGCTTGTTGTCCTTTTGTCTTTTCTATTCCTGCAGTTATATTCCAAATTTGTTGCATAACAACCCTTTTCTTTTTTTTCCCGAGTCTTTTCCTTCCATGTTCATCCTTTTTCGTTTTCTTTACTGCTGCAACACTATTCAACACGAGTTCTTGATCCTTTGTTATGCGTTCATGTCATTATTCTGTGACCTATGTGATATGGCCCACATAAAACTCTTTATAACGCAGCAGAGTCCAATTCCGGCGTTTGTTCCACATACATACGTTTAACGATCAAAAAAACGTATTAACATACATACTTAGCAATAAACAGCGAATACTTTATAATATGGCGCATATAACATACACGGAAGAAGGGCTATTGGGTCCCACAATACCTTGAACCAATCACAATTCATCGCAAACACTTTCCTACAGGTTTCCCACTCTATCAATAGCAATCAACCATCAACCATGTGATCTGTGATCTGTGCTCATGCGCGTTGCTTCCACGTGGACTCCCTTCATCGCATCACGTCACTTGATCCTTACCATATCGCAACTAAAACAATATAGCTTGCTATGTCTTTGAAGTTAAACCTTATTTCTTACGGGATGCGATGTTGCACAAAGTCAACATGTGTCCCTCCATTTCGCACGCAAAACTTTAACTTAACTTGTGGTCACCTTACTGCTATCCCTTAAGCACTGCGATGTGTGGTATGCAGGCGAGGTCTATCTTGGCTCGAGGGGTCCTGACCCAGGTTCGATGTTCAAGGTTTTCCAACAAACCCCTATACTACTGGCCCTTTCTGCAGTGACCTACTTTCGCAGGTCAAAGTCTCACTCGAAGTAGTATGGGTGGGTGTTGGAACTAGGTTTCCACACCCTGAGAAAGGATGGGTAAAGCAAGCAGAGGTGCACTAGATCCTGTAATTCCCAGATTGCCTTTTTCTGTGCAGGGCTAATCAAGTCTCTATTCGCATCCACGTGCACTAGATCTATAGTTATATGCTTTTTATAACATTAACACAGCAGTACATAAATAGAACATAACAGATCTAGATCCAAGAACGCAGTATACAGACCTTTCGCATCTTAACGACAGAAAACGCACAATACAACAACTATCAGTAATTCACATAACAGTACTCACAGATTCAATTCTCTAACAATCTCCCATATTCATTCATTCATCAATTATCCCTTACAATTCCCTTCCCAACCTGTGCACACAGTAGCAGGGTCTGCACACAGCTGAACTGGGATCTCCGCACACACAACCAGCAGGAGTCCATTCCCCAAAACCCAAAAAGATAGCTTAAACCACAATTCGCATCAGTAGCTCATCATTTCTTATTCCTTTACAATACAAAATGCATCTCTATTTATAACAATATATCCTATACTTTCCTATGGTCCACAACCCATGGTTTTCGGACCCCTAGTTTACCCTTTCACCCATTACAATGCTTTTGGGGCTTTGACCCACCCCAAAACCCCTCCGCTGGATTAACTATAATAAAAAATATTCCAAATGGACCAGTTTCACAGCTTGTTAGGAGACCCTGTTCCAACAGTCCCCCAACACAATCTTGTGACTCGTCTTGAGTCACTACAGTTGTCATATAGTCATTGAACCCGATAAGGCTTGAGTTGACTACCATTGAAAAAGCTTGGTATGATGTCTCCACGTAGGGTAGCTAGCTGGACTGCTCCACCATTCGTGATTTCCTGAGCTGTGTAGGGACCCAGCCAGTGCTGTCGAAATTTTCCTGGATGTTTCACAAATTGGCTATCGTATAAAAGGACAAGGTCACCTGTGATGAACATCTTTTGGCAAATATGTCGATCATGCCATGCTTTGTCACGAGCCTTCTAAACCTGTTGATGAAAATTAATAATAAACCAATCTTCCTCCAGAGCCACAAGTTGCACAAGACGCTCCTCTATGATATCGAGATCCACCATATTTGTAAATGTGGCAATGCGTAGGCTAGGAACAACATATTCAATGGGCATAATGGCCTCTTTTCCATAGACCATCCGGAAGGGGGTTCTGCCTGTTAGCTTCTTGTAGGTCGTTCGATAGGCCCATAGAACAGAGGGAATTCGAACATCCCAGTCACTACGATCGGCATTACAGACCTTACTTAATGCCTGTTCAAAAATTTTGTTAAAAGCCTCAACCGCCCCGTTTGCCTGAGAGTGGTATGGGGTACTCTTCGCATGGTGGATCTGGAATTCCTCATTCAAAGCTTGAATCGTCTGGTTGACAAAGTGTGTACTCTTGTCACTCATTAGGATTTTTGGGCAGCCAAACCTGGTCAGGATCTGCTCAAAGATGAAGTGCGCAGTAGTATCCATAGTACAATCCTTCACCGCTTGTGCCTTAACCCATCGAGTGACTTAGTCTGTGGCGGTGATAATGTAGCGCGCACCTGTTTTCTTTCCTGGCAGATTCATGGGACCTATAAAATAAATGGCCCATTTTTCAAAAGCCTGTAAAGCCACTTGAGGCTGTAAAGGCATCTCATCTTGCTGTGAAGGGCGTCCTATGCGCTGGCAGGTATCGCAAGACCAACAATAGGTGTCTGAATCTTGATGAAAAGTAGGCCACCATAACCCAACCCTCAAAATCTTTTGTCTTGTTGCACATCGTGCATAGTGGCCTCCTGCGACACCTTCATGTGCTTCTGCTAACACGACATGCCATTCATGTTCTAGGACATATATGCGTAGTATTTCGTCGGCACCTAGCTTGTATAACTGATCGGCGAGGATAGTAAAGTCTGCGGCCCGAGTAACAAATTCCTTCTTCTGCTGTACCGAATATCCAGTCGGGGCCATGCCTTTAGTGAGGAACTTAATGATATCAGCAAAGTGTGCGTCAACCACTTTAATGGTAAACACCTATGCATCCGAGAAGCCTTTGTCAAAACTAGTAGGTTCATCTCCTATTTCAATGCGAGATAGATGATCCAGGCCAGCATTCAACCTTCCGGGCTTGACGATGATCTCAAAATCATATTCCTGGAATAGCAATAGCCAGCGGCAAATCTTCCCCCCCAACATAGGCTTGTTGACCAGGTATTTTAAAGCCGAATGATCAGTGAACATTTTAAAGTGTCCAACCAGTAGATAGTGCCGATATTTCTATAGCGCGTAGACCATAGCCAATCCTTCGCATTCAGTGGTGGAGTAGTTTCGTTCTGCGCCCGAGATTTTCTGACTCGCAAAGGCAACTGGGTGGTCGATATCTCCTTCTCCAGGTTGAGTGAGAACAGCTCCCAAAGCGATTCCCGACGCATCCACATGTACATGAAATTCCTTTGACCAATTAGGAAATATTAGTATGGGGGCAGAGATCATCTTTTCTTTGAGCAATTCAAAGCTCTTCTGACATTCATCATCCCAAAATAAAGAAACATCTTTTTTTAGTAGCTTTTCCATAGGCTCTGTGATCAGGGCGTTCCCCTGAATGAATTTCCTATAATAACCAGTGTGCCCGAGAATAGAACGCAGCTGTTTCTCCATTGTGGGGATTTCCAGGTTTATAATTACGGATACCTTCACAGGATCAACCATCAATCCCAGCCGATAGACTATGTGTCCAAGCAGGATCCCAAATGGCACACAGAAAATGCACTTCTTAATATTCAAGGAGATATGGTTCTTCCAGCATACATCCAACATTAGTCGCAGGTTAGAGACATGTTCCTTTACTAAGCCAAAAACCATCCAATCATCGAAATAAACCTCCAGAAACTTATGAATAAATTCCTTGAATACATCAACTACGACCCTTGAAAAAATAGCAGGTGCATTTTTTAGACCAAAGGGCATGACCGTATACTGGAAAGACCCCCATTCAATTGCGAAAGTAGTATTACTGCAATCTTCTGGTGCAATTCAGATTTGATGGTACCCTGAGAACCCATCAATGAAGGAATAGGCCTCCTGTCCGCCCATGCTATCAATGATTTTGTCGGAGAAGGGTGTAGGAAAGGGGTCATGAATGCAGGTATCATTTAACTTGCGCAAATCCACACAGATGCGTATTTCTCCCTTGGTCTTCTTTTCCTGGATAACCATTGGACTTACCTAGTCTGACTGCTCAACAGGTTCAATGATACCCACATCAAGAATTTTATCCAGCTCTTCCTTGACCTTCTGTTTGTATTTGGGATTTAGTCGGTACGGCCGCTGCTTAACGGGGTGTGCCTCAGGTTTCAAAGTGATATGCATAATACCAAGGTCTTCGGTGATGCCCTTGAGCTTAGAGAACTTCATCGGAAATAGGTCCTGATATTTCGTGAGTAATTCCGCAATTTTGCCTACAATCCACTCATCCCAATATTCCCCAATCTTAGCCAACTTAGGGTGTTCCTTCGTCCCAATATTAACGTCACACAGCTTAAGAGGCTGTGTTGCATCAAGATTCTGTAGTGATGGCCTCACAACAGCGCGTTCTCCTTCAAACTCCGGGATGGAAATGTTTCGAGGATTATTCTCGTCCTCATCAATCGCCAAGCTCCGACAATTGGCTATGTCATGCATCTGCGCGTCCCATGTCGGGGCCGTTGGGGTGGCGCGGTGGGGAGTATTCTTAAAGACAAATGCATCAATGTCCTGCAGAGCTTCGTCGAGCGTCTCTGTCCCTCCAACCAATCCAAATGTCCTGACAAAGTCCTCCTTTAGCATTTCCCAGTGGCGGGTGCGCTGGTGCAATTCTACATCTAAGTACCAAGCAGTCGGGATAGGACCCAAGGCATGAACAAATAGATGGACCCATTCTTCTGTAGTTTGGTCGGACCATTTGGTCATCTAGACACACAGATGTGTGCGGGGGTCCCTGGGTCCGAGGAACACCCTGGTGCGTATGTCAGCTAGAGGGGCGAACTGTAGAAGCATCCTTTCCCAACACGTTTCCCAATCTAGGAATGCTTTCTTGTGGGTGTCCCACCAACGCGTAGGCATCACGCACATAGCCAGATTAAGGGCCCAGAGCTGTCATTCTCTTGGCACCCTAGCTTCTACTATTCTTAATAATTCTTGGACACTACCCGCCTCATCAAAGTGGGGTAGATATCTTACCTCTGAGGAAATGCAGTAGAGGGTTCTTGTGACCTGGGGGCAGCGCAGTGCTGAAACCTTGTGTAACTGGTTTTTCCAACTTTCCAGTTCCTCATCAGCGTCAGAAAAGCATTCACTATCCCTCCAGAATATCCCATCTGTTGCGGTCTTACTCCTATCTTCATCCTGCGCAGTCAATCTGTAAATGTGGTCTAGTTCCTCCCATTTGTAGGCTAGTTCCATATACCACGCGCCTTTTGGTGGATCTAGTGGTACTATTATGTGTGTATCATTGTTTTCGAACACCATGCTGCACTTTTTGAGATTGTTGACACCCCCCATGTCTATAGCCCAGCCTAGCCCGAGGAGTGCAGGGTACGGATCCATATCTTCCACGATTTCAATGACCTCAAAGTCAGCTCGAATTTTTACTCCCGCGATATCTACCATGACTCTTGGCAACCGTCCTAGTGGTATGATCTTCTGTTGATTCGCCATGCGCAGCTGGATAGTGGACCATTCCAACTTAGGTTCACCCATTTTTTGCCATGTTTGCTTTGGTAGTACGTTCGCATCAGACCCCAAATCGAGAATAACTTGGTCCATCTCGTAGTCACCAATCTGCGCAGTCAGCCACATTTCCCGTCCGGTACGTTTCTTGTAGCCATATAGTCGGTGGAGACCTCGGGTCTCAGGGATTATGTTGGGCCGAGCTACACATCTATGCAGTAATAATTGAAGAGTTTCTACAGCCGGTGGGTTACGTAGCAATTTCAAGCATGCCGCTAGAAGGGGCTCAACCTCTTCCTTTTTCTCGAGGTGCACCGGAAGCTGCGCAAGATCTACCCACGGTGCTTGTTCTTCGCGGTGCACTTTTCTCCTTGCTTCTTGGGTGACCATATCACTGCGTAGCTCAGTTTGAACCCTTTGCACATTCTGTGTAGGGGTGGGTTGTTTTTCCTGCATCTTGGCTAGTAAAATTGGGCAATCTTCAATCTCATGGTCCCGCTGCCAGCAATATTTGCAAGATTTCCTGGTGGGATTTGGGCAGTCCCTTGTGAAGTGCCCTATCTCTCCACAATTATAGCAGATTAGCTGCCCCCGACCCCATCCTACTCTCCCTCCCCGACCTCCCCTACCCCTTGCTGGGGAGTCGTCAAAAGTCGCAGGGGATCTCGGTGATGCGGGATCTGACTGTACCCTATAGAGGCTTCCCCGATCTACGAGTAGCTCATATGTACGATGATTCTGTTCAGCATGCCCTACTGATCGACAGAACCTGCACCATTTTTGCTTCAGATCACCCATACTTGGCCGGGGGCACTGGGCCGTATCATGTATTCCCACTACCCGGCAGTCATCTCACCAGAGCACAGGTCCGCTGGATCCGGGGTGCAGCAGACTAGGTCCCCCTATTTGTAGGTAATCCGCCAATAGGGGACACTGGTCCTTAGTATGACCAGACACCCGACATTGTATGTAACAAATGTCTATGCTAACTCTCTTTCCCCGTTCTGTCCGCAAGATCTGTATTTCCATGTGCATGGCTCCGAGTTGCTCTTGAATCTGCTGTACTCCCCCCAATGTGTCATCCTTGGTCGCAGCTTCGAGCTTCATGGCATTTTCTAGAGCTTTTTCCTATGACTCGAAGGTTTGTTTGCCCATAGGTATGCGTAAGTGAGGTAGCAACATGGCGATGAACCATTCCGTGTGTTGTCTGTCATCATAATTGAACCCCCCTTCCCTAATTTCTTTCTTCAATCGTTGATCAGCTTCCCACACCGACTCAGACGCACCTTGCTTCAAGTCTTTTACTTCAGCTACCAGTTAAGAGTATGACTTTGGCTTCCGGAACTGTTGTTTTAGGGCATCCTTAATATTTTGAAGGGATGCGCTCCCATTTTGAGATATGTACCGCATATACCAATCCAGCGCTCTATCTTCAAAGGCCAAGTACCACTGTGTTTTTTTCACCGTATCGCTCACCACCCCTTGTGCTGTCCATACCGAATCGGCCACAAACCAGAAATGATCCATGTCTTCATCGGCCGCACCTTTAAAGGTAGGTAATTTCAAGTGTACTTCCATTTCTCCTTCTAACAAGGCTCCGATTGAGGGCTTGCCATCCTGCGAACCTGACGACCCTTGCATCGTTGCTCTCTTTTGTGGGCTACGGACAAGGTGACTCTTTTCTGGATTGGTTTGATAATACCTACCGCTCCGTGTTGTACAGGGTAGCACTTATTCACTTTCGCATCAGATCTTCAGTATTTGCTTGTCAGTACCAGATCACTTCCTCAGACCGATCCCAAAAACGGAACCATTTTTTGGCTCGAGGGGTCCTGACCTAGGTTCGGTGTTCAAGGTTTGCCAACAAACCCCTATACTACTGGCCCTTTCGGCAATGACCTGCTTTCGTAGGTCAAAGTCTCACCTGAAGTAGAATGGGTGGGTACTGGAACCAGGTTTTCGCACCCTGAGAAAGGATGGGTAAAGCAAGCAAAGCTGTACTAGATCCTGTAATTCCTAGATTACCTTGTTCTTTGCAGGGTTAATCAAGTCTCTATTCGCATCCATGTGCACTAGATCTATAGTTATATGCTTTTTATAACATTAACACAGCAGTGCATAAACAGAACGTAACAGATCTAGATCCAAGAACACAGTATACAGACCTTTCATAACTTAACTACAGAAAACGCACAATACAGAAACTATCAGTAATTCACATAACAGTACTCACAGATTTAGTTCTCTAACAATCTCCCGTATTCATTCATTCATCAATTATCCCTTATAATTCCCTTCCCAACCTACGCATACAGCAGCAGGGTCCACACACAGCTGGACTAGGATCTCTGTGCACACAGCCAGCAGGAGTCTATTCCCCAAAACCCAAATAGATAGCTTAAACAACAATTTGCATCAGTAGCTCATCATTTCTTATTCCTTTACAATACAAAATGCATCTCTATTTATAAAAATTTAGCCTAGAATTTCCTATGGTTTGCAACCCATGGTTTTCGGACCCCTAGTTTACCCTTTCACCCATTACAATGCTTTCGGGGCCTTGACCCACCCCAAAACCCCTCCACTAGATTAACTATAATAAAAAATATTCCAAATGGACCAGTTTCACAGATTTTTAGGAGACCCCATTCCAATAGTCCACGTCACCCTGCCATGTCACCGCCACGTCACCTTTCCATGTCATCATAAATTCCTACGATATGTGGGGTCAGGGCCACGTCATCTGCCACGTCACCTTTCCACATCACTGCCACATCATCGCCATGTCATCTCCACGTCACTGCCATGTCATCTCCACATCATTGCCACATCATCTTTACATCACTGCCACATCATCTTTACGTCATCACCACATCATCTTTACATCATCTCCTGCACTTCGTGGTTCAAAAATTACAACAATTTAACTTAGTGATTACCTCTATTTCGTGCGATCTATGATATTGTGCCGTGCCACCACCTGTCCCTTCTCCACGTCGCATCGCACAAAAAATAACTTACCTTGCAAGGGCCTTAATACTTAGTCACTAAACTTTGTGATTTGGGCTTTCGAGCTCCGTCGATGTGATCGTCACTGTTGATTTGCCCATAGCTACGGTCCTCATTGCTGCTGGCACTCCCGATTGGTTTATTCCCCGCTTATCTTGTGATGAATCTTATCCATTCATTTCTCACCTTCCCTTCTGTGATCTAATCCTAACCATCTGATCGCCTTCACGTGGCTCTTTTTTTCCTCTTTTACCTGTTTTGATCTGAGCCGTCCATCTCTCGCCTTCACTTTTGCGATCTAATCCTGACCGTCTATTCGCCTTCCTTAGAATTCTTCAAAGAATTCTCTGCCTTAGTTGATTTTTTGTTCTTTATACTTTCGCACTCTGTTACTCCTGTTTCTCCATGTTGTTCCTCCTGAGCTTGTTCCTGAGCTTGTCTTTGTTATTGAATGTCATCTCGGGTTATCACACTCGACATCTACCCTTTTCATACTGATTAAAGCTTCTCTTTCTCTCGGCTCTCGCCTCTCTCTTTTGGCTTAATCATCTTTGTTTAATTGGCCTCTTCCTTCTTTTGCTCTGTGTAAGATCTCTGGTCCTCGCTGTGTCTTGCAAATTTGATTGCCTTCTTCTGTGCGCTGAAGCAATTCGCTGCCTCTCTGCTTCATCCTCTGCCTCTGTTGCATTCGCTGCCTCTGTTGTCTCTTCTTCTTTTATGTCTATGTTTCCTTGTTGCCTTTGGTGCCTTCTTATCTACATTTTCTGCCTCTCTACATCCACTGCCTCTCTGCTTTTGCTCCTTCTCTGTTGTCTTGCTGCCTTTGGTGCCTTTTCTCATAGTCTAATGCTTCTCCTTGCCTCTCTGTTGCTCCTCTTCCTCTCGTTTATGCTTTATTACTGCATTGTTGCATGATCTACTCCTTTTCCTTAATGATAGTTCAGGTGCTGCTCTTTTGTGCTCCTTTTCCATCAATGTCAATATTTGTAGTATTATCTTTTGTCCTTCCCAATGTCAAGGGCCTCAAGTTAGCTTGAACTAATTTCAAGCCATGTTCATCACCTTCCTCAAAGGGTTTTTGAACTATTTTATACCATCTGGACACCACAAGGTATAGTACTCGCATTATGACCTCCTATTATAATATATAAAATTGAAGCTGTGTTAGGTCCCTATATTACTAGTATAGTCCATTATTGTTGTTAGTGTAACCCCCTTATTGTTATTATTGTACCCTTTTAGCCCCCATTTTATTATTATTGTGCCCTTAGATTATTAATGTTAGGTCGGCTAGGATTACATTGTGGCCCACTAGGATTATATTGTGGCCCCATGGACTCCTATATATAGAATGAGGTTTTGTTCATTTGTATCATCCAAGAATTGTTCATTTATGTAATGTATTGGAGGTTTCCCCCTCGAAGTGGCTCATTTCTAAGGCGTTGATATCTCTATTATTCTCTTTTGGAGCTGGCCGTTACACAACATTTGGTATCAGAGCTTTGGATTCTAGGGTTTCGCTGCTCCAAACAGGTCATCGTGGCATTTTCGCTATAAATTTTGTTTTACAAAGTTTCAGAAGCTAAAATTTTTAAGGTTCCAAGCCAAAATCTTAAGGAAGCTTTTATAAAAATTTCAGAGTTTTGTTCGCAATATTTTCGGAAATATGATCTGTGGAAGTCAGGTCTTTTTTCAGGCTCCTAAACAGGTCATCGTGGCATTTGAGCTATAAATTTTTTTCTACGAAGGTTCAGAATCTGAAATTCATATGGTGTGAAGCTAAAATCCTGAGGAAAGCCATCAAATAATTTCAGAGCTTGGTTCGCAATATTTTGGGAGATATGATCTGTGGAAGGTAGTGCTTTTTCAGGCTCCTGAATTTCATCTCAAAGAGGTGATCATGGGAAAAGTTCAATAACTCTCTCTCTGTAGATTGGATTGGAGTGACGTAAAAATTGGTCACAAGTACACGGCCTGTAGTTTCTTAGCTATCAATTTCAGAGACAAAGGACAAAACAGTGACATGTGGCAAGTCGTACAAGTTCGCTCTACTAAACCAGTCTAGAATTAGGTCATTGTGGGATATTGGACACACATTTGTCTTGGAGAATCCAAATCAGGTCAGACCTATGGCATTTGAAAGAAGCTTCAGAGGGCTACTACAGGGCTGAATTTCAAATATCGAAGATTTTCAATTACAGAGATAATCGAATTTCAATATCGAGCTCCTCAAAATCAAGAAAAAGGTGTGTATTTTTTTTCCGAATTGCATAAGTCTTGTTTGAAGAATCAATTTGAATTGATTCCAAGGGCATATCAGTATTGGGTTCTAAAATATGCCTCGTAAAAATAATTCAACACCCATTAAGCCTTCAGAAGGGTCTACTATGACTCATGAAAATGAAGAATTGCAACATGATCTATCAAAATTACAAGAGCAAGTGCAACAAATTTCACTCTCGCAAAGAGCAACAAAAAATGAAATGGAAGTTTTGAAGAAAGGTGTGGAAGCTAAGATGGATGGCGTGGAAGCTAATATGGATGGCATGGAAGCTGGCATGGAAGCTAAGATGGAAAACATGAAGAATGATCTAAAAACAGACATCGAAGGTTTGACAAAGTTGATACACGAAATGTTTCCTAATGGTGAAAAGATAGTAGAAGAACCTCATGATGAGAACAAAATCAATGTTAATTGTGATTTGATAAACTCTAATGTTGGCGGGAAGAACCAACATATTCCAAAAATGGATATGAGGAAGTTTGATGGAAAGGATCTTGTAACATGGATACTACAGATGGAGCAATATTTTGATCTCCATAACGTGCAAAACACACAAAAGATACGCATTGCAACTTTACATTTAGAACAAAATACATTTGTATGGTATCGATGGCTTTGCTCCCGTAAAAAAATTGTCACTTGGTCAATTTTTACGGAAGAAATGATAGCACAATATGAGGATACAAAGAGCAACACCTTCTTTAGCCAATTGATAAATCTCAAACAAAAGGGTTTAGTAGGGCAGCACATTGAGGACTTCCAAAAATTGAATATAAGGGTAACTGATATTCCAGAGGAACACAGGATTGATCTCTTCATAGGCACTCTAAAGGATAAAATCCAACATGAAGTTCGTGTTTTGGAGCCTAATTCATTGGAGAAGGCATTCAGGTTGGCAAGAAAAGTTGAATGTAAAATTATGGCGACAAGGAAGCCTACCACTCAATTATGTAAAGAAGGAAGTGTTGCTACACCTAGATTTCCACAACCTACAAGGTTGACACCACAACAATTGGAAGAAAAAAGAGCAAAAGGGATTTGCTACAGTTGTGATAGCAAATACACTAAAGGTCATAAGTGTGCTGAAAATAAATTATTTTACATAGATTGTGAAGAAGAAGAAGAAGAAAATGAACAAGAAGAGGATGTACACTAGGAACCAGCCCTAGAAGAGGAAGAAATGAATCCAACCATATCATGTAATGCACTGGCAGGAATTACCACTCCTCAAACTCTCAAGATAGCAGGACAGATCAAGAAGAAGAAGGTAATAGTGTTGATTGATTCAGGTAGCACCCATAATTTTATTCATTGTAAGGTAGCCAAGGAATTAAATTGTTTCCTATACCCAGCACCAGAATGTCAAGTGATGGTTGCAAATGGAGGAACTATAAATTGCTCTGAAAAATGCCATAACATCAAGCTAACCATGGGGGAATATGTGTTGACTAGTCCAATGCTTTCCATTCCTATGGGAGGTGCTGATGTTGTACTAGGAGTACAATGGTTACAATCTTGGGGGACGGTAGCTTTTAATTTTCAAGAACTTTTCTTGAAATTTTTTTCAGAAGGAAAGGAAGTCGAATTACGGGGTATTGAAGGGAAGCCGGGAAGGACAATAAGCTCTAATGTCATGACAAAGCTTCTAAAGAAAGAACAACGAGGCGTAATTGCACAATTATGCTCACTAGAAGTTCCGACATCAAAATCATCTATTTCTGCAGATCTCCAACAAGTCTTCGACAATCATTCCAAGGTGTTTGAAACTCCGAAAGGACTCCCACCTATTCATGATCATGATCATGCTATTCATTTGATTCCAGGAAGTGTTCCTCCAAACATCAGGCCTTATAGATATCCTTACTTCCAAAAGAGTGAAATTGAACGTATGATTGCAGAAATTTTAGAGGCGGGTATAATTCAACCTAGTCAAAGTTCTTTCTCTGCTCCTGTAGTATTGGTACACAAGAAGGATGGATCATGGCGAATGTGTCCGGATTATAGGGAGCTCAATAAGCTCACCATTAAAGCCAAATTTCCCATTCCTGTGATTGATGAATTATTGGATGAATTACATGGAGCAATTTATTTTACCAAGTTGGATCTTCGTTCAGGATATCATCAAATTAGAATGAAGACTGAAGATATTCCAAAAACAGCATTTCGAACTCATGAGGGTCATTATGAATTTTTGGTCATGCCTTTTGGCCTTACCAATGCACCTCTACATTTCAAGGGTTGATGAATTCCATTTTCAAACCCTTCCTTAGAAAATTTGTGCTAGTATTTTTTGATGATATACTAATCTACAAAAGGTCTTGGAAGGATCATGTTGAACATGTTGACAGGGTGCTCAAACTATTGCAGGAGAAACAATTATATGCAAAAAAATCCAAATGTTTCTTTGGAGTACAAGAGGTGGAGTATCTGGGTCATATTGTATCTCACGAGGGTGTTAAAGTAGACCCTAAAAAAATTAAAGCCATTAAGGAATGGAAAGTCCCCACAACCATAAAGCAGTTGCGAGGATTTCTCGGGTTAACAGGGTATTATCGCAAGTTTGTTAAGAATTATGGGAGAATAGCACCACCTCTAACAACATTATTGAAGAAAGATGCATTTTCATGGACTCCTGAAGCAACTAAGGCCTTTGAACGTCTTAAAGAGGCAATGTTCCTAGCACCGGTCTTAGCTACGCCAGACTTCACAAAAACCTTTATTGTGGAATGTGATGCCTCAGGAAATGGAATTGGTGCGGTTTTAATGCAGGAAGGAAGACCCATTGCTTTTGAAAGTCGTCCAATCAAGGGAAAGTATTTAAAGAAACCTATTTATGAGAAAGAAATGTTAACAATACTGCATGCACTAAAGAAATGGCGAACTTACCTAATGGGAAGACACTTCAAGGTAAAAACTGATCATGATAGTCTTAAACACTTTTTGGAACAAAGACTATCGTCAGAAGAGCAGCAAAAATGGGTCACAAAGATGTTGGGTTATGACCTTGAAATAATCTACAAAAAAGGAAAGCTTAATGTTGTTGCAGATGCACTCTCAAGAAAGAATGAAGAGGTGGAAGCATTGCTTTGTGCCATTTCTATTATCCAACCGTATTGGATAACCGAAGCAAGAGATGAATGGAAGAAGGACAAAGATGTATGGACACTCATTCAGAAGTTGCAGCAAGATCCTAGTACATCTGATACATTTAGTTGGAAAAATGATTCCTTATGGTACAAAGATCGCTTATATCTTTGTAAGAATTCCCAAATAAAACAAAAGATTCTTCTAGAATTGCACAC
Organism: Pinus albicaulis; assembly: GCA_034641835.2. Taxonomy (NCBI): domain Eukaryota; kingdom Viridiplantae; phylum Streptophyta; class Pinopsida; order Pinales; family Pinaceae; genus Pinus; species Pinus albicaulis. The sequence continues at coordinate 435,860,792 of CM076569.1, forward strand.
TTCTCCTTTAGGAGGACACTCAGGATTTTTAAAAACTTACCACAGGGTGAAGAAAGAATTTTTTTGGGATGGCCTTAAATCTGATATTCGAAAGTTTGTGGCGGAATGTTTGGTTTGCCAGCAGAATAAAGTGGAAACAATTAAGACCCCAGGACTTCTACAACCTTTATCCATTCCAAGCCAACGTTGGGAGGAGATTTCAATGGATTTTATCACAGGTTTACCTAAGTCCGAAGGAAAGAGTGTCATCATGGTGGTAGTTGATAGACTTACTAAGTATGCACACTTTTGTGCATTATCTCATCCATTTAAAGCAAGTACAGTTGCTACTACATTTATGGACAGAATTCAAAAGCTACATGGAAGCCCAAGGGTTATTGTGAGCGACAGAGATCCCATTTTTACTATAAATTTTTGGACGGAGTTATTTTCTTGTTTGGGTACTCAATTAGCTCATAGCTCATCTTATCATCCTCAATCTGATGGTCAAACTGAGATAGTAAATAAATGTTCGGAAGGATATCTTCGTTGTTTTGTATCTGATAAACAAACACAATGGGTCAAGTGGTTACCTCTCGCTGAATGGTGGTATAACACTTCCTTCCATACTGCAGCAAAAATGACCCCATTTATGGCACTTTATGGATATCATCCACCATCCATCACATCATCTTTAAGGGAAAATTCCAAGGTTCAAGCAGTGGAAGATCACATCGAGCATCAGCAAGAAGTTCTCCAACTCTTAAAGGATAACCTGAATTTGGCACAAAATCGAATGAAACAACAGGCAGATCAACATCGTAGCGAGAGAAGTTTTGATGTAGGAGATTGGGTATTTTTACTGCTACAACCATACAAACAAATGTCCCTCAAGCAAGCAAAGAAGGATAATAAATTATCGCCAAAGTACTATGGTCCTTACAAGGTGTTGTAAAAGATTGGTACTATGGCATACAAATTGGAGCTTCCTGCTTCTTCGCGAGTACATCCAATTTTCCATGTTTCATGCTTAAAGAAGGTTATTGGTGAAAATCTTCTAGTTCAAACAATATTACCAGAACTTGATGAGGAAGGAAAAATCATATTGGAACCTGAAGCGGTCACGGAAACAAGAACTCGACAACTACGGAATCGATCAATTTCAGAGTATCTCATCAAGTGGAAGAACTTACCCACCGAAGATTCTACATGGGAGGATGAGAATTTTATACAGAAGCACCCAGAGCTACTCAAGTGTTGAGGACAACACTTTTTTGAAGGAGAGGGGCATGTTAGGTCCCTATATTACTAGTATAGTCCCTTATTGTTGTTAGTGTAACCCCCTTACTGTTATTATTGTACCCTTGTAACCCCCATTTTATTATTATTGTGCCCTTAAATTATTAATGTTAGGTCGGCTAGGATTACATTGTGGCCCACTAGGATTATATTGTGGCCCCATGGACTCCTATATATAGAATGAGGTTTTGTTCATTTGTATCATCCAAGAATTGTTCATTTATGTAATGTATTGGAGGTTGCCCCCTCGAAGTGGCTCATTTCTAAGGTGTTGATATCTCTTTTCTTCTCTTTTTGGAGCTGGTTACACAACAAGCTGTGAGATGAAAAAAAAAAATTGCAATAGTAAAAGAAAAACTAGGTATGTTTCATTTTTTCTGAACAATGCAACTCCTTAATGCATTTTATAAATATTTCATTTGCATTCCTTTCTCCAAATTTGCAAAAACCTAGCTACAGAAGTAACATACTAAACAAGATGGTAATAGTGAATTAAAATTTTGTAGCAAGCTTTTGTAATATTTCAATTCTAGGTGGAAATATTAATTTGATTGTGGGTAAACAAAGCTTCAATAAATGTCTGTATTAAAGAACAAGGTATGACAAAGCATGGTGCTAAATTATATAAAAAAGAAAATATGATTGCAATATCAGAAACATACAACAGTTTCAGCATCTATTGTAAGACCTGTCCGTATTTGGATAAAATGTTGTGCAGGCACATCCTATAGTTTCAACATCTATTCTCACACAATCAAAAATCGTTTTGGATATAATCAACACCAGTTGGACACCATCTCTGTATTCAAAGACATAGGAGGATGTGTGGGCATTATTTCTAGAATTTTGTATGATAAATTTCCTCCATGGGTTGTTTTACTGGTCGAATGTCTGCAAAATGTGATCAGATACATGCTTATATGGTTGTTCCTCACACACAGATTTCCCACGCCTGCCCTCTGGGAAATTTTTTAGTCATTTGCTTTGTAGTAAGCAGTCAAGCATATTACAATACAACATCTATTTTGACTTGTGTCAACAATTTCTATACCAACAAAGGAATTTTGTTGTGATGGATGAAGGGTTGCTTAGATTGATATAATTCCCATGGATATAAATCATGGTCAGAATGCCATGGCCTTCTTATAATTCCCAGATTTGATGTTTTTGATGATAAACTATGATGTACCAGACCAACCTTGTGCCCGTTGGCAACATTTTCCAATTTCCCTTCCTTTTATTCTCAACTTTGATACCAATAATATATTATGCCCTGCATATGATAAAGCCATGAAATTGTTACAACATGCAATTACCTACATAACTTATAATAAAAAATAAAAAAAAATATAAGTGTGCACAATATCTTTGAAATTAAAAACATTATTGGACATAACAAACAACATTAAAGCACAATAAGAAAAATACTTGTGAAATCTCTGAGTGGTTGAACTTCTTTAATAGCAGTAACCAACTTCTCTAACATGGTATCCAAATGACTATTTGACTGATACTACATCTAGGGAGTGTCTTTCATCAGTTCCTCATGTTCTAAGGGTGCTCTCAGAACAACAGCCAACTCTCAAGACAAAGTTTTCTTCTCGAGAGAGACAATTCCCAACTGGCACATTTCCCTTGAAATTATGTCTCATTTTCAATGCATTTTTTAAACATATCAGCACAGTTGGCACTGTGATCTTGAATAAATTTATTCTTTGTAAATCAATAAAACTCAATCTCACCCACTATAGTCTCAAATTGTGATCTTTCTTCAGTTTTTCTCTGCAATTGTTCAACTAGTTTATCTAATTCATCAGAAATGATATCAAAAAAGAAGACAGACTCTGCACTTTGTCCATCTCCTTCATTGTCCTTGGTATGAACATGTGAATAATGAGGAACCTTTTCATTTTTGGCATCCATCCTATCTTGTAGTCCAATCAATTTTCCAAGTCTATGGCGAGTCTCATAAAGTACTCTAACAGGTGATTCTATATCTTGTTGGATGAGTTCCAATTTCTAAGCGAGTTCTTCAAATAGTTTTTTTATCTCTGTATTTTCACAACAACACAATTCAAGTTTTATCTCCAAGCTCCTCAAGTTGTTAAATTTTTTATATGGTAGCATTGACAAGAGTAACAAGGAAGAAATTAATAGTTAGGTAATCTGATTCAGAATGGAAATCAGGAGAAAATTGTTGGATGGATTCCTCTAAAATTTCTACAGCATGAAGAAATGTGACAACACGAGAACTTCTCTCTTCCTTTAACAAAGATACCTGCTCAGCAAATTTCCTCTGTAATGTCTCTAGCTATTATTCTAGTGCTATTGAATTCTCAAAAGCTTGTTTCTTCAGATTGTGTAGTTAACGTTGCAGTTCGTCAGTAGAAAAGTATCATTCAATACATGTTCCATGACTTGCTAATTCTTCTCTGTTAATGTAGCTAAATTCAATATTTTCTTTTATTTCTTAAGCATATCAATATCACCCTCTAGCTTCCTTAGAGTGATTGTTAGAGTGACTGTTTTTGCTTTTCTTTCTTAAGCATATCAATATCACCCTCTAGCTTCCTTAGAGTGACCGTTAGAGTGACTATTTTTGCTTTTCTTTCTTAAGCATATCAATATCACCCTCTAGCTGCCTTAGAGTGACTGTTATATCCATTCCATTTCTCTTCTTCCATAAGCTGCTGCTTAATAATATCAGAATAACTTCAAAGAAATCTCGGAGTAACTTTCAAAAATCCTCACTTATTCCATTTTCATCACACCTTGCAATCATGGCAGTCCATGAAAATACATCTTGTTTTTCCATGGCATGTATGATCTATTTCTTATGCTTTGCATAAATAGTAACACAATAATTTTCCGTTAGAGAGATTTGAATCAAACCCCTTGCTAATGATGTCAAAGTGCACTTTTTTTCCTACCCTGCCCATCACAACCAAAAAGATCAACCTTGCAAGTAGAGTGGTCTAACGAAGACATAACACCATATTTTTGGATCATGCAATCAAACCATTTTCAGCCCTTGTCCACGAGGCTTCATGACTGCATGCAGTCAGAACAAAAAGAAAGGCTATATGCTCTGACTTCACATCTGTCTGTTTCATTTAATGAAAATGCATCAATACCTCAAAATCAATTCCTCTCTAGGTACATACATAAATAATCTAACTCTAGGAAACCATATCTATTACAAATATTTTGTCAGACAGCTCGTGTGTAGCATCTAGACTCCCACACTATATGTACATGGTTACCACAGAATTTCGAATAGAAACATGAGACTCAAAACCATTATTGAATGTTAAACCTTTTTATACCCTATCTGATTTATTTTACTTCAACAATTTATTAAAATGCCAGAAAATATTTATCTTAAATATTTTTGAAATTAATGATAAAATAAGCACATTGGTATGTTAACTCGGAAAATAAAATGCAGCTGGAGTAAAACCAGGATAGATCCATCTTAACTCTGGATCTATCAAGCACCCAAAGGGATCAAATCCCTCCGGGTGCAAAACGTTCTTCAAGTTTTGCATTCAAAAAAGAGGTTTTCACGCCGAGAGATTTGATCCCTCTAGGCACTCGATAGATTCAAAGTTAAGATGGATCTACGTTGTTTTTTTACAAATTTAGAAATAGATTCTTGAAATCACTTTTTTCAGAGCCGGAAGGCAGAAATTAAATCATTTTGATTTGGCGGTGTTTTTCCCAAGTCAAAAATTAAATGATTCTAATTTGGCAGTAAGAGTGATTCATTACATAGAATCGCATCCATGGAGTCGAAGCAAATGAAAAGGTAAAAAAAAAGGTAGAAAAAAAATAAAATGCAGGAGAAATCGAAATCAAACCTAAAAATCAATAGCAGTTCATACGCACATGGAATTCCTTTCCCACAAATATTATTTTCCACTTCGAACAACTGCCGAAATTCTTTCTCACAAATATTATTTCACACTTAGCACTCTCACAGAGATGATTCCTCAAAAATACAATTGGACACTTTTTTTGTGTTAAATTTATATATTTAGGGAGGGAAGTGATTTTTCATCAAGGCCCACATTAGATTAATTAGATTAAATTTTAAATCTTAAATGTTAAACATCACTATTACTTTTACATTTACATTTACATTTATATGTTTTCATTTTTAAGTGAGATAGTCAATGCATGTAGTGGACTCAAATACAAACCTTCAGATCCAAATTTATTAAATTTAATAATATTAATATTATACGCATGTAGTGTACTCAAATACAAATCTTCGAGATCCAAATTTATTAAATTGGTCAACAATTTCCCTGTCAACAAAGGAATTGTGTTGGGATTGATGAAGGGCTGCTTGGGTTTAAGCAGTGCCATACTTTCAAGATTCTGGCATGTCATTCCATCGGCCCAACACAGGGATGGTTCTTTGTTTCTTTTGGTGGAAATATGGCTTCCTTCTATCGTTACATTTCTTCTTATGGCATTTGTTCACAAGTATTCCTTTGATGCAAGGGTTGATCAAAGCCAATTATATACTGCACTGCCATGTTCTAAGGAAGAAGAAGAGAATTTCGGTAATGAAGACGTTTCTGAACATAAATATTGTGACAAGAATTCAAATAAATCGACTACAGTGAAGTTCCTTTCGACTTCAACACCAGCTGTTGTATTAGCAATATTTTTGATAGGGTGTGCTTTTTGGAAACAGGACTACTTGGTGGTCAATCGAATGGAATGCACTGCAAAAATTTTGATTCTTGTATCACCATTTTGGATTGCTTGGAAATTAACAGCGAGAAAGATATTATTGAGGTATTCAGTAGATGAGGCGCTTATCATCGATGGGTCTCGGGGAAAATGTAAAGGCGAAAGTCACATATGCCAGTCTGGGAATCCTGTTGATCTAAATGGTCTGTAGTCTCCAAATGATGACAAAGATGTCAGCACCAGGTGTGGACAAATATGTGCAACCTTCCCACCAGATGCTTCTATCACTAGGTGAAATCCAAGATCCATGATGCTAATATTAAAAATGCAGCAGTTGTAAACAGAGTGAGGAATCTGCAAAATAAAGGAAAACCCCGAGGATAGGAAAATAACTACTTATATTAAAATGAAGCCTGCCTACTCCATCAAGAAAATTATGTCAAATTAGACCAGCATATCCACGGACAACATGAAAGTATTTTTCCAGCTGCAAAATTTACATATTAGATTATGAAAAGCCCTTAACTTTTTTACAATCCTTGGCCACTGTTATCACTCAGATTTTCCTTGAAGTTGTTGGAAGAGGAAAGGGGCCCGAGGTAACCACAAATCAACCTTCAGATACAGAATCTAGCCAATCCGTATCCAGAGAGGGCTCTCTCTATAAAATATAGCTTTGTTTTTTGAAAATATTAGGCTAGTTGTAAAGTCCAGGGGTTTTGATTGAATTTGAATGGTGGAATCCGCCAACTGAGGGCAAGATTGAGTATTTCAGGCCATAGGGCTATGGAGTCTAAAGGATGGCTTTACTGGATTAAGTTTTTACACTAAAGATGGCTTTGCAGGGCAAGATATCCAAAACAAAGAACAATTTTGGATATTAAAGTGAATGGAATGGATTTTTTAAATGGATGAAAGGCAATTAAGAATCTTTCAACATGTTTAAACGAAGGAAAGTGAGTGATTACCAATAAAGAGCAATTAAGAATTATTTACTAAGTAATCAAATGCTTAAACGAGAGAAACAAGAGAAATTAAGAATTCATTGTTTATAACCAGTTTAGAAGAAAACATTTAGAATAATAACAATTGAAATCAGAGTACACTTAAGCAATTTATGATTTAATCCTTTTTGTTAATTATTCAGAAATGAAACATGGTGATGTAGTAAACATATATAAAACTTAAAACACAGGATAGAAATGACTTATTGAACTGTAGTCTGGCACATGAATCCTGCAAAAAGTCTTGAGCTTCAATTCATCATCCAGCAAGCCACAAAGAAATTTCTCCAAAAGCACTTTATTCCAAAAGTCAATGTTACATCAAAGTAGAAGAATCCACCCTCAATAATTCAATTGAGGGCTAATTTATACAAAAAATTATACAAAATATCTCTCAACAAAACGAGATATAATCTAATATGACTCATAGATAAGTTACAATAAAAATAGAGACAGATGGTCTCATGGATAAGACAAGAAGTAACCAATTTTGTGCTGTTACCTCCTTTTGAGAGTGTGCTGGAGGCAGGTGCTATATTGTGGCTCATCGTTGTCTTCTTCAGTAATTTTGTTCTAACTGCCTTGCTTCACTGATACTCTTTGCTTTTACTGATACACTTTTAACTGAAATGATACTCTTTAACCTTTGTTTATCCTTTATATTGTGGTAAATAGGAGAAAATTCATATAAGGATAAATTTTACAAAAGTTCCAACATATCTTCCCACCATTTCTCTTCTGTTATTCTTGTCCGTTGAAGCTTCCTTAATGTTTCATCAGCCTCGGTATATCTGAAGAAATTAGGCTGGTTAGGAAACAAATGCCTTACTTCATGTTCCAGATAAAACAAATTCTCTAATCTGTAATGAAGATTATTTCCTGTAGGTAATGTTGCTTGTGATGAACTGGCTGAGGAATTGGCTAGATTATGAGCATGTATGTCCAATTTTCTAACATAATTTTCTAGGTCCATTATTTTATCTTCTGGAATCATAGGGCTAGGCAACCCTTTATTCAATAAAACATTAAACCTTTCTCTGAAAGCAATTATTTCTGCCTGCATGTCAAAGCACCTTCGTTCCAAATTTTGCATAAGAGTTCTTTTAGTAAAAACTCTTTTTATTTCTAAGATTGTTGCAGTTCTATCCTGAATACCCACTTCTTCAAGCTGCTGTCTAGTTTGGGTGTTTAGAAACTGTATAAGCCGATTGGCTTCCTCAGGCCTATTTCCTAATTCTTCTCGTGTGTTTTCAACTTCATCCAGAGCTGCTTTGACCAAATCATTATGTTCGTACATTATCTGAATTGAAGGCCAGAGATATTTTATTGACTGGATAATATTATCCCAAAGAATCTCATTTATTTCTCTCAAAGGCTTCTCCAATGTGAGATCCTTTTCTAATGCTTTAACCAATTTTTCCAATCTCTTGATTTCTCTTGATTTGTCAGCAACACTCATTTTTGAAAGATCATATCTCTATTCTAAATTGATAAGTTGTAACTTTGTGTGCTGAAGTTCAGTTACTTGAAGTTTCAAGTCATTCATTTGTTTTACTAATTGTTCTGAACTCAAATTTGAAGTGTCTACCTGTGATGACTCTGCTGGCTGACCTATTGGCTGTGTACCTATAATTGCCTCTGTTGTAGATGTTGGAAGAGCAGATTGTTTGTCTTTCAATGCTTTATCCGGCTCTTTTTCTGTTTCAGTCAGTTGCTCATTCATTTTCAAGAGAAACTCCATCATTTCTTCTTCAAAATTCTTCTTTATTACTTCTTTAGTTTGAGGATGTCTGGATGCTGGCAATTTCAACTGCTTTCTCAAAGCTGCAACGTCATCATCTTTTTTCTTAATTAGAGCTTCTATACCTTTGACATCCTTTGGATTGTGACCTAATCCAATTATTACTTCCTCCAATGTTTTTATCCTATTATCTTTGGCTTGAGAAGAAGCTTTTTCAAGCTGCAATTGTGTATTAGTGTTCTCCAATGAATCTTGTAACCTGTGAGCTGCCATTGCTTTATCAGTCAAAGTAGAATAGATCATTTCCCCAGTCTGCTTATGCAACTCAATCTGATCTAAAGGATGGATATCCTTTGCTAGGACTTCAAAGTTTGTTCTAATATAATCAGTAGCTGTTTGGGGTTGTTGCACCTTGGGTTTGAAATGGCTCATTATAATTTTGCCCTGTTGGATGTCAAAAGTTGACATCAATCTGTCTTGATTCTTTGGAGCCATTTTCAGATATTGATTATATACTTGAATTCTCAGTGGATCATTCCTAGCCTTGATATTAATAAATGTCTTCTTTATATCTCGTGTATCTTTAACTGGTGTTTTGAAAGAAGATATTTCAACACTCTTTTGCTTCTGTAGCTCTTTCCTTTGTGAGGTAGTGGATGCTTCACTGACTGTCCCTATTTGTTGACTGCCCAATTGTTCTGGCCCTTGAATATCAAGAATTTCATTGATAGATTCTATTTCTGGAGGAGTATTCAATTTCTGTCTCTTGGCCTGACGCTGTTGTGAATATCCAATGAAAGGGGTAGCAGCTTCAGCTTCTCTCCTTTTTACATCTTCCACATTTAACGGAGTCTGTAAAATTGACACTTCTACTGGATTTGTTTGAACGGGAGAGATTTGTGCCTGTCCTTGTTCTTTGGATGTCTCTGGTTGCTCTGTCATTATGAAATTTTCAATTACTTGTATGTCTGGTTCTTTTTCTTTTCCTTTTGATTCTACTGCCACTGCACTAATCTCCTACAAATGTTGTTGTGAAGTTCCTGTTGAAGAAGGTCCTGCTGTCTGTACCTGCCCAATAGAGTCCAGGTGAAGTATCTTTTCAAGGTCTTTCATTATATTATCAATATTGACCTGTTCACTATCTTGCTCTACCAAAGTTCCTTCCACCCATTCATCTGTATTTGCATATTGTTCAATTTCTGGCATCCTAAAATGAATGTATGGAGATAATTTGTTTTTCACTCTTCTGTCACAAATAAAGCTATATGGATCATAGGGTGCCCAGTAGAAACTCTTTTGTAATTTGAGGTAGTCTTCTAAAATCCTTTCAGCTTCTTTCCCAGCCTACCTAGAATTACAAACAAAGGGACCTAATTGGCTCTTTATCTTGAGTTGCGCCTTCTTCTTGGCATTACATAAATGAACTATATCTGAATTGTTCATCTGTCTGAAATACTCAAGTGCAAAAAGTCTCATTGGAACATATCTGGGCAACTTGAATGGACACAATTCACATCCATAAATCCTAATTTCAGTATAACTCTGATATAGATACCAATCTCCCACTTTATATTGTTTTGAGAGTTGAAGGGTTCTCTTGATTTCATTACTGAATCTGGGAGGAGAAATTCTAGTTAACAAATTGGTTGCTGGTTGTACAAACAGATCAATAAATTCATTGTAGGAGTAAGGAGAATCATAATAATGATGGGTGATAGTAGACCAAAAGATAACTAATCTAGGGTTTCCTTTAGCATCAAGTTTCTGAATATGGAAAGGAAAACTTTCTGACTGATAGTATATCATGAGATGATATATGAAGGAAGAATATTTGAATACTCTCTCATTTCCAAATCTCATGAATTGATCATGGATTTTGTCAGCAATAAAAGATGCAAAATCATATCTAACAGCAGGAGGCTGTCCAGAGGTAAAAATAGACAATAACACTAGGGTCAATTGGTCAACAAACTCACTAGTATTAAAACCCATTATTGAAGATATCATGTTTAAAATGAGTTTGCCTTCATCAGTAAAATAGGTGTGGCCATAAGGGGGAGGTCCTTTAGGATGATGCTATGATAGCATGAAAGTCTGACAAAGACGGTTTAACTCTTCATGGGACAATTGTGTAGACTTCTCAAGTAATTCACCATGTGCAGAGGGGTGAGGGCTTGACCAGGCTGGAAATGTAGCATTTCATTTATGGATTGAGCAGTTATTGGGTAGAGGACATCTTGATTTGGGGATAAGACTGCTCTTTGGTTAGGATCATAGTTGGCATGGCAAAGATGGATGATTTCAGGGAAAATACGGACTGTTGGGAGAAGGTACATGGGCATATTGGACTCCCAGAGTCCAATTATGTCAGAACCATTCAAATAATTGTCTCTGCAGCGACAAAATATTCGAAAGGGATTCTCACTGATACCCAGGTCTTTAATTTGAAAGTCCATATCGGCTAAAGGTAAATACTCCAATTCTTTGTGAGGGGAATTCAACCGTGCTACGTTTAAAGCCACAGGAACTTCCATTTTTGGTTCTTGTGGATTCAAAAATGGAAATTCGGGTTTTGACGGGAAAAACAGGTGCAATTGCAAGTTTGGGAATATAATTACACTTCTCAGGATTTAGAACTGAACTAGCAATAAATTTTTAACTCTGTTTCAGTGAAAGAGTATGAAAATCAGGTTTATTACAGACTTCAATGGGATTTTCTAGTGTAAATACCTGTTTTTCTGAGGATGACACTAGTTTCAAACAGGTACTGGATAGGGGAACGATTTCTTGAATGCTTGACTGCAATTTCTTCGATGAGACAAAGGTTGGCGGACTTCAGCTTTTGAAATTCGAATTTTTGCGTGGAGGGTGTATTCGTTTGCTGCGTATGAAATAATGAAAAAGATGTGAATTTTTTGTTTTATTGGAAAAGTCAATGGGTGGCGGAATTTTTTATTATTTTATTGGATGACGTCAGCATGGTACAGTGGTCATGTCATGAGCAGAAAGGTGGTAAGTGGTTTTTATCGCACCGCTTATGAGGGAAGGCGGTTTTTGGCAGAAGGGAAACGATGCGATACAATGACTGACACGTAGCACGACACTGTTTGAAAACCACGTGGCCATCGCACGTTATCTTTCGTATGCGGATGGCCAGCGAAATGGATGAGGGCCGTTGATCTTTGATGGGTCGATTGGACAGTTGACGGGACAGGGAGATGGCGAGGAATTAACAGTGCGGGCCCAATGTAATTAACTATTAATTAAACTCATCGGGCGGAGTTTGATTGGTGGGTTGGATTATTAATTAATCGTGGGGATCAATTAATCTCTTTGTATGGTCGGAGATGAAAAATTCACGGGGATGGACTATTTTCAAAGTTTGGTTTTAATTAAACTTTGGATTTATTTTTTTGTTTTAAACATATATACATATGTTTAAACGTTTTTCATATATATATATATTTTTATTATACAATAATTGAATTAAATTAATTCAATTACCATAGGGGGCGGGAATAGAACTAAAGATATATTTTTAGCCAAAAGGGGGTATATTGTGGGTTTTTTATTTGAATAAATAGGAATCAAATACTTTTGGCTAAAAAGTCATAACATAAGGGTTTTGGGGATATTATTATTAAAGGATTTATATATAATAGGACAAGGTCATTTTTATGGGAATTAATAGATAATTTAGAGTTAATATGACCAAAGGACAATGTAAACTCAAAATACTCTAATATAACCAAGAAAGTGAAGATTCAAAAGTAAATGGCATTATTATACTTTCATCACTTAGACTTAGAATAAAAGTGATTTTGAGGGCTTTTCATGAAAAATTGAAGGATTTTCCTAAGTAAAAATGAGATTTTTCTTAGGAAAAGGTTTTTTAAGAAGTGAATGAATGTGATAATAGATGATTTCAAGTACTTAGGTCTTTTTAATTATTAGGCCGAGGGTCCGGTCCCTCCAAAAGTCAAGGAAATGCCTTGAGCCCCTCTAATCTTCAAATACCTTAGCACTTAGGGGAAATTAGTGAAATGTTTAGGGAAAATGAGAGGGGAAATTAATAATTTGACTTTGGTTTGCTGTGAAATTTTCCAATGTAGTATCTGCCTTTGTACTTGTGATGAAAGTATAATTGAACACATTTAGAATCATCATTCATCACTTTGTAATTCTGCAACAACATCTACCTACCCTACCTACTTACTCTACCATTTTCTCTTCTTTATTAGGGTGCACTTAGACTGGCAAACCCTTATCAATATTCTTTTTCTTTTACATGGCAAACCTATCTAAGTCTACACTTATTACATCCAAGGGCTCATATTAAACTGTTGAGCACCTTTTATTAACTCTACCTATCTACTTATCTGCCAAGATTAAACTGTTTGGTCAGATATTTATTCTCTATTCTACAACATGAAATTGAAAAATGAACTAGCCAAGCTTAAACAGTTTGACTATTCATGAATTGTGGCATAAAATACAAGTTGCACACAATTTTTTTTATTACATCAGAGTAAAAAGTAGTGGCATTTAGACTTGCACACTTTCCTTGGCCTTTCTTTTTGATGGGGTTCATTTCTTTTACTTTTTGGCCATTTTTATTCTTTTTACCCTTTGATTTTTCTTTTAGGGTATACCCTCTTTACATTTTTTAATTTTTTTGATTTTTTGATTTTTTTGAAAATATGGAACACCTTTGCAACAAGAAAAGGTTTGAACATATTGCATATTTCATCAAGTCAATCATGAAAAATGACACCTATTGGTATAGGAGTCTAACACTGGCTCCACTTGGGGATGGCTTTTCCTGGTGAAAAGTCAAGAACAGCAGGTCAGATGCCTCAAAATGCCTTTAACTGAACCATGTAATCTTCTTTTTCTGGTGGCTTTATTGTATATATGATAGTAAAACTTTTGAAGCTTAGGGCCTTCACTTCGGGCTTCAACTTCAGTAAGTCACCATCCAATCAAAACTGATGCATTAGAAAGGATATATTATGTACAGGTTAAAAAAAATCAGAACATCCTAGTAAATAGGATCAAAGTAGTGTTTTAGCATTCGACCATTGACTGGTCCTTCCTCAGCTTCTGAACCATCCAAATTCTTCAAAAAATATGTGTTATTTCCCTGTAATGCATGAATGATGTAAGGTCCTTTCCATAAGAAATCAAATTTCCCATGTTTCCCTTTATCTTCCCTTCTGGAATCCCATCTTAGAACTTTTTCTCCCAGTTGAAAATCTTATGCTTTAGTCCTTTTGTCAAATATCTTCTTTAACTTTTCCTGCAAAACTTGGGATCGTTGATACACCTCTTCTCTGGTCTGCTGCAAGTGAATTGTTTGGTTTATTCTTCTATGAATATCATTTGGTTCTACTTGAGCCTCCTGAAGTAACTTCATAACAGGAATTCCTATGGATGATGTAAATCTAGCCTCAATACCATAAACTAATTCATATGGAATCTTCCCAATTGATTTCTTGGTTGTAAGTCTGTCTGCCCACAATGCATTGGTAAGTTTCTTATGCCAATTCTTCTTATTCTCTTCCAATAGTTTTTTAATGATATTAATGAGGCTTTTATTGGAGGATTCAGCCAGTCCATTACCCTGAGGATAATAGGCTGTTGAATGGCCTAAAGTGATGTGATACTTATTGCAGAAACTAATCATTTTCTTAGACTTAAAAGCAGCAGCATTATCAGTTATTATTTTTTCAGGACAACCAAATCTTGAAAGTATATTGGTTTCTAAGAATCCTATAATTACAGAATCATTGGCCTGTCTGGATGGGATAGCTTCAATCCATTTAGTAAATTAATCTATGGCAGTGAGGATCCATCTGTGTTGCCCAGAAGAAGGAGGATGGATTTCTCCAATAAAATCCAGCCCCCATTGTTGAAAGGGTCTCTCGATGGAAATTGGTTTTAATGGTAAAGGCAACAATTTTCTCTTGCCTTCAAAGATCTGACACTTATGGCAAGCAGTTACGAATCTCTTAACATCTGAAAACAAGGTTGGCCAATAAAAACCAGTCCTTAAGATTTTATCTGCAGTTGACTTTCAGTAGAGGTGTCCACCAAAATATTCTGCATGGAATTCATTGAGAACCTTGTCAGTTTCATCTTTTAATAAACAATTTAATAGAATTCCATCATGATTCTTCCAAAAAAGAGCATTATCTAAAATACAATACTTTAAAGATGTCATTTTCAAAAACCTTTGTTTCATTCTGGATAACCCTGGAGGAGCTTGTAGGTTTAACAAAACATAAATGATATCAGTGTACCAGGGTGAGTCTAAAAAGGCCTGACTGATTTGTGGAGTCGCCATCTCCTGTTCGTCATCCAGTTCATCAATGTCCAGGGCTTGGCAACTTGTTTCAGTCATGAGTTGAGCCAAACCTTGTCCTTTTATGAGTTTTGTATGTCTTATTTCAATATCATATTCTAATATGGTAGCTATCCATTTACCTCTTTTGCCTTCAATTCCATCTTGAGTTAAGATGTCTTTAACGACAGCATTAGGTACATAAGCTATCACATGAGAATACAATATATAAAATCTGAAATCTTTAATTTCTTTCACAAGTGAAAAAGCTTGTTTCTCCATGATATTATATTTCAATGATGCATCTCTAAGTGCTTTACTAAAAAAGGCTATTGGTTTTTCACATCCTTGATCATCCTTTTGTAGTAAAACCGCTGCAACCGTATGTTCAGAAGCAAATGAAAAAATTATGAAATCTCTATCAAATTTTGGACTGATAAGAAATGGTGTTCTCGTTAAAGCCATTTTGATTTCTTCAAATGATTTCTTGGGTTCTACTGTCCATTGAATACTCGAATCCTTTCTTAACATGTTAGTGAGTAATCTAAGTAATTCAGCTAAACTAGAAATGAATCTTCTCAAAAAATTGATCTTTCCTATGAAAGCTGGAAGTTCTTTAATATTCCTGGGATGAGGTATCTGCAATATGGCTTGTATTCTTTTAGGATCAATTCTAATGCCATCTTTAGAAATAATGTGACCTAGGAGTTTTCCTTCTTCAAGACCAAACAATGATTTTTTCGGATTTAAAGAAATATTATACTTTCTGCATTTTATAAACACTTGTCTTAGATGATCTAAATGTTGCTGATCTGTCTTGGAAAAAACAGTTAAATCATCTAGATAAATAACCAGAAAATCATGAATTTATTTGGCGAATGCAATATCCATTGCTCTTTGAAAGGTTGCCCCTGCATTTTTGAGTCCAAATGGCATCTTAACATATTTAAAAGTACCCCATGGTGTTGTAAACGTTGTTTTGTCTTGATCATCAGGATGAACCAAAATCTGGTTATACCCTGAAAATCCATCCAGAAGAGAAATTCTTGAAGATCCCACTACCCTTTGTAAGATATGGTCCATTTTAGGCAAAGGATAGTTATCTTTTAAAGAAACTTTATTTAAATTTCTCAAATCTACACATATTCTAATCTCTCTAGTCTTCTTCCTTGTTGGTACTAGATTAGAAACCCATTCAGAAAACCTAATAGGAGCTATTATTCCTGCTTCATACATTCTTTTAATTTCTTTCTCAATTGAAGGTAGTAGCACAGGGTTAATTCTTCTAAGTTTCTGTTTGAAATGTTTTTGATCTGGTTTCAAAGGTATTGTATGTTGAATTATTGATGTATCTTATGATTTAAGATCTTCATAACTCCAGGAAAAAACATCCTGGAATTCTTTTAAAAGTTCAACATATTTAACTTTTTGATCCTCTGGTAAAGATTTAGATAACTTAACCATCTTGGGATTTCCTTCAGTTCCCAAATTGTATTCTTCAATATCAGCTTTTAACGGTTCCATTTTGGGTTTTAGTGGAATTTCATTTGAGTCAAAAAGATCTTCCAAAGGAGTTAATCCTTTAGGTAAATGATTATCTTTCAGATTGATAATTTCATATTCATCTTCTATAATCTCATCGATTTACATTTGTTTCAAATCCTGCATATCCTTTTTGGTGAATTTAGTTGGGTGAAGCATGTGAATTGCACTTTCTTCTGAAATATCTGTTTCTTGTTTATCTGTTTGATCAGATTCATCAACTATTGTATATTCATCTATAATACTGTTAGAGAATTCATTTTCTAAGGTTAAAATTTTTTTAATCTGGTTATTATTTACACACACTTGCCAATTCATGAGATTGTCCGGTATAGCAGGTCTATGTCTAATCTCAGCTGTGAACTGATGATTAGGTCCAAAAGGTAATTTACAGGTGCTAGCGAACATTGCAAGACTGTGAGCATGCAAATTTTGTTTTCTAGGAATTTTGGCAAGTTGAGCTTGTAGGAAAGTGTTGAGAATTTCCACAACTGTTTCTCTGTATTGTATTAATCTGGGGTCTTTTGTTGAACATTCACCATTGATCTGTTGAATAATTAACTCAGAGACTCCTATGATTGATACTCTAATTGCTCCTAACTTTTTGACATGTTTAAGCCCTAGCAAAAGAGCTTCATACTCGGCCATATTATTAGTGCATCTAAAGTTCAATCTATAAGCATGGCCTTCTGCATGATCATTTTCGACGTTATGTATCCAAATTCTAGCTCCTGCTCCTAACTTATTTACTGAACCATAAAATTCTAAATGCCACAGAATTTCATGTTCATAATCTTCATCAACTGTTTTAACATGTTTCTTAACAGGGAGATCTGGTTTTTCGATTTTTTCTGGTATTTCTTGAATGTATGATGTTTCTTGGTTTTCAGAAATTTCTTCGATTTGTACAGTAGATTTATTTGCAGTTTCTGTTTCTGGTGCTTCCAGTTCAGTAGGAAAGTCAAATTCAGCATTATAAAGGATGAATGAGTCCATATCATAATGTACTAAATAGACAAGGAATTTTTCAGGCTTCTCCTGACTACTTACTAAATATTTCATCAAGGTCTCTCTGTATAGTCTTTTAGGTTGACCAAATACTGAAATAGTAGCATATGACATATCTAGTTGAAGAGATCCTTCGATTTTGGCACCCCAAGATCTGGACAACAACATACCATATTTAGGAGGAATATCTGCAACTACTATATCCATCAGAATAGATTTTGCAGGGTATTGCACCAAAGTAACTCACAAATCTTTAATCAAACCTAAACATCTTACCTGACTCGAATCAAAAGAAAAAATATCTTTATATGGTCTGGTAATGTCTAGATTTAATCTTTCCATCACAACTTTGGGCATTAAATTGTGAGACGCTCCAGAATCAAGCATGGCGTTATGAAGTATTTTGTCATGTACATTTAAACTCACATAAAATGGAGGAGTTCCTCCACTTCTGGTTTACCATTTACTTCAGGGACAAAAAGTAGTTTGGGTTGATCATCAAAAACATTTACCGAATCATCCATTCCAGTAATGTTAAGGGATCTGCTGATTTGGCTTCTATAGACATCGTGTTTAGCTAATTCTGCTAAGGGAACAACTATCTTTAGTTTTCCTATTTCAGCTTCTAGATTGAAAGATTTTTCTGTTTGAGCTCTAGTATTTTGAACAGTTGGATTTTCTCTGTTTTTTGGGTCTTCAGTGTTTTTCACTTTTTCAGGAGTGGGATTATGAGTTGAAGGTGTTTCTGAATTAACTTCCGTTGGTTCTTCTACGTTTCCTGCAGGGGGAAAAGTATTAGAAAGTTGTTTATTATTTGGTTGATTATCAGACACATCTTCAATTATTGGATTTGCGGGGTTAGGACTTGTTCTAGAAAGAATTTGTACAGGAGGAGTGTTAGTTTTACCTTTGATGTTTTGTTTTGCAGCTTTCTATTTTCTATTCTCTGGCACATCAATCCGTCTGCTTCTCAAATTGTATTGTTTATGAACCTCATAAATTGCAGAATCATATCCTTCTTTAAAATCAAAAGTTTCTCCTGAATGAGTTTGAAATGTTTCAAGAATTTGATTTTCTTGATCATCTTGAGATAGGAAAACTTCTGGTTCATTCTTGTTTTCAGTCACGTTATTTATTTCAACATCCTCGGTAGGCTCCTCAGAAGTTGAACCTTCAACAAAATTTTCCTGGAACGGTGGCCTGATGTTTTGGTCAGGAACATTTTTCCTAGTATTTTGGTTCTGATTTCTTCTGAAGTTTGGGTTTCTAACAACATTTTGACCATCGCCAGAAGACTTTCTTTCGATTGTCTCTACTCTGTCTCCCAGTCTTTCCATCCCTTTAATAATTGCATCCAGCTTTCTTTCAAAAGCTGAAGGCTCTTCGTTTATAGGCATCCTTCTTTCAGCTCTAGCTCTATCTCTTTTTTCTATGAGGTTAGCTTCAACACTAACAACTATGCTTTGCATCTCTTCTAGAGTTTGGGGAGCTCTTTCCCTAAGTGAATATGCTATTTCAGAGTCAAAACCATCAGGGAATTTAACCAGTACTGTATCCGGGGGAGGTTTAAGGTTTTGGGGAACATCGTTGTAGGCTTCGTTAAATCTACTGATATAATCTTGGACTGCTTCATTAGGTCCTCTTTTGTATTTTCCAAAGTTAGATAGGATTTGAAGAGGGTATTTCTTCTTCTCCCATCTATTTAAAAATGCCCTATACAGGGCTGGTAAGTCAGCAATACTGTTTGGAGCAAGAGCCCTAAACCATGCCCTAACTTCCCCAGTAAGGCTCTGGACAAAAATTCTCATTCGTACATCGTCAGCATCTATTTCATAAAATTCAAAGTAATCAGTCATCCTTTTGGTATGTTGTTGAGCAGTGTAAGTATCAGATCCATCAAACGGGGTGATTTTACTCTGATAATCCTGAGGCAAAGCAGCAGGGTTGCCTGGAAACCTTAACGGAGCATATCTATTGGCCATTGGAAGGTGTAATGGAATAACAGGTGATGATGGTCTGGAAGTAGTGGGTGGAGGAGTAGAAGGAGTGGCTTGTGTTTGAGAAGTTTGGGGAAAAGTAGATGAACTCAGGGAAGCTATAGTAATTACAGAAGTGCTTGAAGTTTCTTCAAAGGTCTGTTCAGATTGAATGGAATTTTGTAAATGTCTGTCAAGATGAAATGAAACAAATTTCAATTGTAAATATTCAAGAAATAATGGGTCCGGAACCAGTCTGGATAATTCAGTTTCAGAAAAATTCACAAATAAAGATTTTTCAAATCGCTCATCAAAAGGTTCTTCATCAAAATAAATCCACTTTACAGGACAAGATGCTTATATATAAAGAGGTCGAGAACTTCCAGAGCTCTCTTGACTTTCTTTTTAAGACCTTTCTTGACTTTCTTGTCTTCTAAGAATCCTAGGAATCAGATTCGGATTTTCGAATATAGGCAGTGGATTTGGATCAGGATTAGATCTAGTGTACCGAGTCCTTTCTGAAGCCAGTTTTCCTAGATTTTAGTTTTTTGTTTTAAATAAAATGAAAGTACAACTTCGACAAAATCTTTAAGAAATTTAAGATTTTTAATTAAAATTTTCTCAAAGATTTATTGAACTAGAGAGTCTGATTGAATGTTTGAAACTAAAGTTCAGTTATTAAGCTAAACCAGAGATAGACTGAAGCAGCATTTATTTACTATGCAATTGCAGAGCAAAAGCATTTCAAAGGCTACCTGGCTGATCTTCAGACTCTGTCTGTAGCTTATAAGCAAACAATAGTGACAATAAATAAATTCAGATCCCCAGTGGAGTCGCCACTATGTTATCACTCAGATTTTCCTTGAAGTTGTTGGAAGAGGAAAGGGGCCTGAGGTAACCACAAACCAACCTTCAGATACAGAATCTAGCCAATCCGTATCCAGATAGGGCTCTCTCTATAAAATATAGCTTTGTTTTTTGAAAATATTAGGCTAGTTGTAAAGTCCATGGGTTTTGATTGAATTTGAATGGTGGAATCCACCAACTGAGGGAAAGATTGAGTATTTTAGGCCATTGGGCTATGGAGTCGAAAGGATGGCTTTACTGGATTAAGTTTTTACACTAAAGATGGCTTTGCAGGGCAAGATAGCCAAAACAAAGAACAATTTTGGATATTAAAGTGAATGGAATGGATTTTTTAAATGGATGAAAGGAAATTAAGAATCTTTCAACATGTTTAAACGAAGGAAAGTGAGTGATTACCAATAAAGAGAAATTAAGAATTCTTTACTAAGTAATCAAATGCTTAAACCAGAGAAACAAGAGCAATTAAGAATTCATTGTTTATAACCAGTTTAGAAGAAAACATTTAGAATAATAACAATTGAAATCGGAGTACACTTAAGCAATTTCTAATTTAATCATTTTTGTTAATTATTCAGAAATGAAACACAGTGATGTAGTAAACATATATAAAAATTAAAACACGGGATAGAAATGACTTATTGAACTGCAGTCTGGCACATGAATCCTGCAAAAAGTCTTGAGCTTCAATTCATCATCCAGCAAGCCACAAAGAAATTTCTCCAAAAGCACTTTATTCCAAAAGTCAATGTTACAACAAAGTAGAAGAATCCACCCTCAATAATTCAATTGAGGGCTAATTTATACAAAAAATTATACAAAATATCTCTCAACAAAACGAGATATAATCTAATATGACTCATAGATAAGTTACAATAAAAATAGAGACAGATGATCTCATGGATAAGACAAGAAGTAACCGATGTTGTGTTGTTGTCTCCTTTTGAGAGTGTGCTGGAGGCAAGTGCTATATTGTGGCTCATCGTTGTCTTCTTCAGTAATTTTTTTCTAACTACCTTACTTCACTGAAACTCTTTGTTTTTACTGATACACTTTTAACTGAACTGATACTCTTTAAACTTTTTTTATCCTTTATACTGTGGTAAATAGGAAAAATTTCATATAAGGATAAATTTTACAAAAGTTCCAACATATCTTCCCACCATTTCTCTTCTGCTATTCTTGTCCGTTGAAGCTTCCTTAATGTTTCATCAGCCTCGGTATATCTGAAGAAATTAGGCTGGTTAGGAAAAAAATGCCTTACTTCATGTTCCAGATAAAACAAATTCTCTAATCTGTCATGAAGATTCCTTCCTGTAGGTAATGTTGCTTGTGATGAACTGGCTGAGGAATTGGCTAGATTGTGAGCATGTATGTCCAATTTCTTAACATAAGTTTCCAGGTCCATTATTTTATCTTCTGAAACCATAGGGCTGGGCAACCCTTTATTCAATAAAACATTAAACCTTTCTCTGAAAGCAATGATTTCACTTTGCATGTCAAAACACCTTCGTTCTAAATTTTGCATAAGAGTTCTTTTAGTAAAAAATCTTTTTATCTCCAAGATTGTTGCAGTTCTATCCTGAATACCTTGATCTGCAAGTTTCTGTCTGGTTTGGGTGTTTAGGAATTGTATGAGCTGATTGGCTTCCTCAGGATGATTTCCTAATTCTTCTCGTGTATTCTCAACTTCATCCAGAGCTACTTTGACCAAATCATTCTGGTCGTATATTATCTGGATTGAGGACCAGATATCTTTTATTGACTGAATAATATCATCCCAAAGAATGTCATTTATTTCTCTTAAAGGTTTCTCCAATGTGAGATCCCTTTCCAAATCTTTAACCAGTTTTTCCAACTTTTTGACTTCTCTTGTTTTGTCAGCAACAATAATTTTTGAAAGATCATATTTCAGTTCCAAACTAATAAGCTGTAACTTTGTGTGCTGAAGTTCTGTTACTTGTAGTTTCAAGTCATTCATTTGCTTTACTAATTCTTCTGTACTCAAATTTGAAGTATTTACCTGTGATGGCTCTGCTGGTTGACCTATTGGCTGACTTGTTGTACCTGTGATAACTACTGCTGTAGATACTGGAACATTGGACTGATTGTCTTTTAAAGCTTGTTCCAGTTCTTTTTCTGTTTCAATCAGTTGCTCATTCATTTTCAAGAGCAACTCCATCATTTCTTCTTCAGAATTCTTCTTTATTACTTCTTCAGTTTGAGGATGTCTGGAGGCTGGCAATTTCAACTACTTTCTCAAAGCTACAATGTCATCATCTTTTTTCTTGATTAGAGCTTCTATACCTTTGACATCCTTTGGATTGTGACCTAATCCAATTATTATTTCTTCCAATGTTTTTATCCTGTTATCTTTGGCTTGAGAAGAAGCCTTTTCAAGCTGCAATTGTGTATTGGTGTTCTCCAAAGAATCCTGTAACTTGTGAGCTGCCATTGCTTTATCAGTCAAAGTAGAGTAGATCATTTCCCCAGTCTGCTTATGCAACTCAATCTGATCTAAAGGATGGATATCCTTTGCTAGGACTTCAAATTTTGTCCTAATATAATCAGCAGCTGTTTGGGGTTGTTGCACCTTGGGTTTGAAATGACTCATTAACATTTTTCCCTGTTGGATGTCAAAAGCTGACATCAATCTTTCTTGATTTTTTGGAGCCATTTTCAGATATTGATTACATACTTGTATTTTCAGTGGATCATTCCTGGCCGTAATATTGATAAATGTCTTCTTTATATCTCCTGTATCTTTGACTGGTGTTTTGAAAGAAGATATTTCCATACTCTGTTGCTTCTGTAGCTTTTCCCTTTGAGAGGTAGTAGATGCTTCACTGACTGTTCCTGTTTGTTGACTGCCCAATTGTTCTGGTCCTTCGCTATCAAGAATTTCATCAATAGACTCTACTTCTGGAGGAGTATTCAAATTCTGTCTCTTGGCCTGAGGCTGTTGTGAAGATCCAATGAAAGGGGTAGCAGCTTCAACTTCTCTCCTTTTTCCCTTTTCCACATTTAACGGAGTCTGTAAAATTGACACTTCTACTAGATTTTTTTGAACGGGAGAGATTTGTGCCTGTCCTTGTTCTTTAGATGTCTCTGGTTGCTCTGTCATTGTGAATTTTTCAATTACTTGTATGTCTGGTTCTTTTTCTTTTCCTTTTGATTCTACTGCCACTGCACTGATCTCCTGCAAATGTTGTTGTGAAAGTCCTGCTGAAGAAGGTCCTGCTGTTTGTACCTTCCCAATAGAGTCCAGGTCAAGTATCTTTTCAAGGTCTTTCATTATATTATCAATATTTACCTGTTCACTATCTTTCTCTACCAAATTTCCTTCCACCCATTCATCTGTATTTGCATATTGTTCAATTTTTGGCATCCTAAAATGAATGTATGGAGATAATTTGTTTTTCATTCTTCTGTCACAAATAAAGCCATATGGATCATAGGGTGCCCAGTAGGAACTCTTTTGTAATTTGAGGTAGTCTTCTAAAATCCTTTCGGCTTCTTTCTCAGCCTCCCTAGAATTACAAACAAAGGGACCTAATTGGCTCTTTATCCTGAGTTGCGCCTTCTTCTTGGCATTACAGAAATGAACTATATCTGAATTGTTCATTTGTCTGAAATACTCAAGTGCAAAAGGTCTCATTGGAACATATCTGGGCAACTTGAATGGACACAATTCACATCAATAAATCCTAATTTCAGTATAACTCTGATATAAATACCAATCTCCCACTTTATATTGTTTTGAGAGTTGAAGGGTTCTTTTGATTTCATTACTGACTCTGGGAGGAGAAATTCCAGTTAACAAAGTGGTTGCTGGTTGTACAAACAGATCAATGAACTCATTGTAGGAGTAAGGAGAATCATAAGAATGATGGGTGATAGCAAACCAAAAGATAACTGATCTAGGGTTTCCTTTAGCATCAAGTTTCTGAATATGGAAAGGAAAAATTTCTGACTAATAGTATATCATGAGATGATATATGAAGGAATAATATTTGAATACTCTCTCATTTCCAAATCTCATGAATTGATCATGGATTTTGTTAGAAATAAAAGATGCAAAATCATATCTAACAGCAGGAGGCTGTCCATGGGTAAAAATAGATAATAACACTAGGGTCAATTGGTCAACAAACTCACTAGTATTAAAACACATTATTGAAGATATCATGTTTAAAATGAGTCTGCCTTCATTAGTAAAATAGGTGTGGCCATAAGGGGGAGGTCCTTTAGGCTGATGCTGTGGTAGCATGAAAGTTTGACAAAGACGGTTTAACTCTTCATGGGACAATTGTGTAGACTTCTCAAGTAATTCAACCATGTGCAGAGGGGTGAGGGCTTGACCAGGCTGGAAATGTAGCATTTCATTTATGGATTGAGCAGTTATTGGGAAGAGGACATCTTGATTTGGGGATAAGACTGCTCTTTGGTTAGGATCATAGTTGGCATGACAAAGATGGATGATTTTAGGGAAAATACAGACTGCTGGGAGAAGGTACATGGGCATATTGGACTCCCAGAGTCCAATTATGTCAGAACCATTCAAATAATTGTCTCTGCAGCAACAAAATATTGGAAGAGGATTCTCACTGATACCCAGGTCTTTAATTTGAAAGTCCATATCGGCTAAAGGTAAATAATCCAATTCTTTGTGAGGGGCATTCAATGGTGCTACGTTTAAAGCCAAAGGAATTTCCATTTTTGGTTCTTGTGGATTCAAAAATGGAAATTCGGGTTTTCACGGGAAAAACAGGTCCAATTGCAAGTTTGCGAATACAATTACACTTCTCAGGATTTAGAACTGAACTAGAAATTAAATTTTTAACTCTGTTTCAGTGAAAGAGTATGAAAATCAGGTTTATTGCAGAGTTCAGTGGGATTTTCTAGGGTAAATACCTGCTTTTCTGGGGATCACACTGGTTTCAAACAGGTACTGGATAGGCGAACGCTTTCTTGAATTCTTGACTACAATTTTCTTCGACGAGACAAAGGTTGGCGGACTTCAGCTTTTGAAATTTGAATTTTTGCGTGGAGGGTGTATTCGTCTGCTGCGTACGAAATGATGAAAAAGACGTGAATTTTTTGTTTTATTGGCAAAGTCAATGGGTGGCGGAATTTTTTATTATTTTATGGGATGACGTCAGCATGGTACAGTGGTCATGTCGCGAGCGGAAAGGTGGTAAGTGGTTTTTATCGCACCGCTTATGAGGGAAGGCGGTTTTAGGCGGAAGGGCAGCGATGCAATACAATGACTGACACGTAGCACGACACTGTTTGAAAACCACTTGGCCATCACGCGTTATCTTTCGTACGTGGATGGCCAGCGAAATGGATGAGGGCCGTTGATCTTTGATGGGTCGATCGGACGGTTGACGGGACAGGGAGATAGCGGGGAATTAACAGCGCGGGCCCAATGTAATTAACTATTAATTAAACTCATCGGGCAGAGTTTGATTGGCGGGTTGGATTATTAATTAATCGTGGGGATTAATTAATCTCTTTGTATGGTCGGAGATGAAAAATGCACGGGGATGGACTATTTTCAAAGTTTGGTTTTACTTAAACTTTGGATTTTTTTTTTTTTAAACATATATACATATGTTTAAACGTTTTTCATATATTTTTTATTATACGATAATTGAATTAAATTAAACCAATTACCATAGGGGGCGGGAATAGAACTAAAGATATATTTTTAGCCAAAAGGGGGTATATTGTGGGTTTTTGATTTGAATAAATAGGAATTAAATACTTTTGGCTAAAAAGTCCTAATATAAGGGTTTTGGGGATATTATTATAAAAGGATTTATATATAATAGGACAAGGTGATTTTCATAGGGAGTTAATATATAAATTTGAGTTAATATGACAAGGGAATAATGTAAACTCAAAATACTTAAATATCACCAAGAAAGTGAAGATTTCAAAAGTAAATGGAATTATTATACTTTCATCACTTAAACTTAGAATAAAAGTGATTTTAAGGGCTTTTCATGAAATAATGAAGGATTTTCCTAAGTAAAATGGGATTTTACTTAGAAAAAGACTTTTGAGAGGTGAATGAATGTGATAATGGATGATTTCAAGTACTTAGGTTTTTTCAATTATTGGGCCGAGGGTCCGGTCCCTCCAAAAGTCAAGGAAATGCCTTGAGCCCCTCTAATCTTCAAATACCTTAGCACTTAGGGGAAATTAGTGAAATGTTTAGGGAAAATGAGAGGGGAAATTAATAATTTGACTTTGCTTTGCTGTGAACTTTTCCAATGTAGTATCTGCCTTTGTACTTGTGATGAAAGTAGAATTGAACACATTTAGAATCATCATTCATCACTTTGTAATTCTGCAACAACATCTACCTACCCTACTTACTTACTCTACCATTTTCTCTTCTTTATTAGGGTGCACTTAGACTGGAAAACCCTTATCAATCTTCTTTTTCTTTTACATGGAAAACCTATCTAAGTCTACACTTATTACATCCAAGGGCTCAGATTAAACTGTTGAGCACCTTTTATTAACTCTACCTATCTACTTATCTGCCAAGATTAAACTGTTTGGTCAGATATTTATTCTCTATTCTACAACATGAAATTGAAAAATGAATGAATCAAGTTTCAACTGTTTGACTCTTCATAGATTGTGGCAAAAGTTTGACAAACTGCACACAATTTTGTTTATTACATCAAAGCAAAAAGTAGTGGCATTTAGACATGCACACTTTCCTTGGCCTTTCTTTTTGTGGGGTTCATTTTCTTTCACTTTTTTGACCATTTTATTCTTTTCACCCTTTGATTTTTCTTTTAGGGTATACCCTCTTTTCATTTTTAAAATTTTTTGATTTTTTGATTTTTTAAGAATATGGAACACTTTTGCAACAAGAAAAAGGTTTGAACATATTGCATAGCTCAACAAGTTAATCATGAAAAATGACACCTATTGGTATAGGATTCTAACAGCCACTACAAGTAGAAGTGGTAGAATAAGACAAATTAATTTTTTTGAAGAGCTTAAAACATACTATATGTTCGTATCAGTCTAAAATTAAACATAGTTATAAGTTTTTTAATGTCACCTCAACATCAGTGACCAGAAAAAAGAAAGTGAAATGGCAATACCGTTGTTTGATCTGGTTGAAGGTCAAGCCCTTTAGCTTAAAGAATTGACATTTAAAGTTTAGAGAAACTCCCTAATTTATTAGATAACATAAATCTACCAGCACTATTTAATGCCCTGTTTACTGACTTATTTACTGCCAATTGTTCCTAAATGATTTGTGGCTTATCAAACATGATCTGGGTCGTCACGTATATCACATAATGGAGGCTCAACTCCCATAGCTCGGTTAACATAACAACCGTTATTCAAAGGCTTCTGCCAAATTGCAATATACCCATCCTTTTTAACAAGCCTCCAACACATCTTTGTGGTAAGGTTCTCCATATCTACAAGCATAAACATAACATAATATTAAAATATATAAGGTAAAAAGTTGAACTTTCATAGAAATCTTACTTTCAATATGTCTCGCAATTGTATTCAAATAATTTTGTCATTAAATTTCCATGTGCAGAGATAACTATCCAATGAAGGCACCTGGTACTTTAGCCCAATTAGTTCTAACAGATTGTTTCTAGGTAGGGTTCATCTTGAAGTCTCCAGTTCTAATTTGGCTTATCTTTGAGTCCTGCTGAATATAGTTGGGTTACCAAACAACATTGTGGGTGGTGTTTGACCCGAACTCCATCCAAATATTTCAAAGAAGAGGGGGCTGTCAAATAAAGTTTTCCTTGGAAAAAATTTGTCCATTGAAAATATTTTGATTGCTCTATTGGGTCCATTTAAACATAGAAAAAAATAAACAGTATAAGTGCAATAGCATATGCTAGGGTGAAATATCAGATGAAAGAAATGACCAATTGCTAGACTTCAAAAAAATAAGGCCCCACTGTGCTATCCTAGGGGAGCATGAAGAATTTTTCACTATGACTCTCATAAAACCCATGGTTGATGAATCTTTCAATGAATAGAGAAAACAAGTGATGTTCAATGGTCCACAAGATTTTACTTCAGAAGGGTAAATGGTAGTTGTCTCCAAAGGCAAAGTAAATATCATGTCCTCTCTTACATGGGAGCACTGCCTCATAGATCTACTACTAGAAAGTTTGTGACTATAGTTATCTAACAAGCACTTAATACCCTTCATGCTTGAGATAGGATAGAAAGAGGTGATCTATCTCGCAATCCTAAAGGGACCCTATAAGGCCATCTTATAAAATTCAACAAATCCCATCCCCCTATAGAATATAGTGATCAATCTTAACACATAATTAATGGTAATGCACCCTCAATAGGACAAGCACAGATACTAAGGCCATTCATTGAGATCAATCCAATACACTATAGTTTGGAGTTTTATAAGACTATACCTAGAGATATAACTATACATGACAAGCATTCAATGCTTCATGAGATAAGAACTCACACAAATTAAAGGAAAATAATTACCTAACTTAGAAAACAAAGGATGCAGAGAACTATGTTTTATAGTGACCTCTAGAAGATTATTGTGGCAGAATCACCAAAACCAAAGCCAATGAAAAATGATTACAAGACGTACAAGAGTGTCCTCATGCTCAAAATTGTGGTTGACGACAATACTTTTCAACATATAAGAGCCACAAACTGAGGTGTTGAATGATAATGCGAATTAAGAAGTATGTATGAAACACCAAATGAACTTTTTTGTCAACAAGAAAAAAATAATTAAATTTAAAAATGTCTCAAACAAATTTAGTGCCACAACATGTTCAAAAGATAATAAAAAAAAAACTTCGACATGAATGGTTTCCAATTAATACAACTATTGAAGATAAATAATCTATTACAATAATAATTGAAGATAAGGAATTCATAACAAATTTAATGGAAGATAAAGAATTTGTAACAATTTTATTAAGCATGTATCAAAATTTTCAACCTTGTTATGTACCCCTTTCAAAAAATTTGTACTATCATTTGAAGAACCATATGATTGCTCCTACAAGAAGAACAAAGATTGAAGAAGGTTAAAGGTGAAGGACCTAATAGAGAGTTCAGAGGAGAATAAAGAATTCATTGCAATGAAAGAGGTATGGGTAGTACAATAATTGGACATAGAAATTCAAGAGTAATGCACAAGATTCTGAAGGTCATTCTAAAACCAAAAAGCCTAAATATTGTAACTATTACTGAAAGAATAATCACATAGAACAATAGTAGTTTCTAAATAAATACATGAAGCGAAAAGTAATAGAGGTAGAGGTAGAAGTAATGATAGAGGTGATAGGCATAGAAGCAATTTTGCAAAATGTAGTCAAACTGTAAACAAGAATGACACTAAAATAGACTATCTTCTCATGCTTGCACAAAAATAAGTAGCAACACTTAGTGTGTTTGCGTTGTGAAATAGACTATTTTCTCGTGGTTGCACACAAATAAGTGGTGGCACTAAATGTGTTTGGTATCTCATTTTCAGACCTACAAAATAAAGCATCAAGGAAAAGGAAGTTTTTCAAAACTTGATGACTGTTAAAATAAAGTGAGACTAGGTGATACCAAAATACTTACCAATGAGAGTTTTAGGTCATGCAGTTAAAATCATGACCTAACCTAGTCATGCAATTAAAAGCATGGCATTCTTTGTAAACTTGGTCTAAAGGAAAATTTGCTTTTTGTCAACAAGGTTTTAGATAAGAAGTTCATTATTATTTTGACAAGAAACAACATTTGATCAAACACAAGAATGATAAGATTATGGCCAAAAGTGTACACCACAACTATATGTACAAATTTGAAGAGTTTCAAGAAAGCAACGAGCATTTTTTACATGTTCCAATAAAAAAAATTAAGATTTGGAATGAGAGATATGGTCATTTCAATTGCCTTAATGGTGATGATAAATATGCCATAAAAACAAGAAAGTATCAGTTTTTATGAGGTAGATTTGGCAGGAAGGCAACATCAGCTTATGTTTGAAGACAATAGAGCAAGAGCAACACATTTCATTAAATTGATTAATAGTGATGTTGATGAACCCATGGAAAACTCGATCACTTGGTGGTGCAAAGAGTGTTATAAACCCGGTTGACCAATTCAAACCAGCCAATTTGAATCGGTTTTTGGTCAAAACCATCTCAATTCAATAGCCTCTATCTTGAGTGAGCCATTAACTCACTATAAAATACAAATCATAGTAGGCACTCACAAAGTTATAACTCCCACTAAAGTTACTCCATCACCTTTGTGTCTTCACAATCAACGCTCTTTAATCTCCTTGAATTTAGTTAGCCTCTTCTATTTTTCATTCCTTCTAGTGGTTGATAACCAACTTTTAGTAGCATCTCAGATAAATTTTCCTGCACTTGTCCTTCACTCTATAAAAGAGGCAAAATACCTCAATTGTTTTACCAATTTCAAAAATATCATTCATGACAATATTATAATTTTTAGTATTTAAATAAAAGACCTTTTGAAAAATGAAATAAACCAGTATCTGGGATGCAAAATAATTGTGATTTGGAATTTATACATGTTGGGTAGATAGCATTTTTCATACAATAATTCAATGTTTCAAAATATTAATCACCAAGGCCCTCGAAAATAAGTGCATTTAGAACCTTGCTGGAATAATCAATGTCTTGTCTCACATCCTTCTCATAGTTTTGATAACCCTACTTGCAGTTTGAGCTCTTCCATTCCTAAAAATAGTATCGATCAACATCTGGGAAATAGGGTTCGTGGGCACATGTCCACATTCCAAAATCCTATACAAAGTTTTCCTTGCACACTAGCTGGTTTTCCTTCATTAAGAAGCTTTGCCTAAGGGTAGCTATCACTATCCAGGAAACAATTCTAGGATTCCTCCACAGCATTATCATAAGGATTTCAAAACCTACCTCGACCGTACCTTTCTTGCACTGAACAAGAATCAATACCTTGAACGTTGAAGTATCCTAAATTCTCTACTTAATTAACTGCCCAAAAATCTTCTCTGATTTTTTCGTTTTCCTATGTCAACAAAGATATGCAAACAAATAATTATAAGTGGTAACTAAACAATACACAATTTTTTTCCTTGAGAAAAAATCCCTTCTACAATAGACCATCTAAGATCTCAATTTCCTTAGCAAACTTTCCTCTGCTATAAATGATCCTAATCATAACAGTATAAGTTACAGAATTGGTGCAAACAACTAACTCTAATCTTATGAAAAGATTGAACCTCTTCTAAATTCCCAGCATTGCACTAAGCATTCATTAATATATTACAAGTAAAGGTATACACCTTAAAGTTACCCTGAATCATCTTATGAATAATCTTATGTGTTTACTAAAACTTATTCACATTACAAATATCATGAGTGATGGTATTACACAAACTCATTTGGGCTCACACCATAGCCAACCATCTCATTTAGAGGATGCAACACTTTGCCAAAGTTATCCTTCTGGAAAAAATCATGAATCATCGTAGCATAAGCCACAACATTGGGCACAACACCAGGGCTCGTCTTACTTGTTCCCATTCCACAACTTATATGCACCTTGCTACCATTTCTACAGAGCACATCAAACAGAGTATTGTATATAAAAATATCCAGGTTTCATTTCCTATTCCTCATATCCTAAAAGAACCCCAAAGCTATGTCCACCTTGGTAGATAGGCAACACTCTTATGAAAATATTGTAAGTATAAAAATTAGGAAAAATCCCCTTTCTCACTATACATATGTGTAGATGCCTTGCTTTTAATGAAGGATTTATTTATGGAGAATATCAATGTGTCTTAAGAGCTTTGTAGCAAGAATATCTATGAAGAATATCTCTCAAGATGGCATCATTAGAATCAATAGCTAATGTGCTTTCAAAAAATCATTTTCCAGGTAGTTATACTAGTAATAACTAACGACCTCTAGATTTTTCGAGGTTCATACAAAAAATGCAAAGAAACGAAAATAAATTAATAATAAATAATGGATTAAGACATAATCTATACCCTTGATGGGTATAGATTAGGACTATAGCTACCCTTAAAGCCACCTTGGGCCCAGCAGAAACTAAAAGTTACAAGCTCAATTTTGATGGAGCCAAAAGTGGTAATCCAAGTGAAGTACAAAGCAGTGGAGTAATCAGGAAAAAAAAAAGGATAAATCAAGTTCACATATTTTAGATATATTTTCAAAACCTCAAATAACCAAACAAAGGTTGTGACCCTAGCCAAGGGGGTTTTATGTGGTGCACAACCCAAAATTACGACATCAGTAGAAATCAAAGGGACTCAAACCTCTTGACTAATATCCTGAAAAAGAAGGCAACAAGTTTGTATCGGTTGTGAATTGAATGGATCAAAAATATCCTATAAGAATGATACCTTGGCTTCAACCATGCCAGAAAATCAACTAACAGAAATAGCAAACTAGGTAAGAAAATCAAGAAGTCGCTGCAAAATTCTGTTCTCATCCAAATCAAACTACACAATCACAAATTCAAAGGGATGGGAGGATAGGTCGAATCAATTTATCAACAACATCACCAAAATAAATAAACTGACGTGAACCTTGACGATGTCACCTAGATTGAGGAAATCTAGCAAAAGGCATGGAGGTACCTTCCCTCTGTCACCCCACACCCCCCCCCCCCCCCCCATCCAACCCCCCAACAGGACAACCCTGCCCTTATCCCAATCAACCCTATCTCCTTCATATTCCTCACTCTCATCTGAAGGAGACGCACATGAGTATGCACTTGATAAGTTCCACAGAGACTAGCCCCCTTTTTGCTTGCAGGGGGAGAAAACAGAAGATGCCTGCCCCTACCCTGGAACAACTCCAGGAGGAAATAAAACCTCTATGGAAAAATGTAGACTCATGCCTACAAGCTATGGATAAATAAGTTAAAACTAGTGGAATCAATATTGGAAAAAAATGGAGCTAAACAGAGAAAAATGGGATTAGGTAATTCTGGGTATGCAAAACATTGAGCTCAAGCTGGAACTGTTATCAAAATCTAAAAAAGAAGATACGAGCGACCTGGAATTAAAGATGGATGAGCAGAGAAAAAATATGAATATTGACCTATGTAACATCTGTAGCCAACTCCAGAAACTCTCTATTGGCAAAGGCATTGATAGTTCCATTCTAGGGAAACTGCAGGGTGACTTGTCCATCCTGAAAGCCTAACCGCTACCTGATGATGGCAGACCAGTGGTAGGAGCCATGGGAGAAGAGAGATACTCATAATCGTATGAGATCTATCCCTATGGCCCACATAATGGCTCTTCCCCCTGGGTTATACACACAATGTTTTCAGTAGAGACTATGAGTCTCTCGTTAAAATGGCCATTTCTCTGTTTTGTAAAGATTTGCAAGTATTATGGAATTTTAGAATTTTGAAAATGAGGAGCTATGATGAGTAGAGCCAACCTGTATAAATAAGATTCTGATTACATGAATTTCGATGGTACAGGGTTCTGTCACGAGGGCATCTACAAGCTATGAGAAACTTCAATGAATTTATGCAAAACTGTATGTATCAATTTGCAACATAGGCTTCAGGAAAACACAATTATTCTTATACAACATTAGAGGAAAAAATCAAATCTGAATAACAACAAACACACCCATTAAAAAAAAAAGAGCCCTGATCTAAACAAAGGAATTGTCCACATCTTGAAAATTTTAGGGTAAAATACAGGGAAGGAAATTTTCAAACATGATCATGCTGAGGTTTACTTCACTTAATGTTGAAAAGATGGGTAGGAAGAGCATTAGGATGTGTATGGAGACTTACTGGGTATGAGAGATAGGAGAGTTGAGAAGTGTAAATGTGCAATATTTGCCTATTTGGGGATGAACCATGTGATTTTTCAAAGGCTGATCATTATTTTCATCCTTCCGAGTTTCTGCCAACATCTTTACAAGTCTAACTAAGAGAGCTCAAACAACTATATTCAGAATGGTTGCTTCCCAAAACTCAGATCAATAACTCGGAATTATGACTCAGAACTGTTGCAATGCACGTTGCTCTTCCGCTAAGAAAAACCAAATTCTCAAAGAAAAATTAAATAAAGGTCATTCACGCCACTTTTTCTTTTTGAGCCCTTTACATATTTTGTTATTTTTTATCTATTTATTTAACGGGCCCTAAGTTTTGGTACGAATTTCGTGTGAATATTCACGTACAACCTTTTTCTTCGATTTACATAAGGATTCATTTTTATTTTCGTTTTAAAACTGGTTAACAAAAAATCAATGAAAATTATAATTTGAAAATTTTTAAATTAGTGTACATATATGTTAATTTATTTATGATATTGTATTTTATTTGTTTTATTAAAAAAATTTAATGTTTTTATAGGGAATTATAGATGAGATTCTTATTTTAATTTTAATATATTACAATTTTATACTCATGAACATGTCATTTTTAAACCATAGTTCATTTTCTCTTTTACCCATGACTTTTTCTCTTGCTCATTCATCCCTTTTAGAGAAAGATATAAGAGGGAACGAAGTGTGAATTCTTCTTGCATCCCTCTCATTTAAGGAGATAGCCTTCAAGGTCCTTGCTTCTTCTCTTCATCCTTTCCCTATGCTTAAATCCATTGCGTTATGTTTTTTTGAGAAAAATATTGATAACCCTATGGTGAATCACCCCATGCAATTTCTATCTTAAAGCCTTTGCTTTAGTGGAACATGGTTTAGTAGGGAAATTTATTGGACCATGGCCAATTCTAATATCAACAAAATTGTGAAGAGTGAATAATTGAAAGGTTGTGGTTCAGGTTCATCTCTTTCATTATTTTGTGGTTGAGGACTCTATGCCTTCTTGTTTGAAAAAAAAAGTGAGAGATTTTATTTTTCACAATAGACCCTATTCCATGGGGTTGGGAAACACATACATAACTCAATGGACTTTATAATTTGACCTAGAAGTGGATGTGCCCTCAGTTGTCCCAATCTAGGTTCGTCTTCCTCACATGCCTCTTCACTAATAAAGTGATGATGCCCTAGTTACAATTGGTAACTCTCTTGGAAAATTTATTGATAAATTCAAGCTTAATGTAGAATTATGGTGATAGAATTGCAACCGATCAAGAAATTTAATCTAAATCAAGAGACACAATTCTACTCTACTACTCATTCATCTTTATTTGCATCATTGTAAATGTCAACATCGTTCTCAGATTAAATTTCAGAGCTTATTTTCACCTTCATGAAGGTGGAAATAAGCTATGAAATTAGCATTCATCCAATTTGAAGGTGGAAATAAGCTCTGAAATTAGCATTCATCCGCTTTGAAATATTTTTGTAATGCTTGACAAGTTCCCCGATAGCAAACCCATCCACGTCCCCCAGCCCTGATAGCCAGAGCTGCTTAAGCCTTGGGCAATAGAGGGCCATAACATCTTATCACATCACTCGTGATTTTCTCACATAAATGTGGCCCTAGATGCAGGCTCTCGAACCACTAGAAGTGGGCCGCTAGCATGGAAAGCGATGTATCCATGAGATCAAAACACCTCTCCACATTCATCACATTCGCCTCCTATAGTTCCTATGCCTCCAGGTTTATGAACTTGCTCCAACTAGAATCTTACGCTCCATAATTTGTTAGACACAGTGAGTCCAAAGGCATGACAAAGAGCCTAAAAAGCCCTGCAAATGGAGGTGAGGCTAGCCCTATCAAAATCCACACAAATGGAGGGGATGCTATCCCTATCAAAATCCCTGTAAATGGAGGCGATTTTTTCCTTATCCTTGTAATTCAAGAGGGAAAACAATGCAACAATGCGTTGGTCGGAAGATTCGACCAGTCAACCTCATGAAGGTCCTCTTTTGACTTGTTTGTAATAATAGCTTGTCTCCAACCCTCATCATGTTTACTTCCCCTCTTCTTTTTCATAATTTTTCCGCTACTCTTTTTCGGAATTGTCTTAATTTCTAACTTAATTGAACGAATTCTCTTAATTTCTAACTTAATACAATTAAAATAGTTGTAATTTTTAAATTAAAATAATTAAAATGTTAATTTAAAATTTTAATACAAAATATGAGTTCGGTTTAAAAAATTGTTTTAAAGTGCCCTTAATAATTGTTGTGATTGTTTAATCATTTAGTGTTTTTATAAATAGTTAAGTAACCTTATTTATTAATGTGGATTATTAATATTTTTTCTATTCATGAGGATTAATGGGGATACAATGTTGCCTTTGAGTACAAATTGAATTATAGAGGGTAGTGATGAGTTTTCTATTTAAAATTTATGGAAAAGTGGTAAAGAATATGCATTTTATATGAAAGTAAAATTCAAATAAGTGCACTGTAATGAGAACATAATCCTTGTAGCATGATAACATATACAAAACAACCACATGAACTCAAAGAACTATAAAATAAGTATATTATAATTCATTTGATATGTGAATGAAGTGTTAGAAAGTAAATCATATAGACACCATACCATGGGATACCCTATCAAGCTTTGGTACATAGTGGAAGTGCTCTCAAGTATGAAATGGATGAGGGCAGATGAAAGAGAAGAGGATCAAATTTTGGGTTAAAGACCTATGTGCTAGATCATTTTGGATGTCACAATTCCTCTCTAGTGAATTTTCTCTCTTTCAAAACTAGGTTTGTTGAAAGTACACACATGATCAAAACACTTTGTAGCTAATGTTTTTCCTTTAATTGAAAAATATGTTAAAAGTATCTTTAGTGAGCCACATGTCTTCTAAAATACATGTTATTTTAGCATGTAATACTCATGATAGTTCATTAAATGTATAAGAAACAAGTCAACACAACACTATGGCACTTAAGTTAAGGTCTAAGATATCTTTGATTAATCCATAGTATCTCAAGGTGTCGGTTTTTATGTTTCCATCACCAACATGTGACTAAAAATCTACTGTAAAATATGCAGCAATTCCACAGTCAAATTTTTGTCGATTTTCATCTAGCTTCCGAACATGGTAATGAAGACCCTTGCACCACAACCCCTTATAATGAGTCACCTTATTCTCTTCTAGTCCTTTTATAATGTCCAATACATGTGTTGTAACTCTTTCATCATTATTTCTACAGGCCCTTGCAACTCTATCCCTCAAATATTTTAAACTCATAGCTGGAGGCCAATCCTTTTCAAATTTTCTCATTATTGATAAATGTGAAGATGAATTATGACCACCTCGAGATACATATGACAAACAATGAATTTTTTTGGGCATCCTGATGCCTTTGATATTCCTCCCTCCATGTTTTTGTGTGTTCATTGTCTCTTGCAACATATAATAATAGAGCCTCCATTTCAACATCATCTGCAATCATAAAAATAAAACACATTATATCGTCATAGTCACAAATCAAAATCGTGAACCATATGCAAATATAAGTTTAATCACCTTTAATTTCCCTAGTTTTTTCTCGTCCTGTGAATACATGTCCTTCAAAATTTTCACTTTCTTTTGAATCCCATAGTCATGACCCTTCAATATTTAATTCTTTGTAAAATTCAATGAGATAAACTGTGGATTTGAACAACATGTACCCTTGAAGCATGGAACCTTTAGGAAAAGCCTTTTCCTTTACAAACTTTTTCAAAACCTTTAAATAGCGCTCAATAGGAAACATTGACCTTGTTTGAACTAGTCCACACAAGTCTATTTCATGTATGAGGTGCACAATGTAGTGTTCTTGTGCATTGAAGAAACTTGTTGGGAAGTATTTTTGCATGTCACACATCAAAATGGGGAGTTCTTTCTTCCACATCTTTAATTATTTGTTGTGTATCTCTGTTGAAGTGACCCATCTAGAATATAATTAATTAAGTTAATCTCATGATTTGTGTAAAGAAAAAAAAAATATTCTAGATGAACAATTTTATAGTATATCACATTGTACTTGAAGAGGCCTTCTTCCTTATATAGGCCATGCATCATACCTAAAAAATCTACTTAGCTTGTAGATTTTCCTCCTAATGTTGCCATCGAGATTATTTGGAAGGCTCGAAGGTAATAGATACTGCAATTAGAATGTTAAAATTAATCAATTACTCATTCTATATAATTATTTAAAAAATAAAATAAAATTAAAATCACAAAATAGATAATATAGTTAATGTCGATCAATGTGCACATACCCTAAGGAAATTATGCCAATCATGGGTCTTCATTCCAACAAGTTCGTTTCCTTTTGAGAATGCATTCTTAAAATTTACTCTAAAACCTGTTGGGAATTTTATTGATTTTATGGATTTAATCATCTGCTCTTTCCCCTCCTTTGTGAGAGACCATGGATCAGCTACAAAGTTACCATCATCATTTGGCCAAATATGAGGCATTCTTCCTACTTCTTTGAGGTCCATCCTCACTTGCAGCTTATTTATTTTCCTCCCATGTATTGAACTCTTCTCAAATAACATATTATATAAACAAACAGATACATTCTTCCCTATGTGCATTCTGTTGAACAAGTGAACAATAGGCAAGTCTTTATAATATTGTAACTTTGAAAATATTGTCTTTCAAGTCATTTCTGAAGGAAGGGATCCTACCAAAAATAAAAATCATAATAAATTTACCAAATCAATGTTTTAGTAATGTAATCATATATCATTTAAAAGGCGATAATGAAAATTACAATGTGTGCTTCTATATGCATGCATCCATCTCCCGGGATTCATCTTTGAAGGTTCTCTAAGAAAGCACTCCTTTCCGCCAAAATCATCCTTATCTTGTACACAATATGGATTATCAGGCTTTAGAAACATTCTATATTCATCATATACAATATTTCCCAAATAACTCGATCTTCTTGATGAGGTGCAAGGCCCACATGTTGGGCATCCATAAGATCCCTTAGTCTGAAGGCCTTTCATTTTTATATGCAATATTAAGTGATAATTTAGGATTTTATTATGAAATTAATGAAATTAATAAATACAATATGAGGTTATTAACACCAACTATAACTCACCACAACACATTGATAGCCCTGTAGCATCATGAATTGTGAAAAGAAGAATTGCATGAAATTGAAAGTTCCTTGAAGAAATAGGACGAGACACATCCTTCATATTCATTCCTTGCCAAAGCATTAATAACTCATTTATTAAAGGCTTCAAGTATGGGTCCATACGTTTCGGTTGATTTGGACCTATAAAAGGCATCAACTTCAATTTTTCATTTGCACCATGAAATTGTTACTATTACCATGTAGACTCAATATTAGGAATTTCCATAAAGTATAACCTAGTATGATAAGTGTCAACATAGCATGTTCCTTTCTGGTTGATAACCATGGGGATAGGTTGTTTTTAATAGAAATTAATGGACATGTAGACCATTGTGTTGATTGATTTCCATAAGGATTCACACCATCTAATGCGAATGATATTCTTGCATTTCATGGCTCATCTTTGAAAATTGGCCACTTCTCCTCGATACTACGCCACGCCACTCCATTAACTAGAATCCTCATAACACCATTTGTTCTCCTTCCCTTCACATGATAATCCATGAGCTGTGACATTTCCTTACATCCAAATAACCTCTCAAATTGTGGGGCTAAACGTATGTGATGTAGTACCTTTGATGTACTCAGTATGGTACCTTTTCTCACTACATTCTAGACATTAATCTAAGGATTCCTTACCATCTCCATAATACAGGATGCAATCATTGGGACATGCATCATACGTCTTGGAAGCATCCAAACCTAAATATTTTGTCAATAACATGATCTCATTTTTTGATTTATGAAATTTGTTATTAATTGGAAGGAGTAGACCTAATAATAGCATGTGACAATACCATCAACAATGATAATATATAGTTTAGAGTGGGATTATATTTTTGGAATCATCTATTAAAAAAAACTTGAAATTTCCATTTTGTATAAAAAAACTTACTGTAGAAGATAAGTGAAACTATTGTTTGTCCATCCATGGACAACTTTTAAGTTAAGAAAGGGTAACATAGCTTGCAATATGGAGCATTGTGCACCAGGGTATAGTGGTGTTCTTTCTATATGTATAATATCATTATCATGAGGCTGTCTATCAGCGTGTATATTAACTGAATCTAGAATCTCTCTTGCATTGGATTCAATAGTTATTTGTTCTTCTACATGTGCATGGTCATCGTTAGAACCATCCATGTAATCATTATTTATACTGTCATTATTGGGGCTATGATTGACATTATCTTCACCAATGATGTTGGGTAAACCATTACCACTTCCAATTGTTAAATCATTATTTTGAATTCTTCCGGACATTTCCATATTCATTTCTTTGTCATTCTCCAAAAATCCTTTAATGGGACCATTTAATGATAAATGGTCCCTCTCAACATGTCGTTTTTGGCATCTTATACCATAGCAGCGATTGCATGAGCAGTAGACATCCATTTGCCACCATTCATATATGCCATATTCAGGATTGTTCATGTTTTATATTGAAACCTAAAAAAAAAATCAACAAAGAAGCTTACTCATATTAGTCTCATAATGAAATATATAAATATGTGGTCTCAAAGGTTTTCAATTAAATAAAATAGTGCAATAAATAACTAAAACTACAATTTCTTAGAGAAAATTAGACTGCATAGAATCTCAAACTATTTCCTCTCTCCTAAGATACATTTAAGAGTTAAAAGCAATCCATCAAGAGTTATGAGATAATCCATGAATCTAAAAGCAATTATTTAAATTCATGAATACACATTAATTCAATTCAAATATGATACACCCATGATTTCTACTCAACATATTTAAATCCAATAAGATAAATCCATTATTGTTTCTTCTCCTCTGACGACTAAACAACAATGCCTCCTGAACCTATCTCTCTGTCTGTAATTATATTTTACATCACAGCTAAACTAATATTATGTTCATGTCTTGAGAACGTTTTTGAATCATGCCCAATTCAATCTTTGCTTTTCCGATTTTCCAGTGATAACACTTGCTTAAGGTAATACACTAATTTTTTTTACTTATGCATAATGTTTATGCACATTAGACTATGAATCAAAATATCAAGCATTCATCCATCAACTTAATTTTGCAAATTGGTGGAGCTTTATTCACTTATATTGTACAAGGAAGGACACTAATCATGATGGCAAATCAATCAAAGCAACAAATCTCACTAATAGCAGTTTATCAGTTGGGCCCCTTGAGCTTTCAACCTTTTTATCTCTCTTTCCTCATTACTTTTCTACTCTCTTTGACAATTACATATTTTGAGTTTTCTAATCGTGGAAAATGGTTTGGAAAATTGGTTTTGGCACTGGTGAGCAAATAGAGATCCTACAATTGCATACCCCAACCACACACAATCCTATATTATTCGAAGAGAAGCAGCCCTGAAGGTCTTCTCATTGCAGAAGTTGCTGGAATACGCTCACAAGAACAACATAGTGCAACAAGAGTGATTTTGGAAATTTCTATTATGATGATGGAATTGAGTGTAATGAAATTTTTTTAGAGAATCCCTAGAGTGATGCCAAGAACCTAGAGTAGAGTACTCTTTACCCATTGGCTTTTGGTTTAGAGGAACTCATCTTTGTGCCCAAGAAGTTTCATAAATAAAAGGTGATATTTGAGGAAAATGGTGGTCATGATCCATCACATAGCCCAACCAGGCCTAAAAGGACTTATAATTTCCATAATTCTAAGATCAGTGTGGCTCGTACCTTGCGCTTTGAACTAAACTGGATGAACCTTTTCAAGTTTTATGACATTGATTACACATTTTGTGTTTCAAGTAGAAGTGCTACTCATCATGAAAGCAAAAATAGGAAAAATAGGAACCACATTAAGGAATTATAATGCACTCTTCCTCATAAAGAGAATTGGCGGGATTCAATATCTGAAATTGTGTATTTGCTTGTTATGCAAGGCCCAACTGTCTTTAAGAAAAAATATAGATTTTGTGAAATCATGGTGTTTTTTTTGGTATAGAAACATGCTCAAATACCACCTATGGAAATGCCCTCTTCAAGCAAGGATGAACATAAGATAAATGTCAGAAGAGCATTCAAAGGGAGTGCCCAAATCTTATCTATAACAAAAATCAAAGTTTCACCCTAGATCATCATCTACACCATTGAAATAGCCCATGAAAAGAGTTGCAAAGGCATCCAATAAAGTTCACCAACTATGACTAACGTATTGTACATAAAATCATGATGATGCTAAGGTAGGTACCCAAATGTTTAGAATCCTTCCAATGAACACAACAATGAGTTCAAAGTTCATGAGTATGTGCATCTTGAAAGCTTAATTTCTACCTCGGATATTAGTCACAAACGCAAAGAATTGAGCTAGACAAATTGGTCCGAGTGCAAGGCCCAATGGAAGCTTGGAGCTCCCACTATAGTTGCTACTGTCTTGCAGTACATGTTTACTGTTGTGGCAGAACTGATGGCAGGCCACTTGGGGAAGTTTGAGTTGGTTGCATTGGCCATTTCCTACACTGTAGTTAGAGGATTGGCTTATGGAATCATGTTATGATCTGTTTTGTTTTCATATTGGTCTTATTAAATCCCCACCCCCGATAAGGAATTGTTGATTTTAGAGTGCTTTCATACCCCATTTGTTTGCAAAAAACAGAGAGGCAAAAATAGAAAGGAACATTCCATGGCTGGACTGCAACTCTAATGAGAATTCTAAAACCCATATAAAATGTTAATGGAATCTATGCTTTCAAAGTTAATTTCGTTTTTTGTTAACTTAATGTATTATTATGATTCTGGGAGTTTCATCATGGTGTCTTATGCTTGTATGTTTGGGATTTGACACATGCCTCTTGTCAAATGACAAGTTGTTCAATTAGCTATATTCCTCAAGTTCTATTTTGGCCTAGCTATTTTCCTTCCAGCCCCTATGAAAGTTATACTTTTGGGTAGTACCAGTTTTCTTTTTAGACACAGAATAGTTGGTATTTACTAGCTAAAAGGCACACCTATATAAGATAACATAACTTTATTATGTCCAACAAATAATTACAAAAGTAGGTCAAGGAGACTTGAAGGTATATCCAAAGTGAATACAATGTTGAAGTACTAAAACAACTCCTATAACAATATTGAAAACCACAAAAGTCAAAAAAGAAAGAAGCATAACTAAATGTCTAGCTAAGGTATATCCTAGGAGTCTATCCAGAATATAGAATTTAAGAGCACTAATAA
Organism: Pinus albicaulis; assembly: GCA_034641835.2. NCBI lineage: Eukaryota > Viridiplantae > Streptophyta > Pinopsida > Pinales > Pinaceae > Pinus > Pinus albicaulis. Next base: position 435,904,503 of record CM076569.1, read on the forward strand.
AGTAGGGAGGCCAGAGACTAGAGATCTTGGTGCCGATCGAGAGAGAGTGGATGTCAGGGCCTGCTAGTACTGATGGCCGAGGCAGGGGTGTTGACCATTGTAAAATGGCTGATGATGTTGTCTAGGGGCTAACTGGGGCTAAGGGGGCCTGGTTGTTGATACTAGGGAAGTGTGGGAGCAAGGCAGCCCCACATTTTTTCCATCCAAGGTTTCCCCACTTTCTTACCATCCAAGGTTGAAGGAAATAAATTATGGAGAGAATCCTGACTGTTTGGTTGAATCTAGAGAGCTAAGCTGAGTTTAGTACCCCGAGGAACTGTCAAAGTAGAACTAGCTCAAGTAGGTGAAGTATTTCTGTCATTAAGTTTGAACAACACTTGTAACATGGCCTCTTATTCTCCTAGATAAGTTCTAGAGGTGGAGTGCTTGGTCTATCACAATTGAACTCTTGAGTCAAACCAACTCAATATCAAATCAACAAATTCAAAATTTCCTCTCATGCACATTGTGCATTTGGTGAGATTACAAACATTTTTGCAATTATCCTATGATGGGAAACCATGAATCCTTATAATATGTTTCCCAATATACCAAAATTTTAAACTCTAAATTTCCAAAAATTTTCTAAGAGTTGTGGACTATTCTATCCAAAAACAATGAGGGTTGAGGATAGTGCCTCCGAAATTTTCTTCGAGGGTTGTGAATTTATTCATCTGTTGGAGTTTTTCTTAGGGGTTGGTTTAACAGTATGTCCTTATGGCTTCCCTAAGCAATTTGAAAGACAAATATTATACCCCTATGGCTATCTCTTATGAACTTCCACTTTGTAAGATCTGCATTTTTTCTGAAAGTGTATTCAAAACAATAGGCTAAAAACTTAAAAGGGTTGTTGAACACAAGAAATGGTTTAATGCCTATGATATCCAACTTGGTGTATTGGAAATTTGCAATTTCGTTGTGTATCAATGCCGTTACATTTATCTTGGTTTTGGTAAAATACAAGTCAGTGTGGCAGTTCTTTAGCTTTGTAGCCTTACATGAGAAAAATGTATGATGTTCCCATGCATAAAATCTTTTCCATCTCATATGTCTTTCCCAAATAGAAATGAACCTACCCTAAAATTACAGACATGGTTATCTCACAAAAGTATGGTACTCCCTCTTGGACTTTAGTGATGGGGTACAATATGGCCTCTTGGTATCCCTCAACGGGTATAATTTCAAGAATCTCTGACCTCTTTCAATGACAACATATATAGCTCACGTATGATTCACCAGGATTTGTCTAAGATGAATTCTGTGTTGTTGCAGGGACTTCTAATCAATGGTCAATTCCTGGGACCCCAGATTGACAGTGTTACCAATGATAAGATTGTTGTGAATGTGTTTAAAAACATGGATCTTCATGTTCTCTTTGTGTATTGGATGATTGAAATTCATGGGGTGTTTTTAATGCATGGAGGTCCTTACACACATTCTGCTATAGGAGTGGTGTCCAACAATATAGGAATTCATGGCAAGATGGAGTTTTTGGAGCAAGATACCCTATTCCACCAGGAAACAAATTTACATACAAGTTCCAGGTGAAGGATTAGATAGGAAGCTACTACTACTTTCCATCGTTGTATATGTAGAAAGCAGCAGGGGGATTTGGAGGACTAATTGTTTCTAGCAGGTCCCTTATCCCTATTCCATTCCATCCTCCTGATGGTGATATCACTCTGCTTATAGGTGACTGGTACAATTCCAACGTAACAGTAAGTTATTGATCCATCCCAGAAACAAAATACATCTTTGGAATTTACAAAGAATGGATATGTTCAACTTCAGCCTTCCACTAAAATGTTCTCTTGCGCTGCATCAATGTCTGACCATTTTGTACCTTTGGGCGGATCCTTAGAAGAACACTTGTTGTGGGCAGATCTCTTGGTAATATTTATGTTGTTCTCATTAATGGGCATGGGCTACCATACCATGCATCAATTAAAGTGGATCAAGGTATCCAATTGCTAATATCTATAACAAGCCAATCTACTAGATCTAGTATAGGTGTTTCTAGGGAATGAAAGTTTCACAAGATCTAGTTTTTATTTATTTTTTATAAATTCATTTACTTCTTTTCTGATATATCTAAAATGACCTATCTATTTATGTCGTCTATAAAAATACCCTCAAGGAGGGAAATCAATTGGAAGCATTGATCAAGCCTTCATCAAATATGATATTTTTGCAATGATTCATGTATAGGAAGGGTTGATTAGAAATTCCTCTAGGGTAATATTATTCACATAAAAGAATGGTTTATTGAAACAGAAAGGGTCAGTTGACCCTTCCACTAAGATAGTATTTTATTGAAAAATATGAGAAAGAGGAATTTTTTGCTAACCCTTTCAAAAAATATGGTATTTTCCTCTTTCATAATCTAGAGGAAGAATCAACCAAACCGTTTCCTCTATAAAAGTATGACTAAGGATATGGATCACTTATAAGGTTCAACCAACCATTAAACCATGATAATGATATAAAATATTATAATCCTTCAGAAATATTCCAAGGGAGGGTTGGTCGACCCTTCCTCTAGGACAATACTCTCAAGGAGGAAAAGCAAGTGGAACAGAAAACTAATGACCTTGACTTAGAAGGGCTGGTATATACACTTCCTCCATGTTAATGACCTAAAATATTATAATATTAGAGAAATATTCTAGGTTAGCATTGGTCCTCCTCTCATATAGGATAGTAATCTCAAGGACGTAGGTGAAGAGGAAATGTTATATAACCATTTCTCAAATATTGGATTTTACTCGACTCTAGAGGAAGTGTGGGAGGATTAACCATTTTGTGGAACCTGACGAAAGTCATCTTTGAGGATTGAGTAAGTATTCCCTGAATTCTTATAGGGCTCTTTAGACACATAAGATCCAGTGATTGAGTTCTCCTTACTAGGGTTTATGGGCCTCATACCCCAAGGGAGAAAGAGGCCTTCCTCCACAACCTAGCTAGTATGAGAAGAGAATTTCAGGAAGAATTATGGATAGTAGGAGGGGACTTTAACATGTTAACGTCCCTCGAAGAGAAGAAAGAAGGAATTCACCGACAAGACCCATATATGGATATTGTCAGGGATGCAATATCGGAGCTCAAAATGGTGGACCTACAAACCAACAATGGAAGCTTCACCTGGAACAATAGGAGAGGAGGTCAAAATCAGATTGCGTCCATATTGGATCGGTTCTTGGTCTCGAAACAGGTCATCTCAAGAGACATATACATGGAAACCTCCATTCTCCCCAGAATGGGTTCGGAACACTGGTCAGTAAGACTGGAAATTGACCTCAAAACAGGACCAAGAAATAATCCCTTCATATTTGAAGCACTTTGGCTCCGAGACCCTAAGCTGTTGGGGAAAATCGAAGAATGGTGGAAGAACAACGAAGTGGTGAGAAGAAAACTTATGCAATCGTTCCAACTAAAGCTAAAAGAGATCAAGCAAAGGATCAAGAAGTGGAACAAAGAGGACTTTGGCCACATCTTAAAATACCAAGAGGAGTTAAATAAGAAGGTAGATACTGTCCAACTGCAGATTATCATAGAGGGCAGATCAAAAATTCTAGTAGAAGAAGAGGGGCGGCTCATAATGCAACTAGAAGAATGCAAAAAACAATAGGAGATACTCTGGAAGTAGAAATCTGGAGTCAACTAGTTGAGGGAAGGAGAGAAAAACACGCGCTTCTTCCATAAATAAATGGTCCAACAAAGACAACATAACAAGATCTTCTCACTGAAAAATGAGGCCAAAGACAGAATAGTCTATCATGAGGACATGAAAGAACTAGTTTTACATCAATTTCATATCATGCTCTCTGAACTGGAGCAGGATAGCTCTAAGGCAATCCATAGAATCACCGAAAAAATTCCGCGCCTCATTACCAAAGATTAGAACCTCGGCCTTATCCGGGTGGTCACATTGGAGGAGGTTGTAAAAGGTATGGAAAAAAACAAAGCCCCGGGCCCTGATGGTTTCACCATGGAATTCTTCCAAGCTGCATGAAAATTCATATGACAAGACATTGTGGAAGTGGTGGAGGAGTCAAGACGACACCAAAATGCATGTTCGAGTCTCAATGCCATTTTTATAACTTTGATTCCTAAATCTGCTAAATCGGAGGATCCCCAAGGATTCTGCCCAATTTCTTTATGTAGTGTCATATACAAGACCATTGTAACTATTATGGTTAAGCACCTTAAACCTTTTTTTCCTTCCCTCATATCATCTGAACAAACTGATTTTGTAGAGGGCCATCAAATCCTAGATGGTTTTATTACCTCCCAGGAAGAAATTCACTCCTTGAAGCATATGAAAATCTTGGGGATGATGATCAAACTAGATTTATCTAAAGCTTATGACCGCATAAGTTGGGCCTTCCTCACCAAAGTATTTCAAGCCTATGGGTTTGATCAGATATAGATCTGATGGATCTAGGATATGGTTTCCTCTCCTATCTATTCCATTCTCCTAAATGGTTCCCCCACCAAATATTTTAACCATACTTGGGGGCTAAGAGTCAAGACAAGGAGATCCCCTATCCCCATTCTTATTTATTCTAGCTGATGAAGGTCTTGGAAGACTCCTAATGAAGGAAGCTCGTAATCTCAAGATTCATGGTCTTAGGCTCTGGGGCAATGACCTCCCTCTTACCCACCACCAATTTTTTGACAACATTATGCTCTTTTGTCATGTCTAGCTAAAGGTTGGGTCGAGGCCGAAACAACCATCAATACATAGCTTCAAGCCAACTTCCATGACATGCGGGTCTTCATTAAAAATTAAATTAATTAGGATTTGAGAAGGGAATTCTTCATTTTTTCTGAAGGCTCCTTGTGAGAGGAGGCAACCTTTGTTTGCGTCGTTGTCTGCTTCCTTGTTTGAACCTCTGAGTATGTGAAAAAATTGGTATGAGGAGAAGTCTAACAGTATGTACTTCAGCCTTCGAAGGCTCTTGTTTAGGATAAATTCTCAATGTGGACTTGAATCAGTTAATTGAAAGTGATAAATTCAGTTAGCTAGTGGATTTTGAGTTAGAGGTAGTTGGTGAGGCATGCAGAGTAATTCTAGTTGTAACAGAGTTCGAAGTGCAGTGGTGCATTAGTTAATGCAAGTTGTAAATAGTTTAACTTAGCTAAGTGAGTTAAAATCAGTTGTGCTAGTTGTAACTAAAGATACACTAGTGAGAGATCAAGTGAATTAAATATTAATTAATTCACAATTAGTGATCTCACATGCAACTAAGGATTTACTATTATTAGCTGCATGCATGTTAGATCCAGTGGAGACCCAGTTGAGTTCTAGGTGAAAGGGAAGTTAACTATCAGTTGTAGGATTATTGGGTTGCACACATGCAAAAAAACACCCGTTGGAGTGCCCATGATATTTGCATAGTCAAGACAGGAAATAATTCCTATCTTTTAGGGATATATACCATGAAGGATTGCGCAAGCAAGGCAAGTTGTCTCGAGGCTGAGAATTGGCTATGTGTTGGTCAGTTTTTCATATGACAGTGTGAGATAATTAGCTAAGTACTGGAGGGCTCTTGTGAGAAGATTTTTGTATGTAATTGTTTCATGATCCATGCTGAATATAAAATAGAAGATAGTGGGGTTTTTAAATGTAAAATTTTCCCGGGAAATTATCTGTTTTGTGTGTGATTGTTCTTTCTTCATGTTCATGTGATTAGAAAATTTGTTTTTAATTCTGCAAAATATTTGTAGAAGCGATTTATTATTTAAATTTAGTACATTGTTAGATCGGGGGAATCCAATATATACATGCACGTTGTATAATTTCTACAGGGTAGCCTTGCCTTAATCCCCTCGAAGCTTGAAAGTAATTGGCAAGTATACCATTGACAAGCGAGGCAATCCAAGGCTTATCTATGCAGGCTAGGATCAGGTTGACGAAATCAAAGGAGAAACCAAAGGTAAGAAGGAATTTATAGAGGAACGAGAGGTTAACACTATCAAAGGCATTTGTCATGTCAAGCTTGATCAGAATCCCTTTCTCCTTCAGTTGATGGCTAGAATGCATTGCTTCTTGTACCTATATGACATTATCCAGGATGTGTATACCTTTGACAAAACCACCTTGAGAGGGGGAGATGACATTCCTTAGCAATGGCTTGATTTTGTTGGCTAGGAGCTTGGCGAGGATTTTATACGAAGCATTGCAGAGGGAGATGGGTCTGAATCTTTCAAAGGATCCGAGGTTCACCTCTTTAGGTATTAAGGCTAAGAAGGTGGAATTGGTGCCACCCCCCACCTTAGATTTATTCTGGAAACCTTTGATCATTCTCAGTAGATCGAATTTGATAATGTCCCAACAAATTTTGTAGAAATGGATTGAGAAACCATCAGGCCCAGAGGCCTTGTCTAGTTCCATTGACCATATGACTTTGCATATTTCTTCATCAAAGAAAGGCTTCACGAGGTTAGTATTGTCTTCTCTACTGACAAGGGAGGGGATGTGAGAGAGGAAGTCCTTTGTGTCCTCTTCACTTCTATCACTCTATTTTCTATACAAATTTTGTAAGTGAGACTCTGCAACTGCTTTGATATTGTCGAAACCTTTGCAGACCAACCCTTCAGGAGTGGTGATTTCTAAGATATGATTGTGTGAGAGGCGAACTCTTTAATGTCGATGGAATAAAGAAGTATTTCGGTCTATAGCTTTTAGCCACAGGCTATGGGACTTAATCTTCCAATATTCTTCTTCAGTACGGAAAGAGTGATAGGAGTTTATTTTTACAATCTGTTCCTTTTCAAGCTCCATAGAGGTGCTGTCTCTTTTTTCCATTTCCATTTGCAGGTCTTCCAATAGCTGGACTATTTATTTTCTTTGACTGGTTGGGGTATTTGTGGGCTTTTTGATCAACTCTTTCAGCACGTGTTTTGTAGCCTTGAGTTTCTTCTATCACACATAGCTTTGGGATCCTATGACAGATTTGGACCAAGCCAAGCGAACAGTGTCAAGAAACCCATATCTCTCACTCCAGAGAGGGCTAAACCGGAATGGGATTGGGCCCAAGTTTTCTTCCTCTTCCAAGAGGAGCAAGATAGGCTTATGATCATAGGTTAGCTTGGGAAGAATTTTGGAGGAAATTAGCCTTTTTTCTAGCAGCAAAAAACTCTATACAAGAAACTAGTCAAGGTGAGCATAGATGTGGTCTTCCCCTACTCTGTTGTTGGACCAAGTGAATAGTCCTCTTGTTGGTTTAAAGTCCAGGAGATCCCATTGGAGTACAAGGTATTCCACCTTGGGGAGCATTTGGTCGCTACTCCTACTGCCTTCTCTCTTTTCTTTCAAGTCCAAGACAAAATTTAGGTCTCCAACTAATATGATGTTCTTGGGAGAGTGAAGGTATAAAAATTCATAAAGAGATTGCCAACAATCTCTTTTTTCAGCGTACAACACAAGAACATAAATATTAAAAAGAGAAAAGGTTAACTTACTTGAGGAGTGCCTTAGCTCGGTGAAAATCTAGTGTTGCGTATCGAAGGAGTTCTCCAAATGAAATTTCTCCTCCAACCACATAGTGGAAATTCCACCTGAGGAGCCCCTTGCACTGACAACCTTCCCTGCATTTTTCTTCCATTTTTATTTGTTGATGTCAAGAAGGGTGTCCCCTTCGATTTTAATCTCTTGGAGCATGAGGATTTCAGGAGGTTCCATCTTCATTAGATCTTTTATAGCTTCAGCTTTCATTGGGTTCCCCAAGCCTCTGCAATTCCAAGAGACTAATTTCATTATTTACCGTTGGAGGGGTTGGTAGCTCCTCCCTTCGGAGGCCTTGTTCTGGTATTTCTCCCGATGGAAATTTTGATTGTGGATTGACTTCCTTGAGTTTTTTTTTCGTTCTGCTTATTCTTCCCTGGCTTCTTTATGTGATTTTATTCCCACTCTTTTCGAAGGCCTCTCAAAGGTTTCATCCTCCAAGGAGAAAGATTTTTTTTAATGGCTTCTTTATGATCATTTCATCATATGAGGGTGGAGAGGAGGTACTTGGGATTACTCCAGAGGGGGATGTTTCTTCATTACCTTTTCCCAAGGAGGGGGTAGTATTTTGCTGTTCTATGGTTTCCAAAGTTGTTACTAAGGGGTCTAGAGGAGTGTTGAGCTCTCCAATACATTTTTCGTCTTCAACCAATGGGGGAACATAGCTCTCTGCCCCAAGAGTCTTCCCTACTGCTGATACTTTGGTCCCTTTTGTGAATCCTTTTCCTTTAGCTTTTGTCAGGGCTACTTTCTGAACCAGGTTCCATTGTTCTCCTTTCGAATTCTCACTTTATTCTTCCGCCTTATTTTTGTAGTGCCTTGCAAAATGGCCATACTCGTGACAGTGCCTGCATTTAAATGGAAGCTACTCATAATCCAGCTCTTGGATATGGGTTCAAACAAAAAATGTTAGTTTGATAGCTTCAGGTAGCCCAACTTCCAATCCACCTTGACACATATATGTGCGCATGATTATTTATCTTTTCTCACTGCTTGATCAATATAATTTCTGAGGGTATTGCCAATGGTTTGGAGAGACTTCTGGTTCCAGCAATGCAGTGGGAGATGTGGGAGGCATACCCACATTGGAATAGTTGAAGGCACATCTTGAGCCAAATCGAAGTTAGGGGTCCATTTATTTAAGTATAGTCCCTTAGGACCCATAAAATATGGGTCATTTCTGAAGATGAGACTTTTGTCTTCCACATCCTCAAAAACAAAAACAAAGTATCCTTTACCTAGGAAGTGGCTTTTAATGCCTTCCGATACTAAAGGAATCCAGTTCCTCTGCACTGAGTCTTCCACATCTTTGGAAGAGGGCTAGAGGCTAGTAAACTATCTAATGAGCCCTCTTTTAGCCAGGTTCAATGCAGATCGATAATTTTCTTCGATTGGAAGGGCCACCAAAGGGATGCTATCTAGCTTCTTCACGAACTTTTGCTGAGATTCAGTCATAGGGCACTTACTGCTGGCTACTATCAGTTTCTTGAATGCAAGTACTTATGAAGGAGGAGGAAGGGGAGCCTCGGGTCCCCCTCCTAATGCCATGGTGGATGGGAGGTCACACGTAGATCAGCTTGTGCTCGACCTATCAGAGCGCATGCTAGTTGGTATAATAATATCATCTAGTCATATATTTTAACCCTAGACTAAATTATTCATTTTTATTTTGGTCACTTAAAATTGACCAAATTTAGTAGTAATTCACTTGAAATAATTGTGGTGACTAACTTTTTTGGTCACCTAGTCACTAATTTCATCATTTTCTACTAGTGCATCCTCTCAGAGAAATGGATGCCAGATGATTGGAAAATGGCTCCTCATGAAGAAATAATTCTCCAAGGCCTCCACCTAGCACCTAGCATGGTCTCCCGAGCTTCTTGGAAAGTTACCCCTGACATAGGGGGCACCATCAGGATCTTCAAGCCTACTTTAGAAGGATTCATCAAACTCAACTTTGATGGAGCCTCGAAAGGAAATCTGGGGCAAGCAGGGGTTGGAGGGATTTTTCGAGATCATTAAGGCACAGCAAGATTCATATATGCTAAATCTTGTGGCTTTTCCAACAACAATGAAGCATAATTCATAGGATTTCACCAAGGTCTCCTCATGGCCATCAGGCTAGGATACAGAAAGTTGGTAATCGAAGGAGACTCTTAGTTGGTTACAAACACTCTCAAAAAACATAATCAAGGAACGAAGTGGGACAAACTAAGCTAGAGATGGCGTACTTCTTCGCTTGTGCAGGGATTTGAGGATACAATCAAGAAATTTTATTATATCATTATCACCCATGTAAGGAGGGAAGGAAATGGAGCAGCTGACTCCTGGAAAATTGTGGTTGTGCTCACCCGAATGAACCTATTGAATCAAGCAGGCCTCCTAATCTCAAGGAAGAACCATGGATCAAGCTGCAGAGCATCATAGAGTAGGAAAGGTCGGAGGGTAGAGCTCACCCACAGTTCTCAGACTCAGCTCCCCAATCAGGGTGTAACGAAGAAGATCGACCCTCCCATCAATGTTAATGGTAGTGGCTTTGGGGTTGAAGCCCACCACCTTCCACTTGAGTGGCAAGGGTGGCAGGCTGTACTATCGCATGCAACACGAGGTGAGCTAGCAGGACAGAGGCCCATGCATGGAGCTTAAAACAAGGTGGAGGAAGGCGTGGGGGTTTTGTTATGATCGAAGACTTTGGTGCAGGTGCGACAGTGGGATAAAAAACCTCCATTGCACTTCCACCATGGCGAAACTCAGGTATGTTCTTGGTTTCCTCTCCCTTGTTCATGCCATGTTTATGTTTTATGATTTGGGCCAGTCTCTATGGGAGCCTAAGGGCATTAAGCTAGACTGGTATAGTCTTATGCTAGGTAGGGGAGAGCAGAACCATTCTAATTTTGGTTGGGGGAATATTGGGATTCTTTTGGGTCTCTGCCTCTATGTCAGAGTAGGAATTGGGCATGGCCTCCACATGCACCCGAGTGTGAGTCTGTCGGGTAAGGGATGCCAACAAGAAGGAGTGGTGAGGGGTCGGGCAATCCTGACAAGCTATAGAGTTAAGAAGCAGTCCTGGGTTGTGTTTAGTTCAGAGGATTTGCTAGTTTATACCACCTTGAGCTACTTGGGCTCGATACACATGGGGAATGGGAGAGGGAATTCCACCCAGGCCCGAGAAATGGGCAGCGACGCCTCCTCTGTCAATTTCAAGGGTGGGAGGTGTGACAAGAGAGATGACACCAGAAGGGAGGTCGGGAGATTGAAGGAAGGTGGGAGCTCTTTGGGTTATGGGGATAATTGCTGGGGTGCGCGCGACCGTCAGGGACACGGGGTGGCAGCAATTAAGCAGGGTATGAGGGTGATGGTTCTGCAGAGGGACAGGAAGGGGATAAGTCCTGGGAAGAGGCTCCCATGTCACCTTTCTTTTGATAACTGGGATTCATGGACCTTTGATCGTTTTCATTATCTGGAATTATGCCTCCATTTGATTGTGTGGACAGGTTAGCTACCCGGAAACCTAGTCAAAGATTATGGGATGGCACACTCTAAGAGTCCTGTAGCTTGTGACCATTCCAAGAGCCCTGCATCTTGAGACCATGATCGGAAAGATAAAGGGAAGGCGGTAGAAGCCCAACCTAGCTCACCCCCAAGCAAGCCGAGACGATGGAGACTTGCAATCGATGTGATCCAAGAGGCAGCGAAAGCATACCAGAGAACACATCAGAGGAAATTCAAAAGCTCATTGAAAAATGGGAAGTTGACATAAATAGACATGCAAATACAAAGATGGATACTAAAGAATGGAGAGGTTTAATACCAGATCTGGGACAAACAAGAGGTAGACTAACATAATTCAAGCAGACATTGTATCTTTATTGGTCTATGAAGAGAATCATTGGCAAAGCCTTGGAGAAGATCTCTATGAGCCTGGTGACATTAGCCCAAGACTTCCCAGACTACATGAGCGAGTTCGATAGGATCAAGTTCCAGCTAAGGAAACAGGATGGGCGCCTTGAGCGTATTGACTACCATCTCCCCTGTATTTCGAAGCCTTTTGAGTAGGTTGGTACCTCGGTTCAAGATCCAGCACCAGTGGAGTCGACCTCGGTTCCAAAGAGGCTAAGTAGTTCATGAATGTTTTAATCTGCCTTTTTTCTTAGTATTTATATGTGGCTAGCATTTAAATTTCAAGTGTCCAGTAAATATGTTAGTGAATCTATGAAAAACTGTATATGTGTGAGTATCCAGACTTTGTTTTCTTGGTATGTTAGACTCAAAACCTTATTTGTTTGGATGGCATACCAAGCCATCAGGTGGCCAACAGACTCGGTTCCCTGCTCAGGGTGGGTGACACCACCAAACTGGTAAATCTAGTTGTTTTTTGTTTATAAAATGAATGAAAAAGGAGCCCTACCAAGCTTACCAAAAAAAAGTGTTATAAAATGTATAAAATTAATAATAATAACAAATTCTAAAATTACATACATACATACATATATATATATATATATATATGTAATGAAATAATAAAAAATATACTAAGTATAATATAAAAATGCAAACCATAATGTACCATGCGCAATACTATTGGATTCTCAATGCCATGAGCCCATAAAACACTATCATTAAGTTGAAGCAAAATTTAATGGCACATGTACATATTATATCTCTATCGAGCTATGTGTCTCCGTCAAGGTCCATAGCATGATGGAGCTATGTAGTTTAATTGAGGGTTTTATTTAGTCCTAGATAGACCTTTTAAAAGCTTGATGGAGGGCTTAAAAAATACCCTCACAAAGATACATTTTCAACCTTTCGAACAGAAGTTCTTCCAAAAAAGAGTAACCCAACTCCATCGAATTCACCCTTATTTTATTTTGAAATCACAATAATATACAAATATTTATCTTAATTGTCTTATTCATAAAATAAATAATTATGTATTATGGTTTTGTGTATTTATTTTCTCATGAGAATAATATAAAAAGTAAATAATTGAAATAAAATATTTAGAAAACAATTGCTTTTAATTTGTTGTATTTATGGTGCAAACTTACATAAATGAATTTTAGTTTTACATGTAAGCATGACAAACAAATAAATATTATAAAATAGATATTTGTGAGTTTAGTTCTAGTTTATATATTCATAATATAAATATTTGTAATTTTTTTATGGTTAATTCACATAAACAAATCCACTTGTACATGCCAACATGGCAAACACAAAGTTAACTACCCTACTTTATATAACTTGAAAATATAGGATACACCACTTATTTAAATATATGGTGATATACTCCACTTCCAATAAGATCAATAAAAATTTACCCCACTTTAACACCACATAGTAAGAATGGTGCTAACTTGTCCATCAAATATGGTGATTATATACTTCATTTTTAATATGATACATAAACATTTACACCACATTAACACCACATAACGTAAGTGGTGCTAACGTATGGTGATATACTTCATTTTTAATATAATACATAAACATTTACACCACATTAACACCACATAACGTAAGTGGTGCTAACTTATGGTGATATACTTCATTTTTAATACGATACATAAACATTTGCACCACATTAACACCACCTAACGTAAGGGGTGCTAACTTATGGTGCTAAAAGAGATTTTTTCTTGTTGTGGTCCTTATTTTTCTTCTAAAACAGACAACCTATTATTTGATCCTCTTCTATGATAACATCATCGACTTCTACACCCTCAAGTGTCACCAAAAATACATTGCTTGGGTCATCCCTGAAGTTCTTGCTATTGACAATTTCATGACTATTGGAGTATTGTTGGTATGCAATTTTGCCCCGCACTTGACCCTGTTCTTACAATGAGGCATAATATGAAACCATTTCAATAGCTTGATTCAAACTCACCAAAGAAAACCAACATATCACAAGCTCAACTTAGCACTATGTCATATGTTAATTAATGTAATTTCCTCTTGATTAATCATATTAAACATTGGATGAAAATTTTTATTTAATGCCAAAAACCATGAAAATCCTCCTACAATATGGATGGAATAAACTTTAAAACCTACAAAATGCAAATTATGTTTCCAAATTACACCTCACACTCCATGAATTACCATTTTTGTCCTATGGAACTAAGATAAAGGAGATATCATGTTGTCAATAGTATATTTCAATCCAAATTACTTATGAGACATTTCACCTTTAAACAAAGATGCTCTAAATTTTATTTCAAAGAACAATATCTGATCTTTTTTCCCAATTATGGACAAACAAGTCATTTGAGTTAACATAATCAAATTATTGGTCAAAGGTGTGTATATAAACAAACTTAACACTAGACCTCAATACAAATAAATGAGAGAAATAGTCATAAATTTAGTGCTCAACATAGAAATAAAACAACTAACTCTAAAAAACACCCTATGCGGTCTACAATCTCAGCTTTGGAAGAACCATTGGCATTCATCTAAACATGAACATCGTTCCTGGTTGATATGCAAATGCATCCCATTTTGTAACAATTGGGACCTAAAATATTCTATCTGAATGCTCTTAAATTCAACTATATACATACTTTAAATTAAGAAGTGCAAAGGAGTTGCAATAAGTAGTCATAGTATACAAGATTGGCCATGGTAACTTCTAAGTGTTTTGAAATATGTTATTTCCCTTTTGAGTTTTGGTATAGAGGAAGGCTTATAGCCCAAAGGGTTATCAATTCTTGTGTTTTTTTATTGAACAATTTTATTTTTAGAAGATTGAGTCATATGATAGAAAATGTTGAAAGTATAACTTTGGACCTAGACAAAGGGACTGAGACTCTGATGTTGTCACATTGGTCTTGGGAACTTCTAAGTTTTTGAAATATGTTATTTGCCTTTTGAGGTTTGGTATGGACAAAGGGTTATTCCCACATATTTATCAGTTCTCATTATTTTCTATTGAACCATTTTAGTTTTGGAAGATTTTTTCATATGATAGCAGATGCTAGAAGTATAGCTTTGGACCTAGTGAAAGGATTTGATGTTGTCACGTCTATGTTTGAATTTTTTGATAGAAATAATGTTATAGATCCAAATGACCACAACAAGGTTAACCCTGAAAAATACCATGGCCCTTTAGCCTTTAATAATGTGGAACTTACTTATCGAGCTCATTTAAATACCACAATTTTGAGAAATTTCAACCTTAGAATTAATGCAGGGAGTAACGCCACACTAACTAGAAAGAGAGGGTGTGGTAAGTTCACCATCGCAAATTGACAAAGAGATTCTATGATCTATTGAAAGGGATAGTACTCATAAATGACAAAGATTTAAGGAGCTTTATTTTCCAGTCTCTGAGACAAAACATAGCTCTTGTAGGGAAGGAGAAAACTCTTTTTGTTAGGAGCATCTAAGAGAACATTGTGTATGGTAAATATAATGCAACTGACATGGAGATAATAGAGGTTTCCAATGCCCATGAATTTATTTTGTAATTTAACTTAAACAAATATTTAACTACAATTAGTCAGTAAGATTGTGAATTGAATGCTATTAATGAATGGTGTGCATTGTGAATATATACTACAAATATTTAAAGGATGGATATGAATTGAACACATGGAAAGGAACTTGGTCAACTTTCATTCCACGTGGATGGGATGAGTAATAGAGGCAAGAATGTGCAATGAAGTGGAGACTCAAGCTCGTGAATCAAATATTTTTACAATGTTTCAATTTGTAAAAGATAAGGAAGAAAAGAAATAGTTGCTTAAAGGCCAATTCCATGATAGAATTAAGGAAATTTGTGATGCCTCGGTTAGATTAGAGTGTACAAAAATGATAAACTGTAGCAGGTGGAATCTGAGAAAGAATTTCTTAAGGAAGGATATAAAAGTGATATAATATTGTTGAGTTTCACAAGGAGGAACGACTTCTCAAAATGGACAGTGTTGTGGGCTTAATGAGATGGAAGCTATCAATGACAAGATTCAAGAAGCAGGGAAACTTTAAACTCAAAATATTGGTATAGAATTAAAAGGGAAATTGTAGCTAGTAATTTTTGATGAGGATGGATCAAGAACTAGGAGTAGGCAGGTAAAAAAACTCCAAGCATCACACTTCAGAGGCATAGATATTAACAACTCAATCAAATTGCAATCCCTAGCTCTGGACACACACCATAACATCATAAACCTTTTACTTTGACCAAGATATTCAATAGTACATGCCTAGAACAAATTTATAATCACTAGAGGTTCATTGGTCCTCTAGAAAATATTAAACTCAACCATCATTCATGTATGGTCACTTGATGAATCCAATGAGAATAGTCCCTAGAATAACAACAAAAACCACTATATATATAGGCGGAGAGACTTACTCGCAACAACAACAAATACATTAGTCACAGGGGGGGTTGAACCTATTTTACTAGTTTGACAGCAACAACATATGTCAAAAATACACAAAAATGACGTCAAAAAAGAAGAAGAAATGAGTTTTTGAAAGCTAAATGTTGAAGCATTTCCAAGTTACACTAGTGTTGGAAAGAACACTTGAACACCTTAAGTAGAGCCACAAATATTGGGCCAATTTCATCTTCATAAGTCACAATTAACAGTGCCTCATGAGAGTGAATACACAGCATGAATAAACAACAACAATAGTCCCTTCACAAGAGAAGCCACACTTAAGTGTCTTTGCGAGCATGAATGAGCAAATAGAGAGAATTACCCCACCATAAGTGATAAAATACTAAAGAGAAAAGAAAATGAGCATATGCGTATGGACCTGTGTGGAATAGTCTATGGACATGTGGAAGCATTAAATAACATGAAATAGAGTGTTACATACCTCAAATTGACATATAATTTTTCAATACATAGCCTGATACTGGCAGACTGAAGGCTAAACATAACATAGTATGCATTGAAATAATCAAGGAATCCAACACGGGTTACATAGTCAGGTAATCTATTCTATGTTGGTGTGACAGATAGTAGTTACATAGTTAGGGAGTCCACTATTAGTTGCATAATCTCATAATCAAAAGTGGAAGGCAGAACAACTAATGTTAGATATGCCAAAGATACCAGAGATGAAGTTGCAAGATCAGACTTGAGGTATAGGATATATATTTAGAGTAGTTACAAAATGGTAATAACAATAGAGATTTTATGTATGTGGATGCCAAAAAAAAGAAATTTTCTCTACCTATTAGCTTAAGTGTTAGACCTGTAAGGCAGAGTAGATGTCAGGGAACCTAGCCTACGGGCTAGAGCAGTTACAAGTTACAAGTGTAGGTGCTTGAGAGTCTTAAGTAATGAATGTGAATACTTTTCAACCCATTTCCATTGATTTCAAAAGGTGAGGTAATAAATAGTCCATGAGAAATAAGGAGAAATACCAAAGGGGTAGGACCAAATCAACAAGACTAAGCAATGTTTATGTTGCCATCAATGTCGAGGGGGGGGGGGATTGTTAGTGATGTTGATATTGATGTCAAAAGAGTTTTGATTTTGTGATGTACTGGGATTAATGAGGAAGTCTATTATTTTTCATGTGTATGGTATATGTCAATTATTTTCATATTTATTTATATTTTCAAGGTAGTCGAGAGTTTCTAAGCATTAACATTTTGCACAACTTGGGATACTCAAATTGCAATGACAAGACAATATTTGGTAGATCTTCCTTGTTGGGGTTTCTTCTCATCCCAACAATTCCTCCTCCAAACATAGATGGGTTGCGAGTATATATTTGTGATTGTGATATGAAACCCCTAGAGGATCAAGTGATATGAACATATCCAACCAGCATTTTAATCAAGTCACTCACTCTTAACAAGGAAAATGTAGAACCTAAACCAAGGAACAACAAAATGAAGAGTGTAGATGAAAAAGAAAAAGAAAAAGGCTTGCAGAAAGACTAATAGATGATAAGTTGCCAAAAAAGATATCCAATAATGTCACAATTAGTTCACAGAAAGATGGAAGTTTAAATTGTTTGCTAAAATGTGAACTTGAATGCATATCAAGCTCTTGTAGACCATTTAGCTTCTCTGTGTGTTAGTAGTTTTTTTTTATTACGTGGAAGCACATCACGATTAATCTCACTAGATTAAACTGCATCTTCTAGAACTTCTTAAAGGCTATCCTATTGAAATTGTATCAAATAGGTTATGATTTTGTCACCACATAACACAACAAAAAAATAAGCCAAATTTAATCATACACTTTCCCTCCTAGTCTAAAAATATTAAGCAAAATCATTCCTCATAGTATTGCACCCTAGCCAATTAATTTCTAGGGAAAGTGTTTCTATAATATAAATTACATTAAAATTTTCCTAAAAACTACTTCCTTCTTAAACAATAGAAGACAAAAATGTACACTTAAAAAATTACATTGTTACCTTGGATTTGGAGATCCACGAATATTTATATAATTTAATTTACATTCATAAATTAAGCCCATATTCTTTCAAAACGAGAGACAACAATTAGGACAAAAATTTCAAAGTACCAAGTAATTAGTGTATTACTACTATAGATGTGTAAGACTATATAAATTCAAGTGCATTGTTCATAGGCATGTGTATCAAAAGTTAGTTCTTATATAATTATTATAGGATTCCGTCTTTCATAATTTGAACTTGTCCTAATATATGAAAGGGTTAGTTTACAATATTTACATTACCATGACTAATATATCAATGTTATGCTAGTTTGAACACCACATGCATATCATACATGGAATATAATGTGGGATCTTATACTCCAACTTTATTGCAAGAAATACACAAGAAAAAATGAATTTAAGAATGCAATATGTCAATGCATACCTCAATTCCAAATCCAAAGGCATTTAATTGTGTTACGGTCCTCCTGTCTTAATAAATTGATCCTGCATGTGACAAAGGAAGCTTTGAAAGCTCATTGAACCTCACAATGTTTTAGAAGGCACTTGGTAGGATATTATCATAGCCAACATGCTATAAGATGTGTTCTTCCAAATTAGCATCTGAAGTTTGAAGGGCATAAAAGAGGATGGGCAACAAAGCAAGACGAATATGTATCTTAATTCCACCAATCTTGGAGCAAAAAATATAATTCCAAAATGGTTTATAAGGGCTTAGTTTCATGAGAGCCATTACAATGATGAACGGGTTGTTGGGACTCATTTTGAATGCACTATTGTAATTCACTATGGCCAAACAATGCTAGATGACAATGCTGACAAACGCAGTAATGCCATCTATGTTTAGATAGAGGGTTTCTTCCATTGTTGTGTCAGTGGAATCAACGAAATACCTTCCATTTTCCATGGTTTTACAATAGGGAAACAATGTCTCTAAGTGCTTATACAAATATATAGAAGGTACCAATAAGATTCAAGAGAAGACATCACATCCTAAAACAACATGGAAAAACTGATTCGCCCACCTCCTATAATGAACTCGTTGTGCCATAATTTTGTCACCAATGAAAGTGAAGCCAAATGTGAGGCATACAATAGATTTAGGATTTCATGGATGCATATGTTTATACAACATGCATAGCATGGCTAAAGAAGCAATAACCCCTCAAATGTAATGACCCATAAACACCACAATTTTCCACGTTTCATATTCTAGGCGGTCCTACAACAATAATGAAAATATGAAATGAGGAGTATGATAGATCTTGAGTTACGATCTATGTGTATTTGTGTGTAATGAGGTTTTTGTGTGCAACTACACAGTGTACACTAATTACACGGTGTAGTGAGTGCATAGACAATTAGCACAACTAAATGAAAATAAGGATTTGATATGCAACTAAGTCTGAAGATCGAACATACTCTCAACTTCAAACTTCACATGCTTCATAAAATGGCCAAGCTAGAAATGTAGCCTTGCATATCAAATCATTGTAAGGTTTTTGAATAAAACTAAAGTTTGTCTTTGTATTTTTATCTTCATTGCATATTTTGGAATATTTTAGAAATTTGATGGATATTTCTTATCCACCAGACTTCCTGAATATGTAATATAGTTTAGCTCAGGTTGCATGGGAAGGTTTGCATATCAAAACTTTGCAAAGGTTTTGAGAAAAACTAAAAAAAAAATTGTGTGCATGGGAATAGTTTTGTGGAAAACTAAAACCAAAGTTTGTGTGCCACTTCTTATTGTGTTTGTGTATATTTCTTATTGGTCTCTACAAGGTTGAGCTCATTATATATCCTCACAAGACTATTGTGGTACAAGGACATGTTGTCTAATCTTTGCACTCATGTTATTTAGTCTCCACTTGTTGTACCACAAAGTATGGTTTGACTCTCTGGCTTAAAGCATTAACAAATCCACAACAACAAATCCATTCAAAATCACATTGGCATCATCACTAGTCAACTTCTTCTCTTGGAAGGCCTAAAGTATTCCATCAACGAGCAACTGCTCCAGATGAGCATCATCAATACCTGAATCTCCCAGGTTGAAAACTAACTTTTCAATTGTTCACTTCCATCTTTTAGATCGTTGACATTGCTTCCCACAATATCAAAAACTCCCACTTTGTTAGCTAGAGACTCAACCCAACCCTAAAAAGAAGAAATGCAACACAAATCGAACCTAAAAAGTAGATAGGAGTTTTACTTGATTAGTGTTCAAGTATTGGACAAGGAACTCACCACTTGTGCTAATACTATGAACAAAGGAAATTCAGGCCTAGTGTAAATATCAATTCAATCAAGAGAAAGAAAATGTTACACGGGAGAAAATCAAATTTACATAACCTATTAATTTAGTATTATTACTGATAAGAGATAAAAGGTAGCATTGATTTTCCCATACTTGAATCTTGCCATCTATGAAGACCAAGGAATTTTAGGATATCACCCCATGTCCATGTCCATTGGTATTTATGGAAAAGCTAGAATGATTGAGGATCCCATATTCATGGAAATCCAAAATGTGACATATCCCTCTATGACAAAATATTAAATTTCATATCTATGTTTCCATATTTAACCAGTGTAAAGACAACCTGATTATTTTAGAACGTGTGAAGACCAAATTGCCAATGATTTGCTCGTGAGGGAGAAATTATTTTCAATTAAGTGTCTGAAGAATCTACTTAGTTAGAGGCTATATCCAAAACTTCAACAAGGGAACACAATGTACATCGAGAAGAGTGAAAACCAGTTGTTGTAATTTAAGGAACATAACTTTAAAGTTGGAGCTTAGCTTCAAATTTTGTGGACCAACCAAACTTGTATCAAATTATCTATCTCCTATTTAGAGGAAGAAAATATTATGCAACTTTTGTACATGATGATATAATACAACATGCAGAGTGTGAAAAGTGTTGGGGAAAATGAACATCTTGAACAAACCTATAGGCATATTTTGTTTGTGACAACGAACAAGATATTGAGATAGACTTAGCTTAGCTTCAAATTTTGCAAACTAAACAAACTTGTATCAACTTCCCAATTTCATATTATAGGAAGAAAATATACTATAGCTTTTGTACATGATGATATCATACATCTTGTAGAGTCACAGTTGCTGGGGAAAATGAATGTCTTGAGAAATCCCATAGATATATTTTATCACAACAAATAAGATGCTTAGATAGACTTTAAAAACTAAGGTTATGAGAATTTTAACTAGCACTCAGTTGTTCAGAGGAACTGGCTATGAGTCAACGATATAAGGGTTGTATCTAATCGTATCAACAAAGATCGAAGGGATAGAAGAGGAATTGATGTCCGAGAAATCTTGCCAGGAAAAGTTGTCACGTACTTCAGAGATGGCTACCCCACCAAAATGAAGAGCCCAACAAATCATTATCTTTGTATAAGATAACGTGAATGGTAAGTCAAATAGCGGCCTTGGTATAGGCACGAGACAATAGTAACCTGTAAGTTGATAGTCTTAGGGTGCATTATCAGAGTCAATTTTGCAAGTGTCAGATAATATTGTCTAAATTGATATGGTTTTGTCTTAATTGTTAATTGTTTTAAATGAGTTTCTTCTTAATTGGCATTGTATTAAGTGGCCATTCTCTTAAATATAAAGTTTTGTCTTAAAATATTTTTGTCTAAAACTGTTTTTGTCTTAAATATAAAGTTTTGACTTAAAATATTTTCATCTTAAATTGTTTTTGTCTTACAATATTTTTGTCTCAAACTGTTTTTGTCTTAAATATAAAGTTTTATCTTAAAATATTTTTGTCTCAAATTGTTTTTGTCTTAAATATTTTTGTCACAAATTGTTTTTGTCTTAAATATAAAGTTTTTTCTTAAAATATTTTTGTCACAATTCAATTGATATTAAATTTTAATGTAAAATAATTAAAATAAAAAGTAATTTTTTAAGACAAAAGATTTCTTTTGTCTTAAAACTGCACTTCATGTAGCAGTGATACACATTCATATGTTGAGGCTCCTTCAATTTTAATGTAAAATAACTAAAATAAAAAGTAAATTTTCTTTTGTCTTAAAAGAGATGTCTTGAAAGTGCCCTTCATATAGTAGTGATACACATTCATATCTTGCATACATATTCATATGTTGCCGCTCCTTCACCAGTAAAGTGACTATTCTTACTGAGATTTACATTCACCAGGGTCATCAGTAAAGCGACTATTCTTACTGAGATTTACATTCACCATGGGTTGCGGAAGTAACACACAGTAAAACCTTAACTGTTGTTTTCATGCACCCACCAAAATTCCCTCCACGACTTTCTCCTTCTTGTCTTTCCAGACTTACATCTGCCACATTAATTCCACTACCTCTTACATGTAAAATCAAAACATATATATTTAAGACATTTAATTCATTGCACACATAATTTAATACATAGGATGGGAAAAACTGACTTTCTGAACTTTATAGAGATTACGTGAAGAAAATAACACTTGCCAAATAAATGTTTGCCAATACACTTTTAATAACCATGCATTAAATTTCCATTTGACTTTAATTATTTAATGTTTTGGGGAATGAGTTATGTACTCTCCTCAGAAGTTGTCTTTTTTTGCAAACTCAATCCGCAACTTGTAGAACATTTACTGAGATATAGCTATTGTTTGAAAATGGAAATTTCACAATTTCTCTGAAGCCCTTATTGAAATGAGAAGTTTCACAGAGAGACCTTGTTCATTAGCTATTATGAGTATCTTTAGCTACAGTCCATAGTTTTTATACCTTATCGATCATGTTTACATGTATCTCAGTCTCTTGAATCGAATGGAATTGTGATAAGGGTTGTAGCATTATATTTTTGAGGTAATTCTATAGGTTGTATATAGGGAAGATCTATTTTATCTATGGAGGTTGTTTTGTAATTGTCACTTGTAATAATGGCAGCTTCTTTTTTAATATTACATTCAAGGTATTTTTTTCCTATTCCAAAAATCTAACAAAAGGAGCCATCCAGGTCAATGGCCAATGCATACGATTGTGTAGGTTTTTTTTTCAGGAAGAAAAAAATGCCGTATTGAACAGTTCATATTCCAATCAACAAATGATTACATATCGACATATAAAAGAGACATATGCCACCATATTGGCATACTGTGTCCCTATGTATGATCAAGGGGAATTCCAAATACCCATCCCATACAGGTAAAAAGAAATTAACATTCCATCAAAATAGAAATGCATAGCGCAGTGCCCAGAATGCATAAGAAAATACATCAAGTAAGCTGAAATATAAGCCAGTGTGTACATAGGAGGAAAAAGCAGGCTCGCTTGCAGAAGTGGTCGCACAGCTCCAAAACATTATTATCAGTTGAGAGAAATGCCACACAGTAGTCCCAGTATGTATAGGGAGAATGATTGTAGTAATCATTCCAATAATCAATCAAAAACCTATATGCACAATGAGAAAACTAGAAAGAGAAGATATAAAGGAATCACGCTTGCTTGAAGGAAAAAAAGCATGCTCACTTGCAAAAGTAATAGGATCGCTTGTAAAATATTATGGAAGAGATAAGGCCTGTGAGTCGAGCAGAGTGGTCCCCCTGTAATGATTTATATGTATCTCACCATCTGAGCAGTCTAGTCCTCTTTTCGAGAGCAAATCAGCCCAAGTATTAATCTCTCTAAAGATGTGTTGTATACTGAAAGTCTGAAACTTCCCCAGAATATATCTAATCCATTGTACCCAGCTGGTACAGTTCCGGATTTGCAGATCATAGCTACCAATGATCCCATTAACATTAATCTTCAAATCTCTGAATATGTGGATATCCGGGAGATTAAGATGATAAGCAATGTACAGTCCGCCCCAAAGAGCCATAATTTCTGCCTTATTGTTGGAGCCAGAGTCCCCATTCCAATGGATATGATAGTGGTCGTTGTTGATAAGTCGAATCCATGCCCCATAGCCACATAATCCATCATTGCAAGCTCCATCGAAAAATAAAGTCGGGAGCGTAATCTGGTGTGGCCGAATTTGCCCAGATTGATCCTTTATCTCAAGAATTATGCAAGTATTAACATTAATCCAAGCAGTAATATTCTTTATGATCAAGTCAGGATGAGGAGGAGTATCCTCGAAAATGCAATGGAGATCCAAATTTCCCAAATGACATAAAAAGGAGTAGTGTTGAGTGGAAAAGTGTTGTATGCCCAAGAAGATATAATTTGCATATAGTCAGATGGTCACCAAGACGAGTCTCTAATAACACCTGAGAAATTTAGCCAGATCGATTGAGAGAAAGGGCATGTGAAAAATAGATGAGAAGAGGATTCTTCAGGCAGGCGACAAAAGGGGAATCTACCGGGACCAATAAAGCCACGCTTACATAAAACCTCCCAAGTCATAATTTTGTTCGTCCATAAGAGCCATTCAAAAAGTAAAATCTTATTTGGGATTTTGAGATGCCAAGCAAAATAAAAAGGAGACTGTACAACAATAGGAGACGTATGAATCAAATTTTCATATATATCCTTCACAATTAAACCCTTACCTTTTAATTTTCCATTCCATACCAAATGGTCATCTTTCCCTTTATAAGATAATCCTAGCCTCTGTAGGTGAGCTTTGTATGCATTCCATGCAATCGAGTCAGAATCATCTAAGCCCAACATCACTGCAGATTTCCAAATGGGAGCATTGAGGGTCCAGCAGAGAATGAGGTCGGATAGAGTGAAAATTCCCTTCTACTGTAATCTGTGTAATAAGCAAGCGTCGATATGGAAAACCTTAGAAGAGGCAATTAATCGATAAATTCTGATGAAAATATTACGCTAGTTCCCTAAATTCCATGCTAATCTTCGACCCAACATGGGCATAACCTTGCAAAAGTTGCGCCAAATTGTAAAAGCCCGACGGGCCATAACGAAACTTACCATATATATAATATGAAAAGGATCTCCATCAATGTATTTATGCCTAATGATATTTGACCAAATTCCATCGCCATTTAGAGCACGCCATAGAGATTTAAATAGTAAAGCATTTGAGAAAGTTCTAATGTTCAGTAATCCCCAGCCTCCAGATCTTTTCGGGATCGAAATATCTTCTAATTTGCAAAGATGGATATTAGAATGATCAGGAGATGCATCCCACACAAAGTTTGAAATAATAGAGTTGATTTTGTTAACAGTGTAAACTGGGAGGAAGAAAAGATGTGACTAGTAGACCACATATTGCGAAAGAACAACCATAATCAATATATATCTTCTGCCCATCGAAAGAGACCTGTTTTGCCACTTGTATATCTTATTATTGAACTTTTCGATAAGATAGGTCCAATCAACAGTGTTATATAACTAGGGCTTCAACCTAAACCCCAAGTAGGTGAACCCCATTGATATATAGCATCTATTCGTTCCCATAAAATCAGCAATGAACTTGATTTCCTCCTCATCACCCGCGCTGTATAATAGAAGAGATTTGCCATTATTGATACGTAAACCAGTGGCATGTTGAAATCGAATGAGAATATAGTGCAGATAAAACCATTGATTTCTGTTGAGCATACCAAACACCAATAAATCATCAATGAATAGAGAGTGTGTGAAACTTACCGAAGGAGAGAGAGCCAAACCATTAAAAAATCCCCGATCCACTGCCATATTCATTATGTTACTGAAGCAATCCATGATAAGAATGAAAATGAGAGGGGATAA
Source organism: Pinus albicaulis (assembly GCA_034641835.2). NCBI lineage: Eukaryota > Viridiplantae > Streptophyta > Pinopsida > Pinales > Pinaceae > Pinus > Pinus albicaulis. The sequence goes on from CM076569.1 coordinate 435,930,162, forward strand.
AGCACAGCCCTGCTGGAGACCTCTTTCAGCCCCAAAGAAAACTGTCGGTAAACCATTAATAAGGACATCATATTGTACTGAGGTGATACAGGCCATAACCCATCTGAGGGACCTCATAGAAAAACCAATTTTTAGAAGGATGAGCCTAATAAAATACCAATCTGCAAAATTGAAGGCCTTATGGATATCTATCTTCATAATAATAGCCTCGATTTTGTTGACATGTAAAGAATGAATAGCCTCTTGTGCTATCGCAATAGCATCATGTATGGACCTTCCGCTTAGAAATACGAACTGTTCTTTTGATATTCCTGACGATAGAGTCGCCCAGATTCTGTTTGCGATTATTTTAGAAGTCAGCTTCTATATTATGTTACCGAGTGCAATGGGCCTATAGTCAAAGAACTGAAAAGGGGTTGAATATTTAGCAATGATAGTCATAAAATTTGAATTCATATCTGCGGTAACAAAACCCAGCGCCCGAATCTGTTCAACCACTGAGTGAATCTCATCCGCCATCAAATCATAAAAGTCTATATAAAATTCAGCCGGCCAGCCATCTGAGCCAGGGCTTTTGTCCAGGGCAAATGCCTTTAAAGCTATTTTGATCTCCTTTTTTGATACCTCTGCCTCTAAAATCCTATTTGCATCCTGATCAAATATTTTGGGCATATGATGTAGAATCCATGCTTGACTTTGGGAATCAATTTCATTATTGGCTTTGTAAAATTCAGAAAAATACTTAAAATCCTCGTTCTGAATGTCATGATTTGAATGCTTCATTGAGCCATCAACCACCTTAATACTCCAAATTGAGTTCTTGTTTCTGCATCCATTGGCACAATTATGGAAAAAATTAGTATTTCGATCGCCCTCTTTCAACCATTGCACTCTACTTTTTAACTTCCATGTTGTTTCTTGAATCTTTAATATCTCAATCTTTCTAATATCTAACTTCTCAAGAGAGGTATATATTAATGAATTAGGAGCAACATCATTCATTTGCATATATATTTGTGTAATCTTGCATTCAATATCACTCAATTCCACATCAAGGCTGGATTTTTTTTTCTTTCTGCCAAGTCTTGACAAGGAATTTGAGTTTGTGAAGTTTACCTGCAAATTTTCTCCAACCAACCAAATCCTTATCTACATCCTCCTGCTTCCAATATTAAATCACCAGTTTATTGAATGCCAGATCCAGCAACCAAGAAAGTCCTGATGATGGATCCCCGTTGGGATTCGAAACATCGACACTCGTTCTCTAGCAATGTGGATAATCCGGAAATATTTTTAAAAAATGATCACCACATGAGTTTAAAAACAAAAACCAAACTCTATTAAATTTAAATGGACAACCGTTCGCCCCAACCTCCCATATACATGTTATTGAGACCACCATATGATCTGATAAGTAGGAAGGGAAGACCGCAGATCTGACATTCCCCAATAATATGTTGAGAGGAGCCTTGATCATGACTCAATCAAGGTGTTTGCCAATATAGTTGATTCCACTACGCCGATTCGTCCACGTAGGTACTAGAAAAGAGGGCTTGATTTCAATGAAGCCTAAATCATAAAATATCTATCCAATCTTTTTCGCCAATGGGTCTCTCCGAGCCCTGTCGCCCCAGGAATCATCCACCAAAAGAGTGGCATTATAATCCCCAATAATAATTAGACAGTTGATAGCCAGGAGGCCTGATTGGTTCAGTATATCCCAGAAGGAGGCTCAATTTCTACACAAAGCATAAAGGTTAACAAAATAGATAGTCTCCGGCACACCTCTGATATTAACATAGAGAAGAATACCTCCAAAAAACTTATAAGCACTGAGGCAAAATACAGAAGGGTCCTAGGCGGCAAGCATTCCCCCCGCCCAGTATTCAGCGTCCACCCCCACTGCTTTCCAGTTAGGGCGGATCTTGAGAATTACATCCATAGCAGCAGTCCGGTAGCACAGTGTCTCCTGGAGAAGGACCATCGATGGCATTTTGTCTGAGAACATTTTACGAAGGAAAATATTTTTAGAGGAACCACCCACCCATCTTACATTTAAAGATAAGGCAGTCATCATTTTGGTACTCCAATGGGGTTGCCCGCTCCAAGGCCCTGAAGATCGACAGAAGTCTCAATTGTAACATCCTGTTATTCAAGTAATTCTCCCTTAAACAAATATTTTGTCTTCAAGTGACGTCGAAAATGTCTTGAACCCTTTTTGGTGGTTTTCCTAACAGTAATATTTGTTTCTGATTCTGGATAGATGTGTGGACAAGGAGAGGTATTCGTTTTTCCAAATACAGTGAGCATTGCTAAATCGAGCAACGGATTTTCCAATATCGCCTCTAGATCGCTGCCAACAGTATTTCTAGTAGATTCTGGGCGTAGTGGAGGATCAAGTTCATTTGGAGAATTTGGAGAGGCCCATTCAAGAGGGGGCATAGATGCCGACACCACCAACAGTTCAGATGTGGGTGGGTGCTGTTGATAGGTGGGAAAATCATAAAATACAGTGCCATGTGGATCATCAATAGGTTTTTCCTTGTGTGTAGGAGTTGACTCATGAGACGATGGAATTGACTTATCAATATGAGGAGGTTGACCTGGATTATCATTTATTTCTGAGACCATTTTAGTCTTGCGAATATCAAAGTGAAAATCTGATGAGGAAGATCTAACAGAGTTATTGGATAGAGGCAGTGTCTTGCCTGAGTCAGATCCAAAAGCTTGTTCAATCCTTCTTGATTAATGGCGGCCACAACAGGAGTCATTGTGATGACCCCTTCTCTAGAGACACAATGGGAAAGATCTTTTTAGATGTCCTGTGTGATGGAAAATGAGACATCTGTAGGGGATGCCCTAGTAGTCTATTCGTTGGCAGTGAGGTCGTTGTCCCCAAATAAGATCGACATCTGACGGCAAGCCACCTTGAAGTTTGACTTCTACCAAAATCCAAGCAATCCGCTTATCTGCAGCGCCAATACATCGGGGGTCTAGATACTTCGTCACACCTATGGAATTTCCAATTGCGCGCAGGGTCTTCAAGGTCCAGAATTCGAGTGGCAAGCCGGGTAGCTTCACCCAAAAACAATTACTCTTTGGGGCATCAATTACGGGATTAAAACCCAAGAACCATGGAAGCTATTGTATAAAGATTATGAGTATGTCCTTGCATGTTATGAGATTACATGGGGTCTTTAAGAAATTTCTATCGCAATAGGTGATCTTAGCACTTGAAGCTATAAGGAATTTTATCACCCATTGCAGATGGAATCCCGGTGCCACAGGCCTCCACACTCAGTTCTAATAGTCAGTCATAGATTATACCGCTCGCCCCTCCCTATTGCCCAACCTTGCTTAACAAATATTTTTAGCGGTAAATCCTTATATGGTTCTGTGTGAGTACCTAATTCGCTCTCTAACGGTTCAATGCAGATCGGATTAACTCGACCTGATTTGTCCGGATGGGCCCTTGCCTTATGACAAAGATGAAGTTGTATTGCGCCACAGTTTCTCCTTGCATATACTATTGTCTCGTAGTGCCACAGTACTCAGATTTTCCTTCATTTCTCTCTGCGTGAGTTTACTTTATGGCAACCTAACACATAGAACAAAAACACTAATAATCTGCTGCAGTAAGAATTTCAAATTCTGGAAAAAGTACTAGGAAAAAAATTGATAACATGACCATTTGTACAAGACAAAGACAAATCTTATTATTACATAATATAATGTAAAAAAATTTTATCTATAAATACATAGACCAAACAGAGATTTTCTTTCCAGTGAGTCGACATGAGTACTTTACAAGATACCCCTCATGCCTACACAAATATGCATGCATCCATCACGAAAGTTCAGGCAGGGGAGCCTTAGAACCTCAATTCTATTTGCAATGTTTTCCCAAGTTGTACCGCTAGATTATCGGGGTCCTCACCATCTACATCATCGCCATTTACTCAACCTACGCAGAACAATGCCATGAACAAATCGCTGGGCATTGGCGGGGTTACAGGTAAACAACTAGGGTTTAATTTTCACCGCCTTTTTCCATTATTGTTTTAACATCATGGGTTACCATTTCTAATTGATTTTTTGGTTTTTTTTCAATGTAGGATGTGATTAGGGTCATGTGAATGTAATAGACGAATCAATTTACAACCCACTGGAGGAGGTTGGACATCAAGGGTCTGACGTCACAGATTCAGAGACATCTCTTTGTTGAATTTCAAAAGCGTTTGGAGGAGGAATCCTCACGCTTGTTGCAGAACAAAATGTGAGAACCATAGTTATATCCTCGAACGTTGCTTAGGAGGTGTTCTAGTTTTTTTTTTATACAGATTGGACATGATAATTATACTCTCATAAAACTCTAGTTTTGACACAGGCACATTTAAATACTTTTCATTAGATGGTTGGATCTTTTTATAATTTTTTGTGACACAGATATGGTTAGTTTATTTAACTTTAGTTTTATGTATGATGAATGCGAAAAATATAATGGGTTATATTGAAAATCGAGCGTGGATAGTATATTGGCATTACTACGATGATTTTGTTGGAATTTAATTCCAACTGTTGCACACAACAGCATGACAGTAGACTTAAACACTAATGGAAATTCAAAGGAAAACAACAACAACAACAAATCTCCACATTTTATCTTCACGCAACCAGTCTTCTCCACACTTAACGATTCACCCACCAGCAATAAATTCGGAACCAACCACATCTATATTGAACACGTAGCCAACAATGTTCCAGAGGAGCAGCAAACCACAAGCAGCAAAGGGAATGGCACCCACCGGAGGAAGTGACATCACTCTCCTCGATGGACTCACCAAAGGAATTTCGGGGGAGTAAGAAAGCTGGAGTGATTGCTCTCCAAGCACCCCACAGAAAGCACAAAGGAACGTGGAAAGTTTTTTTTTGTTTTGATTTAATTTAACTTTTAACTTTGGGTAAACCTTTATTTACCGTAGTACATTTGTTTTTAACTTTTGGTTTATGTTTTTTTTGGAACAGACACAACCTAAGCTTTATGTTTTGTTTTAAAGTTTGGTATATATATTATAAATATGGAATATTTATAATATATATTTATATATAATGTAAAATGTCGTGCGCCTTAAAAGGAAGGAGTGTGGTTGTGTATTAAAAAGATAGAGAGCAGTACAACATAGTTGACTATGTATTAAGTGTGTTAGATAGTAGAGTATTGTTGTGTGTAAAAGCCTAAAAGACAGAAAAGAAAAATAGAGAGACACAGAGAAATTTTTTTTTGGAACAACACTGCATGTGAAGCAGTCAGACACACATTTTGTAATCTCCCAGTAGTGGAAAGACATCAGTTTGTAATAGGATTGATTTATGTTTAATGAAAAGCATTTTTATGCCATCTCTGTCTAGCATTCAGCAAATTTTTTTAAACCTCTGTGTTGTAGAGGAGAACCATTTGTTCTCCCTGTTTGTTTGGAATAAATCAGAAATTCCAACATGGTATCAGAGCCAATCCATGCTCTTTTAAGGTGTCAAAGAAGCTGAAGGAAGAAGGAATATTTGTTGCAGCAGTTCACTAGTAGAACTCCAGCAAGCCCAGCAAAAGTATAGTCCAGGTATTTCTCAGAAAAATAGAGTTGTTGTTTTGTTTAAAAGAGTAGTCCTTAGAGATAGAGTTTTGTCTTCTAAAGAAGGAAAGACAGTCTATTTGAAAAACACAATCAAGTTTATTTCAAAGTTTAGTTAGTAAGTAATGGCTGGACCAAGCACCAGTATGAGTATTGGAAATACTCAGCTTCCCCAATTTAATGGGAAGAACTATGATTATTGGGCCATTACCATGAGATCCTTGTTTGCCTCCCAGGACTTATGGGAATTTTTTGAAGAAATTTTTGAAGAACCAGTTGATGAACAAGAGTATAATGCCTTAACATAGGCAGAGAAGGATCTGCTGAAGAGAAATAGAAAGAAAGACTCTAAAGCCCTCTTCTATCTCTATCAAGCAGTACATGATAGTGTGCTTCTAAGGATAGCAGTAGCTAAGAGATCCAAGGATGCATGGGATACTCTTAAGATAGCCTATCAAGGTATGGAGAAAGTGAAGACAACAAAACTACAATTGCTGAGGAGAGATTTTGAAACTCTCTGTATGAAAGAGTCTGATAACATAGACTCATTCTTCACACATGTGATTGGGATGGTCAATTAGATAAGGTCTCATGGAGAGACACTTGAAGAAAGAAGGATTTTGGAGAAACTATTGAGGAGCCTACCCTCAAGGTTTGATGTTATTATAACCACTATTGAAGAGACAAAGGATCTCTCAAAGTTCACAGTAGATGAACTTCATGCATCATTGATGACTCATGAATAGAGATTGGGAAGATCAGTAAACCCATCTCTAGAGCATGCCTTCAAGACCCAGATGCCTTTTGGAAGAGGAAGAGGTCAAGTCAGAGGAAGAGGAAGAGGCAAAAGCCAAAACAGAGGAGGAAGAGACAACCCTTCACATTCACATGGAAGGAGCAACAGTTAGAATCAAAGCCAAGGCCAAAGTAGCAGCCAGCAAGGTGGGCACCAACATGCTCATGGAAAAAGGTATGACAAATCCAATGTCCAATGTCATTAATGCAAAAAATATGGGCACTATTCCAATGAGTGCAGAAAAAATAAAAATGACATGAATAATAGGCAGGATGCTAATGTACCAAGAGAAGAAAAGAACCCAAAGAATGTTTTGTTAACATGTAATGTAGCACAAGATAGACAAGATGATGTATGGTTCTTAGATTCAGGCTGCAGTAATCACATGACTGGAAAATAGCAATGTTTGCCAATCTTGATGAAGAAGTTAAATCTGAAGTAACAACAGGAACTGATACTAAGATTCTTGTCAAGGGAAAAGGCGGAGTTAGTATCCGTGCAAGAAATGGAGAGAAAAAATATGTGTCAGACGTGTACTATGTTCCTAGTTTGAAATGTAATCTTTTGAGTGTTGGGCAGCTCGTAAAAAAAGGTTACAATGTAGTTTTTAAAAATTATGTGTGCACAATAATGGATATACCTCCAAGTAAGAAGATTATTGCTAAAATACAAATGACCAGCAATAGAATGTTTCCACTCAAGATCAATACAGACTTGAAGGGAAAAGGGAAGAATGTAGTAGCTGTAACTTAAGAGGTCTTTGATAAGGAAGTGAAAGATGAGAATTGGTTATGGCACTTGAGATTTGGACATCTCAATTTCAGAGGTCTGAATTTGATGCACAGAAAAGGAATGGTAAGAGGACTACCATTGATAGAGAAACCAGACAGCCTATGTGAAGGCTCCATCTTGGGAAAACAACACAGAGAAAACTTTCCATTAGGAAAGAGCATAAGGGCGAAAGCACCCTTAGAAATTATTCATTCAGATTTATGTGGGCCGATGAAAACAACATCAATTTTAGGCAGCAATTACATGCTGACCTTGATTGATGATTTCACAAGGAAAGTGTGGGTTTATTTCTTGAAATATAAAAGTGAAGTCTTTGAGAAATTTTTCCACTTTAAAGCTCTAGTAGAGAAACAGAGTGGGAAGCATATCAAAGTCTTAAGAACTAATAGATGAGGTGACTACATCTCAAAAGAATTTCTGCATTTTTGCAGAGAAAATGGAATACACAAACAGTTTACAACTCGGTACACACCGTAGCAAAATGGTGTTGCTGAAAGGAAGAATCAAACCATAATGGAAATGGTGAGAAGTATGCTAAAGGCAAAACATTTTCCAAATGAGTATTGGGTAGAAGCAACAAATTGTGTTGTGTATATTTTAAATAGATGCCCAACAAAAGCTGTAATGAATAGAGTTCCAGAAGAAGCGTGGAGTGGCAGAAAATAGGGAGTCACCCACATGAGAGTTTTTGGGTGTGTGGCTTATGCACACATTCCAGCTCAGTTGAGGAAGAAGTTGGATAGTAAGGGGGATAATTTTGTCTTCCTTGGATATTTTGAATAGTCCAAGGGATATAGATTGTATAACCCATCCACAAAGAAATTTTTTATAAGAAGAGATGTGCAATTCATTGAAGAGGAAGCATGGGATGGAAGCATTGAGCAAACAGTCAATGTCAAAATCTGTTTGTCTCATTATGAAGATGAGAAAAATGTGACTGAAAATAATACCTCATCGGAAGCACCACCTCCACCAACACAAGGACAGCAAGGGACACCTCAAGCAGGAGTAAGAACACCCTTGAGAAGAAATGAGAGTGCTTCTCCAAGCACACCAAATGGAGCAGATTTGAGTGCTACTTCAAGCACAAGTACATCTAATGAAAGAGGAACAAGATTCAAAAATTTAAATGAAATCTATGAGCAAGAGATAGCAAATGAAGGTATGAATTCTTTATTTGCTTTGTATTGTCATGTTGATGATCCTATTCATTTTGAGGAAGCTATAAAAGATAGAAAATTGATAGAAGCCATCGATGAAGAAATTAATGCAATAGAGAAGAACAAAACATGGGAATTGGTAGATCTCCCAGAAGGGAAAGAAGTCATTGGAGTTAAATGGGTCTACAAGACCAAAAGCAATGCTGAAGGTAATATTGAAAGGCACAAGGCCAAACTTGTCGTCAAAGGTTATAAGCAGCAACATGGAAGAGACTATGAGGAAACTTGTGCACCAGTTGCAAGAATGGAAACAATGAGAGCAGTGTTGTCCATAGCAGCACAAAACAAATGGAAGGTTTACTAAATGGATGTAAAATCAACATTTTTAAATGGAGTGTTAATGGAAGAGGTTTATGTTGAAAAACCTCTAGGCTATGAGAAAAAGGGCCAAGAGCACAAAGTTTGCAGATTGAAGAAAGCTCTTTATGGGTTGAAGCAAGCACCAAGAGCATGGTACAGTAGGATAGATTCCTATCTACTCGAGAATGGGTTTGAGAAATGTGAAGGAGAACCCACATTATACATCAAAGAAAAGGATGGTAAGATGTTGATTGTGGTTTTATATGTTGATGATGTGATATTCATAGGTAATGATAATTACCTTATTGAAAATTTTAAAATAGTCATGAAAGATGAATTTGAAATGACTGATATGGGATTGTTGAGATACTTCTTAGGAATAGAAGTAGAACAAAATGAAAATGGGATTTTTATCTCACAAGAAAAGTATGTTAATCAAGTTTTAGAAAGATTTAATATGCAGGAGTGCAAGGCAGCAATTACTCCCACAGTAATGGGATTGAAATTGAGTAAAGATGACAGCAGCAAGGATTTTGATCCTAGTTTGTATAAAAACATAGTTGGCAGCCTCATGTATTTAACTACAACTAGGCCAGATATTATGCATGTTGTTAGTTTGATTTCCAGATTTATGGAGAGGCCAAAGGATGCACATTGGCAAGCAGCAAAGAGAATTCTGAGGTATGTAAAAGGAACTAAGAGGTATGTTATTTTGTATACTACTTCAGAAAATTCAGAATTAATTGGTTATACTGACAGTGATTGGGCTGGAAGTATTGATGATTGGAAAAGTACTTCTGGTTATGTTTTTCATATGGGTTCGGGAGCCATTTCATGGGCTGCTAAGAAACAACCCATTGTAGCATTATCTACAACAGAGGCAGAGTATGTGGCAGCTACAACAGCAATGTGTCAAGCAGTGTGGATGAGAAGAATGTTGAGAAGTTTATGCCAAGAACAAGTAAAAGCGATAGTGATTTATTGTGACAATAGCTCAGCTATTGCATTGTCAAAGAATTCTGTGTTTCACAAAAGAACTAAACACATAGATGCCAAGATTCACTACATCAGGGAGCTAGTGAACAATGGAGAAATTTTTTTAAAACATTGCAGAACAGAGGAGTAGTTTGCAAACATACTGACAAAACCATTAGGGCAGAAAAGTTTTAATTACTTGAGAAAATGTCTGGGCATGGAATAAAGTCCAACAGTTGAAATTAAGGGGGAGTTTTGGAATTTAATTCCAACTGCTGCACACATCAGCAGGACAGTAGACTTAAACGCTGATGGAAATTCAAAGGACAATGGCAGCAGCAACAAATCTCCACATTTGATCTTCATGCAACCAGTCTCCTCCACACTTAATGATTCACCCACCAACAATAAATTCGGAACCAACCACATCTGTATTGAACACGTAGCCAGCAATGTTCCAGGGGAGTAGCAAACCATGAGCAGCAAAGGGAATGGCACCCACTGGAGGAAGTGACATCACTCTCCTCGGTGGACCCACCAAAAGAATTTCGGGGGAGTAATAAAGCTGGAGTGAATGCTCTCCAAGCACCCCACGGAAAGCATAAAGGAACGTCGAAATTTTTTTTTGTTTTGATTTAATTTAACTTTTAACTTTGGGTAAACCTTTATTTACCGCAGTACATTTGTTTTTAACTTTTGGTTTATGTTTTTTTTTGGAACAGCCGCAACATAAGTTTTATGTTTTATTTTAAAGTTTGGTATATATATTATAAATATGGAATATTTATAATATATATTTATATATAATGTAAAATGTTGTGCGCATTAAAAGGAAGGAGTTTGGTTGTGTATTAAAAAGACAGAGAGCAGTACAACATAGTTGACTGTGTATTAAGTGTGTTAGACAAAAGAGTATTGCTGTGTGTAAAATCCCAAAAGACAGAAAAGAAAAACAGAGAGACAGAGAGCAGTTTTTTTTGGAACAGCACTGCGTGTGAAGCAGTCAGACACACATTTTGTAATCTCCCAGCAGTGGAAAGACATCAGTTTGTAATAGGATTGATTTATGTTTAATGAAAATCATTTTGATGCCGTCTCTGTCTAACATTTAGCAATTTTTTTTAAACCTCTGTGTTGTAGAGGAGAACCTTTTGTTCTCCCTGTTTGTTTGGAATAAATCAGAAATTCCAACAAATTTAAATTATAAATGATGCCCATGATGATTGTATTATATTAGTTTGTATCACATTGATAGAGGTGCAGTGATATCTCATTGATGCATCTATAGCATACATATAATTTTATATGTCTCGGAATACATTTCTGGCATTTGTCTGGGAGAATCAACCCGCAAATTTGTTATATGTTTTGGTGGCTCAGTCTATTTGAAGACTGACATTTGTAACAAACAAACTCTTTACTTTGACCATATTTCAATTTATATAAGTTTATGGGCTCGCTCTTGGCCCACACCTATAGTAGCTCGCATAATTTGTTATCTACGACATATCTTTGTAGATCACATGATCTGTGGATTGTATAATTCTCAAAATCTTGCATTATATATATTAGTGAGCTCACATGGTTTAGAAGTATTGTTTTGTGGCATCACATAGTTTGGACTACTGTAATTTATTCTGCACCACTAAACATCCTTTAGTGGTTCAAACAAACCCACATAGGCTCGCTCTTCTGTTGCATCACTTTGCAATGGCTCATGTATCAACACTGTGATTTGATATGAATCAAACGATGGCTCACTATAACAAAAAGTGGCTCGTATGGCTTCTGGAAAAATTGCTCTCATGGCTGCCTATAATTTTACACAACTCTTTGCTTTATATGGAATGACTATACATCCTAAAGAGCCGAGACTATGCTTTTGACATCATACAGGATTGAATGTGGTTATCACCTTGTTGTAAAGCATCTAAAATTATATATCCAGTGAAAATGAAAATCATATAACTTTGACCGCGAGTCTGATATAATCATAATGATAAGGACATGTGACTTGACAGTAGCCCCTACTGCAACAAGACAAAAACAAATCTGACAATAAAAAATCTTCTTGTTACATAATATAATGTAAAAAATTGTTATCTATAAACATAGACCATATAGAGATTTTCTTTCCAGTGAGTCGACATGAGTACAAAATACCCCTCAGGCCTACATGAATTTGCATGCATCAATCACGGAAGTTCAGGCAGGGGCGCTTCCGAATCTCAATTTTATCTACCCAACATCGTGTTTTCGGTTATCTTCATAGATCCATTCATCCTGCATTGATTTATTGCATCACCGATTCTTCTGTGGATTGATTCCCCACATTGGTTCCTCTGCAAACACCGTATCAAATAAATACAAATTATTAAATTAATTAATGCCCTACACTGCACTAGTAGATTCATCCTCAAATATAAGGAGGCGACGATGTTCGATACCAATTTGAATTAGTGGATTTAGTGGGAGGTATAGCATCATATATAAGTACTTGATTTCTGATCCCTCCTCATCCGGGTTAACCTTGACTACTGGCGGTTTGATGAGAGTGGGATTTTTAGAGATGGGCCACCAAGGGCCTCGGCACCAGAGGAAACAGCCGTACTATCGTAAGCATTAATTGTGCAGAAATTTTTTGCCGCTGTTTAGCAAACACCGTCACCGAAGGAAGGAAGATCCTTGCAGGTTCCAACTCTAAATCAAATTCTTAAAAATAATTCTGAAGGAACTGACCTTTTTGGGGCACCAAACAAGCAGATCCACCAAAATCCAACCCCACCACAAAGATCTATATCGGTGCTACCATCGCAGAAATAGTGTCGAGTTGTAAAACATTGGAAATTATCAATGAAGGATATACAATCTATAACCCCTAGGGTTTAGCAAGAAAACACCCAGAAACCCAAATTTACCGCCTGTTTAATCATTTTTTTCCATCGATCAAATTCCTGTCCAAACAGTTATAGCATGGCTGAAAAACCTTCTCAATGAGAGTTGAAATTTCGATGAAAAATTTACCGCCTATTTAATCATTTTTTTCCATCAATCAAATTCCTGTCCACACAGTTATACGATGGCTGAAAAACCTTCTCAATGAGAGTTGAAATTTCGATGACAAAAGAATAGAGAAAGAACAAACTGTCCCATAGGATCTTGGTTAAACGGTGATGAGGGGAGCTGTTATAACATTCATCACAGATTCAATTCCTTTCCCTATGGTGGTTGGTGAAGATTGAGTAAAAAAATGAAAAAAATGAAAAATGAAAGATACTACCAAACTTTAAAAAAAAAAAAAAAAATTGAATTGAAAAATAAGAAAAAAACAAGGACACTGAAAAACACCTTCCAATCCCAACAATTTGAAGTGCACAACTGACAGAATTGGGAAGGAGTGGGAAGAATTTGAGCCTACTTCTGGACATCCAGAACCTAAATAAATAGTGGATTATAATAAATGATATTCATAATATTTCACACACTAAACTTTATTTTGTTTAATACTTTTCACATTAAACTTTTATTTACGAGAGTTTCCTCAAGTTAGATATTAAAATTGATTTTCAAATAAAATAAAATGGCTATAATTTTTAATATTAAAAGTTAGTTTTAATTTGCTCCATGGTGTAGATCGGTTGATGATAGAATTTTTTGTTAAGGAATTTCTTATGATGTTATTGGTTTGAATTTTCATTAGCTCAGTGTCCCAGGTGTGAGGCAATGTGGGTGTGAGGAAATGTGGGTACACTTAGAGGTGATTGTGGTAGTGGATAGAGTCAATCTCACACAAAAAATAACAATAATAATAACAATCTTGTTTTTTTAAATTTTATTGAATTAATTATTTATCAAAAATAGATGTTATTAAAAACACATGATTTTACTAGAGATAGTTTAAAATTTAGGTGATGGAAATAAGAGAAACTAATTTTCTTGTAAGCATTTTCTAAATTGTGTTTCCACTCAAACACTCTCATAGAAAAAAAAGTCTTAACCGAACCCACAATGCCTAAAAGGAAACTTTCAAGCAAGCCACCCAATGTCACCTTGGTGGGCTTCTCTCTCTTTAGACTACAAAAAGGATGTCCTTGTCAAGGGGGAATCCTTACATATCGAACTAAGCTAGGTCATTGAGTAATGAAGGGAAATTATTTAATGAAGACTAGTGATCTCGCACTACTCACTCTCAAAGGAAAAGGCTAGGGTTAACTGTGCGAATAGTCAAACAAACGATGAATTAAGAATTTTTTTTGAATGCTTTTAATTAGAAAACTATGCTCATTCATGCCATGAAATTATACTTGAAAAATGAAAGATAAAACTTGATCAATTAAACATATAACATGAGATGCTAGTGAAGCATATATACAATGGCACAATAAAAATAGAAAATGAATCATAAATTGTGTCCATACAAGTAAGGCATTAGATCATTCATTCCTCGTATTCATGAGAATTAGAGATTGAGAGTTCATTATCATCATCAAGAGACCATTCCACAATTAAGATATCATGTGCCAATATTATTAACTATGGTTTGGATGACAAAGAGTTATGTGTTTGTGATGATAAATAAGGGAAATATTCAAACTTTTCATTATTACTAACGAAAATGAAGACCAGAAAGTTGAATGTGGACCGCTTACACATTTGTAACATTCAAAGGTCATCCATTTATCATCAATTTATCACCATTTATAGTTGGGTAGTTTGGAACCATATAATTGTGACCCAAACGATGTATTTGTAACATTCCAAAGCTGTTAATTACAACTAATGAACCATGAGAAATAGCATTAGCATGTGAGCACATTAACCACTATGTATTTAGAAAAAAATTCCATTAAGACTAGAGATCAATGTAAGCCTTAAAGCACCAGTAAACAATAAGAAATTCCATATGTCAACATCAAATATTTAAGAATTGTGTGCATTGTCTAAATTGTGTGTAGAGTGCACCAATAATGGCACTATTGGGCTTCGATCAATATCTATTTATGTGTGTTGGGATGTGGCATTTAAAATTAGAAAGATACCATACATCTACAAAAAGGAAAGAAATCAAATCGTCAATACAATCTTAAAAACAGATGTTTCCACAGTATGACTTCCAAGAATCGTCTGCAAAATTCTATCTGGAAAATCAAGAACGACGCTAGGGAAATTATTTGTGGACAAAATTATATTCAAAAAGAAGCATTCAGACATTTCCAATCATCATGAAGAGTAAGAGAAGATCCTTACTCCCAAAAATATATGGACTTCGTTTCTCTATATCCGCAAATGGTTGACTCGGAGAATCTCCTTTATATTTTAGAGGGAGTATGAAGTCTCCTTGTTATTTGTGAAGGGACAAGGATATATACCCTAAATCAAGTGGGAATAGGGATCTCCACTCTGGTTGATAGGGAGCAATGATAAACATCACATTTTTATTCTCTTCATCATAAATCATCCACTAGGCCACGACTAAAAACCGTACATCTAAGTGAAGGGCATGGAGGAAGAATGGTTAATGGAGGATTGAATAAACATCTTGATTTCCTTTGTAATATCCCAAAAGGGAAATAACAACAATATAGCTCAGAAAAATGTAAAACACAGTAAATCTGATCATGACATGAGAGGGATCAATATACAGCCATCATTTTATTAATATATCAGCAACAATGTACAAAAATATCATGAGGGACAAGCCACTCAAACAATAAGAACAAGCCTCCAATGAGTAGAACAATCAGCACATGAGTTGTTGCAATTGTATAGAATGCCAAAGAGCAGTGAAAACAGTGTCTATATCAGTGTAGCTGCTGTTGTAAACATACATAAATGAAATATGGCTGATAGAAACAAAAGAAATGCCCAAAAAAGAAGATGTGGGCTCTAACACATGATTTCTAGCCAACCCGGAAAAGATTGCTAGAAATATCAACAAAATATACAATGTGACAAATAACCCTGGGGTTGAGATGTCACTACAAACTGGATTTGAATACAATGAGGCCATGACAGATCTAAAATGATGATTTCCTCCTCCAATGGTAATTGGAAATAGAAGGTTGATCCCTCTACTCAGAAATAGACCCTCCCGATGAGCTCAATGAACCCTCCCAACAACTGCCTCCAAAAATAACGCAGTTCAAAATTATGACTGCACTGTGAGGGATAGTAGATGGTTGGCCTAATGCAAAATATGTGGAAATATGCCCATGAGACCTCCTTGCTGGTCCTCCAATGGATAGGCTACCTCTCCACTGAAAAACAAGCTCAGAAATAGCTCTATGTGATCCTCCTTTGCTGCACCCTTCAACACAACCCTGCTCTAAACAGAAACTGCGCTATAGCTGAAGGAGGTAGCTTAGCCAAAATGTTGGAATGAGGAATTGAAGCTCAAAGAACCTCTCCTTCCCTGAGGATGAGGCAGGGATTCCTGATTAGAAACACCCTTGTGCTAAACATCACAGCAACCCTGCTAAACAGCAAGAGGAAGCAAAAGTCTAAACAGACCAATATCAAAATGATAATAAAAAACATGAATAACAATGGTTGTTATCCCCTCCATATATAGCATGACAGCCTCCTCACATTGGGTCCCATCCATATTTTCTACCAAGCTCATGCAAGTTGTCCTCCACTAAAACTGTGTTGTCTCATCATAAAGACCACTCCTCCATGACAACACTGTTGATTTGGTCAAAGTTGACTGAATCAACATAATCCAGTCCCTCTTCACACCCAAAGGTGCTGAATCCAGCTGCTTATTCTTCCTCCTTTCACATTAGGAGTTCTATTATTCCTTCTAAAGAGGTTTTATGGGCCTCCCCACCCACTTATTCACCTACCTAGTGTTACACAACATTTTGTCACCGTCCCTGCAATCCCTCGCCCCGCATATTAGAGGGTCATTCCCGTGACTTGTGAGCAGTGTCATACTTTGCAAACACCTTCTTTGCATCCTTCTGCATAAGGACATCATTTCTCCTGTTGGACTTTTCCTCAAAAAAGTACACAAAACCTATGTTTTGGCCTTAGTGCGGGTAGCCAGTTCACCCCTCGTGCTAATGTGGAAGATATGAACTAGAGCCCGCGCCACCTGGTGCTCTGTCTTAGTGCAGTGCTCGTGCCAAGATGTTTTAGGATTTTAAAAATTAGAGTCAGAAGTTTCCTTCTAACCACCTCAGGGATGAGTCACTGGAAGTGGTTAAGTTGATCAGCCACGAATCTCCCTCTTTAGGCAGTGGTTTCTACCTCCCATGCAACACTCCTTGAAGATAGGCCTCCCTTCCATAATTATATGGATCCTAACCTCTCCCTCTCCCTCTATAAAAATAGGCCTTCTCCCTTTATGAAAACTAGCTGAACAAGCCGAAGCTAAACATATAGCCAAGGAGCTGAACTTGGAGAAGAATACTATAGTTGAGTAATTGCTATTGACAAGGTAGAACCAAGGAGAACTTCGTAGACAAAGTCCTGTCCGAATTCCCGACGAGCCTTTGTGAGACGTGCTCTGCTTGAACCCTATTGGAGGAGACGACAACTTTGAAGCTTGATTGTACTCTTCCTTCCATTTATCAATATACTCGACTATGGTGTTGGTTCCACCATTGTGTTATCTTGTTTATTTTAATGCAATTGATTTAGTCCTCTTCGACTGACTAATAGTTATGAATGTGAATTAATATGTTGTATATCATCGTTGTTTCTTGTGTGTGTGAATGTTTCCGTGCGTGAAAGCGAGCAGATCGTGATCTATCAAATGAGAAGTGAGAGGCAGCAACTCTTTTCGACAACAACAACAGCATAGGATCTCTAGTAAGTCATCTATCGAATCTCCGTCCATTCGTTAACTAGGAATCAATATTATAGCTTGTCTCGTTTGTGGCTAGACCCACTCTAGGGCTAGTGGGATCACCTCTGTCCGTAGAGGGGGTTTACCTCACCAAAAAATTAGCGACTCCACTAGGGATCAGTGTGAGTTTGTCTTTAAGCCATTAGGTCTTATTTTTGGTCTTTTCTTGCTTGTTTTGCCTTTTTTTATTATTCTCTTAAGTCTAAGACCCTTGTTCAGCCCCAGAGGATCAGATCTGACCTCTATCTTTCAAAAATTTCCCTTTTTCCTGAGTGAACTAGCTTGGCACATTTTCTGTTTAGACAGGCGCGTCGATTGGTGCTAGTTGCTAGTGTTGTGCTCGCACCATCCCCTGTTTGGCATTGATTACAGCCAAACAGTGGCACCAACCCCTGTAGGTTTTAGGGTTTGGTCTGTTTTGAAGATTTTTGGTCAGTACTTGTGCTTCTGGGTTACTTTTTGGTATGTCTTGAGTGTTTTGGGATTGTGTTTAATTGTGATCAGCTTCCTTCCTTCAGTTTTTTGTCCATTTCCTATCAGCATCACAGCCTTAGGGTTTTTAAGTGCTTTGGTATGCTGAGCCTCCTGTAGGAGTTTGAGTCTTTTATTTCACAGTCAAATTCATTCCTTGTTTGGTTGAATTCAACTCCCTTGATCTGTTTGAGTGATTGCATTTGTTGAATGATTCTTGCCTCTTTCGTTCAATTTTGCTTCTTGTCACTCTAAGCATAGATTACACTGCTTGTATGGGTCTATTTTTAAATATTTCTCCAATTTGAGAGATTGCAACGTTTGTTTGAGTTTGATATGTTTGTTTTGGGTTGACTAAAATTATTTCGCTTCGACTCTCGCATTAACATTCTCGAAGTAGTGTTTTGGTTTGTTTTTCATGTCATTTAGTGCACTGTTTGCTCTATTACATTGAAAAATAAAAAAAAAAATTGTTTGCATTATTCTTTGCATTGTGAAATTGAAAGTCTTTCACATATCTAGCATTGGATAATTCTAGGAAAGATTTCTCATTTTCATTAACTTGCATCGGATACTGTAGTGGATGCTTCCGCGTGTTCTCATTATTTTCTATCGCTTGAAAACTCCTAACTTTCTCGTAGATAGCTTTTCATCGAACGAAATGGTATCTTTTGGAATGTAGCTTGCATTTAGGGATTTTTGAGATCCAACATTCAGTAGGACCTTGGAATTGAAACATAAATACAAGATCAACTTAAAAATTTACTCAATTAACCTAAGGCAACATTGAAACCAAACGAAACATCTAGTGGTCTAAGTTAGAGACGTGTTCCAGCGTCTTTAAACCTAGCAGCTGTCGCTCGCCATCTAGCTTCAGACAACACTAGTACGGACTTGCACTCCCCATACCGTCGAGTATATAAAGGGAGACCCCTCTAGGTTATAATCCTTTTATTCGTAGGAAGCCGAGTCTGCCGCCTTGTAACCATGATACACTGAACACAACATTCGGGGAGACTACATGCACGTACGTCAAGTTCTTGGTCAATTATTCTTTCATTTGATTACCAAGGTGTATATGGAAGTTCACGGAAACCTGGTACACCCTTTTACCTAGACTACTTGAGCAGTCATTTTCGATCTTTACTGACTCCATAAATTTGAAAATATCATCGAGCACTTGTCCTTTCATGCTCGTTTCAACTTGAAAGTGATAGAGTCGCCTTTTTCCTGTTTCTCGGCTCTTAAAAGATGAAATGGTAGAGTTTGGTTTCAATGTCTTAAAATTAACTGTCCACAAAATATTCATGGTTAAAGTTAGTTTCCTTAGCGTTGTTTTAATGTTGTTTCTGATGACAACCTTTCCGGAGTTCACCAACCAGGAAATCCCCTCTGAAGGGAATCCTGGTCTTTTTCCTACTTTTGGGAATGTTGGTGCTCCTTACATGGCAACGTTGTCTCTTCCAAAGTTAACTGTTGGTTTTCCCGTGTGGTTGTTTTCGACCTTGGTGGTCCCGAATGCCCCGATATCTGTTCGACCATCACCTCCACCTGAACAACACCACGTTGATTCGAAGGTGGACCTCTCCCCTTCTTCGCCTATTTATTCGGCCTCCTCTTCTACTTCACCTGGTGAAAGTTTGGATTCCATTAACCAGGTGGCTAAGAAGAAGAAGAAGAAGAAGAAGACGAAGAAGAAGAAGTCAAATAAGCGAGAGGCTAATGCTGCAACTATTTGTAGAGCTATAAAAAGGGTCTCTTTCACCTCTAATTACCTCACATTAATATGTCAATCCGGGAGAGTTTTGTTATTACAAAGAGTGACTCAGTCTGAGGCTATCACTTTTCAGAGTAATGCTAGTAGTACAGTGTTTAAGAAATACAAGAGTAAACGGATGCTTGCTTATAACTAAATTACTTCAAAAGAATAAATCACACATTCAGAAAACTCAGCAGCTTATCAGTCAAGGGTTCGGTAGTGATAACCCATCCCTTCGAAAACTGATGGAAAGGAAACTAGAGCATAGACCACGGGCCTGGGAGCTAGACAGTGACTGCCAATGCTCACTACAGCCTTAGATCGTCTCTCACACCAAAACAACAAATGCGAATAAATGGAACAACAAATAAAGAATTGAACAGCAATTTTGGAATAGAACAGCAAATCTAAAATGGAACAGCAATTGAACAACTAAGTCTCGCGAGTCGTAATCAAACTTAGTCTATTAACTCAAATGCACTCTTCGCAATCAAATAACAATCTTTCACTCTTAAGGAAAATCACACGAAACACACTAATGGAACAGCATTAACTATTGACAAATTATGGAGCAGCTCTAGTAAATCATACACGCACACAACACGCTGAAATAGTAATCTTAATTAACAGGAATTCAACTGTGCTTCCAAACAGAACAGCATTATCCAATAATCATAAAGAACACTACTTCAGATGAATCTATGGTATGAATGTTCAGTATAACAGCTCTGTAATAGAACAGTAAGAACATGCAATTAACTCTGAAAGGATTAATAACTTGATGCGGAGTCAACACACGATTCTATCTGTAAAAACCTCAATGATTCAATCTTAACAGAGCATGTAATATCAACTTAAACGCATAACAGATTACCAAATAACAACGATGAACAAACCACGCAGGAATCAAATCGTAATGGTACAGAAGCAAGTGTCCTCCGGGGCCGGGCCCTTAGCCTCCAAGGATACACCGCTTTAAGTTAATCGAGACGTAGAGATGAAATAATCACCGATCTTTTATTAATGCATCAGACAAAAATACAATGAACCAGTTCTCAACAAGACTTAATAATCAGAGCTGATGTTTAACAGAAAATTACATAAAAGCGTATCCTTCTTATTATCAAGCTAACAGTGTTGTCCCTTTATATAAAGGTGATGGCGGAGATGTCCAAGTAACAAGATAAATAAAGCAGCGATCCCTCAGGATCGAAGATCCTGAGGGATTCGCCAAACTGTTAATTCTTCATCTTTTCTTTTCTTTTGCGCCGAGCTGGTGTCTTCTCCTCTTTTTCCGGGCCGATCTGCTTTAATCTTTTTAGTCTTGTTTGCATTCGGTTCTCCTTCAGAGGGACAG
This sequence comes from Pinus albicaulis, assembly GCA_034641835.2. Lineage (NCBI taxonomy): Eukaryota > Viridiplantae > Streptophyta > Pinopsida > Pinales > Pinaceae > Pinus > Pinus albicaulis. Next base: position 435,951,311 of record CM076569.1, read on the forward strand.
CAGTTACCTCGACTTTGTCTCTTCCTTTGGAGCGGCAATTCCTCGTTTTCTCCTTTTCCTGCACAGAAAATAACCATTATTAGCGGTTAAGTCTTGCATATCAATTCTCACATGTTTTGTTATAATTCCTTATTAATTTCCAAATTCATGATGCAAAAAGGTTTACAAATTCTACTAAAAAGCCACTGAAATAATCATCAAAAGCATACCTTTTTAGTACTCCACACACCCCCCTGCTTACCTTGTTTCATGTCCTCATGAAAACATTGTAGCTGACATGCAAGGCAGTGAGAGAATATGCTGGAGAAGGAGTCTCATGCGGAGGCCTACAGCCATGATGAGTGATTAGATAGTCAAAGAACTGACCTGTTTGCCCCTCAGGCATCTCATACAGAGCCTGGTATCCGGGTGCAGGGTGCCAAATAATTGGAGTGAGAAATCTATATCCTAACCAGGATGGCCCTGCTTTCAAAATGCTCTCGCCATAGAGGTTCAAACGGTTGGCAGCTAATTCAAAATTCTCATACTTAAATGGTTCCCTGAGCTGGATGTTTGGATCAGAGATTCGGTACCGAAATTTGGCTGCATTAATGGCCAGGTCTTTGATGGAAAGAAAATATTCTAAACTCTCTCGAATGAGTGCCTCATGCATGGGTCCTATCGTTTCATTGACACCCGGAGTCTTTATGAGGTTTCTATGAGCTCTCCACAACTGCACTGGGTTCCTAGGCTCAGCCCTTACCCGTAAATCTAGGCCATTTTCCTGACTCTGGAAAGTATCATAGGCTCTGAGCCACTTAATCTGATTAACCCCGAATGAAATGAATGCTTGTAATTGGATGTCTCCAACGAAAGGGCCAGGGTTTAACTCAGTCTCTTGATTTAGCACAAGGTCATGCAAATAAAGTTCACACAACAATCTCTGAACCTTCACTCCATAATGTTTACAACAGTCTATAAAGTCATTGACAGTGTTGATTTGTATAGGGGCGCCTGCTTTAACAGCTTTTATTTTTAATTGTAAATACCGTTCTAATAAAAACAGAGCATAGTTTTTAGCAGGGGCCCTACATGCTAAAACATCATTGTACAAAGAACACAAGGTATTCATCTGCTTGATAACAGTATCTAGTCTACAGGTTACCTGTGCAACTTCCTCTTGTTCCTTTTTCCACCCTTCAAAGGCCTGGCTTTTGGATTGATCGACGTCCCTTAGTTGCTGCTGTAACTCTTCATATTTTTCTCGGGGGACCGTTTGCTCTCTAAGTTGTTCGGCTTCCTGCTGGGCTTGCTTCATCATCTTATGCAAGGTTTTTGTCTTCGGATCTTTTTTCCATAGGTCAGCAGAGGCCGGGAGTTTTACCTGCACTTTCTTATTATGTTGTTTGGAGTTCAGAATCCTTATTACCCCTGAGGGTGGTGCCTCCGTCTGGATTTTCTTTTCACTGGTCCTTATATCATCCCTTTCTATTTTAACGCGAATATCAGTCTGTTGCTGTTCCCCAACATCATTTGGAACGGAAGCCGGATTTTCAGTAGGGTTTTGAACAACAGGGCGATTGTTGGTCCTCTTTTTCTTTTCCCCGGTCCTTCTTACCCTTTGGTTTGCTTTTAGAATTCTAATTTGCTGTCTGAGCTGGGTTATTGTATTCAATAATTTCTGCCGTTCCATTCGCAATTTCTTAATTTCCACCGTTTCATTAGAAGGAACAGCAGGCTGACTGCTGTGGTTTGGACCATGACTAGTTTCTGGATATTTCTCTTGGTGTGCTTCCTCGCTGTTCTGCTCTGGCTGTTCTGGGGTAGGAACCTTGACTGGTTCTGTCTCTTCCTGGGCAACTGCTTTTTCTGCTCCTACTCCCTCTGGAATTTCCTCTGGTGTCTTGGGAACAAATTTCTCCCGTTCAGTATCTCTCATCTCTTCTTCATCATGAATAGGCAGATTTCCTTTTTCTGCCTCTACTGCATGTGATTTTTCAGATGCGTTTTCTTCTTGGGGTTTGTCGTGGGGGTCTGGTGGACTAGAAGGTTGGCCATACTTACCCATATTGGCCAGGACTGCGGCCAATTCGTCTTCTCCCATTGGGTCTTGTAATGGGCTACCTCCCTGCTGTCCCATTTCCTCCTCCTGTTCAGATTGTTCAGCTTCTGCTTCTGTTTCCTCCTCGGATTGCCCATCCTCAATTACTATTGGTTGGCTGGTGCTTTCCTGGAGCTTTTCCAGCCTTCCTCGCATCCGAGCTAACCGTGCTGATTTTCTGGGCTTCTCTAGGCTTCCTCGCATCCTAGGTAACCGGGCTGTTTTTCTGGGCTTCTCTAGCCTTCCTCGCATCCGAGCTAACCGGGCTGATTTTCTGGGCTCCTCTGGCCGTTCGGGTGGATCAATGGCATGCTTGCGCTTTGCCGGTTCCTGGTGTATCTCTGGTCATTCTGATGCACTAGCAACATGTTTCTGTTTTACTAACTTTCTGCGTTTTGCCGGACGTTCTGGTGTGCTTGTAGAATGTTTACGTTTTGGGGATGGTGTTGTCAATCCCCCCTTTATCATTACAATCAGCTCTTCCCAGCTGCTCTGCTGCTGGGTGAGATTATGACTAACTATTAATCGTATTAACCCATGGTGACTGACGACTGACTCTACATGCTGTGCCTTTTTTATGCTTCGTGCAGCATCATGCAGTAATGAATTCAGAAGTGCAGGTAGATTTACAGAGCATTTCTGCTTTAAAACAGCTAAGAGTTTAAGATGTCGTGGTCTTACCACGTCTTTCCTCCCCTCGCAGGTGATGTAGCTCTGCACTGTTCTTGCTAACTCTGTCCAGGGTTCTCCTAGGGTTGCTGGCAGAACTCCTTTCCCCTTAACTGTCAAGGTCTGGCCTTCATCTTGGAAAATTTCCATGATCTTCTGTAATCTTTCCTTTTTTAATGTCCATACTGGTCCGGTGGCTGGTAGTCCCGAAACTTCTGCAATTATATCGTCGGTGACCGCTATTCGCTTCCCCCTTACTGTGGAGTGATCATCCTGCAGGTTCTGCAAAAATTCCATCGCTACTGTTTCATTAGACTCCTGCAGGCGACTGAGATAATTCAACCATCCTGCTCTTTCCAGGATCTCTCGGGCAGCAGCGGAGATTGTCAACTTCTGAGGTTCGCTTCGAATTGCCCTTCCTCCCATGGTTTCACTGTGGATTCTCAATGGAACAGCAAGTGCTGTTTGAAACACAGAGAGGGTGATAATCGCAAGATTTCGAAAAAAACAACACAGAGTATGCAACAATGCAACAGAAACGAATTATGAACAGCAACTTGTTAAAAATAGAAATGCCATGCCGTTAAACCATGCCATACCGTCGTACACTATCTTTCCCGAATGGTGAGCTGACACGTAATTCAGGGAATAATGAGGTTAACCTCCCCCCCCCGCAATGTGATAGGCTGTCCCAGCCGGCAAATAAAGGAGCGGCACCCGATCTGCAACCGATTCAGAAAGGAACAGCATATGGAATTATGCCATGTTTAGGAGGACAACGAATTACCGAAATCGAGGCGGAGAGTTGATCGCGTATTATGTAAGAGGCTGCTGTGTTATGATATGAGGCTGGTGGGTAGGACATCTATCGTACTTGCCAAATCTCAAGTGGTCATGGTCACTGCCTTTGCCATGATTGGTGATGATAAATGTTCATGCGATGTATAAATCGGGAAATAATATATGATTAGTTCCTAGGATATAATAAACAAAAGAGTATTAGTATCTTACCCATTGGTGTAACCAAGGTGACTTCAATACCATTAACAGTGCTATGCTGCCGACAGGTGTCCATAACCTTGGCAGAGTTTTTTTTTTCACCCTTGGAACCATGATCCTTTGTGTATAGTTAGGAATGTTTTTATGTCAAAATGTAGACCATTATGCTGGCTTGGTGACCAGTTAACCATAATGCCATTCACGAGGAAGGAGTGAAACGTGGGCAGGCCGACTCGTGATGAGACCTCCTGTTCCAAGGTTTGTTTATTTGATATACCTTTTGGACCATATCCCTGGTGTGGTGGCCATAATGGGAATGCCACTTCACTTCCATCCTCATGATCATGGTAGGCTGGCTCTCGATGAGACCCCCTATCCTGCATTTGACGTCTCACATATCATATTCAGATATTTTTTCATAGAGTACTTTTTCTTATTTATACACAAAGGGTGGTTCAACACTCCTTAAGAGTAGGAATGGTGGAAGAAGTCTTATTATCTCAATAGGAAGATATAAACCCTTTGCTCTTATTCCTAAATAATAATCAAAGAGGGTTAAAGGGATCAGCATGATAAAGATAACCAATCAAGGCAAAATTAGTAAAACAATGACAACAAAAGATAAGAAATAAATATGTCCTTCCTTTTGTCCTCTTACTAATGCAGAGCCTTATAAATATAGCGATTTATGATTTGCGGATTTCGGTATGTTGTGATTTTATATTCATTGCACAAGTACATAGCTGTATCTTAAAGACTTGAAAGAATACGGGCAAGAAGCATCCTCAATTTAGATCAGCAAAAGGAATAAGCTGTTTCACAAGGAGTGAAAAAGTATGCTAGTGGTGTTCCTTTGGAAAAGAAACAACGACGGATGATAGAAAAAGGGACAGCAAAAATGCAAATGCCGTTCCTTTGGCAAAAGGAACAGCAAAAATAAAAATACTATAGAAACACTCAAAATGCCATTCCTTTGAAAAAGGAACAACAACAATAAAAGAACGTTGTTTCTTTGAAAAAAAGGAACAGTGGTAACCAAAAGGAACAACAGAAGGCGTAACAATGCCATTCTTTTGGAAAAGGAACAACAGAGATCCAGAATGTTGTTCCTTTAGAAAAGGAACAACAAAACAAGCAAAGCCAACAGCATAAAAAAAACACGCAGATGCTATTTTTAGAACGGCAAAAATCGAACTTTGTGAAAGAAAAGGAACAGCAAAAAAATGATAAGAAAACATTTAATTCAAACATATGTACAAGAACGAAAAAAACAAGAACTTATGTACAAATTGTAAAAAGAAATGAATTCCTTAATGAATTACAGGTGAGGAAGATTTCTCTTCCTCTCCTAAAATCTCCATATCAGTGTCTCAGCATAGCTGCTGGCAGAAGGATTCCCGAGTGAGTGGTTTGCGATAGAGACGGACTCGGTGGCCATTTACTTTGAATGCATATCCATAACCGTCAATGGTAATTAGAGTAAGGGTTCCGTTGTCATGCACCTTCTGGATTTCGTATGGTCCCAACCATCGAGTCTGAAGTTTTCCAGGGAAGTCCTGAAACCGAGAGTCGTATAACAGAGCCCAGTCTCCCTCATGGAAGACTTTGTTCTTGATGAGCGCATCATGCCATTTAGCTCGCTGTTGTTGAATCAATGCTGTATTTTGTAGTGCAGAGAGCCTAATTTCGTCTAATTCATTGATCTGCTGTAGTCGATTGATTTGTGCCTCACTTAGATCTAGGCCAACTTCCTGTGCTGTCCGTAATGTTTGGATTTCGAATTCTATGGGAAAAATGGGTTGTTTTCCAAACACTAATTGATAAGGTGAGTAACCGGTGGTGCTCCTCCATGTGGATCTATAGGCCCAGAGTGCTTCAGGAAGTCGGGTAGCCCAATCACGCCTATGTGACGCAATGGTTTTCATTAGGATTGATTCTATTATCTTATTGCTACTTTCTACCTGCCCATTCGCCTGTGGGTGATATGGAGTAGTGATTTTATGCTGGACGTGATAATTGTTGAGTGTTGCAGCTAATTTATGCCCAAAAAATTGTGGTCCTCCATCTGTAATTATTTCCCTGGGAAGGCCATAACGTACAAATAGATGGAACAGGAACTGTATGACAGAGTCCTCTGTGGCTCTTGGCAATGCTTCTGCCTCAACCCATTTGGTGACATATTCTGTTGCCACCAAGATATGTGTTTTCTGATTTGATGAGGGGTTGATGGGTCCAACGAAATCAAGAGCCCATCGCTCAAATGGTTCGATGACTAACTGTGGTTTCAGAGGCATCTCATCGGCTTGACCAGGTCGTCCTGCTCGCTGGCAGCTGTCACAGGCTTGAACAAATTTCTTTGCATCTTTGAAAATCGTGGGCCAGTAATATCCTGTTTGCAATACTTTGTGTCCAGTTCTACGCTCAGCGAAGTGTCCACCACACGGTCCATCGTGACAGGCTTTTAGGATGTCAAAGATTTCATCCTCTCTAACACATCGCCTGATATGCATGTCTGCTCCTGTGTGAAACAAATAGCCCCCAATCCACGAGAATCGAGAACTTTTCTAAACAATCTGCTTGCGCTCATTAGGAGTTAAATGTTTTGGTAGTTTACCTACTGCGAGGTAGTTGGCAACATCAGCATACCAGGGTGTTTGAACGGCAACAACAAATAGGTGCTCATCCGGAAATGTATCTTCAACTGCTGCTGCATCGCTTGATTTTGGTATTCTCGAAAGAAAATCGGCTACAGGGTTTTCTTTGCCAGGCCGGTCCTTGATTGTGATGTCGAATTCCTGCAATAAAATTAACCATCGAGTTACTCTGGCATTTGTGACAGGCTTATTTGCTAAATATTTTATAGCAGAATGGTCCGTATATAAGATAACAGGATAACCTGTAATATAATGTCTAAATTTATTGACAGCATGTATTACAGCTAGGAATTCTTTTTCAGTAACAGTGTAATTTAATTCAGCAGGGGATAAATTCTTGCTGATGTAATAGATAGCATATGGTTTTTTATCCTCTTCCTGCCCAAGGACTGTACCAATAGCTGTATCTGAGGCATCAGATGATAGCTGGAATGGTAGGTTCCAGTTTGGTCCTCGAAGGACTGGGGCTGTGGATACAAGCTTCTTTAAATCCTCGAAAGCACGGTCACATTTTTCTGTCCAAAGAAAATCAACGTTACCGGTTAATGCATATAAAGGAGCAGCAATGTGCGAATAATGCTCTATAAATCGTCTATAATAACCAGAAAATCCAAGAAAGCTGCGTACCTCTGTTTGAGTAGTAGGAGTGGGAATGAGCAAACGTATTTGGATTTTGGCCGGGTCTACCTGAATGCCGGCTGCTGAAACATAATGTCCTAGGATAAGTCCTTCAGTCATCATCAAGAAACATTTTTCGTGGCTTAAGCAAAGCCTGGTAAGAATGCAGCGTTGTAGGACTTTTTCTAGGGTGTCTAGAGCCGGATCAAAATCATCTCCATATGGTGTAAATTCATCCATGTAAACTTCAAGTCCATCATTTATTAAATCTGCAAAAATGCTAAGGATAGCCCTTTGGAATGTGGCAGGAGCATTACATAGGCCAAAAGGTAGAACTCGATAGGAAAATGTTCCCCAAGGACAAGTAAAAGTAGTTTTATCCCGGTCTTCGGGGGCAATCTGAATCTGATTGTATCCACTGAAGCCATCCAGGAAAGAAAAGAATTTCTTTCCTGCTAAAGTATCTAATACTTGGTCTATGAATGGGAGAGGAAAATGATCTTTCTGTGTTGCCTTATTTAGTTCCCTATAATCCACACAGATTCTCCATTTTCCATTCTTTTTTGGTACCACCACAAGCGGAGAGACCCATTTACTATCAGAAATAGGATAGATAAAATTGACATCTAAAAGTTTCTGAAGTTCAGCTTTTACCACATCTTTTAGATGAGGATTAAGTCTCCTTTGCGGCTGACGAACAGGTCTGGCATCTTTTTCTGTATAAATGTGGTGTGTGCATAACTGGGGATCGATTCCTTTCATATCAGGGTAGTCCCATGCAAATGCTTCTTGATATTTCGTTAACAAATGGATGAGCTTAGTTTCTTGTTCCGGTGTGAGATTAGCATTGATGTTTAAAGTTTTTCCCGGTGCAATTTCCACAGTTTTACTATTTGCAACAGAAGTAACAGGTATCGTTTGGTCATGCGTATCTTTCAGAGGATCTTCTTCTAATTCATTATCAAATGCTGCTTCTATAATGTGACACTGTGTGCGCGGTTCAGTTTGACTAATGAAATTATTAATGGCATCATCTTCTGTTTGGTCTTTAAAATCAAGTGCCTCTTGTATAGTTAATGGAGATCTGATGTTATCAGTAAGGTATGATACATGGTGCTTATTAGTTTTGATTATTGTGACACTTGGCTGCGCTGGAGGATATAGAACTAAATTTTTGCTATTCGGTCCTCTGGTTATGGTCATATTTCCCTGCCGGCAGCCAATGTAGGCATCAGCAGTGGCAAGCCAAGGTCTACCTAAAATTAGCGGGTGTCCATCAAGTCGGGTTTTTGGATTAATTATCAAGAAATCGGTTGGATACTCCCAGGATTCTACAGAGACCATGACATCATGAAGAGTACCCTCTGGTCTAACCACAGATCGGTTAGCCAATTCCAACAGAGTAGAGGTGGGTTCTACAGATGTAATGCCGAGCTTTTGGCAAGTAGTGGTTGTTAAAATATTAATTGCAGCCCCTAGATCAACTAAGGCATTAGACAGGGTCTGACCATAAATTTGAACAGTTATAATTGGATTCCCTGGGTCTTCATATTTAATGGGTGTTTCTCTCCCAGAAAATAGGTCAGATAAAGTACCGACTACTTGGACTCTTGGATTATTTGTTATATTCCTCCTTGGTTTCTTTATGCACAATTCTTTGATAGTTTTTGCGTATATGGGAATGTCTTGAATGGCTTGGAGGAATGGAATTTTTATGTACAGATTTTGTAATTCTCCCAGAATGTCAAAGTTAGGATATCGTATGGGTCGAGGTATGACTAATCGTTCTGGGAATGGAGGAGAGGATGTGGTTGCTTGATTATGAGTTTGTTGCTTATTTACATCCTCTTGTTGTAACTAATGTTCTCTTGGTAACTGATCTTCAATATGAACTGTTTTATCTCCCTCAGTTTCAATTATACGTCCAGATCTTAACTGAAGATCATTGCACTCCCTCAGGTCGTGTCCTATTTCTGGTGATTCTATGATTTGAATAGATTGGACCTGTCTGTTATTTGGATTGGGATCGGGTTGGGCTGGGAGTTGCGGTCTCAGGTTAGACTGGGGATTTTGTTGTAAGGCTGGCAGAGTAGGTTGAGGGAGCGGAATAGTTCCAACTGGGTGGTACATCGGTCTTTGCTAGCTTGTCTGCCAGGGTGAACTTTGTGAAGTAGAGGGAGTCCATTGTGAAGGATATGGGCCATTTTGCCAATATGGTGGAGTGTAAGGGAAATTCGGCCAACCAGATTGGCTTGTTTGATTCAGCCATGGGTTTGAAGAAGGAAACGTTTGTGGTGACCAGTTTGTAAATGGGGGTTGAGATTGATTTTGCCACATACCATATTGTTGAGCATTATACTGTGGAGGTTGAAAGAAAGAAGTTGAGTCCGGAAACATACCAGGTTGTCTTGGCTGCCACTGGCGACGTTGGTTGATCGAGTTCACCGATTCTGGTTCTTCTTCTGCTTCCTTATATACCGCTTTCAATCCAGGAAGTGAGGGGCAGCTCTCCGTAAGGTGATCTTTTGTACAGATGGCGCATGTTTGGACTTTATCGAGTGGACATTCCTTGTGGCTATGTTTTTTTCTGCATCGGGGGCAGAAGATTGCCAAATTCTGTTCTGCCTCCAACTGCTTCTGTTTAGCCTGCACAATATCAAGTTGTGTAGTTAGTGTCCCCATAATATTAGTTTTAAAATTTTCTAATAAATTTCCAATTTCTGCACGTGTTACTCCTTCTGTTGATACTTTGTTATCTCTTGCAAACCGATCATATTCTGTCGGTTTTATTCTTGTGCTGCCTCTCGAACTCCTGATACATAAATCAATGATGTCAACAAAATTCTCTTGATAAATGTCCCCTTTTCCCATGATGTTTAATGTTTCAATCCATTGTTCCTTCATACCCCTTATTAATGCAGTTTTTAACACATTATCAGGTAAAGGTAGCGATGCATAAGGAGATCTTTGTAGATTGTACTGAAAACGTTCCACATACTCTTCCAATGTTTCATTCGGTCTAGCTGACATTTGAAATATTTCGTCTTTTAATTCTCTAGACCTACAATAATCCTAATATTTTTTTAAGAAGGATTCTTTCATTTGATCCCAATTGTTGATAACCCCGCCACCTAGCCCCATAAACCATCTTAAAGCAGCCCCTTTTAATGTAGAGGGAAATAATTTTAATTTTTGGGGATCGGTGGTGTAATCATACCCCCTGCATAACACATCAAATTCGAATAGAAATGCATCCGGATCTTCTGATGTGAGACCGTGAAATGTAGGGATATGCTGAAGAGGGATAGCTTTCATGGGTGCATTTGCTGCAGAATCCACTATAGGATATTGTAATGTAGAGGTTTGAGTAGTTGGCGGATTCTGAGCCATGGGATCGAATATATGCCAATAACCTTCTGGGATGTCTAGGAGGGTGTTCCTAGGTTGAGAGGGAATGTTTTTGACAGGGATATTTTTAATAGCACTTCCTTTATCTCGAATAATGAGAATACCAGATGTCTGAGGAGATTGGGTTCCTTCAACAATGATTTTCGCAGCACTCCCCTTATCTGGGCTATCTAATGGCTGATTTGTTCCAATAGGAGATTTTGGTTCGTTAGTTTCCCCTGTTTCTCCTTCTCCTTCACAAAAGTTGCTGGAATTCCCTTCCTGCAATAGTTCTGGAGTAGAATTTTTAATTTCTTGAAAGTCCTGCTCTTCAGTTTGACTATGCACCTCAGCACAGGCTACAGATGGTGATCCTGTGGCCTGAAGGGAACTAGTAGGCGGTTTAGAAATGTTTTTCCTGGGGCCTACTGATGGCTGAGATTCTGTTTTCTTATAGATTTCGTCTATGAAGGTCGTTCGGCCAAGGGTCACCGGCCCCTTAGATTTTTCAGGCTTGGATGGGGGTTTGATATTCTTTTCTGGTCTTTTTGGCTTAGTCATGCACTCAAATGAACTACCAAATTCTATTCAAACAAAGCAAAAACAAATCTGTTAGGAAAGCGAACAGTGGAGCAGGGCTTTTACATACTCCGCACGTAGGTTCTTACCTTCCGTTTTTAAGATCCAACTCCTCCCTAGCAGGTTCGGACACTACTCTGAAAAAGACAAATGGCTACACTCTTTCCTCGGCAACAGCGCCAAAATGTAGAGCTATAAAAAGGGTCTCTTTCACCTCTAATTACCTCACATTAATATGTCAATCCGGGAGCGTTTTGTTATTACAAAGAGTGACTCAGTCTGAGGCTATCACTTGTCAGAGTAATTCTAGTAGTACAGTGTTTAAGAAATACAAGAGTAAACGGATGCTTGCTTATAACTAAATTACTTCAAAAGAATAAATCACACATTCAGAAAACTCAGCAGCTTATCAGTCAAGGGTTCGGCAGTGATAACCCATCCCTTCGGAAACTGATGGAAAGGAAACTAGAGCATAGACCACGGGCCTGGGAGCTAGACAGTGACTGCCAATGCTCACTACAGCCTTAAATCGTCTCTCACACCAAAACAACAAATGCGAATAAATGGAACAGCAAATAAAGAATTGAATAGCAATTCTGGAATAGAACAACAAATCTAAAATGGAACAGCAATTGAACAACTAAGTCTCGCGAGTCGTAATCAAACTTAGTCTATTAACTCAAATTCACTCTTCGCAATCAAATAACAATCTTTCACTCTTAAGGCAAATCACACAAAACACGCTAATGTAACAGCATTAACTATTGACAAATTATGGAGCAGCTCTAGTAAATCATACACGCACGCAACACGCTGAAATAGTAATCTTAATTAACAGGAATTCAACTGTGCTCCCAAACAGAACAGCATTATCCAATAATCATAAAGAACACTACTTCTGATGAATCTATGGTATGAGTGTTCAGTATAACAGCTCTGTAACAGAACAGTAAAAACATGCAATTAACTCTGAAAGGATTAATAACTTGATGCGGAGTCAACACACGATTCTATCTGTAAAAACTTCAATGATTCAATCTTAACAGAGCATATAATATCAACTTAAACGCATAACAGATTACCAAATAACAACGATGAACAAACCACGCAGAAATCAAATCGTAATGGTACAGAAGCAAGTGTCCTCCGGGGCCGGGCCCTTAGCCTCCAAGGATACACCGCTTTAAGTTAATCCAGACGCAGAGATGAAATAATCACCAAGCTTTATTAATGCATCGGACAAAAATACAATGAACCAGTTCTCAACGAGACTTAATAATCAGAGCTGACGTTTAACAGAAAATTACATAAAAGCGTATCCTTCTTTTTTCCTAAGCTAACAGTGTTGTCCCTTTATATAAAGGTGATGGTGGAGATGTCTAAGTAACAAGATAAATAAAACAGCGATCCCTCAGGATCGAAGATCCTGAGGGATTCGCCAAACTGTTAATTCTTCATCTTTTCTTTTCTTTTACGCTGAGCTGGTGTCTTCTCCTCTTTTTCCGGGCCGATTTGCTTTAATCTGTTTAGCCTTGTTTGCATTCGGTTCTCCTTCAGAGGGACAGCAGTTACCTCGACTTTGTCTCTTCCTTTGGAGCGGCAATTCCTCGTTTTCTCCTTTTCCTGCACAGAAAATAACCATTATCAGCGGTTAAGTCTTGCATATCAATTCTCACATGTTTTTTTATAGTTCCTTATTACTTTCCAAATTCATGATGCAAAAAGGTTTACAAATTCTACTAAAAAGCCACTGAAATAATCATCAAAAGCATACCTTTTTAGTACTCCACACTATTGTGCCTAAGAAACCATCCAACCTTCCACGGAAAATAAAATTCCCTTACACATTATGCAAAGGTGACCACTTTCTTCGAGATTTCCCTGGCATTCTCAAGGTACTTGAAGCATGGTCCGACGGTCGTCCGTCGTTGCTTTTAGCTTCTGGAAGTCATTGGTAGCACAACTTCGACTAGTGCTGATAAGACTCATAAGAAACAGGGTAAAATTACAAATCCGTATAATTTGCATGAAGGGCATCATCCCATTCACCTTTGTCCATATATGGATGAAGCCACGAAAGTGTTGGACAACTCTATTGTTTCTGCACCCTACCTTCCGGCTGGTTACCAGAAACTTTCTTTGAGTCCTCCGCTAGTTGATTCCATGATCGGTCAAGAGTCATCCTTGGTCGATCCCCTCCCCTAGAAATTCAAATTTAGGAATAAGTTCCCGACCAACCATTGGATGTGGAATCGGTTGACTTGATCCTGTCTATGGTTCATCAGGTCTTTTCGGTCAAGAGTGGATCTCATCCCTCTCATGTTCTTCCTGTTTCTTCAGATTCCTCGGACTTGGAGAAAGATTCTCCTATCCCTTTAGTTCAATAATTTTCTCCTCCTACTCCCACGATGGAGGTCCAAGAGGATGCTCCTCTTGTTCTGGTAACACTAGGGGATAACCATCTCAGTTCGATGGTACCTCCTCCAAGTAGTTTGGTCTCTTCCTTCGATTAGAGTCGATTTTCAGGATACCACCTTCCTTCTTATGTGCCTTTTGAGATAACGGTACAAACTTTTGATATGGTCATAACCATCACCATTATAGATGAAGGCACGTCTATTAGTATTCTGTCTTCCACTACTTGGCAGGCTTTTGGTTCTCCACCACTTATGCCTGTTACTCAGAATTTGTTGGCTCTTAACAGAGGAACCGGTCAACCATTAGGGATCCTTCCAAAGTTTCCTGTTACTTTGGGAAGGAAAACCATATATATAGACGTGATGGTTGTTCCAAGACCCTTGGATTCTAATTTACTCCTAGGGCACGACTATACTTATGTCATGGGGGAAGTTGTATCTTCCCTCTTTCGTGTGATTTATTTTCCACACAAAGGTCAGATCGTGACCATTGATCAGATTTTATTCTCTGGTCCTAATGTGACATATGGTCCACCATCGTCCCTTCCAAGTCTTTATCCACTGGCTTTATCTTCCCCGCCGCAAGTTAATTATGTGGCTACCTGTCCCGTGCCCACATTCAGTGATAGTGTTGTTGTGCATCGTGTGCTAGGGGCATTGGGTCCTGATTTCCGAGATGTTGTTCTCCCATCGGATGAGAACCTCTTGGAATCTATGACTTCTTATTCATCATGAAGAAAGGTTGTCGGATCAGAGTTCCTTTTCTTGTTTCAAGCTCCTTAAAAAATGAAACAAGGTTTTCGGAGCAGAGTTCGTTTTTCTTGTGTCAAGTTCCTTAAAAAATGAAACAAGGTTGTTGGAGAAGAGTTCCTTTTCTTGTGTCAAGCTCCTTAAAAAATGAAACAAGGTTTTTGGATTAGAGTTAATTTTTCTTGTGTCAAGCACCTTAAAAAATGAAACAAGGTGTCGAGGATAGTTCATCTTCTATGTCAACCTCGTTAAAAAATGAAGTAGGTCATGAGGATAGTTCTTTTAATGTGTCGACCTCGTTAAAACAATGAAACACGTTCCCGTTCAATTCGAGTCTTTGATAAGATCTCGTAAAATCCCAGTTGATTCTTTCTCTTGATCTCGTAATTTGAACCTTCACTCCATCTTCCTTTCATATGGACTGAAGCTTGGGGGGCATGTAGCTCGAATTGAGACACCATACTAGGGGCATGCTTACTTTTTTTATTGTGATCAACTTTCTTCCTTCAATTGTTTGTTCGTTTCCTATCAACATCGTAGCCTTAGGGTTTTTAAGTGCCATGTACCTTGAATTGAGTCACCATGCTTGGGGCATGCTTACTTTTTCAAGCATAATTTGTTTCTGTTTCAAGCTTGTGTAAAAATGAAACCGGTTTCAAGCATAGTTTATCTTTGTTTCAAGCTTGTGTAAAAATGAAACCAACTTCAAGCAGAGTTTCTTGATTTCAAGCTTGTGTAAAAATGAAACCATTCCCATTTTACCTCCTGTGATTTCCATTTTATCAGCCTATTTTTCCAGATGAACCTTGGTTTTCTCATTTCATCATCCCTATCTGCTTGGCCAATCATATGCCTTCACTTGCTTATTTTACCTGTTCCTGAGGAACCTCTGCAATGAGTGGTATTGTTAGCCAGCCTCTTAACCTTTACTTGTTCTGAGTAGTTCCACCATCACCGGAACCAGTTGCTACCCTTTATACCACTCGTTCCTCCAAGAGGAGTCAACTTTTAGCTCTTTTCTGACTCTCAAAAACTGAAAATATTGCTAAGACGCTTGTCGTTTCGAACTCATTAAATGGTTGCGAAACGATATCTACCTAGTATACATTTACCCCTTTTTCAAGTTGGGATAGATTATTTACGAAAAATGAATACCTTAGCCTATCGCAAATAAGAGGTTCTCTCAGATGTTTTTTTCTACCTTTTCATATCTGAGAGACTATTTACGAAAAGGGCCTTGCTAGAGTTTTCTTTTTCGCTTTCTTTTTAAACTCTCTAAAATATGTCGAGTTCTCCCTTTGTCAGACTCGTTAAAAACTGATGACATTGAACTTTTTCATTATGACGTTACTCGATTTCCTCCTTCCTAGGGCTCATAAAATGTACTAGGTTGGATTTTGCGGAAGGACAAACTTACATTGCAAGCATATGCTATCCCCTTCAAGCTTGATTACAAAAATAATTGGGGTACTTGCCAGAAATGGTGAGGGAAAATGGAACCAAACTTTAGTCGGCAGTATGTCACTCTTGAAAATGGCACTTGTCTGCATTTGTGTCGGGTTGGGGACATCTCACTTCGTCATTTGTTTGCCTTCATGGCTTTGGGTAATCTCCTTTGACCGCTCATCTGCTCTTTGCCACGTCACCATGACCTCAGATCCCTTGATGTCAAATACTGCCAAATCCAGTGTCGTGCCGCCGATATGTTCAAGATAAGTTTTTCCTTTGCAATTTTCAACCTCACTCTGATTCTTTGTTGGTCTTGATTCACAAATCATCATGTTCCTCTGTCTCATGTCGATGATGTGGGAAACATCATGGCCCTCCTTCGACCAGGTCGCTTCCTGTCGACTTTAGCTCATTTTCCAGGAAGATGATCTAGAGACTCCCTTCAGGTACCTTGGAGCCTGCATGCCTTAATGGCAGATTCTTTGCATTAGACGCAAGGTTCACATCATCGGCCTTCGATCGGATGATTCTGCAGGTGTTCGACGCCAGATCATTGTTCACATTCCATGGATTGTACCTTTTGTACCTTGAGAGCCATTATCATTATTGGTGGTTTCTCTCACGTCTGTTAACAACTCTCATTATTGGTTGGTAATAAGATGATATTCATGCATGTTTGACTTCAACTCGTCTATTCGTATATTCTAATTTGTACTTTGTTTGGGTCGAGATGGAGCGCAAGACCCTGGGTTTTGTCTAATGAAATCCAGGCTGCGGGTTCTTTGTGGATTACTATGAATTATTACATGAATCTTCTAATTGGATGGATGCGAACATACCTGATTCTATTTGTTGATCTTTATTGCTGGATGGGTGTGTCCATACCTCGAATCTCACTTTTTATGTACTCTATTATGGATGGCTATGCCCATGCCACATATCATGTATCAGAGATATCAGTTGTATTTGTACTCGCAGGTTTTCTGACAACAGTGTTTTGGTCGAATGCATTCTCATAAATCATTTCACCCCTCCCTCTCTCTCGAATCTCATGCTTTAGGGGGCATCTGTTACATGGCATTTTGTCACCGTCCCTGTAATCCCTCACCCCGCATATTGGAGGGTAATTCTTGTGACTTGTGAGTAGTGTCATACTTTGCAAACACCTTCTTTGCATCCTTCTGCATAAGGACATCATTTCTCATGTTGGACATTTCCTCAAAAAAGTACACAAAACCTATGTTTTGGCCTTGGCGCAGGTAGCCAGCTCACCCCTCGTGCCGATGTGGAAGATTTTCACTAGAGCCCGTGCCACCTGGAGCTTTGTCTCAATGCAGTGTCTATGCCAAGTTGTTTTAGGAATGTTTTTTAAAAATTAGAGGCAGAAGTTTCCTTCTAACCACCTCAGGGATGAGTCACTGGAAGTGGTTAAGTTGATCAGCCATGGATCTCCCTCTTTAGGCAGTGTTTTCCACCTCCCATGGAACACTCCTTTAATAAAGGTCTCCCTTTCATAATTATAGGGATCCTAAATTCTCCATATCCCTCTATAAAAACAGGCCTTTTCCCTTTATGAAAGCTAGCTAAACGAGCCAAAGCTGAACATATAGCGAAGGAGCTGAACTTGGAGAAGAGTACTATAGCTGAGTAATTGCTATTGAGAAGGTAGAACTAAGGAGAACTCCGTAGAGAGAGTCCCGTCTGAATTCCCGACGAGCCTTTATGAGATGCGCTCCGCTTGAACCCTGTTGGAGGAGACCACAATGTCGAAGCTTGGTTGTACTCTTCCTTTCATTTATTAATATACTTGACTATGGTGTTGGTTCCATCATTGTGTTATCTTATTTATTTTAATGCAATTGATTTAGTCCTCTTAGACTAACTAATAGTTATGAATGTGAATTAGTATGTTGTATATCATCATTATTTCTTGTGTGTGTGCAGGTATCCGAGCGTGAAAGCGAGCATATCGTGATTTTTCAAACCAATAGTGAGAGGCAACCACTCTTTTCGACGACAACAACAGCATAGGATCTCCGGTAAGTCATCTATCGAATCTTTGTCCATTCGTTAACTAGGAATCAATATTATAGCTTGTCTCATTTGTGGCTAGACCCACTGTAGGGCTAGTGGGATCACCTCTGTCCGCAGAGGGGATTTACCTCACCAACACCTAGTGATAAATCAAACTATAATATTCCATTTAGATAAAGGCTAAATTTTTGGAATATTACAGTCCTCCCCTCCCAAATGTTGCTTGTCCTCAAGCAACTGTAAAGGTGGAGAAAAATTCCTCCCTTCCTCTTCTTGTGTCCTCCTCATCAATAGTTCCCACCATATCTCAACATAATCTGCAATAAATCTTCCCTCCAATGGTTCCTCCCAAGTATGCAAAACCAAATGGTGTACATCATGAGAAAGTGGAAGGTGTAAGTGGAAACCTTCTTGTTGTCCAATGGCCTCCTCAAGGTAGGAGTGATGATAAAGATAGGGAATGTCATCCCCAATGAGAGTCTCCCATACCCATGCTATCATCCAAATGAAATGAGCCATTCTAGGTAGTTCATCAAAGAAATCCTCAACCCCTGGTTTATGCAATGTGTTGGGGTTGCATGGAGAGTTTAAATTTTCCCATCCAAGTTGTTTCTCTCTCCATTTATGGTAAGTATGGGGTTGTTGTTGATCTTGGGCTGAAATGACATGGCCTTCAAGAATGGCCCAAGCCACCCCACCAAACAAATCAGCCATGAAGTGCCTCCTCCAAAAACTCCAGTTGTCCAAATGGCTCCTCCCACATGAAGAAAAGAGCTGTAGTATCGCAATCATGGTTTTCCCATTGTTTCTCGTGAAACATACAACATGTAAATTAGGGAGAATCATACTCCCAATGGTCATCTCCAAATATTGTCCCACTCTTCAAACAAATCTTCCCATGAACATAGAGACATCAACAATATATGGAAGCAAAAACCAATGAAAACAAGTTTCCATATGACAACCGGAAAGTGGATAATAGTTCCACTCATGGAACCAGCGCAGTGCATCCCCTACCTGCCTCAAATCAAAGAAGAACAAGTGCTCTCCCAACCACTTGTTTGCTGCCACAATCATCCTACAAGATAGGATCATGAAAGTAAAATGTGGTGCCAATGGTGCACACCAAGAATCATGTGCCCTCCCGCACAAACCACCAATAAAATAGCCAATCTAAATGCTACATTTTTCCCCAAGTACATCATAATACAATGCATAATAAGGAATCACCCTCCTTAATACAACATGTTGCTCATATAAAGTAAAGAAGTGTAAATCATAATGCAAATGTGTACCTCCTCTACAATGTACTTTGGTCCTTGAGCTGAAATGGCTCAACTGAAAAATTCTCCCTCACCCCCAATGATTAGGGAAGTGGCTATAACATCCTCTCTATCAACATCTAGGCTATGCATCTCTCCATATGCTGAAATATAGCATGCTATATTCCCTCCCAAGTGAACTCCTCCATCAAATAATGATATGCATCAAAGTGCATAGAAAGGAAGTCCTCACATGCTGCATGTAGCAGCTTCTCCTTAAGCTCAGAAGCTTTATTCAAGAAGACTCTGCCATAAGAATAGATGATCACATCATCCACCATATATCTATCATCTCCATCCAGGTCATCAAGAATCATGCAAGCACCAAGATCCTTGGAGAACTCTACCAAAAGTTGAGATCTCCAATATGGATCAATCCTCTTAAGAGACAATGCTGAAGATCTAGAATATGAAGCTCCCCACATGCTGATGTATTCTCCTTTGACATCCCTCATGCCAAATTCATCCTCCAAAATGCTGCCATACCTATCATACAGCTGCTCATGCTCATATAGAAGTGGTGAATTTTGGAAGTTGGCCTCCCATGAGAAGCTACCATCCAAAAAGAACCTCTTGATCTTGGCTAATGTAAGCATGAGTGGCCTCCATCTACTCCAAAGTATGGAGGATTCCTTCCTCAAAGGAAGTACCCTCTATTTCTCCAAATCCATGGAGCAACTCCCTTACACCATGAAGGTGCCATCCTCCATCACTGCAACAACTTCTGTCAACGCAGAATATGTAGTGAGAGTGGGTGATGCTGAAAATGGGAGGATGTCTCACTTCTCTTTGAGTCTACCCCAGACTCTTTGCACTGTACTAGAATCCTCCAAAGTCTTCACCCCTTCAGAATCTAAGAGTGGTGAACCAAATGGAAAAATTTCTCCCACCAACTCTAGATCTGGTGGCCTCCCAGGTGGAATGCCCCCATGTAGTGAGACATCAAAATTTGAAGTGTACTGTATATATGAGTGGACTGATTTCACCCTCTCTTTACAGTGCAATATAGTCTCCTTCTTTTGTGCAGAAACCTCTTGAAATAGATAAGGGTGAATCATCCCTTGACGTTGATCCTTCCTTTCTTCCCTTTGCATCTCACAATCCACAAAAATTGATGCATGCTGCTTCAGAATTGTGTTTTGGTTCCCACATGTTGAATCATTTGGAACTCCTTGCAAAGACACAAGGGCTCCTCTAATGGAAGCAATGGCTCCCTTCCCATCTCTATGTGGTGATGGATCTCCTCCTAATGGTACAGTGTTGTTAGCTTTTCTTTGCCCATCCTCTTCATCAATATTTGAGGATGCCTCATCATCAATGAGAGACCCTTGATCTTGGTCTTCTCTTGAAGGAGGAACCTCCATGTCTTCATCTATAGAAGAGGGCTCTTCAAGAAGTGGGGATCTTGCCCTTGGCAAGGAATCATGCATGTTTTTATCCCCTTCAACAGAAATAAGGAGTGGAGTTGTCAAAATATATCTCTCCTACTCATGCAAAGGTTTTGAGTTATTGGGTTCAACAAGAGGTGTTTCAGAATGTTTAAGATCAAATCTTCTCACTAATTTCTTAGTGAACCCTACATAAGTGTTTACATTTGCATGATGAAATGAAGCAGAACTACAAAACCACCAATCATGGGCCATACCTTTGAGGTGCAGCGCTGCTACTCTAATGGCTTCCTTTTCTAAAACTTGGTGTAGCTGGAAATAGGAATATAGCTCCTTCACCCAAGCTTTGGCTGTGCACTTTGCTAATCCATCAAAGTCAGATAGAAAGATTCTACCTCTCTTGCTTCTATTATGGTTGTTGGATCTTCTGTCTTCCTTGAGTTGGAAAAACCCTTGGAAGTCCAAGTGCTCTCTGAATCTCAAAGATTGAGACTCATACTCTTGAAAATAGTCACTCAAGGTCTCCTCCCTTGGTGCATCTTCTTCCTCCATCCTTCTTGCAGTGAATGTGGGCCATAAACTGCGCTGTGGATCTGCATGTGTGGCTGAATGTCCACACCCATCATGTGAATATCTAGGGCTTACTTCACCTTCAAACCCCCTTGGAATTTTTCTGCACTCCTCCCCTTTCATCTCCTTGAGATCTTCTTTGATATTTTTCATAGTTTGGAAAAGAAGCTGGGAGATCCTCTCTTCCTTAATTTCTCCAAATAATGGAGTCATGCCTTTGTTTCTTCTTTACAACTTCTTCTTTCTATGAGAAGAAGCTTCTTCTTCTAATGGCATAATGTCTTGAATGCACAGGCTGAGCCAAGATTATGCATTGATACCACTGTAATATCCCAAAAGGGAAATAGCAGCAATATAGCTCATAAAAATGTAAAACACAGAAAATATGACCATGACATGAGAGGGATCAATATACAGCCATCATTTTATTAATATATTAGCAAAAATGTAAAAAAATATCATTAGGGACAAGCCACTCAAACAATAAGAAAAAGCCTCCAATGAGTAGAACAATCAGCACATGAGCTGCTGCAACTGTATAGAATGCCAGAGAGCAGTGATAATGCTATCTATATCAGTGTAGTTTTTTTTATAAACATACATAAATGAAATATGGCTGATAGAAACAAAATAAATGCCCAAAAAAGAAGATGTGGGCTCTAACACATGATTTCTAGCCAACCCGGAAAATATTGCTAGAAATATCAACAAAATATACAATGTGACAAATAACCCTGGGGTTGAGATGTCACTGCAAACTAGATTTTAATACAATGAGGCTATGACAGATCTGAAATGATGATTTCCTCCTCCAATGGTATTTCTAAATAGAAGGCTGATCCCTCTACTCAGAAATAGACCCTCCTGATGAGCTCAATGAACCCTCCCAACAACTGCCTCCAAAAATAATGCAGTTCAGAATTATGACTACACTGTGAGGGATATTATATGGTTGGCCTGATGCCAAAAATGTGGAAATATTTTTAGGAGATATCCTTGCTGATCCTCCAATGGATAGGCTACCTCTCCACTGAAAAACAAGCTCATAAATAGCTCTATGTGATCCTCCTTTGCTGCACCCTTCAACACAACCCAGCTCTAAATAGAAATTGTGCTATAGATGAAGGAGGTAGCTTAGCCAAAATGCTGGAATGAGGAATTTCAGCTCAAATAACATCTCCTTCCCTGAGGATGAGGTAGGGATTCCCGATCAGGAACACCCTTGTGCTGAACAGCACAACACCCCTGCTAAACAGCAAGAGGAAGCAAAAGTCTAAACAAACCAATATCAAAATGATAATAAAAAACATGAATAACAATGGTTGTTATCCCCTCCATATATAGCATGAGAGCCTCCTCACATTGGGTCCCATCCATACTTGCCACCAAGCTCATGCAAGTTGTCCTCCACTAAAACTGTGTTATCTCATCATAAAGACCACTCCTCCATGACAACGTTGTTGATTTGGTCAAAGTTGACTGAATCAACATAATCCAGTCCCTGTTCACACCCAAAGGTGCTTAATCCAACTTCTTATTCTTCCTCCTTTCACATTAGGAGTGTTATTATTCCTTCTAAAGAGGCCCTTATGGGCCTCCCCACCCACTTATTCACCTACCTAGTGATAAAACAAACTATAATATTCCATTTAGATAAAGGATAAATTTTTGGAATATTACATCCTTGATGAGAGAAAATCCAAAATAGGAAGTGCACTGACACTCTTTGAGGATTGGACAGGTATCCAAGACAAGAGTGGTTGAAGAGGACCGATATTCTTTGAGGATTGGGAATCCAAGATAACAATAGTCCTAAAAGGACATACCTAGTGAACATCCGAGTGGGGTATGCCCCAATTGAGAAAGGAAATTTCCAATACACCCACCCATGCCCCAATTCAAAAAGGAAATTGCTAATACACCCATTGGTAAAAAAATGGGACCTTTTAGGGATTCATGATTGGAAAATAATTTGATTCTTGAACCTTCTTTGGATAAGAATCTAGACCTTTTTTAGATTCATGATTGAAACTCTTGCAAAGGCCATGCTATTTTCCTATCATCCTTATCAATTTAGTGTCATGTCGTTTTTCCAATAGTTATTGAATATGTATGGAAAAATCAACCTATACTTCTAGTATCTGGGGAGAAATGCTTGAAAAAATATCCTTTTTTGAAAGGTGTATACCTTCGAGGATTTACCTTAAGGCTTTCAAGTGTTTTATTTTATGAAATATTAGTAGTATCATAGCCACAACATGTAGCTTCATTTATGAGTAGTCCATAGGGACATGTCCTCTGCCTTTCTTGCATCCCTCCACTCCAGGGAGAGGAAGCATAGATGTCTCAAGGCATCACTGGGATGCAAGAGATAAATAGTTTTCCATCCCCAAGATGTCGCACTGTCTCCAGGGGATGTCCCAAGACATGTTC
Organism: Pinus albicaulis; assembly: GCA_034641835.2. Taxonomy (NCBI): domain Eukaryota; kingdom Viridiplantae; phylum Streptophyta; class Pinopsida; order Pinales; family Pinaceae; genus Pinus; species Pinus albicaulis. Next base: position 435,974,660 of record CM076569.1, read on the forward strand.
AGGTGCTTCAGTGATACCATGCTATCCTCAATGGAAATGGGGAGTGCCACTGCATGTTTTAATAGTTTAAGTGTTTTGTATAACACCACTTTTTATGCCATCTTCCTTTCTTCTGTGTCTTAGAAAATACCATTTTCCATGCAATTTAAACCATTTCCAGAATATGGTAGCATGGTAGATATTGACTTAAGTACCATGAATATGTTTTCAATTTGCAAAAATTGTCTATGAAAGATTCCAAAACTTCAAAAATTCCATAGAAATCAATACAGAAACAATTTCCATAAAATCCACTAACATCTAAAATTCATATAAAGTTCAGTCAAAAGAATTTGACATTAAACACACTTAAAAATAGTGTAGCAAGACACAAATTTGGAAAAAAGTAGTGAGGATCTAAAATTCGACTCGACAAAAAACAGTTGAACAATAATAAAAAAATGAACTAGAAAACGTGAAGAAGAAAAATCTGACTTTTTCGCTGCATCTGCCAATCTTTTCAAAAATTGTCAAAAGATAATATTTTTGGCTCAATGACTCGTTTCAGGTAGATCTCAGCAATTAATTATTGGTTTATGCAAATATTTTTTAACAGTGCATTAAAGAAACCAATGGAATTCATTGCAAACATTGTTTATGCTCATATGATTCTTTAGCTTAAAGGAGTAAGCTATTATGACATACACCAGAGCTTTGCCAAACACTTGGATTACTAGATATGAATCAATGATTTTTATACACACTGTATATACTATTTTTTTACATTCATCTCACCATATCCAAAATATTATACGAGATGAACATTATCTAACAAGGAAAAATGATGCATATGAGGATGTCATAGTTCTCTTACTATTTCCAATAATCTCCACAATAGCATTGTCGAGCTTTGAAATGTTGGAAATTATTGGCACCCTGACACTGAAAATTTTCTCTGCAATATGGTAGAGTGATAATCACCACATACTCAAATTTTATGATGACGCAAATAGGTGTCCCAAGGTTTTTTTAAAAGACCAATTGCAAATGGCGGCTTCTCGCCGTGTTTACAATAATATTTTTCTTCGACTCCTCCTTCACAACATTAGTGAAAATAATATGAGAAGCATAGCCTTCTACCTTTCATTATCCCAAAAAATATTTCCAACTCTGCAGAAAGTTTATCTGATAGAGATATAACCTTTCTTCCATAAGAAAATTATAAATCTACTTATTCATCCCAATCCAATTGCATACAAACCTCTTTTTGTTTTCAATATTTTTCATACTATTTCAATATCGTCCCACCAACCAGTTGCACCATAAATGTTTGAACACAATATAAGATCTGGTAATTATAGTGTTCAATTTAGAAATGCGGACCAACTTTAGAAAGGTGTGATGCCACTTTCTCTCCTAGCTCCATATTGGCATGGGCTCTACAAGCATCCAAAGAAGACTTCCACACAACAGTGCCACGTTCTATTGGAATTTTATTGATAAATTCATGCGCCTCATCCAAACACTCAATTCTACCAAGAAGGTCAACCATACAACAATAGTACTCCATTGTAGGTGTAATGTTGTAATTTGTGCTCATGGAATTGAAGCATCGTCGACCTTCATTGACTAGGCCTGTGTGGCAACTGCAGAGAGAACACCGACGAATGTGAACTGGTTCAACTTTTTGTTGGAGTGTTGCATTTGTTCAAATAGGCTAAGGGACTTCTTGTCACATCCATGCATGGCATATGCTGCAATTATTGCATTCCAAGAGGCCACATTTCTTGTAGACATTCTATCAAACACTTTACGTGCATCATCTATGCTACTACATTTTGCATACATGTCTATGCGGGCACTCCCAACAAAGACATTAGACTCAGGTCCTCTTTTAACTATATCTTGATGGAGATATTTTCCAGACTTGTGAGATTCCAAATTGGCACAAGCTGGTAGAATGATGGGGAAGGTTTCTGCATTGGTTTTAGTTTTTGTCATTTTCATCCGTTGAAAAAGTTTCAGAGCCTCGCCAAAATATCCATTTTGTGCGTAACCTACAATCATGGTATTCCATGACACCACATATCGTCGAGGAATTTTCTCAAACAACTTGAAACCCACATCAACTAACCCATTCTAAAAATATCTAGCAACCATCATGTTCCATGAGACCAAATCTTTTTCTGGCATATGTTCAAAGAGTTCTAGGGCCTTATAAGCATTCCTATTTTGGGTGCATCCTGCTATCATGGAAGTCCACGAAACCACTTCATGTTTTAGAATTTTTGAGTTTCTACAAACAACTCCATGGCATCATTGACACACCCTCTTTACAAACATCCTACTATCATAACATTCCAAGAGGCAACATTTCTTTCAATAATTTTCTAAAACAACTTCAATGCCTCTTCAACCTGCCCATTATGTGCATACCCCACAACCATAGTAATCTACGAGACAACAAATCACCCAAATATTGAAGCTTTCATATCGGAAATACTTGCTCTGCAAGGCTTGAAAACCACAACAGACTAGGACCGCCCTGCTACTGCTCCAGCTCTATGGAACGACGTCAAGTTGAGGGCTTACAAGGGTGAAGGGTGGATTTTTTTGCAGGTAGGAATTTGAATTAATTTCAAATAAAAAATAAAAAAATAAAAATAAAATTTCAATAAAAATAAATAAGATATTAAGTTGTATATAAATTATTTAATATGTAAAGCTTACAAACACAATTAGTAGTCTTATGAAGTGATATTTATGTGTGTTAAGAGTATAACCTTCTTAAAGTTTCAATTGTTTATGTGGTCATCTTTTCTCATGTATGGAGAAAAATTAAAAGACTCAAAATTAAAATTATGTGATTTTTTCTTGTTTTAATATACACATAAAAAGGTATGATAACATGCCCCCTCCTATGGTTTGAAAATTATTATTTTTTTTGGACTAAGCTTCCACATATCACAAGGAGGCCAATTTCCCAAATTTAGCATTATGAGAGTTTATGACCAATGGAGGAATTTCTATTGGGGCTTTTGTATTTACTAATATTTTCACAACATTACCACATTTTTCACACTAATAATAACTCTCAAGGCCTTTACCAATGGACATGAAAAGGGTCTTATACTAGGAATATGGACACCATTATTATTCTTTGCATGATAAGAACTAGTATGAGGAAAGGATAAAAAGGCATTTATTTCTAAAATGAAGCTTCTCATGCTCAAGGGCCATGAATTTGGAATTGAACAACCACATATATCCTCTCTAAATAATCTTAGGAATATATGGGATATCAATTACATTAGGAAATTTTTCACACCATGCATAGGATTTAAGGAATGTACCATGGGTAGGGGAGGTAAAAAAAGGCATTAGGCCTTACAATAAGATTTTTAGTGTCAAGGGAAATGAGTTATAATTAAACCACAAAGATATTATTTAATGAATCTTTGGTCTTAAGTTGGGATATGGGTACCATAGGATTATTTCTCACCACTTATCGAAGTTAGTGTGTATAGTATGGTTAGGAGAGGAAAACAAGGGCCTTAGTCCCTAAATTAATCTTTCTCATGCTCAATTGCCATAAACAGGACCTCTAGCTGGGAATGTGGGAATTTAGTATGTTTTGCATAATAAGAATGAATCCCATGTCCTTTACTATGGTGAAATAAGGGAATTAAATAAAAGGAACTTAAGTCCTAAATAATCAGTGGCCATTAAAAAATCTTCAAACAACCACATAAATTATATTTTGTAAGGGATATTCGTTGGCCTCTAGAAGGAATGTGTCTACCTTTCAAAGTTTTTTCACACTTTGATTGGGTCTTGGAGCCTCATCATTAGACCTTAATGAAATTAGGAGGCTTTCAAATCACATATGATTCTTACAAGTGTAGGCTTGGTCAAAATAGGAACATCATAAGGGCCCTAGTCCTTATTTGAATCTTTGATGATTAAGCTTTGGAAGTAGTTCTCAAAGAAAAACACATAACCTGTATAGGGGATCTTAGGAATTTATGGGGGATATTTAGTGTCATTGGTATGTTTTATAATATATTAAGAATGGGTCTTAGGCTTGTACCATTAAAAATGGATGAAAACAATGGCCTCAATCCCAAAATGAAACTTTTTTGGCTCACACTGCATTGTGTTTATGTTTGATGTAATATTGTGGAGACCACACTTAGGTTGTTATATTTTACAAAGACTAGATATGTGATCTCAATGAACCACTTTATTTTATTATTGAAAATCCTTTGCACCAGCTTATAGAAAGAAAAAGATGTATTCAAACTATCCCAAAAAAAAAAATCAAATAAAAATAAAACTGATATGATTTTGATGGGCATTAAAATAAAAGATATTTTGAAATAATATATTTGGACCAAGGTTGTCACAAAAGTCACTCAAATAAAAGTATGGTTTTGATGAGCACTAAAATAAAAAATATTTTGAAATGGAATGGTTTTTTAAATCCTAATTCAAAGTAAATGTGATGATATCTAATATTTATATTTTTATAATGCAAAGTATATTGTAATCGGTTTGGATCAAAATGTTTGGACTCTTCATTAATTTGTGATTTTTTAGAAACTATTTCCAAAATTAATTAAAACGTTTTAGTAAAATTAAATATCAAACTTAGCTTTTAGAAATTGAAAATTATTTTTTAAATTTTAAAAATTTAGATTTTTAATTTTTGATTGGTTGATGAATAATTTATGTGGTTTAAAATCAACTTTTTCATAATTAAACATTGTTAAAAAAAACCCTCTAATCTCCAAGTGTCCTCATAAATTAATTATCCAAAAAAAAAATCAAATATATGGATTTTTCCATAATTAATATTTTATTTTCCAAAAAAAAATTAGTATATGGATTTTTCCATAATTAATACTTTATTTCCATTCATTATCATATTTTTTTAACAATAAATATTTATTACCCTATAATCATTCCTTGCTTACTTTCTATCAATTTTTATATTCTTTCTAATAACAATGTTCTTTTCTAAAATAATGTTCTTTCACCTTTTTCCAATAATTACGCTATGAGGTGTTCCTCTTTGAAAACAACTCTCTAGGTGCCACTTTGCAGTCTTCTGCACAATCAGATCTATTGCTACATGATTGAGAGTTCTTCCACCCTTAGATCCCACTATTTTAACTGTAAACCAAACCTTGATTTGTGTAACCATTCAACTTGTTGATCTTTAAAATAATTATAACCCATAAAGGTTTATCCATGGCAATTAGAAAAAGAATCAGAAATCCTAATTCATTTGGAAAGCCTTCTAATGGAGACGTTGGCAAGACTTTCTCGTCAGAAACTGCAAAGGGATGCATTCTCCATTAGATTAATCCCACAACGACTCTGGCACCAGTAGCAATAGGACTGGCAAGAATCGCTTCACTAGATGGCCACTTCCCCATCTCTTGAGTCGATGAATTACTGAGAGTTGCCAACCCAATACGGTTATTTCCTTCCTTCCTCACCTTCTCGATTTGCTTCTTTCAATCGCCCTTCACCCTTGTCTCCCATTTCTTCCCCATTTATTGTTGAGATTTGGTTACCGGAGGACAGGTGGTTCCCTAAGGCTTTGATCTTTGGCCTAGGGAAAAGGGTCCAAAAGAATTTAATTTTCCTCCTAAAGTGACTTTATAAAGTTATAAAGTAAAATCTAATTTAAAAGTGACTTTAAGTGAAAAAGCTACTAAAGTCTAATTTTAAAGTGACTTTAATAAAGTTAATGTAAAATTAGAAAGGAAAAGTGACTTTGGAAATAAATGACTAAGTGGGTCTTTTTTAAAGTGGGGTGAATTAAAAAATAGAAAGTGAGATTTAAAAGAGCATTTAATCTCATCCCTAGATCTAAAGCTATTTCAGCCATTGGATTTGGGGATAACCCAAAAGTCACTTAGAGTTCTATTAAAGGACGAAAAGGAGAGAAAAGGCCATTCATTCATTAATTCTTTCATGAGCAGATTGAGAGAAGGAGAAGGAGAAAGCTGAAGAGATTTTTCTGAGCAGTGAGAAGAAGGAGGGCAGCAGCACTAACTTTCATCAAATCCGTATAGCAGGGAAGAGCACGAAGTTCGAGGCAAGTGGGCACAAATTTCGAGGAGAGAAAACTACAGATTTCGAGGGAGGCCGTACAGCGATTCTGGCACTGTTTTCGAGGTTGTTTGTACTATTTTGAAGGCTGTAATTTCTGCTGTAATTTTTCTATTTTGTGGGCACATAAATCGAGGTGGAGTTTGGCATGATTTTCAAGATAAGTTCTATTTCGAAGTTGCTATATTTTTTTTTGTTGTGTAAATTTCTGCATCACTGTAAAAGCAATATTCAGATAATAAAGAGAAGCTTACGAACTGGTTTTCCCCAAGAGTTGTAGGGGGTTTTTCCAGGGTCATGTTGACCTAAAATCACTCTGTTAAAATGTTTTGTGTGGCTTTTTTAGTCTCCTGATTTTTATTTCTGCAATTTCCAACACTGTGAAAATTTTCCAGAATTTGTGTTTTCAGAAAATATTTATTTTCCAGCTTGTTGAATATAAGGCTATGGGAAAGGGCATTTAACTGTTTGGATAAATAAGGTGAAACTGAAAACCGGGGTGGGAAAATAGAAATTTCTACAATGTATCAGAGCTTGGGTGTTGAAAGTGCAGTTTGGGACAACAGACAGATAGTCAGGGGTTCAGATTTTTGACGATGAGGAGGAGTTTCATTCTACAGTGGGAGAGGTGTGCTCAGGGAAGAGGAAGCCCAAGTGGCTTCAGGATACCTTGAGAGAGGCCACATCTGTTGTTGCACCTAAGAGGCCAGTCAGAGAGAGCAGACCACCTAAGAGGTTTTGTAGCTATATGGCAATGGTTTCCAACATCATTGACTCCGAGCCTTCTAGCTATGAGGAGGCAGCTAGCCAACAAGTCTGGAGAGAGGCCATGCAAGAGGAGTATTCTTCTATCATGAAGAATGATGTTTGGGAGGTGGTGTCGAGGCCTGAGGGAAAATCCGTGGTGACTTCTAGATGGCTTTACAAGGTAAATCATGCTGTAGATGGCAACATTGAGAAATTCAAAGTGAGGTGTGTGGCTAGAGGGTTCTCCCAGGTAAAGGGAGTAGATTATGAGGAGACCTTCACTCCCGTGGCTCGATATACTTCGATTCACTCCATTATATCGATAGCAGTAGAGATGGGTTGGAAGATCCACTAGATGGATGTGAAGACCATATTTCTCAATGGCTTCATACAGGAGGAGGTGTACATTAAGCAACCACAGGGCTTTGAGGTGCATGGGAAGGAGTCCCATGTGTGCAGATTGAAGAAGGCCCTTTATGGCCTAAAGAAAGCTCCCAGAGCTTGGTACTCCAGGATAGATACATACTTGCAGGAGATGGCTTTCACAAAGAGTGAGGCAGATCTGAACTTATACTTCATTGTGATAGGTGAGGAGCCTCTCATTCTAGTGTTGTATGTGGATGACTTGGTCATTACGGGTGTAGAGAGACTCATAGAGCACTGCAAGAGATATCTTGTGTCGGATTTTGAGATGAAGGACATCGGCTTGATGCATTACTTTTTGGGTTTGGAAGTGTGGCAGGAGGAGGGGCATTTCTTCCTAGGGTAGGGGAAGTATATTGTGGACATCCTTGGTAGATTCCACATGGAGGATTGTAGACCCATGTCGACACCGATGATCACCAACTGGAAGAAGCTTCATGCTTCGGATTCCGAGTTGGTGGATCCCACATTGTATAGAGAGCTGATTGGTTCCTTGATGTATTTGGTCAACACCAGACTAGATATATGTTTTGCAGTAAACACGATGAGTCAGTTTATGTGTGAGCCTAGGAAGGTTCATTGGATTGCTGCAAAACACATTTTGCGATACTTTTAGGGGACAATGGATTATGGTCTAGATTATAGGCAAGGGGATGGAGTGAGATTGGCAGGTTACATTGATTTTGATTGGGAAGGTTGTGCTTCTGATAGGAAGAGCACTTCAGGGTGCTATTTTGGGCTGGGTTCGGCAGTGGTGTTGTGGTTCAGCGGGAAGCAGCAGTCAGTAGCATTGAGTTCAGCAGAAGCAGAGTATATGGAAGCTAGTCTAGCTATTTGTGAGGCCATCTGGCTTCGCAAGATTTTTTTTGGCTTACTGTGATAATCAGAGTTGCATTAAACTCATGGAGAATCCAATATTTCATGATCGGTCAAAGCATATCAACATCAGATATCACTTCATCAGAGACTATGTGCAGAAGAGAGCTGTGAAGCTCGAATATATTCCCACTGATGAGCAGGTTGCAGATATTCTTACCAAAGCCTTACCACGGGGCAAGCATGTCTACTTCAGAGATAAGATGGGTGTGGTGAGAAACACCTTCCTTAGTAAGAGGGAGTGTTGAAATTTGGTTACCGGAGGACAGGTGGTTCCCTAAGGCTTTGATCTTTGGCCTAGGGAAAAGTGTCCAAAAGAATTTAATTTTCCTCCTAAAGTGACTTTATAAAGTTATAAAGTAAAATCTAATTTAAAAGTGACTTTAAGTGAAAAAGTTACTAAAGTCTCATTTTAAAGTGACTTTAATAAAGTTAATGTAAAATTAGAAAGGAAAAGTGACTTTGGAAATAAATAACTAAGTGCGTATTTATTAAGGTGGGGTGAATTAAAAAATAGAAAGTGAGATTTAAAAGAGCATTTAATCTGAGCCCTAGATCTAAAGCCATTTCAGCCATTTGATTTGGGGGTAACCCAAAAGTCACTTAGAGTTCTATTAAAGGAGGAAAAGGAGAGAAAAGGTCATTCATTCATTAATTCTTTCATGAGCAGATTGAGAGAAGGAGAAGGAGAAAGCTTAAGAGAATTTTCTGAGCAGTGAAAAGAAGGAGGGCAGCAACACTAACTTTCAGCAAATCCGTACAGCAGGGCAGAGCACGAAGTTCGAGGCAAGTGGGCATGAATTTCGAGAAGAGAAAACTGCAGATTTCGAGGGAGGCCGTACAACCATTTTAGCACTATTTTCGAGGTTGTTCATACAGTTTTGAACGCTGTAATTTTTCTGTTTTGTGGGCATGAAAATCGAGGTGGATTTTGGCACGGTTTTCGAGATAAGTTCTATTTAGAAGCTGCTGTAATTTTTTTTGCTGTGTAAATTTCTGCATCACTGTAAAAGAAATATTCAGAAAATAAAGAGAAGCTTTCGAACTGGTTTTCCCCAAGAGTTGTAGGGGGTTTCCCCAGTGTCATGTTGACCAAAAATCACTGTGTTAAAATGTTTTGTGTGGCTATTTTAGTCTGCTGATTTTTATTTTTGCAATTTCCAGCACTATGAAAATTTTCCAGAATTTGTGTTTTCAGAAAATATTTATTTTCCAACTTGTTGAATGTAAGGCTATAGGAAAGGGCATTTAACTATTTGGAGAAATAAGGTGAAACTGAAAATCGGGGTGGGAAAATAGAAATTTCTACATTTATAGCTAATTATGAATCACTTCCTGCCTCTCCAAGAAAAGTATCTCAACCCCAAAGCTTCTATGTTGTCATTTCGAATCACATGTATGATAGCAGAAAAAACTGGTCCCTCCCTACTCTTCCCTTCAGTACTCATGTTTGCTCCCCTTCTGTTCTTGACACTCCCCCCTTAACTCCCATGAGAGTGCCTTTAGCTTCTTATTCAATGAGCGACATTTCATTCTTAAGAAATCTCGCAAGGAGCAGTGATTCGTCTCCCTCTTCTAAATGTAGTTCTTCTTCCCTGTACTAATATTCTTCTCTAGTCCCAAATGGGAAGGAAAAGAAGCCCTGTGAATCTTTATTGATTGCAATAAACAGAGGGCTCTACATCCCACGCATTCATAGCTTCTTGTTGCGAGATGGGAAAAGTGGCACTCGATAGCCATGGAATATTTAGTTTAAAATTCATGTACAGGAGATTCGAATTATGATTAAAAAGTAGATCTGTAAGACTCATCATTGTCTGCAGAGAAAATGTTAAAAGTGTGGGTTTCTGACACCATTTTATTCCATTTTAGCAATTTTTTTTCATTCAATGATGGGTTTTTCTCCAGCAATTCCTCCTAAGGCTTCTTTTCTGAAAAAAATGTTCTCAAATTATTTATAAAATATGTCTTATATCATAGAATCAGGTGATTCTATCACTCATTATGATGGTATCATTTGTCTAAAAATGATTGTAATCAACGCTACCCTGTTTTCATTAATCATGAACTTTTGAAGTATCTCTATAAGCTGGAATGATTCTTGAAAATCACTTTTGAGCGCAGGCCATGATTCATTTCCTATATATTTTTATAGCCCATTATAATTATGGGTGTATGGTGATTTCCTATATATTTTTATAGCCCAATATATTTATGGGTGTATGGTGAATATACTCCAATCAACATAGAAATTTAAAGAAATTTATGCATGAGCAGTATGGTTGTATTTGGCAGGGTTGTGAAGGAATTTATGCATTAGAGGTATGGTTATATTTGGGAGAGTCGTACAGATATTACAACATTGCCTTAATGTGTTACATTATCATTATAGTTTAAAATGATGGCATTGTGTTAGGCTTGTCTTCCTTGTACTATAACATGATTGGTTTGAGTATCATTACATAAATATGATATATGGATAAGAGTATATATATTATTTTTAATGAATAATAATTTATTTTCATAAAAATCTATAATATTTTTGTTTTATTATTGTATTGTTATAATTTTATTGTGTTATAATTTTTAAAATTTTATATAATATTGATTATATAATTATATTTTATTAAAAAAAATACAATATGTATATATGATTTCTGTGTTTAATTAAAGATAATTTATTTATTATGTTGTAAGGCATTCCTCTTTGAAAAGAACTTCCCCAGGTGCCCCACTTTGCACTCTTCTGCATCATCAGATCTATTGTTAGACGATTGAGAGTTCTTCCACCCTTTTAACTGTCAACCAAATCTTGATTTGTGTAACCGAATGATCTTTAAAATAATTATAACCCATAGATATTTTTCCATGACATTTAGGAAAGGAATTTGAAATCCTAATACATTTGGAAAGCCTTCTGATGGAGAAGCTCACAACCGTGAGATCAACATTGAGGATACCAGTGGCATTGAACATCGAGGAACCTAAAATACTGTAATTTGAATTTATAGATCAACGTGACCAATCAATGTGAGCGATCAACATGAGCATTCCAATGATCTTAATTTATAATGGTTTAGATTTCTTTACTTTTGAATTAAAGAAAATAAAATATTGTAATCTAAATTTACAATTTTTTTATATTCAGGTTTAGATTTCTCTACTTTTGAATTAAATTAAATTAAATACTGTAATATTAATTTACAATTTGTTGATATTCAGGTTTAGATTTCTCTATTTTTTAATTAAAGAAAATAAATACTCTAATAAAGTAGATCAGGTTGTAATTGTGAAATCTTCCCACAGTTAAAATTTTCCATGAGTAGTTCTCTATTTTACAGTGGAGTTTGATAGTTAGGGTACACCTATGAGTTTCACAATAGTTTGTAATCATGGCATTGTAATTGTAGTTTTGGGGTTAGTATTACATTAATTCTTCTTTTTTTTGTATTTTGGAGTAATGGTGTTTGGTTAAGAAAATGCCATTCTAGATTTAGTTATAGTTATGGGGTTAAAATTACATTCAATTTTATTGTATTTTATTTTGGAGTAATGGTGTTTGGTTAAGAAAATACCATTCTAGATTTAGTATTAGATATTTTTTTTTGCATTGCATTTTGGATTAGTATTACATTAAATTTCATTGTATTGTATTTTGGAGTAATCGTGTTTAGTTAAGAAAATACCATTCTAGATTTAGTATTAGATCGATTTGCTTTGCACTGTATTTTGGATTAGTATTACATTAAATTTCATTGTATTTTATTTTGGAGTAATGATGTTTGGTTAAGAAAATACCATTCTAGAATTAATAATAGATCGATTTTCTTTGCATTGCATTTTTAAGTAATAAAAAAGTCTTAGGAAAATATCCTTGTTAGATGCACATTAAATGAAACTTCATTGTATTTTATTTTCGAGTAATGGTGTTTGATTAAGAAAATATCGTTCTAGATTTAGTATTATATCGATTTTCATTTCATTTTGGAGTAATAAAAGTGTCTTAAGAAAATATCGTTGTTCGATGCACACTAAATTAGGGTACATGTATGTGTTTCAAAATAGTGAAAACGAGACGTTGTAATCATGGCGCTGTGGTTGTAGTTCTAGGGTTAGTATTACATTAAATATCATTTTTTTTTTTTTGGAGTAATGGTGTTTGCTTAAGAAAATACCATTCTAGATTGGTTAGTATTAAATTAAAATTCATTGTATTGTATTTTGGAGTAATGGTGTTTGGTTAGGAAAATACCATTCTAGATTATTAGCTTGAAGCAACATAATTTTATATTAGTTTTATATAAAAACAAAGTAAATAAAATAAAAAATAATCTTATATTTTCACTTTTGAGAGAAAGATGTGTCATTCTTTATTGTTCAAAAACATTTCAATACGTGACTAAACTATTAAACATCCATGTTAATTAATTTATTTCAATGTCAATTTCATATACATTTATAGAGATAAAAATATATTTTAATGTTGACAATGTAATCAAACATTTCAATGTTCGAAGGAAAAAAAATATTTCTACCATATATTGGATGTAAGATACCTATGTTGGTTGATATCGCCTTTGGGCTAAGGCAACCCAATATCATCATGTTGGCACCTTTTAAAAAGTTAAGGCCATGGACATAAGAAGATGTAGGAAATTGATATATGATAAAATGGGTCTTTAATTTGCTTTCTGTATTTTGAAATAGGGATTCCACAATTTTAATTTAATCATTAGTAATTATTGGGTGGATGGCTCTACGATCTATCTATCTCTAGTTTCCTAGATGCACACACCACATAATTGGAAACTAATGCATATCCATATTTAGATCTTTTTTTGTTACTTTTTGTTGCCAATAAGAAAGAAGAGAACTATTTTTGTTTAGAGGTGTCCCTTTGTTTGGAAATTATGATTGCCACAAAGTTAAGAATTTGTGTCTTTTTTACACCTTAGTAACTATACACAATAGTAGTTGTTTAATGGATAAAATATTTCTACCATATATTGGATGAAGATACCTCTACGGGCTATCTATCTCTAGTTTCCTAGATGCACACACCACATAATTGGAAACTAATGCATATCTATCTTTAGATCTTTTTTGTTACTTTTTGTTGCCAATAAGAAAGAAGAGAACTATTTCACCTTGTTCAGAGGTGTCCTTTGTTTGGAAATTATGATTGACACAAAGTTAAGGATTTGTGACTTCTTTACACCTTAGTAACCGTACACAATAGTAGTTGTTTAAGGGAAAAAATATTTCTACCATATATTGGATGAAGATACCTATGCAGGTTTCTACTATCTTTGGGATGAGCCAATCCAATATCATCCTGTTGGTACCTTTTAAAAAATTAATACCTTGGATTCCAATTATAACAAAGGTCGAAGCATCATGGACATAAGAAAATGACATTGATATATGATGAAATGGGTATATTATAGTGAACCATCAACACCATCAGCATCATGTTCCATGCTTTAATTTTATTTTTGTGAATTACAAAAAAGAATAGAAGCACGCCTCATGTTCCTGCTTTAAATTTCTTTATGTGAATCACAAAAAAGAATAGAAGCATGAATTTTGAAAATGCTTTAAAATTGGAAGCTATTTAGGCTTTGAAAGAGAATTTTTCAAACACCCTCAAAATGATAAAAACTAATGTACAAGAGAAATTTTCCTTTTAACTTGATTATTGATATATTGTTTCTTCTTAATGGCGAGTATTATTGGTAGAATATCTTCCATTTTTTCTTGTTGGTGAATGCAGTATGTTAAGTAGCCTTGATGGCTAATCCACTTATGCCCATATCAGAGTGCCACTATTCATGATGAAGCAATGTTGGAAATAAGAGTGTGTTGAATCCTTTATGGCTAATACATTTATGCCCATATCAGAGTGCCACTATTCATGATGAAGCAATGCTGGAAATAATAGTTCTTGCATATGCAACATGTGTGGAATTTATAAAATACGTGGAGGAATTCTACCTATATTTAGAGATGGGTCTCCAAAACTTTGAAGAATACCAGGTAACTATGCTTTAAACAACTTTAGATGTGGCATTCATTAATAATTATAACGAACAATTAAAACATGTGATAATGCTGATGAAAATAGAAGTTATTTAAATTGTTATATCAATATAGTATGTTCATAAATATTACAAGTTTTGTGGATGTTAATTTGTAAGTATAATTAGAAATTCAATGTATGTAAGTTGAGGGGGAAATAGTGTATTTAAATTATTTAAATTAATTTTAGGTAGTATGTACGAATGTGAAAATTCCTAATGAGCGCATCATCTATCAAACCAATTTTCAAGTTGTACCATCAAAGGAGAATTGCCTGTCTAAAGAAAGTTGTATCCAATATGTTGATGGAAATGAGATTTAGGATGTGTTATTAAGGCTATGTAATGTCGTGTCTAGTTAGTTGGAAATGTAGTTTGAATGGGTTGATGTTCCTAATGGATATGACAGGCATGTATGTAGACAATATTTTGTACCTCTAATTTGATTCTAGTATAGTTTCCTTGTGGTGAAGGATTGTATTTAATATCATAAGTGTTTACCTATTAATTTTTGAGGTTTTGGATTTCCTCCTTATAAATTAAGATTGTATATACTAGAAAAATCACCAATATTACACTGAATACTTTTGTAGTTAAAGACAAGTTTATTCATTGAGGGAAGATGTGAGAATCTGAAGATATTGTTATTATGGTCTAGAAGAATGGTTAGATTGTAGTTTAAATATAATTTATTTTTTATAACATCGTAGTTAATTCTATTAAAAAAAATTGTGTGGTTGTTTCTAAGGAAAATTAATTGTAACAGACTTTGGTCATTATCAAGGCTTAATATATGCTTGACCACATATCTTTTGGACATACAAGTGTTGCTTAACAAAGTTGTGATTTACAAGTTCAAATATATTTACAACATGATCTTTGATTAGATGTTTAATTCTTGTAATATTATTCAAATGAAATTTTTTTTTCTTACAATAAACACAGAGCACTTTGAAATGGTTTATGTGTTAGATTTACTAGAGCAATCAACTAGGATGAAACGTAGTGCTCTATAGCTTGACAAGTGAAGGAAGCTTTCACATACAAGTTTTTCATATATTTATAGATGAAGTATGATGAGAATAAATGGATAAATGTCATTATTTTTTATTCTTTCACCAAGAACCACCCAATATTTAGCCAGAGTAGGCATGAAACTCCCAGGATGTGCCACTCTATGAATTCCCAGGAAAAAGAGAGAGTTGCATATATTGAAACATCATATGATCAATGAAACTATACCCATATAACAATACTTACTATTGGGCCAACTTCAGCACAAAAGTAAAAATAAAAAATTCTAAGATGGAAATTTAGGGCCAAAAAAACATATAGGACCACCATTAATTGTTATATGATTGATCCCAACAGATTTTATGGGTTCCGGGGATGATGTGATTTCCCCCTCCCTTACTAACATTGCAAGTACTTTCAATGTTGTGCCTTGTGGGTCTTTTTTGGAGTCTTATTATGGTAGTTTCAATGTTGTGCCTCATGGGTCTTTTTTGAATTGTTGTTATGCTTGTTATTTATGTGATGTTCATAATATTTGCATGTCTTACTCTTACAGTGAAATATCCTTAGGTGAAATATTTCATTCTACATTAATACTCTCCTTTATCCTAAAAAAAATTAGGAATTATAATAATGCACCTCACATAAGAAGAATCTGCAATAAGAAAATACATTTAACAAAAATAATGCTCGGTGGTTTGAAATAGTAGACATACATCTGTGGAGGAATGGGATTTTTAATGTTGTGGGGTCGAGAATTATGCGCGAAGCTGACATAGTTCAAGGTTTTGTTCCTAATGTTATGTTTACTTAAGCTTCATTCTCATAATTTTGATAGACATTTATATTTTCATACATGTTAATGTTGGGATGAGAAAGTAACAAAGGTTGTAGTTGGGGTCCTAGGTGACTTGGTTGATACATTGGGTTAAACTTTGTACTATTGATGCAATAACATACCTTTTACGTGACTTTATTGATGAATTCTTATCATCTGATGATCAATTGATTAAGGAGATTGCAGAATAGGTTCACATGAATGTGCATCAAGTTGTTTCGAGTTGATTGTGTCTAGAAGGTTTGGAAATCCATGTCGTTTTTTGGTTGAGAGTATATGGGAATTTTATTCCTACATATGCTAACGTTTTATCTCTTGAATTTTATTCCTGCCTATGCTAAATTTTGATCTCTTTCATTTCTTGGCAGCAAGATTATGAAATTCTTACCCAAGTCCTTCTCGTTAGCGGGCCTCAAAGATAGATTAAACTGCATTCATGATTATAAAAGAAACTCTTATTATTGTTGTTATATTAACAACTAAAACGTCCAACTTGGGTGGTTTTGTTGTGCTTACAAAAGCATCAAAGGTTGGTTTGAAATAAGCAATGGAAATGACAAGATTACATAACAAGAAAAAATTATCATTACTTCTGCCACTTTTTTTTCCACTTTGTAAATGGCCAGAGTGATTAATAAGCCTTCTTCTATCACATCTAAAATAAATCAATTTTTTTTTCTTAAGATGCATTATCCAAGCTTATCAAATATTATCATATGCATTTCTACCTTCTTATCTTCCATGTTTTTCCCCTTATTACTTTAAAATGTTAAATATCCTTTATGCATTGCATTTATGTCTAGGATTTTGCTTCAAATAAAGAATGCATATGCATAATAATTTTTTTCAATGCATTACTAATTTGATTTGAATCATTAAGTTACTTCTCATAGAAATATTCTTATATTTTCTCTCTTGCTTATGTCTATATTTGCAGTGCTCTGATGTGCATGTTTTTTTTTGAATTTTGGCCAATGCTATAGGTATTATTGTGGATGGGATGACTCTAATATTTTTTGGTGGAAGTATATGGATGTATGGATGTTCAATTCATGCATCTTGTTTGACTATTGCAATGAATGATAATCCCAAGCATGTCATCGATCTATCTGCCTAGTCTATGTTATGATTCAAATAAAAATACCATTCTAGATTTAATTGTAGTAATGGGGTTAATATTACATTCAATTTTATTGTATTTTATTTTGGAGTAATGGTGTTTGGTTAAGAAAATACCATTCTAGATTTATTATTAGATCGATTTTCTTTGCATTGATTTTTGGATTAGTATTACATTAAATTTCATTGTATTGTATTTTGGAGTAATGATATTTGATTAAGAAAATACCATTCTAGATTTAGTATTAGATGGATTTTCTTTTCATTGTATTTTGGATTAGTATTACATTAAATTTCATTGTATTGTATTTTGGAGTAATGATGTTTGGATAAGAAAATACCATTCTAGATTTAATATTAGATCGATTTTCTTTGCATTGCATTTTGGAGTAATAAAAATGTCTTAAGAAAATATCGTTGTTAGATGCACATTAAATGAAATTTCATTGTATTGTAGTTTGGAGTAATGGTGTTTGGTTAAGAAAATATCGTTCTATATTTAGTATTATATCAATTTGCATTGCATTTTGGAGTAATAAAATTGTCTTAAGAAAATATCATTTTTAGATGCACACTAAATTAGGGTACATGTATGTGTTTGGCAAAAGTGAAAACAATACGTTGTAATCATGGTGTTGTGGTTGTAGTTCTAGGGTTAGTATTACATTAAATTTCATTGTTTTTATTTTGGAGTAATGGTGTTTGGTTAATAAAATACCATTCTAGATTGGTTAGTATTACATTAAATTTCATTGTATTGTATTTTGGAGTAATGGTGTTTGGTTAAGAAAATACCATTATAGATTATTATATTAAAGAAACATAATTTTATATTAGCTTTCTATAATTCAAAGTAAATAAAATAAAAAATAATCTTATTATTTTACTTTTGAGAGGAAGTTGTGTCATTCTTTACTTTTCAAAAACATTTCAATACGTGACTAAACTAAGCTAATTAAATATCCATGTTAATTAATTTATTTCAATATCAATTTCATATACATGTATAGAGAGAAAAATATATTTTAATGTTTAAAATGTAATCAAACATTTCAATGTTCAAAGGTAAAAAAATATTTCTGTCGTATATTGGATGTAAGATACCTATGCAGGTTTCTATTGTCTTTGGGCTAAGGCAACCCAATATCATCTCGTTGGCACCTTTCAAAAAGTTAATACCATGGACATAAGTAGATGTAGGACATTTATATATGATAAAATGGGTCTTTAATTTGCTTTATGTATTTTGAAATAGGGCTTCTACAATTTTAATTTAATCCTTATTAATTATTGGGTGGATGGCTCTACGGGCTACCTATCTCTAGTTTCCGAGATGCATGCACCACATAATTGGAAACTAATGCATATCCATCTTTAGATCTTCTTTTATTACTTTTTGTTGCCAATAAGAAAGAAGAGAACTATTTCACCTTGTTCATAGGTGTCCCTTTGTTCGGAAATCAAGATTGCCACAAAGTTAATAATTTGTGACTTCTTTACACCTTAGAAACTATACACAATAGTAGTTTTTTAATGGACAAAATATTTCTACCATATATTGGATGAAGATACCTCTACGAGCTATCTATCTCTAGTTTCCTAGATGCACGCACCACATAATTGGAAACTAATGCATATCCATCTTTAGATGTTTTTTTTGTTACTTTTTGTTGCCAATAAGAAATAAGATAACTATTTCACCTTGTTCAGAGGTGTCCCTTTATTTGGAAATTATGATTGCCACAAAGTTAAAAATTTGTAACTTCTTTACACCTTAATAACCATACATAACAATAGTTGTTTAATGGACAAAATATTTCTACCATATTTTTAATGAAGATACCTATGCAGGTTTCTACTATCTTTGGGCTGAGCCAACCCAATATCATCCAATTGGCACCTTTTAAAAATTTAATACCTTGGATTCAAATTATAGGAAAGGTCGAAGCATCATGAACATAAGAAAATGAAGGACATTGATATATGATGAAATGGGTATATTATAGTGAACAATCAACACCATCAGCACCATGTTCCATGCTTTAATTTTGTTTCTATGAATTACAAAAAAGAATAGAAACATGCATCATGTTCCATGCTTTAATTTTCTTTTTGTGAATTACAAAAAAGAATAGAAGCATGAGTTTTGAAAATTCTTTAAAATTGGAAGCTATTTAGGCTAAAGGGAATTTTTCAAACACCCTCAAAATGATAAAAACTAATGTACAAGAGAAAATTACTTTTTAACTTGGTTATTGATATGTTATTTCTTCTTAATGACAAGTATTATTGGTAGAATTTCTTCCATTTTTTCTTGTTGGTGGATGCAATATGCTAAGAAGCCTTGATGGCTAATCTACTTATTCGCATATCAGAGTGCCACTATTCATGATGAAGAAATGATGGAAATAAGAGTGTGTTGAATCCTTGATGACTAATACATTTATGCCCATATCAAAGTGCCACTAATCATGAGGAAGCAATGTTGGAAATAAGAGCTCTTGCATATGCAACAGGTGTGGAATTTATAAAATACATGGAGGAGTTCTACCTATATTTAGAGATGGGTCTCCAAAAATTTTAAGAATACCAGGTAACTATGATTTAAACAACTTTAGATGTGGCATTGATTAATAATTATAACCAAAAATTAAAACATGTGATAATGGTGGCGAAATTAGAAGTTATTGAATTGTTATATCAATATAGTATGTTCATAAATTTTACAAGTTTTGTGGATGTTAATTTGTAAGTATAATTAGAAATTAAATGTATGTAAAATTGAGGGGGAAATAGTTTATTTAAATTATTTAAATTACTCTTAGAGATTATATAAGAATGTGAAAATTCCTAAAGAGCACATCATCTGTCAAACCAATTTTCAAATTGGTACCGTCAAAGGAGAATTGTCTGTCTAAAGAAATTTGCATCCAAAATGTTGATGGAAATGTGATTTAGGATGTGTTCTTAAGGCTTTGTAATGTCAACTCTAGTGAGTTGGAAATTCAGTTTAAATGGGTTGATGTTCCTAACGGATATGAAAGGCATGTATTTAGACATTATTTTTTACCTCTAATTTGATTCTAGTAGAGTTTCCTTGCGGTGAAGGGTTGTGTTTAATATCATAAGTTTTTACATATTAATTTTTGAGGTTTTGGATTTCCTCCTTATAAATTAAGATTGTATATATTAGAAAAATCAAAATAAATATTACACTGAACACTTTTGTAGTTTAAGACAAGTTTATTCATTGAGGGAAGATGTGAGAATCTGAAGGTATTGTTATTATGGTCTAGAAGAATGGTTAGATTTTAATTTCAACATAATTTATTTTTTATCACATCATAGTTACATCTATTAAAAAAAATTGTGTGGTAATTTCTAAGGAAAATTAATTGTAACAAACTTTGGTCATTATCAAGGCTTAAAAGTTAATATATGCTTGACCACATCTCCTTTGGACATACAAGTGTCATTTAACAGAGTTGTGATTTACAAGTTCAAATATATTTACAACATGATCTTTGATTAGATGTTGAATTCTTGTAATAGTATTCAAATAAAATATGTTTTCCTTACAAGAAACACATATCACTTTGATATGGTTTATGTGTCAAATTTACTAGATCAATCAACTAGGATGAAACCTAGTGCTCTATAGCTTGACAAGTGAAGGAAGCTTTCACATACAAGTTTTTCATATATTTATAGATGAAGTATGATGAGCATAAATCGATAAATGTCATTATTTTTTATTCTTTCACCATGAACCACCCAATATTTAGCGAGAGTAGGCATCAATCTCCCAGGACATTTCACGCCATTAGTTTTTATTCTTTCACCAAGAAACACCCAATATTTAGCCAGAGTAGGCATGAAACTCCCAGGACATGTCACTCTGGGAATTCCCAGGCAAAAGAGAGAGTTGCATATATTGAAACATCATTTGATCAATGAAAATATACCCATATAATAGTACTTACTATTGGGCCAACTTGAGCACAAAAGTGAAAATCAAAATTTCTAAGATGGAAAATTTTGGGCCAGAAAGACATATAGCACCAACATCAATTGTTATATGATTGATCCCACTAGGATTTATGGGATCCAGGAATGATGTGATTGCTCCCTCCCTTACTAACATTGCAAGTACTTTCAATGTTGTGCCTTGTGGGTATTTTTTGAAGTGTTGTTATGGTAGTTTCAATGTTGTTCCTCGTGGGTCTTTTTTGAATTTTTGTTATGGTTGTTATTTATGTGATGTTCATAATATTTTCATGTATTTCTAGTACGGTGAAATATCCTTAGGTGAAGGATTTCATTCTACATTCATACTCTACTTTATCCTTAAAAAAATTAGGAATTATAATAATGCACCTCACACAAGAAGAATCTGTAATAAGAAAATACATTTAACAAAAATAATGCTTAGAGGTTTAAAATAGTAGACATACATTTGTGGAGGAATGGGATTTTTAATGTTGTGGGGTCAATAATTATGGGTGAAGCTGACATATTTCAAGGTTGTGTTCCTAATTTTATGTTTACTTAAGCTTAATTCTCATAATTTTGATAGGCGTTTATATTTTCATACATGTTATTGTTGGGATGAGAAGGTAAAAAAGGTTGCAGTTGGGGTCCTAGGTGACTTGGCTGATACATTGGGTTCAAATTTTGTACTGTTGCTGCAACAACATGCCTTTTACAATGACTTTATTGATGAATGTGTATCATTTAATGATCAATTGATTAAGGATACTACATAATAGGTTCACATGAATGCGCATCACGTGGTTTGGAGTTGATTGTGTCTAGAAGGTTTGGAAATTCATGTTGTTTTTTGGTTGAGAGTATATGGGAATTTGATTCCTACCTATGATAATGTTTTATCTCTTGAATTTGATTCCTACCTATGCTAACTTTTCATCTCTTCCGTTTCTTGGCAGCAAGATTATCAAATTCTTTCCCAAGTACTTCTTGTTAATGGGCCTCAAAGATAACTTAAACTGCATTCATGATTATAAAAGAAACCCTTTGTATTGTTGTTCTATTAACAACTAAAAATCCAATTGGGGTGCTTTTTATGTGCTTACAAAATCATTAAAGGTTGGTTTGAAATAAGCAATGGAAATGACAAGATTACATAACAAGAAAAAATTATCAATACTTCTGCCACTTTGTAAATGGCTAGAGTGATCAATATTCCTTCTTCTATTACATCTAAAAGAAATCACATTTTGTTTCTTAGGATGCACTAGCCAAGTTGATCAAATATTGTCATATGCATTTCTACCTTCTTATCTTCCTTTTTTTCCCCTTATTAATTTGAAAGGTTAAATATCCTTTATACATTTCATTTATGTCTAGGATTTTGCTTCAAATCAAGCATGCATATGCATAATAATTTTTTTCAATGCATTACTTATTTGATTTGAATCATTCTTTACTTCTCATAGAAATATTCTTATATTTTCTCTTGTGCTTATGTTTATATTTGCAGTGCTCTCATGTGCATGTTTGTTGTTGAATATTGGCCAATGCTACAGGTATTATTGTGGATGGGATGACTAATATTTTTTGTTTGGAATTTTGTGCATGTATGGATGTTCAATTCATGCATCCTGTTTGACTATTGCATGGAATGATAATCCCAAGCATGTCATCAATCTACTTGCCTAGTCTATGTCTTGATTTAAATGGAATATAGTAGTTATTATGATTTTTTATTCATTGACCTTTAGGTGGTCAATTTTAAGGGTTGTATTTATATTTTCTTCTTTATCATGGTGAACGTCCATCCTATCCTTAATAATAATTTTTTCTTTTTATAGTGGGTTTTGTGCAATTGCTTCATACTTAATATGAGTTATTTCAATTGATATGGAATTATTATCGCTGGAAATTTAAGGACAATGCTTTTACTGCAAAATATATATCTAAGCATTTAATTTAGCTTACTCTCTGATATTTTTTTAATCCACGTAAAATGTATGTAAATATTCTTGAATTTAGGCCCTTTCACTATTTAAGAGTGTGCATTTCAAAGGAATCTGGTTGAGGTATCTTAATTTTAAGTTGTGAGCTAAATATGAGTTTTTATCTTGTACTTTCACATTGAGAGTAAAATAAAAAGATGAATTTTAGATGTCAAAAAATTCCTTGAAGGAAAACATGAATTTTGTATGTGAGACACGAAACTTGAAAGATCAATGTGCATTATAGAGGTTCTCTGGATGGAGCCGTGAAGAATCAAATCAAGGGCTTCTTACTACAAACTCTTTATTCACATGTTCTAGATGCTCAATATACTTCGTCACGGGTTATAGCAAAGATTTTTGGCATTGAGTTACCTTAGACCAGTGGCCAGATCTCATCGGGACATTATTACTCAACATTGGTGACCCACAAATGGAACCACCCATGCATCCCAAACATGCCACTCTAGAAACTCTTGGATATCTTTGTGGGGAGGTTGTTGCAGATAGTCTTTCTGAAGATCAGGTGAATTCCATCCTTACAATTGTTGTGCAGGGAATGAATTCATCTGATATCAACAATGAAGTTAGGCTTGCTACTACTTGAGCATTGTATAATTCTTTGAATTTTACTCAGACGAATTTTGATAATGATATCCCAGTCACATATCATCACATAGATTGAAAGGTCCATATACAGACGAAGCATGTAATTAAATTTGCATGGTGAGCTTTTCCTACTCAAGATCAAATTTTGAATTAAAATACTGAAAAAAAAAACATTAATTTTTATTTTCTACTATTTCCTATGTTGTAGTAAGTTTGAATTAAAAGAATGGATAAATCATTATTTTTTATATATTAGTCTTTCATATGCTACGACGTTTCCTTTGCAACAATTGGTGCAATTGCTAATATGTTTTATTAGTTATAGTATATTTTTTATTGTTTAAATATTTAATTGTTGCAGGCCTTTTTTTTCATAAAACTATGTTATCATATACTACTATATTATTATCAATTTGATTCCCCTCTCCACCAAAATTGTGGTGCTTAAATCATGCACTTAATATAATTAAGTTATATGACCACATTCACCTCATAAAAATTCTCTACTTTTTAGATAAAAAACAAATAAATTTTATTAACGTAACAATAAAATAAATATCTATTATAAAATAAGTAATCCTTTTACATTTAAATAAAATTCAATATAATAGAGAAATATCAAATATCTATATATTTTTTCCATCTAATATCAAATATCCCATATTTATACTTTACAATTTACAATTTTATATCGGGATTTAATAACCCATTTTAAAAGCTCATAATTATCCTTGATCAATCTTGGAACAATATGTGGCCAAGGAGAGGGCCAAGGAGAAAAGAGAAAAAGACGAGCTCTTTTCTGCACCAGACCCCGCACGCTTTCAAATACATTTTTTCAAAGTACGGATATGGACGATTGTCCATCGGAAATACATTGTCTCTTGGGCAGGAGAAGAGGAAAAACCTTCGAGAGGCTCTTATCCAAGATTCGGTCATGTATTCCACTTTTCAGAGAGGTCGAACCGGAAGAAACAGTTCATAATAGCTTCACTAGTTATGGAGAAAGTCACATGGTTTATGTATTTGATAATTAATATCAGTGGGAATTGACAAATGGCAAGTAGGTTTATGCAAATGGTAATTATTTTTCATGGGCAATGAAAAATATTATCACTGTCATTCCACAACTTTGTAAAATTATCTTCAACATATTTTCAGTCCTTTCTGGGAAGGATTACTCATAGAGGGGAGCGTTGCATTAACACTCTCATCTGGCTGCAGACTGTCTCGAGTTGGAACCAAGGTTTGGGAACAGATGGCAGGTCTTGCGACGTTTCTGGTGGAATTGGATAACGAGGCCACTAATGAAGCAATCCTACAAGCCGTGGAGGTGGCGGAAGGGAAAGGGTTGACATTACCTCACAAGGATGGTATTCACTCTGCGGAAAACATTCTGTTAATTACACCTTCGGTGGTGGGAGTGGTTAACGTTGATAAGGTGGGAAAGAAGCCATTGTCATTCTATAATCTGAGGAACTCATAGCGCCCGCTTAAACCTTTCAAACTAACAACGAAGGGTCACCTCCTGAGTTTCAGGCACGACGTGATGTGGGATCAAGCATCAAGCCTGAAAACTCGAGCACTGGTGGCCAGATGGTTTTTTGACAGAGACCAGAAGGAGAACATGGAGCAGTGGTTCATCGATGCCTGGGTCAAATCGTTGGGCTATCCACCTAAATCATGAAAATTTCTCAACGAACGGTACCGTTTCCACTTCTTGAATCCAGAAGATGTCGGGGAAGTTCATCGTAGACCTTAGGTGTTGGGTCGTTGTTTCATGGCACTGCATAGATGGGACATTGGCTTCAATCCCACGCGAGATACTCCACAAAAAAACCTGGCATGGGTTAAGGTGGCAGGACTTCATCTGGAGTACCGGACCATGCACACTCTTACAACAATTGGAAATCGCATTGAAAATGTGTTTTTGTCGACCCCAAATGTCTGGGGGTATATGATAAGAGGGTGGCCTAGGTGTTGGTAGAATTATAATTCTCCAGAGGCTTAACTCCACACATAGACCTGGCATGGGAAAATTTGGTGCACAGACAAATATTGGATTACTAGCACATTCCCTTTCGCTGCCATCTGTGCCACCAAACAGAACACTTGATGTGTTCCTGTTAGAGATGGAACCCGGGGAAGCAAAGAGATATCCGTGAATGGGGAGACATTCTATCTGCGGGGGAAATGCTAAAAAGGGAGACATCCACGACACCGCTGCATGGACATGCATGACATATGGTGGCAAAGGATGTGACGAGAATATCTCGGGGTTTGGCTGTGATATGGGATCCTAGATGGGTTGCTCTCAAAGATTTTAGTTTATTTGGGGGAATTATATTGACGGGATTAATCAGGGGACATAAGAGTATGGTTCATTTGGTTAAATTTTATGCTCCATAGAGCGACAAGGGTATTTTATAGAAGAGAATGGAGGAATGTGGGGTGTTAACTCTTGGGAATGTAATTATAGCTGGTAACATGAACTGCACTTTCGATATAAGGGAAAACTGGGGAGATAATAGCAGAAGAGATCCGCTGATTGATTACAGAGGGGACATGATAAGGGAGGCAAATTTAAAAGACATGAAAATGGAGGTAAGTTGTCCAGCATGGTATACTGGAAGAAAAGGGAAAGAATATATTGTGAAACGAATTGATCATTTCCTGGTGAACGAGGACCTACTAGAACAGATGGGCATGGTTAGGACCTAGGTGGAGGGCCTTCCTATATCCGATCACTGGCCAATCGTCATGAAGTGGTAGTTCGAAAATAAATCAAAGGGATGTCCTTTCAAATTCAATTGAATTTGGTTAGTGGACAAGGATTTCAACAAATTGGTTATATATTTCTTTCTGGAAGACAAGCAGGAAGTTGGGGCCTCCCCCATGGCACATTTGTCACAAACCTTATGTGCACTCAAGTTGTGGGTCTGAGTCTGGGAAAGGCTTAAGAAGCAGAAATTACTAAAGGAAATACAAGAGAACACTAGGGAAACTCTAAAAAAAATTAGTTTATGGATGGAGGACATATGACACCTGAGGGTTGGGAAATACTCAAAATCCTAGAGATGGAAAAGCGTAAGATTTTACTGATTCAAGAGCAAACATGGAAACTCAAAAGCCAAGATATATGGTTCAAAGAAGGAGATATAAATAATAAATATTTTCACTCATATGAAAATGGTAGAAAGAATACAAACTCCATATGGGATATATGCGCGGAAGGGAACGAATACAACACCACAGAAGAGATTCAAAATGTCACTGTAAAATTCTTTGAAGGACCATACAAGGCCCGAGAGAATTCACATATAGAGGAACAACTATGGGCGATGGAGGATTTTTTGCACGTGTTCAAGCTGGATGACAATAATGTGTTGCGAGTCAAAGTAATTGTTGCAGAAGTTGAAGGGGTTCTAAAAACTTTTTCCTGTGATAAGAGTCCACGACCAGACAGGTGCACCCCGGATTTTTTCCTACATTTCTCACATCAAGTGATGTAGGATATAATGGACATGGTGGAGGAGGCGAGAAAAACTAGTCACGTACATGGTGTGATAAACTCCACATTCATAGCACTCATTCCAAAGAAGAAAGGTGCGTGGTCATTTGAGGATTTTAGACCCATTTCCTTTTGTAACACTTTGTATAAAATCATCTCTAAATTCGTCGCAGAGTGGATCAAGGGGGTCCTATCCTGACACATATCTCGAGAAAAATTTGGTTTCCTCCATAATAAAATCATTCACGATGTTTTGGAAATAACACAGGAAATCCTCCACACTATTCAAAATAGACATTTGAAGGCTCCGATGATGAAAGTTGACCTTAGTAAGGCATATGAAAGAGTTGATTGGGATCCATTACATATGATACTCTACAAGTTTGGAATGATAAGTGACTCGATGGAGTGTATAATGGGTTGCATCTCAGGGGCACCATTAACGGTCATAATCAACGACACTCCCTCCAGTTTCTTCAAAGCGGGACATGGCCTCAAGCAGGGATGTGCTCTTTCGCCTCTACTTTCTATCTTGATTATGGATTCTTTAAGTATTAACATCAACCTCGAAGCTGCAGAAGGCACTTTCTGGTGCATAAAAATCATAGAGAACGGGGAAATTAATCACAATTTTTTCATTGACGATGTTTTAATATTTGGTATGCTCACTAAAAAAATTTGGGATGAAATCAAATGCATATTTGGTAAGTTCTGCGAGGTGTCAGGCATGATCCCAAATGATGGTAAATCCAAAATAATTTTCTTCGAGGGGGATCCAGAGACTATCAAACAGGTGGGTGAGATATTTAATTTCAAAAACAATGAACTCAATTAAGGCTTCACATACCTGGGTTTTCACCTAAAACCAACACGCTATAGGGTGGCGGATTGGCATTGGCTAATTGAAAAATACCATAGGAGAATTAATGGTTGGTCATTAATATGGTTGTCAAAAGGGGGGAAACTCATCTTGGCTTAGGCAGTTTTACAACAACTTTCTGTTTACTGGGATCAACTATTCCCAATTCCAAGGTTTGTCATATCCAGAATAAAATCTACCATCTAAAACTTCATCTGGGAAGAGGCAATGATGGAGGTAAATACCATCTGGCTAGTTGGGACTATATCGCAATGCCCAAACAATGGGGAGGATGGGGTTTGTTGGATATCGACACCTTTGGGAAGGCCTTATTACTAAAATGATTGTGGAGGAGCCTTCATATGCCTAGCCTATGGAGGGACATTATAAGACACAAGTACCTAAAATAGAAAGCTCTGGAGACTCTGTTCACTACCGGATGGGATGCCCCAGTACGAGGATCAGTCATATGGAATGGGTTCTAGAAAATCTCGCCTTTGTTCATGTCACAATTAAACTGGAATTTTGGAAATGGTATTGAAATCATGATTGGGGGGGGGGGAGACATAAGGGGTTATCCATATCATAACATCATCAGTCAAGAAATTTGCAACATACTCCATGGAAGGGGTATTTTCTATGTGGGACAGATCATTCTAAGTTGGCAGAAGGGGTATTCGCATTGGAGAGAGGCAGTCGAACTGGGATTACATGGACATGATGCGGAAGCGTGGGAAAAGTACCGAGAAGGGTTGAGATACATAGGCTTATCATATAATCAAATGCGAGACCATATTAGCTGGGGTGGACAACTTAAGAATGGACAAGTGAGCACCCGAGAAACTTATAAGGATCTTATAAAACAACAAACATGTCTCAATAAAAAAATTTAGTTCAACTGCATATGGAAGGGGCAAGTATAGATCAAAATTATTATTTTCGTGTGGCTGGTGTGGAAAAACAAAAATATTACATGGACAAATCTTATGAAGAAAGGCATGATAGGGCCGGGGATATGCAGACTATGCATGAACGATGCTGAAGACAATACACATATCTTCTACAATTGTGTCTTCGCGCATAAGACATGGAGACTCCTTTGTGATGGACTAAAGCTACAACATAAAATATATATTTCATTCCAGGATTGCATAGGTTGTTCATTTGAGAAAGGAAATCAATATAGAGCCATTCCTCTACATTTTCATTGGAGGTTGTGATGTTGCAGGAATATATGGATTTTTCAGGAGCAGGGGTGCACACCAGGTATGGTTGCAGAGCAGGTCATCCAAAGCTGGGGAGGACCAAAGATTTTAGATAAACCTCCAAGGGACCTATCTGATAGACTCAGACCTTTTGACATTCACTATCCAATAGGCTTTTTGATGGGGTGACACAGAACCATAAGTGTGTATGTGGAGCCTGGTTAATGATAAACCCTTTGTGCCATTATAAAATCCACTGGTTTGAGGGACAAGGCACAAACACCAAGGAAGAATTATTGGCATTTTGGGGGCTTCTTTGGTTTACTAAGTAGTTGTACATTGATCAAATATGGGCTTTTAGAGACTCAAAAATTCTTATTTATCACATGAACAACCTGAATTCTCTGGCTCCTAGACATTTATCTACTTGGATGGGTAGAATTAATGAATTATGCATGAATTTTTCTCACATAACCTTCAAACATATATACAAAGATAAAAATGACACCGCAGGTAGATTATCCAAAAAAGGCTTGTAGGGGGCCTTTGTGGAAATGCACTATGAGTTAATGGATGCCTCGCGCAGTGGGGCAAAGGGCTCAGTCAAATGTTTTTGAAGTATGGAGAAGCAAGATTTTTTTCTTAAATGAAACAGGGGATCCCCTTGGGATAAGCTGATTTTTTGAACAGTTAGTTTATGCTTCGAATCACATGTGACAAAACTAAGTTTTGAAAATAGAACTATATATTTTAAAATTGATGTTTTTTGATAACTTTTTTTTATTATCCAAAGAACCATATGTCATATCGGATCAAGGATGATACTTGATGGTTGTAACTGGAACGAAAGGTTAGCTTTAAAACTTTCTCGGATGCATGGAAACCCTTTTGGGGATTGCAATCAAGAATGTAATTACACTACTTGAAATAATATCGAATATGCGCTAGTCCAACATACATACCAGAAATTTTTTTCTTCTTAAAAAAAACTTGGTAAAATATCAAAATACAAATTTTTAAGCATTGTGATCGTTAGGATAGTATCTAATAGAACCGATCACTGCGTATCACAATTTCACTCCCCTTAAAAATGATTAATAACATTAATGGTTGGATTGGAAAGATCATTAAAATTAAACTAGCAGTTGCACCATCACCATCATATGTTGCAAATGGAACACCGTAAGATTCTTAAAGAGATCTAATAGTTGCTCTTTGGAGCAGCCTCCATAATAAGTCGCCCAACTTGCCCAACTTGAGTTGATCCTATAAATGATTTGCCCAACTTGAGTTGATCCTGTAAATGATATCTGAGTACAATCCAACTCGGAGTTATAAAGCCTTCATAGTCTTTCACCTTCATATTCAATTAATTAACCATCCAAGTAGGGAAAACCTAGATTAATTTATCACTACAATTTCCTATGAGTAGGTGTGTGGTCTAGCTTGTTCATGTCTAATTTTGTTATTGTCATAGATAAAGAAATTTACAAGTAAATTGATGTTTTAGTGTATATGTTCTGTTAAGAGTCAGTCTAATTGCATATATACTTTGTGTTCTAGTGCCTGCTTTGGATAATGGTATTTCCATATGCCCACGAAGCGATTGACAGAGTTGCTGGAAAATTAAAACTCTGTTTTCTAAATAGTAAAGATCTTTTTCATTATAAAATTTACTATTTTTATATGAAAAATCAGAAGAAAATATTTTAGAGTTTAAATAACAGAACACTTATTACTCAGATGCAATCACTCACACAACAAATTCTAGACAAAAGAAGAAATTGAACCAGCAAATATATCAATAAACTCTAAATAAAAGAAGAAACTAAAAAAACAACATATTCAGTAGCACATATTTGATTGAATAAAGTCTCAAGTGGACTTGGTTGTAAGAAAAAGAAAAAAAAAGAGTAAAATCAGAAACTAAAGGTTTAAATAGTATTGAAGAATGTAAAAAAATTCAAATCTACATCTTTCAATAATCTAAGGAAATATGGAGTTAAGATCGCACATTTCTTTTGCAAGGAGAGCATGTACATGCTAGTATTCAGAAGGTAATCAAAATACTAATCTGTTATATCTATAATCAACTTGATTGCCATATGCCAACGAAGGGATTGACAGAGTTGTTGGAACATTAAAACTCTGTTTTCTAAATAGTAAAGATCTTTTTCATTATAAAATTTACTATTTTTATATGAAAAATCAGAAGAGAAGATTTTTTATATGAAAAATTAGAAGAGAAGATTTTAAAGTTTAAATAACAAAACATGGTAGTATTTATTGTCTATTATTCAACATGTTCTATGGTTTTTTTATTACTCAAATTCAATCACTCACACAACAAATTCTAGACAAAAGAAGAAATTGAACCAGAAAATATATGGACTGAAACATCCAAGCAGGGAAAACCTAGATTAGTTTATCACTACAATTTCCTATGAGTAGGTGTGTGGTCTAGCGTGTTCAGGTCTAATTTTGTTACTGTCATAGAGAAATAAATTTACAAGTAAATCGATGTTTTAGTGTATCTGTTCTGTTAAGAGTTAGTCTAATTGCATATATACTTTGTGTTCTAGTGCCTGCTTTGGATAATGGTACTGCCATATGCCTACGGAGGGATTGACAGAGTTATTGGAACATTAAAACTCTGTTTTCTAAATAGTAAAGATATTTTTCATTATAAAATTTACTATTTTTATATGAAAAATCAGAAGAGAAGATTTTAAAGTTTAAATAACAGAATACTTATTACTCAGATTCAATCACTCACACAACAAATTTTAGACAAAAGAAGAAACTAAACCAGCAAATATATCAATAAACTCTAAATAAAAGAAGAAACTAAAACAACAATATATTCAGTAGCACATATTTGAGAGAATAAAGTCTTAAATGGACTTGGTTGTAAGTAAAAAAAAAAAAAAAAAGTAAAATAAGAAACTAAAGGTTTAAATAGTATTGAAGAATGTAAAAAAATTCAAATCTACATCTTTCAATAATCTAGGGAAATATGGAGTTAATATCGCACGTTTCTTTTGCAAGGAGAGCATGTACATGCTAGTATTCATAAGGTAATCAAAATACTGATCTGTTATATTTATAATCGACTTGCATGATAATGGAGATATATATTTTATGATGCTAATTGGCTGCTTCTAATGCAAACACGTCGACTTCAGGGTCCAGCATTAGTGCTGGATTGTGAGCCCAATATTGACTTCAGCGGAGACATTGAAGCAAAGCAAGGGTAAAAAATCTTTCATCAAATTGGTGTTTACTCATACATTGTGGAATAACAAATTTTATATAAAGAAAAAAGCACAATATTTTGATATTTTCAGGAATGCAATTTCTTGATTCTAACTATATTTAATTAGGTTTTCAATTTCACATATTGCAACATAGCTGCCGCATCATCCATATATCCTCATAGCCTTATCTGTTGAAGGGAAGAGATAGAAATAACAACACAATCTAAGCCCAAAATGATTTGGTAACTTTGCAATTCCACATTACATGATTAGCATTTTCAATTTTATGACAAATACAGAACAATTATCTTTAAGTTTAACAATGACCAATGGTCAAAAACCACCCAAGTACTGAGTTTTAAAATAATAGCAAGACCTGTAGATACCATGAAACCTCCTAACTCACTGTGTTAGGAGATTTTATTTTCATTTTTGAGAACATTGTGGAAAAAGATGGAGGCAGAGTTGCGTGAACATTGTGGCAAAAGATGGAAGCAGATTTGCAATTTAGTTTCACATATCATCATTAGATTGCTAAACAAACAGAGACATTAGTAAGCCGCTTGCAATATTGAGCTTTTGGATTCGGAAAGGGGCAAAAGCCCAAGGGACAGTGTTTCATCATGGTCTATGCCCATTTGGATAATGGTATTGCCATTCCCACGGAGGGATTGACAGAGTTGCTGGAACATTAAAACTCATCCATATATCCTCATAGCCTTTTCTGTTGAAGGGAAGAGACAAAAACAATGACACAATCCAGTCCTGAAATGATTTGGTAACTTTGCAATTCCACATTACATGATCAGCATTTTCAATTTTATTTTTCTTTTTTATGATAAAACACAGAACACCTATCTTTAACTTTAACAATGACCAACGGTCACCAACCACCCAAGTACTTAGTTTTAAAATAAAAGCAAGAACTTGTAGATACCATGACACCTCCTAACTCACTGTGTTAGGAGATTTTATTGTCATTTTAGTGAACATTGTGGCAAAAGATGGAGGTAGAGTTGCATGAATATTGTGGAAAAAGATGGAAGAAAAGTTTCAATTTAGTTTAACACATCATCATTAGATTTCTAAACAGACAGCGACATTAGTAAGCTTCTTGCAATAATGATTTTTTGGATTCGGAAAGGGGAAAAAGCCCAAGGGACAGTGCTTCATCATGGTTTATGCCCATTTGGATAATGGTATTGCCACATGCCCACGGAGGGACTGACAGAGTTTTTGGAACATTAAAACTCATCCATATATCCTCATAGCCTTTTCTTTTGAAGGGAATAAACAGAAAGAACAACACAATCCAAGCCCGAAATGATTTGGTAACTTTGCAATTCCACATTACATGATCAGCATTTTAAATTTTATTTTTCAATTTTATGACAAAACACAGAACACCTATCTTTAAATTTAACAATGACCAACAGTCACCAACCACCCGAGTACTGAGTTTTAAAATAAGAGCAAGACCTGTAGATACCATGAAACCTCCTAACTCACTGTGTTAGGAGATTTTATTGTCATTTTAGTGAACATTGTGGAAAAAGATGGAGGGAGAGTTGTGTGAACATTGTGGCAAAAGATGGAGGCAGAGTTGCAATTTAGTTTAACATATCATCATTATATTTCTAAATGGACAGAGACATTAGTAAGTTGCTTGCAATAATGAGTTTTTGGATTCGGAAAGGGGCAAAAGCCCAAGGGACAATGTTTCATCATGGTCTAAGCCCATTTGGATATTCGTATTGCCATATGCCTACGGAGGGTCCTAACTCACTATGTTAGGATATTTTATTGTCATTTTAGTGAACATTGTGGCAAAATATGGAGGCAGAGTTGCGTGTACATTGTGGCAAAAGATGGAGGCAGAGTTTCAATTTAGTTTAACATAAAATCATTAGATTGCTAAAGACACAGAGACATTAGTAAGCTGCTTGCAATAATGAGTTTTTGGATTCGGAAAGGGGAAAAATCCCAAGGGACAATGTTTCATCATGGTCTATGCCCATTTGGATAATGGTATTGCCATATTCCCGTGAAGGGATTGACAGAGTTGCTCGAATATTAAAACTCATCCATATATCCTCATAGCCTTTTTTGTTGAAGGGAAGAGACAGAAAGAACAACACAATCAAATCCCGAAATGATTTGGTAACTTTGCAATTCCACATTACATGATCAGCATTTTAAATTTTATTTTTCAATTTTATGACAAAACACAGAACACCTATCTTTAAGTTTAACAATGACCAACGGTCACCAAAGTTTAGTACTGATCTATTATATTTATAATCAACTTGCATGATAATGGAGATATATATTTTATGATGCTAATTGGCTGCTTCTAATGCAAACACGTCGAATTCAGGTTGCAGCATTAGTGCTAGATTGTGAGCCCAATATTGACTTTAGCAGAGATATTGAGGCAAAGCAAGGGTAAGAAATATTTCATCAAATTGGTGTTTACTCATACATTGTGGAATAACAAATTTGATATAAAGAAAAAATTACAGTATTTTGATCTCTTGAGGAATGGAATTGCTTGATTCTAACTATATTTAATTAGGTTTTCAATTTCACATATTCCAACATAGTTTCCGTATCATCCATATATCTCCTCATAGCCTTTTCTGTTGAAAGGAAGAGACATAAAGAACAACACAATCCAAGCCCGAAATGATTTGGTAACTTTGCAATTCCACATTACATGATCAGCGTTTTCAATTTTATTTTTCAATTTTATGACAAAACACAGAACACCTATCTTTAAGTTTAACAATGAACAACGGTCACCAACCACCCAAGTACTAATTTTTAAAATAAGAGCAAGACCTCTAGATACCATGACACCTCCTAACTCACTGTGTTGGGAGATTTTATTGTCATTTTTGTGAACATTGTGGTAAAAGATGGAGGCAGAGTTGAAATTTAGTTTTTGGATAATGGTATTGACATATGCCCATGGAGGGATTGACAGAGTTACTGGAACATTAAAATTCATCCATATATCCTCGGAGCCTTTAATGTTGAAGGGAAGAGATAGAAAGAACAACAGAATCCAAGCCCAAAATGATTCGGTAACTTTGCAATTCCACATTACATGATCATCATTTTCAATTTTATTTTTCAGGAAAAATATGGAAGCAGAGTTGCGTGAACATTTAACATATCATCATTAGATTTATAAATAGACAAAGACATTAGTAAGGTGCTTGCAATAATGATTTTTTCGATTCGGAAAGGGGAAAAACCCCAAGCGGCAGTGTTTCATCATGGTCTATGCCCATTTGGATAATGGTATTTCCATATTCCCATAGAGGGATTGATAGAGTTTATAAGATAGGCAAAGAAGGAAAAATGGGTCGTAAAAAAAGAAACCAAATATGCCATGCGATCACAGCAAAGGATGAGAACTTTGTAACCGGAAGGCAGAGGATGAATCTCCCTGAAAATGGAGGGGTATCTCATGTGACCAGAGCTCAAAATCAACCAGGGATCACTTTCCTACTGCAACTCAGTGCCCCCCTTGTGCATCTCATGTGAAAACCATCCCTGAATGGATACTTGAACCAGCTAACAGTTATGAAGCATTAGAAAGGAAAGCAGGGAGTTCGAACAGAAAGCTTACTCTGACAAGCAGCTTGAAACCTTCCGACAGCAGCCCAGCAATTGCAGCCAAACGTAACATCACTTCACTTCTCCAACTTCAATGGAATTCCTCAGCAGCACTTAGACACAACAACCTTCTTCAATTCTTCACTGGAACAAACAAACAACAAAACAGATAAATGAACAATGAATGAAAGAAAGGCATTTAAAAGAAAATATGAAAAATACCAACACCTAACTAATAACTACCAAAATTGATGGTTGTTCCAGCTGTGGCTGCAGCTCTCCCTCCCCCTATCCATCAGGGCTCCTATACTGCAGCAAAGGATTTCTCATTCTTCTTGCTACCCCTTCTCTGCAACAAATGGGGCTATTAGTCCAGGAAGGAGGATAACTCTGGCTGATTAATGTTAATATTAAGGTTTTTAGTTATGTTTTATTTTTTTAACTATTTTATATCTATGGCTCAGCTTTCTTCAATCATCTAACAAGGCATCTAACAATCAGCAATAGTACACATGGGCAGGTAGGAAAGTTGTTTTCAAATAATGACGCCTTACGACATAAATATTTGAGTTTGGCATTTTTATTCTAAAAAAAATTAAAATGTGACTCACTCAATTCATAAAATCTCACACCGCATATGCATTTTCAACCTATTTTATTAATTTGAAGAATAATGCAAAAATAAAAATATTTAATTATTTAATAGATATAATTAAATAATTTTCAATATATATTAAATAAATAAATTCAAAATTATTAAAATAATAGTAAACAATAAATAAATAATTTTCATTGTATTTATTAAATAAATAAATTCAAAATTATTAAAATAATGGTAAACAAAAAATGTGTCGTTTCTCAACATAGAATATATAACTATAAATACTAAGTAGCTAAATATATTACATAATATTATAATTAATATCACTCAACCTCATATCTAAAAAATAAACCAAAAAATCACGAGTTATCATAAACTCAAGAAAATTATTGAATTCTCCTCCTTAACATCAATGGTGTAAGATAATCACAATACATATAAGGTTTTGGAAAGATTTGGCATGTTATAAACATATTTAGCAGGAGATAAATTATATTTTTAATATCTTACAAATTTTAGATGAGCAGTTGGAAGGCAACTCCTACCCCTTTTCTTCTAGGAGTTAAGCTAGAGAGTGGTGGTGTTATGGCATTTGTGGACTCTACTAGGTATCAATAGTTGATTGGGAGTACTTTACACATTCTAGATCAAACATCTCCTATGCAGTTGGAGCAGTTTACACATGCATGCAAGAGAGAGACAAGTTATATTGGAAAGTAGCTAAGAGAATTCTTAGATATACCAAGAGAACTACTAGCAATGTATTACAATATGCAACAAGTTTTTTCTTGGATCTTGTTGTTTATACAACCTCATATTCGCCAATAGCACATATTGCAAGTATATATTGAGCTATGTTCTTTACTTTTGTTCTAGTCCCATAAGTTTGGCAAGTAAGAAGTAGGTAGCTAATGCTTTTTTATCAATAGAGTAAGAATATAGGGGTGTAGTGAACATTCTTACTCATACCATTTGGTTTCATAATGTTGTAGTAGAATTTTGTGTATAAATTTAGTTTCACTTAGTAGAGATTCATAGGTTTGTGGTAGCATATAGGAGTGAAGGACACAGTTGATTAATAACTAAACGTTTATACATAAGTAGTCTTATTTTGGAGGGTTTTCTTCCCACTACATTTTCCCTCTTTACCTCACTTTTTTTTTTACTTATGTTGTACATAAGTACTTAAAATGTCTAAAAATTGTTGGGACTCATTAACTTTTATACTCCTCATTTAAGCTTTAGGGGATATTGAGTACATTGCACTCAGTAGCTCATCATGACCTACACATTGAATATTATTTGACCTTATTCCATATATTATTATGGGTGCATATGACCACTTTTGTTTCACTATTAGAAATCCCCTACCATTTGCGATCATCTCCAATTTTTTTGCATTTTATATTTTTGGTATGTCTATTTTCAGCAAGGGGTTCTACCTAGGATGGCATGTGACGCTAACTAGATGATGAAATGGATAATTACACTCCATTAATTCATGCTAACTATTTCATAGGCATTCCTAGAATTGGTACACACTTCCTTTCATAAATTTAGTAGCTATCGCCTAACTCCACTCACCTACCACCTGTTAACTGACTTTTGGTTCTATTTATGGAGTTTTACTAGGTATTAAGTTCATGTGAGATTTATCATATCATTTATAACTTATTTCCAGCTTCGATTATTTCTAGTTAATTTTATTATTAGATATTTTTCTAATTTATGGTCTCCTACTATGTTTTGGACTCACTAGTTAATTAGGGAAAGTGCTTTTCTAGTTAAATGAGTGCATAGACTAGGAATCCCAACATAATTCGACTTTTTTATTTCCTCTTTTAGAGTATATATATTGTATTCATGTTTAGAAATAATAATAAATTATATTTTATGAACAATTCAAATTGTATTCTTGGTTAAGTCAGTTAATTTTTCGAGTAATTTTTCTATCTCTTCTCTCTTGTTTTGCAATAGCTAATCTATTATTTTCTCATATGTGGATAATGAGTTAGGGATTTTCTTGGTAAGGAACAATGAAATTTTCTCACCAATGGGGGAAATTTCGCAAAACCTATACTCAAGTGATTGTGGGTAATGTTGTCACACAGGCCTTGGAAAAACAACTTGTGGGACCTTCCAAAACTCAATTAATCTACTCTTTTTTGGATTTGTTACCCTAGAAAAAATACACAATGTGTCCCTAAATGACTCCAGGAATAAAAATCTAAATGAGACTCATATGGGAGAAGCATGGATTACATTAAACTCCTAACATTAAGTTATAATTAGGGGCACCCTTCTCTTACAATTATATTAGCTATAAATTCCTTTATTCGAGGATATATGGATCTTAAGGGTTTCCCTTAGAAAGTAATAATGAAATTAAAAAAAAAAGGGTCAATTTTTCAAAACCCTAACTTAAAATAATATGGGTAGTGTGCTCATATGGGTGTAGTCTAATAAGGCAAATTTTCCCTATATTTCACTAATAAAATTCAACAACATGATTCTCTGTGAGATCATAATTTTCAATCATTTAAATTACACTTTTGAAAGCAAAAATTGATTTAACATCCTATAAAACCCCTAGTACATTAGGAATGTGTAGACTCTACAACTTAAAACCACATTGTTCCTAATTTCTTACCACATTTTGGCCAAAATCAATGGAAAAATCTACCTAGAAAAGGGGGAAAATCCACCTTGTTAGACTACGCCTCCTCACACGGGCCTTGGCCAAAGACACTTATGAGAGCTTATGAAACTCAATTATGTTATTCAATTTTGATTATATGCCCCTAAACCAAATTCACAATGTGTCCTTCAATGGCTATAGTAAATGAGTTGCAACTCAAAATAAAGCTCTAATCTAACTTGGATGGGTGAAATATTGATTGTGTTGGATTTATAACACTAATTTATAAAGAGGGGAAAACTTCTCCTACGATTACATTGGCCACAAATTCTCTTATTTTACAATCTATAGGGCTAGGGGTTTTATCAGTAAGAAACGCTGTAATTTTTTCACAAAGGGGCAAATTTTTCAAAAAACAAGATTAGGAGATTGTGGGCAGCATGGACTCATGGGCCTTGGAAAATCACTCTTCTATGATCTTACAAAACTAAATTATGCTACTTAGATTGGATTATATTCCACTAGACCAAATTAACAATGTGCCCATAAATGGGTCTCGAAAGCAAGAAGCAACTCACACTATACTCTAACTAGGATTCAGACAAGTGAACCATTGATTGTGTTGGATTCTTCACATTGAGTTACAACTAGGGCCACATCTTTCCTATGATAATAATGTAAAAAATGTTTTTTTTAACTGTTCTAGAGCTAGGGATAGGCTTAGTAAGGACAACACAATTTTTCTCAAGAAAGGAAAAAGAACAAATGCAAAATCGACAAAAACAACTTGCAAGAAATTGGATGTTAAATCCTATTTGAAGCCACAAAATATTGTTCTTCAAGCTAGCAAACTATGAAAAAAATTCTTTACCAAATAAAAATTGACATGACGACTAAAAATTAAGGCTAAGGAAGAACAATTGAAGCTACATTGAGTTTGGTGAGTTTGACATGGTTCTCAAGAAGCTCATAGATTTATCTCAAGATATTAGGGGTTTTGTTTTAATGGATACCCATGAGTTCGAAGTTTCATTGTAGATTTTATGTGAAGAAAAAATACATTAATACTTTGGAAAGGCACATGCCATCTTCTATTAAGCCCAATTCTATGTTTGTAACTCCAATTAACCCTCCAATAAGCTAGTAACCTACCAATTCCCGAAAACCATGAAAAATAACAACAATTTTGATGCAAAATAAGAGTATATTTTTATATGAAATTGGTGTGTTCTTAAGGGGAGGAAATTTGGTTAATCTCCCTAGAAAATGTTGATTTCATCAAGTGTTATGTTCCCAAGTGAGTGACTTACATGAATTAGATCCCCATTGCTTATTCGTTTTATTACTTATCATGAGGTTTCAAATTGAGTAAGTTACTTGTTGAAGTGAGAGTTACTCGTTGTTGAAGTAAGTGAGAAATTGCATAGCTGAGGTGAGGAAGTGGTACTTGTGAGGTCTTATTTCTAAATTGAGTGGTTTTTCTTCTCTAAGTTGATGGTATGGTCATCCCTTCTTTCCTCGCTAAGTTGTAAATGAAAATGAATTGTTGATCTACAAGAGTTATATTTTTTGACCCCACTACTAACTTGGGCAAGGGAATCCACTTCCCAAGTGAGTGATGATAGTCTTGAAGCATTGTTTTCACTTCTTTTCACAACTTTATTTAAAATAAAATTTTCAACATTCCCTACCACATAATATACCCTCCAGGTTCCCCTATTTGGCTATGATGGTTATTTTGGGTTTGGATTAGTTGATCTGTATATCTGGGAATTATATACCTTATGCTTCACCAACACAAATGTTTTGTGGAATTCAAAGTATTTTCTATCCAAAATTATTCATGATCCATTACAATGCCTCTGTTCTCATCATTTCACACACATGAGATGAACAAATAGTTAAACAAATGCTTATTGAGGGGGTGGATTTCATTTTCCATCAAGTTTCTTATCATAGGAATACAAAACAAAAAGAATGGACGTGTGTGGAAGTTAGGAAGGAAGTGTTTTGTAGCCCAAATAAGTTCAATCTAATGAGTTGTATGTCATTTCTTGCTAGCTTAGTTGTCATTCCCAAAGAGAAGTGAGAAGATATTAAGCTTGCATCCTTGAAAAGGGTTTTTTTAAGATTCAGTTTATCTTTTTACAATAAAATTTCCATCCATAAGCTTGTGTGTGGAAAATATTTAATATTGGAGATTGATATTAGAATATAGGTTTTTTCACATCATTATTTACTTTTTCTTCAATTTTCTTTGTATTGAATAACATCATAGATGAAAGTGTAAATATGTAATGGTGCATGCACTAGACATAATTTAAGAGACAATTGTATAGAAAACTCATAGTAGATGATACTATTAGTCATAAGGGCATTTCCCTCATATGTGACCCTTGTGAGAATATTAGATATAATAAAATAGCTATCTATCCAAGAAACCAACAACATATCAACATATAAATAAGAACAAAAAGAGAACAAGGAAAAAGAATACAATAGTGAGAATATTAGATATACTAAACTAGGTATCTATCTAAGAAACCAACAACATAACAACATATAAATAAGAACAGAAAGAGAACAAGGAAAAAGAATACAACAGATATATGTGGTTCCTTAGTGCATGGGACGGGTATTGCTATTTGCCTTTCAGGACCGGATTAGCTTACCCTGACTTGATTATTATTGGCTTATTAGCTGGTCTAGATATGCTATTAGTATTGCTTTAACGACTTCTTCTTCTATGCCTACACCTGGATCTATCTATGCTTCTATTGTCCTAGCCTATGCTCTAGCTACCTACGTCGACGGGAAGGTTGTCTTCTATTATCTCCAGAAATCTCCTACAATATTACAAAGAGAGCAACTACAAATAACCCGATACAAATAACAGTATGAGCACAAGATGAGATGTGATCGATTTCAAAATTTCTCCCTTGACCCTATTATATACCCAGAGATGTGGAGGAATTACTCTAACATATTGAATGTACGATAATATAATTCTCCGAAATAGCACATCTTTATATAATAAATGGGTACAATATTATACTATGCCATAATGAATATGGGATATAATGTGTTAATATTTTTCATAAGGTTGTATTCAACTTCTGACATAATACAAAGACATTATTACTTTCCAAGGAATATAATATATTCCAACACTCCCCCTTAATAATGG
Organism: Pinus albicaulis; assembly: GCA_034641835.2. Taxonomy (NCBI): domain Eukaryota; kingdom Viridiplantae; phylum Streptophyta; class Pinopsida; order Pinales; family Pinaceae; genus Pinus; species Pinus albicaulis. Next base: position 436,017,322 of record CM076569.1, read on the forward strand.
CTGGGAGAAGGGCCCATCCTAACACTACCTAACACTAACGAAGGAAGAAGTCATTACTGCTCCCCCTTGATAACAACTTCCCTCATCCCAAGCAAAGAATGAAGATACACATACTTCGCTTCTGTCAAGGATTTGGTGAAGATATCGGTTGCCTGCTGCTCGGTAGGACAGTACTCTGGGAGAAATAATACCATCAATGACAAGACCTCGAATATAATGAGCATCAAGGTCAAGATTCTTTGTTTTGGAGTGATATATTAGATTGTAAGAAATCTGAATTGCACCCTGATTGTCACATTTCAACATGGTGGACAATTTCGGAACCAGACCAAGATCAGTAAGAACATGTCATAACCAAATGGATTCTTTAGCTGCTTCTTTGGCTACTCTATACTCTACTTCACATGAAGATAAAGAAAGAGTCTTCAACTTCTTACTAGACCAAGAGATCAGACCTGAACCATGCTGAAATATGTAACCAGCAGTTGACCGTCGATCAGACCTGTCACCTACCCAATCAGAATTTGTATAACCAGAGAGTAAAATTGTAGCACTTCTCGAATAAAATACACCATAATGCAATGTCCCTTATAAATATCACAGAATTCTCTTGGATGTCTGCCAATGAATTTCACGAGGTTGCTGCATGAACCAAGAAATAATACTGATGGAAAAAGAAATATTTGGTCTACTATGAGTTAAATATATTAAATTTCTAGCGAGCTGACAATAAAGAGTAGCATCAACCAGTGGAGTGGTACACTCAATAGTTAACTTTACACTGGATTGAAATGGTGTAGGAGCAGGTTTACAATTACTCATATGGAAACGAGCCAATAGATATGTCGCATACTTAGGCTAAGAGAGAAAAATACCATCGACCATATGCCAAATCTGAAGACCCAACAAATAGTGCAATGTACCGAGATCTCTCATCTCAAACTGCTTCTGAAGAGCAATTTTCATATCTTGAATTAATACAAGCCGACTGCCAGTGATAATTAGATCATCCACATATAAAACAATAATGAGGACATTATCACCAAAGTTCTTAACATATATATTTGGATCATATATACAACGATTAAAACCATTATTCAAGAAATATGCATCAATTTTATCATACCAAGACATAGAGGCTTGTTTGAGACCATATAAGGATTTGTGTAATTTGCATACTAAACTTGAGGATTCAGCAGAAATAAAACCACAAGCCTGTTGAATGTAAATTTATTCAATAGGATCACTATTTAAAAATGCACTTTTAACATCCATTTAATTAATTTCCCACTTAAAAGTTGCAACAAGTGATAAAATGGTTCTTATTGTGTTCATTGTAGCAACGAGAGCAAACGTTTCATTATAATCAATACCTTCAAGTTGATTAAAGTATTTGGAAACTAATCTATCTTTATACTTTTTTATCTATCCTTCTGCAGTGAACTTAGTTTTATAAACCCATTTACAACTAATTAAATTATTTCCTAAAGGAAGAGGAACAAGAGACCAAGTCTTGTTTCTCAAAAGACATTCATATTCAGCAGACATAGCTTGTTCCCAATGAGGATTACCCTTAGATTGAGCATAAGTAGTAGGATCATATGTGGCCAAAACTTTGTTCATAAGAGAGAAGTTAGATCTAGTTCGATGAGTGTCAGAAGAATTTCTGACCTCAATACCTGCAGATTCAAGGGTTTTCCGAGCTCAAATAGGAAGAATAGAAGGAACATGAGTCACTTCATAGGCACATAACTGGAAGAAGGAGTAACAGTAATAGGAGTAATGGGTGGTATTGGTAAATTCAAGGTAACATGAGTTTCTACAGATACAAACAAGGAAGAGACTTCATGAAATTCATGAAATTGAACATCCCTTATTATTATGACACTTTGATTAGAAGGATCAAACAACCTATAAGCCTTGGAATTATCATCATAACCAATGAAGATACACTTGTGATATTTGGGTTCTAACATTTTCCATTTTTAATTAAGAATATGAGCCCAACATTCACAACCAAACACCTTAAAATTACTAATATATGGTTTACGTCCATTCCACTTTTCCTCAGGGGTAACATGCTTAACAGCTTTAGTAAGAACTCTATTTAAAATAAAATTAGCACAATATATGGCTTCAGCCCAAAATTTCTTATGCATTCCTTTAGAATAAAGCATACATCTAGTCATTTCAACTAAAGTTCCTTTTTTCCTTTCAACAATACCATTTTGTTTAGGTGTGTAAGGAATAATCTTTTGATGTTGAATACCATGTTTAGATAAATATGCATCAAATTATTTCTTAACAGATTCCCCCCCATTATCAGATCGCAAAGTTTGAATACTCTTAGCAATGCATTTTCAACCATGGATTTAAATTCTTGAAATTTTACAAATGTTTCACTTTTATTTTTCAAAAAATAAACCCAATATTTTCTACTAAAGTCATCAATAAAGGTAAGAAAATACACTCCATGGGATATTGAAGGAACTTCAAGAGGACCGCAGATATCACTATGAATGAATTTCAAAGGTTCTTTAGCAAACCAAGATTTACCTTTGTTAAACATTTCTCTATGATGTTTACCAAGAACACATCCTTCACAAACACGAGTAGTAGAATAAATATTAGGCAAGTGGACCATTTTAGTTAGTATTTTCATTTTACCATAATTCAAGTGACCTAATCTGTCATGCCATAATTTACTTAGTTCATCAGCATGAGCAACATAGGTATAAAAGGGTTGTCTCTTAGTTGAATTAAAACCTGCAAATTTATATAAACCAGTTGTATGATCAACAGGACCAGAAGAAAATACTTTGTAATTTTGGTTGATATCTTTAAGAACATATTTACCAAGCCAAAATTCAAATTTAAAACCTTTCTGACATGCACGATAAATATAAATTAAGTAGATGGGCATATTTTGAACATGAAAAACATCTTCAAGTTGACCATTAGCAACATTAATATTACCATAACCAATTATGGAAAGTTGTTTACCATCACCAATAGAAAATTTTTGAGATGAGTTCTTATTAGTGTCATAAGATGTAAATAAAGAATCATATGTTTAGAAGCAGTAGAATCCATTATCCATTCCACATTATAAGAAGAATTATTAAATGAAACAATAGATGCACATAAAGCTACTTGAGATTCATTAGAATTTTTCTTGTTTTCTTTAGTCATTAAACGTTTCTCTTTAAAGCAATTCTTTTCAGGATGGTTAGTTTTACCACAATGCTTATGAGGATCATACACTTTTTTCGTCTTACTAGTTTCATGATGTGCATGAAAGGCATGACCATTATTTTAGTATGATTAGAAGTGTGTAAACAAGAGCCTTTGGCATTATTAAACTTTTCTTAGGACTTTTATTATGTGCCATAAGAGCTTTATTAGGTGAGACTTGTCCTGAAGCAATCAGTCTTTCTTGCTCATTTATCAACCCTTTACAGAAATCATGAAAAGTAGGTTTCGTGGTACTTTGAGACAATTCAAGAGCCCTATTCCTAGTTTGGATGAACATATCAAAACAAGATGGAAAATTTTATTCTACAAGAATGATAAGAGCAGTGTCTGTCTTCTTGTAATATTTACCACAATTATTTAACTTTTCATTTAAGGTTTTCAATTCATGAAGATATAAATCTACTCTATCAAAATTAGTAGGATCTAGCTCATGAATCTTATTTTCATGGTAATAATCAGAAACATCATCAGATTTATCAAATAAAGAAGCAATAATTTCCCATACCTCAACTAGGTTGTCTTTTGCCTCAATACTTACCTGAAGACTATCTGAAACTGTTTGACCAATGAGTTCTCTTGCTTGATAAAAATTTTATTCCCATTTAATCAAGGTTTGTGCATCTGTAGGTTTCTTTTGTTCACCATTAACCAAACTCCATAGATTCTTTCTCCTAAGAACATCAATCATTTTTCTTTTCCACGAAATATAGTTAGAGCCGATAAGTTTAGGAACAGAAGCTACTTATGAAGTAATAATGATAGAAATTTTGACAATAAATATAAACCCAAATGTAAGAAATGACAAGAGAAAAAGTGGATAGAAAACTGTAAATTTATGCAGTTCGTTTGCCATCACCAAAAAAACCTGAAAAAACTACCAATCTTAAATCAACGATAACTTTGCTTCTGGGACTCCGTTTGAGCTTATTATTTTTTTTTAATTGGGTAGATTGGTGAGAGGAACCCAAATATATAATATTTTCTGGGAAATTCGGCACAAAAGGTAACAGATTTGACAAAAACGTCAGGTGGCAAAACAAAAAACAATCAATAATTCTCCAAATGCTTATTATAACTAGTTTTCGGAAATGGCACATCCACTCTGCATCCACCTATGCAATTGAAATTCTGATCTGAACCCTCAATCTGTCAATATTCTACCCTGTTAAAAAATAAATAAATTAATTAAAATTAAAATTAAAAAATAAAATAAAATTGTCTTAACTGCCATAACTGAATATTACAACCGAAAGATAGATCTCCTTGAGGAGGATTCAAAAAAAATATATATCTTACAGAAAAAACAATCAAGAACCCCTTGAAAATCCAAAATACATATATATCTTATAGAAAAACAATCAAGAGCCACTTGAAAAAAAAATCAGCAAAAAAATTACACAATAAAGTTAGGGTTATGAGAAAAAAAATCTCAAATATGTAGAATCATGCCTAGATCTGAAGAGAAACCTAATGGCTACCAGATAGAAAGCAAATCTACAAAAAAACTAATCTACAAAAAAATGAGTGCCCAGATAATAAAAAATGAAGATACACATTGATGGTTAAATTCAAAGAAGATGTTAGATCATAGTAACCATGGCTCTGATACCATGTGAGAATATTAGATCTACTAAACTAGCTATCTATCTAAGAAACCAACAACATATCAACATATAAATAAGAAGAGAAAGAGAACAAGGAAAAGGAATACAAAAGATATGCGTGGTCCACGGGAAGGTTGTCTTCTATTATGTCCAAAAATCTCCTGCAATCTTACAAAGAGAGAAACTACAAATAACCCAATACAAATAATATTATGAGGACAAGATGAGATGTGATCGATTTCAAAAAGGCTCCCTTGACCCTATTATATACCCAAAGATGTGGAGGAACTAGTCTCACATATTGAATGTGGGATAATATAATTCTCCAAAATAACACCTCTTTATATAATAAATGGGTACAAGAGTATACTATGCCATAATGAATATGGGATATAATGTGTTACTCTTTTACATAAGATTGTATTCAACTTCTGACATAATACAAATACATTATTACCTTCCAAGGAATATAATATATTCCAAAGCTTAGCTATGCACTCTATAAAAATTACAAGAATCAAAGCTTTAAATTTCAAAAAAACGCCTAAAATCAATTCCATTCATTATACATAAAAAATCATCAATAGATGAAAGTCTTAGGAAATGTTAGAGATTCACTAGTAGGTGGAACAACTCGATTTCATAGGCTACACTGAGGCAACATTTGTTATCACACCAATTATGGTATCATCATGGGATGATGCTCGAGAGGTGCATTGTGGCTAGGTCATGAAACCATAGCAAATGAAATGGTGGTAGCTACAATAGGGGGACTAGTGGGCAATGTATGGGTGCAACCACTGTGGATGGATGGGATGGAAAAGGTGGTGGGGGTGGGCAATGATAAACCCTCTTGGTTTGTATAAGGGATGGAAGTACCACAATGGTGGAAAGTGATATTTCAAAAACCAGGGTAAGTGGCCAAAGAACAGAGATGCCCTATAGCCTCATACAAATGATAGGTGGAAAGTGGGTGGTGGTGAGAGGTATGCTAGTGATATTTCCAACTTAGAATACATTGAGTGAACTTGCATTCATAATTATAGTATTTTAATTATTTAACCAAAATAAGACAACAAAATTCACATTTAAATAAGATTTAACTTGACACGTGATACCTAAGAAATAGGTTATATGTCCATCTTAGGTGCACATGCACTGCTACATGTAGAAACATAAAATAAATGGTATAATTATACCCAAAATAAAAGAACATTCAAGTTAAAAGCATCTTGAATATGGACCGAAAACATATGAAAAATTTTGCAAGGAGGGATCATTTTAATTCACTATATCTAAGTGTGTGATAAACCAAAATTTTGTGGTTATGTATTTCAATTTAATCTATAAATTGTTTTAATCTAATTGTAAAACATAGAGAACATATATACCTTTGAAATAAATATCAAACCTTTATTCTAACTACCAAAAAAAAAGTATTCCATGGATATGATACACCTAGCAGGGTAACTAGCTATACACAAAAGGAAACTTTGATAAATAAGAACACTAAAATAAAAGTAAAATATACATCCAAACAAATTTGCAATTAATAAGCTCAATAATTTGTTTATACACTGGGTGCCACTATTACACCAGATACAACTAACTAAATTATACCTTTACTTGAATTATTATTATTGATCGCCTTATGCCCCGGGTGCCACTATTAAGCCTTCTTTAGGCTTGAAAAGGAGGACATGGAGGTGTTTTTAAATCCACTTATGTGTGCACAGTTTATTTTAAAAAAGAAGGCATCTCATTTAATATGGCCTCTCTATATGAAACCACATGTTCAACCACTACCTCAAGGTGCCCCATGCATGGAGGGAAGCTCTAATAGCACCATCGTAACCAAACACTTTGAGCTTATTATTATTAACAATATAGATCCATCTTAATGACATATTTATCAAGTGCCCAAAGTTCAAATCTCTTGAGGTGCAATCCCTTTTTCAAGTTTTTCACTCTAAAAAAGGTGTGCACCTCAAGGGATTTGATCCCTTTGAGAACTTGATAGACCCATGGTTAAAATGGATCTATACTGGTTAATTATAAAAAGAATTAATATATACGTTAAACATATATACATGTCAAAAATATGTAGCAATATTCTTAACTATAGAGATTCACCCTCACTTTACTATTTAGATTCTTATCCTATAAGTAAGTTTTCTTAGAATATCATATGTTAATACCATGGCTTATCAATACCACATATCTAAAAAACATATAACTCATTAATGGCATATCAATACCACATGCCCGAAAAACCAGAACTCATTTGATGTGATACTTGTTCATATGATATTTTTTTTAATTAATTAATTTAATTAAAATGGTAGAAAGAGTATAATTACTTTTAAAATAAATCTCAATCTTTGATTTATAATAATATTAAAATATTTGAAAATATTTCATACACTTAAATTCATATCATCCATCTAATAATTATTAATAATAAAATTAAAAATCTTAAATTTATATTTCAAAATAAACACATTTATAAACATAATCAACCTATTAAAAAAAACACAAATAAAAATAAAACTAAAATTATTTCTATGGGGACTAAAATAAAATAAAAGATATTTTGAAATAATATGTTTGGACATGTAGAGCCCTAAAAACAATTCAATTGACCTATGTGAAAATCAAATGTTATGTATGAGAGAGTTCCAAATTCAAATCCCCAATTCAAGTTATAAAAAGTTATAACAATCGACAAATAAAAAACTAACCAACTTGTTAATACTTTAAATACCAAATAGTATTTAAAAAAAATGCTTAAAAATAAGTTATACCTTTGAAATAGAATCAAACAAGTCAATTGCTAAATACCCCATATATATTACACCATATATATATATAGCACGTAAACAGTGAAATAAAAGTATGAAATAGACAGCCAAAGAAATTCAAAATTAAGTGATTTGGTTTGCACATTAAGTTGTCCAGTCCAGACAATCAAATCAATGAATGATTCGATGCTCACCAAACTAAAAGAGATTTTGAATTGGTAATTTTTTTTTAATTCTATTTAAAATGCAATGCAAACACTCAAATCAATGAATGATTCGATGGTCACTCAGCTAAAAGATATTTTGAAATGGTAAAATTTTTAATTCTACTTAAAATGCATTGCAAAGTGACATCAAAGGTTGATATTTATTAAAATTGAAATGACTTTGACTACCATAACGATAAAATTAAAAACTATTTTAAAACGAGTAAGTTTCTTACATTTAATTAACATTCAATACCATACAGATTTATATCGAATATTGATATATTATTTCCCGCAAATATCCAAAATTTATATTTAGAACTCTTATCCAGTTTAAAGGATTGATAATGACTCAAACTGGAACAATATGTGGCCAAGGAGAAACGAGAAAAATTCGAAATTTTTCCTGCGCCGGACACGCGCGCTTTAGAATCATTTGAAAGTCTGGAGATGAATGATTTTACATTGGAAAAACGTTGCCTCCCAACAGAACAGGATAACCCTTGGAGAGACCCCGGTAACACACACATTGCACAAGAAATATATTCGACTTTACAGAGAGGTCGAACAGACGGAAAGACCAGGGAAGCACTGAAGCACTGGTGAAGAACGCTTCTCATTTCTCCAGAAATAGGGTGTCATTTGTTCCAAATCCTCTTTTCAATCTACCGTTACATCTCTAGAGCACTTTTTTTTTAAATATGGGCGAAACTATGGACAAAATTCAGTATGGCAAATGGGGCAGTTGGATAACGCCAGTCGGAGTGCTCTTGAATTTATTGCCTCTTATATCTGCTCAACCAGGTATGTACTGACTAACCTTCTAACCCGAAGAAATGGCTCATAATAAGTTTGCTTTTTACGCATAAAATCGCAGGGTTTCTGCTTTGTCTAACTTTTAGAATTGTCATTCGATATCTTGTTCTTTTATAAGGCTCATCCATCATTAATTTAGTCGCAGGGTTTCTGTTTTGTCTTATTTTTAGAATCATTTGAAATTTGTTCTTTTACCAGGCTCATCGATCATTAAGTTTTCATATTTAGTTGACAAGATATTGTTTTATTAATTGATATCTGGTTGGGTGGAAGGATTTTTGAGCATCCATTGCGGAGGGAAAACAGATCAAACTGTTGATTACAACAATATAACATGGGTCACTGATGCTAACTACATACACGTGGGTCAGACAAAAGGCATCGGTTACAATTACAATTACGGTTCTAACTTGCACACTCCACTGGTGTTCCCAAGGCCTCTTGAAAAGTCTTGTTATCAATTGCCTGTGATCCCTCATGTGCCTTACCTCTTAAGATTATGGTTTGCCGTTGGAAATTACAGTGGATTCAACGATTACCAAGCTTCGTTTTCTCTATTGAGACACCAGACAGGTTAGCTATGGCAAATGTAAGATCAGATCGAGACAATGCAATTTATAATGAAACAATATTTAAGCCTATAGGCCTCTTCTCTGCCTCTTCTCTATTGGAAGTGGCCACTTTAATCATTTTTTTGATCTGATGGTGTGAATTGAATGATGCCGGTATATTTTAGTCGTAGCTACTCCATCAACAAATGGAATTAAAAGTCATAACTTCCTTGCATATCTAAATCACATGTTTAAACCATACTTAAATTAATTTTTTAGAAAACATGATTTAAAATTTACGGTGCCTATGGTTGATAACCACGTAGGCTAATTAGTTAGAAATGAAATAAAATAAAACTTATAAAAGATGCATTGCAAAGTGGATTAATTTTGAAACTTATATTTGTTCGCATTCTCAAAAGTATAACACTTGGAAATTGAGGGTTTATATTTTCCTCCACTCCATTAATCTAGTGGTTGCATATGCATGGCATTCAAATTCAAATGTATGCCCGCTCACACATTACTATAAAGAATAATAATATTATCTTTGGTGGATTGATTTTTAATAAAATTAATTACAATTTCATATTATTTAAACAATATAATGAATAAATAGAGTTTAAATTATAATATAATTTTAGGTTTCATAATGTAATGTAAAAAAAATATTGTGATTATCATGTAATAATATATCACTTAACTAATTCAGTTAAACTTCTTGTTGTATTGAGCATTTGTGTTAACTTTTGATGTATTGGGAGCTCTCATTAATAATAAGATTTCATTTTCACACAATTGTGAGAATTGAAATATAGGGATACCCCTAATATTAAATTATAATAAAATTATTTTAGTACACTAATAAATTGTAAGATTAAATTATAATAATTATTTTAATATAATTGTATTATTAATAAATTGTAAGATTAAATTATAATAATTATTTTAATACAATTATATTATAATATTATATTATTAAATTATTATAAGGTTTATGGAGTAGTGGTCTCCTATGCATGCCATTCAAATATATTTCCACTCACAATTAACTATAAAGAACAAAATATTATTTTATTAAATTTAACTATAAAGAACAAAACCTTATTTTATTAAATTATTCTTGCTCCTCTGGTTTTATTTTTATTAATTCAAAAAAAAATGTTGTTTCTCTCGTATTTAATTGTGCATTCTACCTATTTGGACTTCCTTAATGTTGACTTCCTTTAGTTAATATGATCCTATTATTTAAACAATATAATAAAGTTTGGTGTATTAAAAGATTTTCTTAATAATAAGGTTTCATTAACACATAATGGCTATATAAGCAATAAAATTTAAGGTGAAATTTTAATGAAATTATTTTAATCCAATTATATTATTAAATTATTATTATTTTTTCTGAATAAGCTTAATCTATTAGTATACAAAAATTACATTACACGGAGGCCAGGGCCTCAGAAGTTCTGGCCCGAGAAATGGGCATTCTAGTACATCCATGACTCTCTAACAAATTATCAACCCACAGTACCAAAACACAGAGATAGCCATGAAGCTCAGTCAGGCAATTCAGCAAAAGAGTGGGCCGCCTTCATAGGGGAAACCAGCCGTGAAACTCCAGCAGTTTATCAACCCACAATGACTAGAACCAGTTATACAAACATATTCGTTCCCATACAAAAAACCCTGCCACCCACGAAGGGGAAACCGGCATTTAGACAAGCTGTAGAACTGATGAAAACTAAACTGAGACAGCAAGCAAAAACCAAAGCTGAACCTGGCTCAATGAACATCCAAAAACAAGCTAATATGGAGATTGGCCATTAGTTACCTTGAGAGGAGGGGGGAGACTCGACCACACGACAGGCGAAGGCGTAAGGGTCATCCTCGACCTACAAATCAGCTTTAGCACTGGAACCGCCATGCTTGGTATCTTCCTCACCCGACTTGTCAACAAAAGCAGCAAAACAGCGTTGCTTGATGTCGCCCAAACCAGAAGCAATTTTGAGGTCCTGCGAGGAGCTGCCCTCGACCTCTTTCCATTTCTGACCTCCTCTAGAGGGAGAGCAGGGCCTATCAGCCGCCAATTGCGCCAATTGAGAACCCGTGAGCTTGGCAGTCAATTCAGGAGGCTCTTCTTTGAAATCTATAGTTATGGTGGTTGTAACAGTACGCATATTAAGCAAACAAGGGAAACGGAACTGTACCTTATGCTGTTGACCCAGGATGAGACAGGAGATGCCTCTTGCAGGCTGAGAAAACCCACGCCTAGCAAGAGAGCCACGTCCACTTCGAGTCTCAGGGTATCAACCCCGTGGGGAGTCGAAAGGAGGAGATGAGGAGCTCGGAGAGGTGGAGGGTGGGTGGCGGGGAGGACCTCCACAGCTCGAGCCCGTCGACACCTCATCCTTTGGCACAACCGAGGAATGGGAATCAGGTGAGAAAGACTGAGCTTGACAGAGCAGGAAGCAAAAGGTTGGGATTGGACTGGCGGACCACAGCTGAGCACAGAGGGCCGAGAAGTGCCGAACGTCTCTGGGAGAGAAACAGAGTGAAAATCGATATGCTGAGAGCAGTGGGAGCTCTGCGAGACGTGCAGACCCGGAATGAGGTCTAAACAACAATAAAGTGAGCATCTGTGTCCAGTAATGGTCCTGGAGCTAAGCTCAGAGACTGCCGAGGAGCAGCAAGAGCAGAGAGGCAACAAAGCCAGCTTGAAACTTCCAGAAGAAGCCATATCCCTGTGGAGCAGACGCAAACATGGGCAACTGTGCTGCGTTAATGCCTTGGGCGGCTTGACGTTAATGCAATCAATAGTCTGGAGGACGAGAGGAAGGGTGGCGGTGGTAGAATCCCACGCACCAACCCAAAACCTCTGCCACCTTTCAAACATTCCGAACACCCGCATTCAGAGATTATTAAATTATTATTATTATTATTATTATTATATAAAATAATAATAATAATAAATTATTATAAATTTATAATCTATTTTAATAATATTTTAACCTTGTAAACATAAAAAGAAAAAAAATCCACTTGATCACTTTAGATGAGCAAATTGTATTTTAATGAAATCCATAATTAATATAAATTAATTAATTAAAACATTAAAATGTTAATAAATTGAAACATTAAACATTATTAATTAAAATATTAATTAATAGCATTAATTAAAACATTTTACAATATGTAATTAAAGATTTTGTATAATAAATGTTTAATAACATTAAAGATTAATTCAAAATTCTGTAAGAAAATATATTAATATTAATTAATAATAAAGTGAAATAATTATTATATTGTCATTATTACATTGACATATTAATTAAATCATTAATATTTAATTATTATACTTAATTACATTATTCAAATATATTTAAACATGAATATATTGAGATTTGGTTAATAATCTTTGTTGCAATACTGACCTCACTAGCCTTTTAAGATGTCAAAATTATAGTGAGCTCGGGAGGCTTCTCTCCAAGCTTTTTGAGCATAGGAATAAAATCTTAAATCAAACTAAATAACTCTTTTCTTTAGGTCCGATAGACCAAAGATTGGTCTGAGTGGACATTAACCATCATCATCATCATCATCATCAATAATAATAATAAGATGTTTGAATTGTAATTAAATGTTTTTAACTTTAAAATATTAATTAAAACTTTTGACAATATATTAATTAAAAAATTTATTTAAAAATTGTTAATAACATTAATTTAAACATGTTTAAAAAAATAAATTAATACAACACTAATTAATTAAATTATTGAAACAATAATTAACATTAATATTAATTAATTAAAACATTAACTTTAATTAATTAATTTTTAACATTATATGAAACATTGATAACATTTATAAAAACATTAAAATATTTAACATTAATTAAAACATTTGGCAATATATTAATCAAAACATTTATATAAAAATGTTCAATTACATTAAACATTAATTTTCAAATTTTTAAATTAATATTTTCATATTAATTAATAGTAATATTAAGTTAATTAATTAAAATATTTAATAAGATTAATCAAAATACAATACAATATACTAATTAAAATATTTATATAAAAGTCACCAAGGTGAGCTAACATGAAACCTCAAGAAGGGTGGTTAAATATTGAGATAATTATTGGGGATAATATTAAGGTTTATATTATTGGGTTTAATACTAAGTCTTATATATTTGTTTTAATATTAGAGTTTTTAATATTGAGTTTTTAATATATATATATAGAGCTTATAATATTTAGTTTTAATATTATGATTTACATTATGGAGTAATATGTTGGGTTATAATATATATTCTAATATATAGGGTTTATAATTAGGCTTTAATATTAGGATTATAATATTTGGGTTTAATATTAGGGTTTATAATATTGTGTTTGATATTTAGAGTTTATAACATTGGGGATTATAATATTTCAGTTTATAATATTGATTCTTAGGGTTTATTGATCTCTTGTGTTTTTAATATTGATCCCTTGGACTTATTGATCCCTTAGGTATTTAATATTTATCTGTGGGGTTCACGAATTTCTTTGGTTTGTAATATTAAATCCTTGGGTTTATTAGTTCTTTTTGTTTATAATACTAATAACCCCTTGGGTTTATTATTCTCTTCAGTTTAAAATATTATTTCTTATGGTTTATTAATCTCTTGAGTTTAAATTATTAATTCTTATGCCATATTAATTTCTTGGTTTATAATATTAATATTTATCCCTTCGGTTCACCCATTCCTTTGGTTTATAATATTAAACCCTTGGGTTTATGATTAGGGTTTATTCATCCCTTGAGTTTTCTAATTCTTTGGGTTGGTAATATTAGGCGTTAAATATTACTCTCACACTTTAATATTAATACATGGTCCAATGTCACATTATGAAAAACATTGTCTCAATATGAAAATCACTCATGGGCTACCATTGCTAATCATAATTAGTCGTAGTCAATGAAGGTCTTTCCATGGTCTAATGTCACATTGTGACAAAGATTGTGTGAATATGAAAATCAACCATGGCAAACCATGGTCATTCTTCGTCCAACCTCGCATTGTGACAATAATTGTGTCAATGTTTAAGTCAAGCATGCTCAACCATGTTTATTTTACAGTTTATAGTATTTATCTAAAGATTTTTATATAATTGAGGTTTATAATATTTATCTAAAGGTTTTTATATACTTTAGTTTTATAATATTAATATCTTAGATTTAATACTATTAACTTGAGCTTATAATATTAATAATCATCTGAGTTTATCAAACCTTTTTGTTTAAGATATTAATGTTTAGGATTTATTAATCCCTTATGTTTTTCATATTGATCCCTTCACCTTATTGATCCCTTAGGTTTTTAAAATGTATCCCTTGGGTTCACCAATTCCTGTGGTTTATAATGTAAAACCCTTGGGTTTATTAGTTCTTTTCGTTTATAATATTAAACCACCCGTGAGTCTTAGAATCTCTTGAGTTAAAAATATTAATTCTTAGGGTTTATTAATTTCTTAGGTTTTTGAGATAAAAATTTTAATTCTTAGGCTTTATTAGTCTCTTGTGTTTTTAATATTGATCCCTTGACCTTATTGATCCCTTAGGTTTTTAATATTTATCCCTTCGTTTCACCAATACCTTTGGTTTCTAATATCAAACCCTTGGTGTTATTAGTTCTTTATTTTTATAATCTCTTGAGTTTAAAATATTAATTATTAGGGTGTAGTAATTTCTTGGTTTATAATATTAATATTTATCCCTTGGGTTCACCAATTACTTTGGTTTATAATACTAAATCCTTGGGTTTATTACTTCTTTTCGTTTATAATATTATTAACGTCTTGGATTTATTAATATATTTAATTTAAAATATTAATTGTTAAGGTTTATTTATTTCTTAGATTTTTTAGTTTAAAAATTTTATTCTTAGGGTTTAATAAAGTTTTTTTATTTTTAATATTGATCCCTTGGCCTTATTGATCATGTATGTTTTTAATATTTATCCCCTCGATTCACTAATTCCTTTGGTTTATAATATTAAACCCTTGCATTTATTAGTTCATTTGGTTTATAATATTAATAATCCCTTCCGTTTATTAATCTTTTGAGTTTTAATATTATGATTTACATTATGGCATAATATGTTGGGTTATAATATAGATTCTAATATATATCGTTTATAATTGGGGGTTAATATTGGGTTTAATATTAGGGTTTATAATATTGTGTTTAACATTTATAGTTTATAACATTGGGAATTATAATATTTCGGTTCATAATATTGATTCTTAGAGTTTATTGATCTCTTGTGTTCTTAATATTGATCCCTTCGCCTTATTGATCCCTTCTGTCTTTAATATTTATCTGTTGGGTTCACCAATTCTTTTGGTTTGTAATATTAAACCCTTGGGTTTATTATGTTGGTTTATAGTATTAATAACCCCCTGGGTTTGTTAATCTCTTAAGTTTAAAATACTAAGTCCTAGAGTTTATTAATCTCTTGAGTTGAAAATATTAATTCTTATGCTTTATTAATTTATTGGTTTATAATATTAATATTTATCCCTTGCGTTCACCAATTCCTTTGGTTTATAATATTAAACCCTTGGTTTTTTAGATCTTTTGGTTTATAATATTAATAATCCCTTTGGTTTATTAGTCTCTTCACTTTAAATTATTAATTCTTAGGGTTTATTCATTTCTTAAGTTTTAAGTTTAAGATATTAATTATTGGGGTTTATTAATCCCTTAAGTTTTCTAATTCTTTGGGTTGGTAATGTTAGGTGTTAAATATTAGTCTTACACTTTAATATTAATGCATGGTCCAATGTCACATTATGAAAAATATTGTATCAATACTAAAATCAACCATGGGCTACCATTGTTAATCATAGTTAATCGTAGTGAATGAAGGTCTTCCATGTTCGAATGTCACATTGTGACAAAGATTGTCTCAATATGAAAATCAACCATGGAAAACCATGGTCATTCTTCATCCAACGTCGCATTGTGACAACAATTGTCTCAATGTTTAAATCAAGCATGCTCAACCATGTTTATTTTATGGTTTATAGTATTTATCTAAAGATTTTTATATACATGAGTTTTATAATATTTATCTAAAGGTCTTTATATACTTGCGGTCTATAATATTAATATCTTAGGTTTAATATTATTCCCTTGAGTGTATAATATTAATAATCATGTGAGTTTATCAAACCTTTTTGTTTAAGATATTAAGTTTTAGGCTTTTAATCTCTTATGTTTTTCATATTGATCTCTTCGCATTATTGATCTCTTAGGTTTTTAAAATTTATCCCTTGGGTTCGCCAATTCCTTGGGCTTATAATATAAATCCCCTGGGTTTATTAGTTTATTAATTTTTTCATTTATAATATTAAACCACCCTTGAATCTAAGAATTTCTTGAGTTAAAAAATTAATTCTTAGGGTTTATTAAGTTCTTAGGTTTTTGAGATAAAAATATTAATTTCTAGGATTTATTAATATCTTGTGTTTTTAATATTGATCCCTTGGCCTTATTGATCCCTTAGGTTTTTAATATTTATCGCTTCGGTTCACCAATTCCTTTGGTTTGTAATATCAAACCCTTGGTGTTATTAGTTCTTTATGTTTAAAATATTAATAACCCCTTGGGTTTATTAATCTCTTTAGTTTAAAATATTAATTCTTAGGGTTTGTTAATCTCTTGAGTCTAAAATATTAATTATTAGGGTGTATTAATTTATTGGTTTATAATATTAATATTTATCCCTTGGGTTCACCAGTTACTTTGGTTTATAATATTAAACCCTTGGGTATATTACTTGTTTTTCTTTATAATATTAATAATGTCTTGAGTTTATTAATCTATTTAATATAAAATATTAATTATTAGGGTTTATTAATTTCTTATGTTTTTTAGTTTAAAAATTTTATTCTTAGGGTTTAATAATCTTTTTTGTTTTTAATATTAATCTCTCAGCCTTATTGATCATGTAGGTTTTTAATATTTATCTCCCCGGTTCATCGATTCCTTTGGTTTATAATATTAAACCCTTACATTTATTAGTTCTTTTGGTTTATAATATTAATAATCCCTTGGGTTTATTAATCTTTTGTGTTTTAATATTATGATTTACATTATGGCGTAATATCTTGGGTTATAATATAGATTCTAATATATAGCGTTTATAATTATGGGTTAATATTTGGTTTATAATATTTGGGTATAATATTAGGGTTTATAATATTGTGTTTAATGTTTACAGTTTATAACATTGGCGGTTATAACATTTCGGTTCATAATATTGATTCTTAGGGTTTACTGATCTATTGTGATTTTAATATTGATCCCATGGCCATATTGATCCCTTAGGTCTTTAATATTTATCGCTTCGGCTTACCAATTCCTTTGGTTTGTAATATTAAACCCTTGGGTTTATTATTTTGGTTTATAATATTAATAACCCCTTGGGTTTATTAATCTCTTAAGTTTAAAATATTAAGTCTTAGTGTTTATTAATCTCTTGAGTTTAAAGTATTAATTCTTATGCTTCATTAATTTATTGGTTTATATTATTAATATTTATCCCTTGGGTTCACCAATTCCTTTGGTTTATAATGTTAAATGCTTGGGTTTATTACTTATTTTGGTTTATAATATTAATAATCCCTTGGGTTTATTAATCTCTTGAGTTTAAATTATGAATTCTTAAGGTTTATTCATTTCTTAGGTTTTCAGTTTAAGATATTAATTATTATGGTTTATTAATCCGTTGAGTTTCCTAATTCTTTGGGTTGGTAATATTAGGCGTTAAATATTAGTCATAAACTTTAATATGAATGCATGGTCTAATGTCACATTATAAAAAACATTGTCTCTATATGAAAATCAACCATGGGCTACCATTATTAATCATAGTTAGTCATAGTCAATCAAGGTCTTCCATGGTCGAATGTCATATTGTGACAAATATTGTCTCAATATGAAAATCAACCATGGAAAACCATGGTCATTCTTCGTCCAACGTCGCAGTATGACAATAATTGTCTCAATGTTTAAGTCAAACATGCTCAACCATGTTTATTTTATGGTTTATAGTATTTATCTAAAGGTTTTTACATACTTGAGGTTTATGATATTAATCTCTTAGGTTTAATATCATTACCTTGAGTTTATAATATTAATAATCATGTGAGTTTATCAAACCTTTTTTTTTAAGATATTAATTTGCAAGCTTTATTAATCTCTTGTTTAAGATATTGATCCCTTCGCGTTATTTATCCCTTCGGTTTTTAATATTTATCCATTGGGTTCACTAATTCCTTGGTTTTATGGCATAAGACCATTCGGTTTATTAGCTATTTTCATTTATAATATTAAACCACAGTTGAGTTTTAGAATCTCTTGAGTTAAAAAATATTAATTCTTAGGGTTTATTAATTTCTTAGGTTTTTGAGTTAAAAATATTAATTCTTAGGGTTTTTTAATCTCTTTTGTTTTTAATATTGATCCCTTGGCCTTATTGATCACTTATGTATTTAATATTTATCCATTGGGTTCACCAATTTCTTTGGTTTGTAATATCAAACCCTTCACTTTATTAGTTATTTTTGTTTATAATATTAATAATGTCTTGGGTTAATCAATCTCTTTAGTTTAAAATATTAATTCTTAGTGTTTACTAATATCTTGAGTTTAAAGTATTAATTATTAGGGTTTATTAATTTCTTAGTTTATAATATTAATATTTATCCCTTGGGTTCACCAATTACTTTGGTTTATAGTATTAAACATTTGGGTTTATTACTTCTTTTGGTTTATAATATTAATAATGTCTTGGGTTTATTAATCTATTTAATTTAAAATATTAATTATTAGGGTTTATTAATTTCTCAGGTTTTTGAGTTTAAAAACTTTATTTTTAGGGTTTAGTAATCTTTTGTGTTTTTAATATTGATCCCTTGGCCTTATTGGTCCTATATATTTTTAATATTCATCGCTTGGATTCATCAATTCCTTTGGTTTATAATATTAAACCCTTCTATTTATTCGTTCTTTTGGTTTATAATATTAATAATCCCTTTGGTTTATTATTTTTTTTAGTTTAAAATATTGACTATTATGGTATTAATAACCTAGGTTTTTTAGTTTAAAATATTAATTCTTGGGGTTTATTAATTTCTTGTCATTTTAATATTAATCCCTTAGACG
Organism: Pinus albicaulis; assembly: GCA_034641835.2. NCBI lineage: Eukaryota > Viridiplantae > Streptophyta > Pinopsida > Pinales > Pinaceae > Pinus > Pinus albicaulis. Next base: position 436,036,776 of record CM076569.1, read on the forward strand.
TATTGATCCCTTGGGTTTATTATTTCCTTGGGTTTTTAATATCAATCCATTGGGTTTATTAATCTTTTATATTTTTAATTCATTGTGTTTATAATATTAACAAACTCTAAAGTTGATTGTTCTCTTCGGTTTATAATATTAATAATCATGTGAGTTTATCATTCATTTGTATTTAAAATATTAATTCCTAAGTTTTATTAATCTCTTCATGTTTTAATATGGATTCCTTGGGCTTCTTGATCTCTTAGCTTTTTAATATTTTTCCCTTGGGTTCACCAATTCCTTGGGTTTATAATATTAGACCCTTGGGGTTATTAGTTCTATTGGAGTATAATATTAATAATCCCTTCATATATATGTAAGAGATATATACTTATTATAAATAGTAATAAAATACTAGTATTATGTTATATTTTAATTTTAGTATAGTTTGAGTTATAACTATTAATGTATTGAAAAAATTTAATAACATTTTATTATTATATATTTTATTATCAAATAATAAAATATTATATATTTTAATATATATATATATATATATATATATATATATATATATATATTAGTTTAATATATAGTATCAATACGGCTTATATTATTAATATATTACAAGTAAGATATATTGGTAATTATATTCATAAATATATAATGATTATTTTGGTAAAATACATGTGGTGGCTGGTGGATATAGGCCTATCGGCGTATATCAAACACATTAGTGAATGTGGTTGTAGATATATTTCATATACGCCTATCAGCGTATATCAACAACATTGGTAAATTTGATTGTGCTAGTTGTTAGTTATGGCATAGTGTTGTACATTTTCTTGATTAGAACCTCGGAGCTTGATGACCCCTTTATCTCTTCTATCGAATTGAGGACGCTCCAAGCAAGCATGTATCCAAAGGCTAAGCCAGGAACAATGTTAATGTCACCAAACAGAAATGATGTTGGTGGAAATCCTTTTTCTGATATTAGGTGAATATTTTGGACTGTATGCATTTAGTTTTGGAAATCTAAGCGTCATAATTAACCATTTAGTGGTAATGATATTTTTCTATGGAAATCTAAGAGTCAAAATTAACTAGCTAGTCCTGTTGATATTCATTGTAAGCCACCTTTTTAATAAATTTAGATCATTCCACAGTTGTAAGAAAATGTATATCTGTACCATCGATACCACATGGCTAAATGAAGTTTGATCTGTGAAAACCAATCTTGATGCATTACTGTTGAGCGCTCGTTATATCCTTTTTTTAATGACTAAGTTGTGTCTGGTTGATAAAACAAGTATCCTCAGGACAAGTTCGACTGGATCTGGGACAATTTTTAGAAGCTTATAATTATTTTGATCTACGGTTTGTGACATCTGAGGAGCCCATTTCAACACATTATACCAATGAAGTTCCTCCACCTGCTGTGATGGAAACAACAGCGGTCATATATTCAACGGAGGGTTTTAGACCCCTTGATTGGCCCCTTGGTCACAAAGTATTACTGCTATTATTTTTTGCAGAGATCGAGAAGCTAAATATGTCTCAATTGAGATCATATTACGTGAGGATAAATGATGATTTTCGATCTGAAGCCATTACAACTCTGCGCAAGTATTCTACCTGGGAGCTAACGTTCATATCCAGTCAAACATATTATTTCTACTTTGGCTTTGAGAACACTAGTGATGCTACTATTGGTCCCATACTCAACGCTTTTGAAACTTACATAATAGTTGACACACTACCTGCAACATATGCACAAGATCGTAGGTTACCTCACTCTCTCCTTGATACTAGAACTGTTAGCACTTATAATATGATTCAATTTCTAACCAATTAGTTTTTATAATGTAGTTAAAGCTCTTGAGACCATCACAAGCATGTTTGGCATAAAATATTGGATTTCCGATCCTTGCTTTTTTATCCCCTGTAAAGGAATTGCCTGTAAAAGCAATACTTCTCCAATAAGAATTTCGGAAATGTAAGTGGTTATGGTTGAAATCATAAAATTGTGGAGATTCAGGTGAAATTGTATGTTGACGAATATCGTATTGTTGGCAGCGATTTGTTAGGAAAGAATCTTACAGGATTGGTGTCGAACGAAATTGGACAGTTGACAGCATTAGTTAAATTGTAAGAAAAATTTGACATGGAAGAAATCCTGATGAGGCTCATATTGAATGGGGTCATAGTTTGTGTTGAATGTTATATACGAAAATAATCATATGTGCAGTATTTACCTATTCATGATGAAATTTTGCAAGTCTCTTAGTAATAATCATTTCATGGGGCCATTGCCAAATTTTTCCACTCTAACCATGTTGGAAACACTGTGAGTGTCATTTCAAAAATTAATTTTCTACTTGTCTGGTTTTATTATTGAGCCTCTGTATCTTCATTAAACCAAAATTTACTTTGCTATATCATGTAGATATCTACAAAACAACTCTTTAAGTGATACTATACGTCAACCTCTTTCTTCATTTTCTATTTATCTTTTGGAAACTCTTGGTCAAAATTAAATTAAAATTATAAATTAATATTATTCATAATATTTTCCCCAATTTAAATGAAATTAAAGAGAAATTTTTATATAGTAATTATTTTTTTTCCACAGGAATATAGGGAATAATAATTTCAGTGGTGTAATTACTGCCCAACTTCTCAATAGTTTGGTGAAACTCAGGTAACGATATCCTATTTTATGTTCTTTATGTTTTGACACAAACATGACCTAAAATTGATAATTTTCTTTCATGTTTTCTATAAATTAGGAAAATGACATAGAAATTGATAATCAAAAAAGATTTTAATTAATCTAGATGGAGGGAATCTCTATTTTTGGTAAGTTATAGTTACTGTGGAAATGCGTACTTACAGATCCCTAAGGGGAATGCATTCTGAATACAATCTGAATACATAAATAAGGAAATGACAGTGAAAAATTAGCAGCTGCAACAAGAATGCCAACCTGTAAAATGATGGAGAAGGCATAGCATAGAGAAAAACCTCAAAGTCACCATTTGAATGATGCATAAGAAAGAAATGAGACAAGCTCAGATAGTGAACCGGGAACAAACGAGCAACCACCTGAAGGGAAACCTGTGTAGTCGAATGAGGAATGAATATGTATACCCAAACCAAGCATATGGCGGTATGAATACAAGCCACCATAGTTTGTTTCGAAAATAAAAATCCAGGAAAGCCTCTGAGTCTTACCCTCACCAACGCAATAGAAAGATAAAAATCATGACAGGAGGTCGGAAGCTACAATTGGGTTGCAGAGAAGCAACGCTGCAACAGACCTCCATCCAAATGAGCCAAACAGTTAGGGTTTGGTAGTGTTGATTACCCTAAACCGTCAAGTACCTCCGAAAACTGTAGATCTCTCCAGTGGATCCAATGGTAAGAAAGAAAATAGATGTCACAACCATAAAAATCACTTCAATGCAGTGGTACAGCAATCCGCACGATATATATTATTTTAACCAAATTGATAATCACTATATTTGAGAAATGTCATAATACAGATACGCATTAAATCATTCGAATTTCCCCCTCGGGGGAGCAATAGCATATGGTTTTGTGCGCAATGATGAGGTACCCTCGAAGAAATTAACCTGTAGTACTATATTACATGTCACCAATGGTTGTATAACATAAGGTCGATAAATTTAGAGCAGTAACATACATCTTATGACAATCAAAACTAAAGAATAAAATATAGTTACATGTGAGGAGTGGGTAAACCATAGTGTTACTATATAAAACATAGTTAATTAAAAAAAAATTATGAGGTCTTTTGTTAGATGTTACAAGTGGTATCAGAGCAGCGTTTTCACGTTGGGATCCTAAGGGTCAATTAATATAACAAATTGGGTGTAATGCTACATGGAGAGAGCACAAAAAATAATGCAGTAGGAGGCGATATGAGGAGGGGGTCAATGCAGCCAATACCCTAGCACCTGGGGGAACCTATACCCCAACCACAGTTGGAAATGAATCCTGAGATGTGGATTCAGCTGAGTGTAGACCAACACTATCAAACTAGCAGACTATCAGAGGAAAAACAGCACCAGACCAGTATTCTGCTAAGCACAGTGCAAAAGCTACAAGAGGAGATGGTCCAGGTCAGAACGGACAACGAGCGCTTAATGCAAGAGCAAGAAAGGATACTTAAGAGTATCTCAGACAAACAGAATCGTGGAATGGTGCAACCTAGTCCTGATAGAGACATGCAGGAGGAAAATGAACGGCAAACAAGAGCTCAAACCACCAAAATAATGGAAAAAAGCCATTCATAGTGAAGTAACAAAAATAGAAACTACAATGAGGCTGAGTCAGGTAATGTGTCAGAATAGTAATAAATTAAGAAACAGAAAGTGAAACTACAAGGTGAGTTTTAGAAGATAAAACCACCCACGTTTGATGGAGAGGTGAAAGAGGTGGCTGAAGCATGGCTGATAAATATGAATAAATACTTTCAAGTTTACGAATATAACAGCAATATTAAGGCTAGGCTAGACATATATCAGTTGAGAGAAAAGGCCACTCTGTGGTGGGAGGAAGTTAAGAATGTCCGCAGCATAGAAGATCAGGATGTGACATGGGATGTATTTCAGCAATATTTTAAAGACAAGTACTTAACTGAACGTTTTTATGACGAGAAGTCCAGAGAATTTCACGATTTTAAATTGGGCCAGATGATGATGGATGAATACATAACCAAGTTCACTTCCTTACTCAGATACGTTCCTTACTTAAGGGACGAAAAATCCAAGGTTCAACGTTTCCTAAGTATTTTTCCCACCCATATGAAGGAACGAATTGAATTTGTGAATCCAAGAACCATGGACGAGGCAATCTGAAAAGCCAGAATGTGTTACTAGCAAGCTAAAGCAAAAGGAGAACTGGGAAAAAATTGGCCGCCCAAGAAAGGGAAAAAGAGCAGCTTAGGTTTTAAAAATGCTAGAACTAACAATTTCAAGACTTCTGCAAGAAGTTTAGTGAGTAAACAGTTTGGAAGAAACCACCAAAGAACCTGGTGACCTGCAGAAGATAAGCCCATAGAAGCTTCCAGCAAGCCTAAGCAAGGACAAAATTCGAAACCACCCCTATAGTGTTGGGGGTGTGGTGAGGTGCACTATTATAGAAATTGTCTGTAGTGGGGAAGAAGCAAAACAAATGCTAATCTACAGGAAGCTTCCATTGTGGGAGATGTATCTCGAAGCATACCCAGAATTAACGTAGCATTAGAAGATCGCTAGGCAGATTACCAACCAGCAATGATTGAGTTGGAAGCTAAGCTACTTTCGCAACCTATTTCTGTTTTGGTTGACCCAGGTGCAAGTTTAAGTTATGTGAATCCCAAATTAGTAGAAATATGTAAATTAAAAAGCCAGAAATTCAAAATCCCATGGCTAGTACAGCTAGCCACTAGAGCCAAGAGGAAATTTTGTGCCAAAATCCTGAACTGTACATTGGAAATTGGCAAACAACAGTTAAATGCAGATCTGAATATATTGCCTTTGGGATCTTACGATGTGCTATTGGGGATAGATTGGTTGGAAAAGCACTGGACATTGGTGGATTGTAAAGAGAAGATTATATATTACAGAATGCATGATGGAACACGTAAGGAGATGCAAGGAATCAAGAAGCCTTTACAATTGCGTCCCATTACAGCCTCTCAGATGAGTAAGTGTATGAGGAAGGGATGACAGTTATACGCCATTCAAGTAGGCTTTACTAATTCTAAGGAAAAGACTCCGACGATGGAAAACATACCTATAGTACAATATTTCATGGACGTATTTCTAGAAGATGTACCAAGTTTACCCCAAGAAGGGACATTGATTTTAATATTGAATTGGTGTCAGGAGCATCATCGATTTCAAGGGCACCTTACTGAATGAGTGTACTGGAATTGACCGAGCTAAAGATGCAGTTACAAGAATTGTTGGATAAGGGGTATATTTGACTAAGTGTGTCCCCTTGGGGAGCACTCATGTTGTTTGTGAAGAAAAAAGACGGAACCATGCGAATGTGCATGGACTATCGACAACTCAATAAATTGACCATCAAAAATAAATATCCATTACCTCGAATTGATGACTTGTTCGATCAGGTAAAGGGGGCCACTGTATTTTCAAAGATAGACTTGAGATCAGGTTTTCACCAGATCAGGATAAAGCATGGAGATATCCACAAAACTGTTTTTCGTACCTGGTGCGGGCATTATGAATTTGTGGTACTACCATTTGGGTTGACTAATGCACCAGCAACGTTTATGAGGCTGATGCATGGTATATTTCACCCCTTTTTCGACATTTTTGTGCTAATATTTATTGACGATATCCTAATTTAATTAAATAATGTAGAAGAGCATAAGGAACACTTGAGAATAGTGCTAGAGATGTTACGGAAAAATCGACTGTATGGTAAGTTCACCAAATGTGACATTTTCAAGGAGGAGATCCAGTACCTAGGCCATGTTATTTCTGCTGAGGGAATAATAGTTGATCCGTATAAAATCAAAATAATTATGGAATGGTGAGTACCCCAAAATGTGGTAGACATCCAGTCTTTTATGGGATTGACCGGTTATTACCGACATTTCATTAAAGGATTCTCAAAGATCGATTTTCCAATTACCTCCTTACAGAGGAAGGGAAAAGCATTTAAGTGGAGTAATGAGGGTCAAACCAGTTTTTAAAAGTTATAACTCTTGTTGAATACTACTCCGGTGTTGAGGGTAGTTGATCCCAACAAATAATTTGAAGTCTTTACAGATGCATGTAAAGAAGGAGTTGGGGCAATCCTGTCCCAAGACGGAAGAGTGGTTGCATATGAATTGCAAAAGTTAAAAGAGAATGAAAAACAATACTCAAATTACAATTTGGAGCTAACAGCAGTAGTGCATGCACTCCGAGTGTGGAGGCATTGTCGCTAGAAAAGAGGTTTGTGTTAAAAACTGATCATAGTAGCCTTACTAGCTACTTTAAGCAAGCTAATCTTAATTCTCGCCAGGCAATATGGAATGCCTTTTTAAGAAAGTTTGACATTGATATGCAACATGTGAAAGGTAAGGAAAACAAGGTGGCAAATGCCTTAAGTAGAAAGTTGCATGGAGTTTATGAACTTTACTACAGCCAGATTGAAAGTAAATTCTTGGATCAAATAAAAACAGAATCCAAGAAGGATCATGAATGCCAATTTATATGTCAGCAAACAGAGGAGGCCAAAAGGTAAGGCAACTCTTTCAATTATGGAATTAGCAAGGATCAAATATTAACCTTCAAGGCAAAGATATATGTTCTAAATCGAATGGATTTGAAGGAGTTGATTTTGAACGAATACCACCAAAGTAATTATTCAGGACATCGAGGGTATCAGAAAATTCTAACAGCAATGAAAAAGAATTATTTTTGGCCCGTTATGCGAAAGGACATTGTAGAATATTTAAACAAGTGTCTGGAGTGTCAGCAAGTTAAGGTGGAACATCAACATCCAGTGGGATTGTTGCAACCCATACCAATACCAAAGTGGAAGTGGGAGGTCATATCTCTAGACTTCATCACGGGCTTTCCAAAATCAAAGAAGCATAATGACTCCATTATGGTGGTGGTTGATCGATTGACCAAGGAAGCACATTTTATATCGGTACAGTCCACCTATAAAACAGTGTAGATCACAGACATCTTTATGAGATAAATATTTCTATTGCATGGAATTGCAAAGACTGTCATATCTAGCAGAGATGTGAAGTTTAATTCAGCATTCTGGAAAACCTTTTTTACAGGTCTAGGAACCCAAATTAATTTAATTACCACCTATCATCCCCAAACGGATGGACAAACAGAGCAAGTTAATCAAATATTGGAAGATATGTTACGTATGTACGTCATGCACAGCCAACAAGATGGGAAGAATATTTACATTTGGTTGAGTTTGCTTACAACAATGGTTACCATGAATCTCTGAAAATGATTCCCTTCGAACCCTTGTATGGATGACAATGTCGTACACTTATCAATTGGAGTAGTCCCAAAACCAAGCTGATACTTGGACCGGAAATGTTAGCTAAGATGGAATCGGAAATAAGAAAAATCAGGTAAAATTTGAAGGCGAATCAAGATCGGAAGAAAATATATGCAGATAAGAAAAGAACTTATCATGAATTTTGAGTAGGCGATCCTATGTACGTACAAATAAAACCAAAAAAAAGCACGCTACGATGGACCTCTTATGCCAAGCTGGGCCCTAGGTTCTATGGGCCCTTCCAGATATTGGAAAGGATGGGAATGGTGGCATACCGATTAGCCTTACCTAGCCATATTCGGGTGCAAAATGTGTTCCATGTATCTCTATTAAAGAGATATGTACATGACTCAAAGCATTTAATCCACTGGCAAAGTATTCAGGTAAGTTAAGATCAAAAACATAACTAGAATTACTAAACTGTGTCAGAAATTAACTCAGACTTTTTGTTGACTGCAGGTCGAGCCAGACGGCGAGTTTCTGGTCAAACCTCAACGTATACTCGATCGAAGAGAAATCATGCTCTGGAGGCGAGCCATCAACCAGGTTAAAGTGCAATGGAAGCACTTCAGCTCGGATGAGGCTAGCTAGGAAGATGAAGGGTTTGTTCAGGAGGCATACCCAGAGCTGTTTATTGAGCTAGAGCGAAACACCGAGGATGGTGTTTACTTCCAAGGGGAAAGTTGTGACAGTTGGTTTAAATTCCAAATTATTTGTTATGTAATTTGTTTTTAAATAAACTAAGACATTTATTTATTCATTAGAAATTAGTTAACAAACAAAAATTAATTGTGTTTTGGATTAAAGGTAAATGAAAATTTAGTTATGGAAGTGGTTCCATAAAGTGAAAAAAGGTTGATGGTAAAAATTATTCCAACTAAGAAGTGGTTGAACAGAAACAATTCAGTTAGCTACCCCTTCCTCTATGGATAAAGCAACATCCCTGTGAGGAAGAGGGGTTCTAATATGTTGGAGGCTAAGAGAAGGAAAAGAGGAGAGAGTGTGAATTTCCCGAGCTGGTGGTGACCAGTGGAAATACTCTCAGCAATCCTAAATTCTTCCGGAAAGTAGATTGGACTAGGGTTCTAAGATCTCTTCTGAATTTTGTATCAACCTACTTGACTCAAGTGTGGAGCACAGGGGGGTGAGGATGTAATTTCCTCATCCACGGTCGGGAGGACAACATCACTCAATTTCAGATAAGTAAATCTATTGAGTTTTTGCTAGTTTTACAGAAGGGCATGTTGGTACAATTATTCTAGGGTATTTTATGACATTATTAAATTGAATACCTTGGCTGAGATTAATGTTTTTTGTGAAAATCCCTGTTTACTGTAAAGTTTCAAATCTATTATATAAATGTCCAATAAACGTACTTTCCTGAAAAGCTACTATGTGAACTTCAGATACTAGTTATCCTTAAATATAAGCATGTTTGAGTAGTTAAGCTTCCTTAATTCAATGATTGATATGCAGAGATCAATATGCATGAAAAGTTAACTCCTTTTTTTATGCAATATACTTTTCTTTATACAGTGTATTCTCGTTAGACAATATATTTTCTTTACACAGTATATTCTCTTTATACAACATGTAAGCTTTATGCAGTAGAACAGATAGCTGAAACTAGAATGATGAAGAACAACATTCAGAGAGTAAATTGATAGCAAATCTCCGAATGATAGGCAAACCATAAAATAATACATAAACAGCATGAAACGAGAACCTATAAATGGTAGTATGGGAAATCTTTAACCTAGTTCCAGAGTTGGAAAAACTCTGAAATCTGAGTTGATTGTCCCTAACAAAATAGGCTATACACGGACAGAATTTTGGTCGATCCGGTCAACCCTTAACTTATTATAATATACAAGAAATATTAAGCAGAATTGTTAATCATATTGTGGAAACAAGTAACACATTCGAAGTGCCGAGAATCAAGATTCTTCCATAAATATAACGCATAACAACTGGAAGAAACCTTTCATAATAACCACTAGAGAACAGATTTTACAAAATTTCTCAGATATTTAAAAACGAAACAAAGGCACAAATGTTCGGTTTGACCTTACAACTGATAGCTTAAAAACTCAATATAAATCCAAAGAAATATAGTTGGCTTGTCAAGAGTACAGTCACCAGAAATTACTCTTTCTAATTAACAGAGTTAAAAATAAAAACGTGAACTTAATAGAAATTTCTTGCCATAAGAGAAGTAGCCTCGACTTGGACAAATGAACCCTTACTCAAACATTAAGAGTGTAGCCTCTTAAACCCCAAAAGGATTAAACATATCTGAACTCAAAATTGTAAATACTAGCAAAATAAATGTCGCGCTCTAACTTTAGAGAAGTTTTGGAGGGCTACCTAGTACCTGTGACATGAGACACGAACGCACGTAAGACCGTTTTCTTTGATACAGGGTGGAGACAGATATTTGAACCAACACCGAAACCATTCGAAACTTGTACCTACATAGATATAGTCCCAAAATAAAGTTAAATCTCAGTTTCGAAGGGTTACATAAGAACAAAAGTAGTGAGCAACTTTGGACATGAAAGCAAAGAGCTTTGACTTACTTATGTAAAGTAGACTCCGAGCGAAACGAGGGCTCTCTGCGGAGTGGACAGGAAAAAATATCAGTCTTAAACCCTGAGAATAAGAGGAAGTACAAGCTGAATACATGAATAAGGAAATTACGGTGAAAACTTACCAGGTGCAACAAGAATTCCAACCTGTAAAATGATGGAGGATGCATAGCATAGAGCAAAACCTCAAAGTCACCATCTGAACGATGCATAAGAAAGAAACGAGACAAGCTCAGATAGTGAACCAGGAACAGACAAGCAACCACCTGAAGGGAAACCTGTGTAGTCGAACAAGGAATGAATATGTAAACCTAAACCAAGCATATGGCGGTATGACTGCAAGCCACCACAGTCTGTTTCGAAAACAAAAATCTAGGAAAGCTTGTAAGTCTTACCCTCACCAACACAATAGAAAGATGGAAATCATGACCGGAGATCGGAAGCTATGACAGGGTTGCAGAGCAACAACACTGCATCAGACCTCCATCCAAATGAGCCAAACTATCAGGGTTTAGTAGGGTTGATTACCCTAAACCATCAAGTACCTCTGACAACCATAGATCTCTTCAGTGGATCTGACGGTAAGAAAGAAAATAGATTTCACAACCATAAAAATCACTTCAATGCAGTGGTACAGCAATATGCATGATATATATTATTTTAACCAAATTGGTAATCACTATATGCGAAAAATTCCTTAATACAGATAGCATTAAATCATTCGAATTTCCCTCGGGGGAGAAATAGCATATGGTTTTTTGTGCAATGATGAGGTACCCTCAAAGAAATTAACCTGTAGTACTATATTACATGTCACCAATGGTTGTATAACATACGGTCGAGAACTTTAAAGCAGTAACATATATCTTATGACAATCAAAACTATAGAATAAAATATAGTTACAGGTGAGGAGCGGGTAAACCATAGTGTTACCATATAAAACATAGTTAATTAAATTTTTTTTATGAGGTCTTTTGTTAGATGTTACACTATGTATGGAAATTAACAAATAAATGAAGATAAAATATGCAATGGATTCTTTTTCATCTCCTAGAAATTAATAAACTATGATCTGAATTTACAATGCCCACCTTTTATTGGTCTATGAACTGAATATACTTCTCGAACTTAGAATTAACATATTAATAGGCTTACCGAATTTTCGATTTTTTTGGGTCAATTCAACCAAATTTGGTAACTATTCACAGAAGCACATTATATTTTTTTAGCAAGATATATTTACACAAAATTTGGGCAGCCTTTCCTGAAGTTGCGCCTTCGGATCTCCTTCCCCTAAATTATTTTTTTTTTCCAAAATTATACATACATATATATATCTTTTGGTTTGCTAGAATATCTCCTAATGAAACAAAGCTTATTTCGAAGTCTATCCTAATTCCTAAAAATAATTGTGTAACACCTCAGATTAATATTTGTCTTTTATTATGTGTCACATGGCCAAAATGCTAGCCTATCAAAATATATTAATATCCTAAGTTCTTTTTAGAATTAGAACACTTGGATTTACATGAGAAACATAGTCTTTCTAATTTGTACAAAATCAAAATGGCCCAAAATCCATTTCTTCTAGGAAAATTTCATTGTCCTTTTGGGTCTAGAAAAAATAACATATCTAGGGTTTGATGCAAAATTTCAGTTCAAAACAAAATTCCATCGACATTTAACTAGTGAAACCATATAAATTAACTCACTTGTAAATGCTCATAGGCATCAATTCATAATAAGCATCATAACACTTACTTTAATAACTTGACATGTATGATGAAGTACATGTTTTGATACTTATTATGGATTAATGTTTATCAGCTATTTAACTTATATGGATGCACTAGTTATAGTCTACATAGGAATCATAGAAAGGAAATTTAATAAGGCCATTTAGTCTTCATCTCTTGAACACCATTCCTCATCCCTCATATATAATAGCATTGTCCTACAATGAAATTGCTCTATTTTTTACTAAGTAATTGGTCCAATTGTTTATACAATTATAATGATAATTTTAAATCTAATCAAACATAGTATTATTTTAAAGATATAAATGCAATGTCTAATAGAAAGACAATAATTGAAAACATCTTCTGATATATAGAGTATTTTGACATGAGAATTACAAGCATAATGATTGGTGCACATGTGTATTATGATGCAAAGTACCATTTGCAAAAGAACATAGATATAACCTTATTTTTTGTCCCTACATTGAATCAATTTTGATCCTTGGTGTCCATTTCCCTGTCTTCATATTAAACAGGCATAAAAAAGACATTCAGAAACTATTGACAATCTAAGAAAGTGGATTAAAGCAAGAAAAGAAGGTTGTAAATAGGAATAAGTGGAGTAGGTAGAAAGAATATCCACACAAGGAGCCATGGAAGATTGGTAGGTATCATTTGTAAATCTAAGAAGTAATAAAATAGGGAGTTTGTTCAAAGTGCAATTGTTTCTCCTCTCTGAACAACAAGAGGATTCCTTTTGATGTTAAATACCTATGAGTAAGTTGTAATTTTAATAAATAGGTGGTGCATGTATCCATGAGCTCCATAACATATTCTATACTATTATCATAGAACCCTTATGGGGGTGTTATCTTATGAGACAAGGGTTCAAGACCGAGACTTTACTCCCTGTGCAAGTGGCACTCGAATGTGATAGCCTGATTGTGAAGCTTTCACTCGTAAGTGGGTTAAAAACATTCTAGTAGCAAAGATGGTTATATGTGTATTTTGGTGGATAAATGATCTTAACTATTGGTTTCAGGGGATGGGAGGTCAGTTGATAGGGGTGATTTGTTTTCTCAAAGAGAAGGAGGGCTAAAAATTGTAACTTTACCCTGCAGTCTATGGTGAAAGGTTGAAATTGAATGGAAATTCTCGGTGCAATAATGCTACATCTGATAGGGATGAGATTCTTGTCATAACCATTTGGGACTCTAGTTTATGATGGGTGGCGTTGGTCATGGGAAGGCTTCTAGTGTTGGAGTGCATGGGTTTCTATGGTTTCTACTTCCTTCGTGCTAACCGAGAAGAAAATAATATTTTCTTCGGGTCAGGTATCATATCCCTGTGTGTTCTTCTTGTCTATTTGGTTGTTTCTTAGTTGGGGATCTGTGGAGGTGTTTGGAGCATTCAAGGGTTTGAACAGGGCCACCATTGAACTTGGAGAAGGTGAAAGCCTAGATCATGTTCACCTCCACCATTGTAATTGGTCATTGGAGTGACGGAGTGTGATTATCTTTGGTGCTCTTTGTGTCTCAGGCCCAGGTGAGAGGTATGGGAAACAATTGTTGGACAGGGAATTATATCATTGTGTAGGCTTGGGGTAATATTGTAGGTGCACTAGTTTTGTTGAGTGGGGTATCTAGATTTGTGTTGTCGAGTGGTAAAAGATGATATTTTTGTGGCAAGAATAATTTTGGAACTTGGGTGTCCAAGAGGGAATTTGGATGGTCTATTGGTTGGTCTATTTGTTTAGTGCATTGGGTCTGTAGGCTTGGTAGTCAAGGCTCTGGTGGGCAACATGTGAAAATTCCTAGATTTGGATCCTATTGCAGCAACTGGAAAATATTCACCTAATTGTTAATTTGAACTTAACAATTTATCTGCAGTTTTCTACAGCAAACACTGAATACATCACACTGCAACCCTCACTTAAATAAACTAGGGAAATTAAATGCAGAAACAATATCTGAGAAAGGAAAAGAAATAACACACATGACACTATTATTTTTGGAATAAGTCCCCAAAAAAACCCAATGTGGGAAAATCGATGTAGAAATTGAGGGTTTGATATTATTAAGCAGTAATTTCTGAGTAAAAATATTTAGATGCCCTAACTAGAATCCTATACAGATATCTAACTAAGAAAAAATCTACTCAGATAATCTCACCCCGACACTAGAAGATATGACACTAATTTGCATTGGAGATGAGCCCGTGCGCTCTCTCCACACAGTACTGTGTCAGACCTACATAGTCACTGCATCATTGCTTCTAGGACTGTGTTGCACCTTGTCTAATCTCTTTTCTAGCTAGAAATTTCAGCCCTTTGGCCTCTCGGTCTCACACCCCGACTCCGACACTAAATCCTGACTACTCTGTAGTAGAAATACAGACTCCCTCTAAAGCTTTGTGCTGCCTCTCCAGAACACTCTTTTTCCTTTCTGACTTGCACTCTCTGGATCAGGAAAATATCCAATCAAAAAATTATCTCTTCCCCTCTTTGTAAGAATCAACTCGATCGATCTTCTCTGTTTCTAAGAATTGCTCACTTGAGAATTTTGATCTCTAGAGTCTCTCAGTGTTTTTTCCAAATGCCCATCAATTCCTTGTTATAATATTCTTGTTGAGACTTCAATGACCGAGATTAAATTTCTAATCAATGACAAAGATTAACTTGACTTGATCTCAATATTTTTCTAGAAGATTCACACCCTGTTTTAATTAATATGCTTAAATTATTTTAATTCCCTAAGTTTAAACTTAGGTTTCCATTAAAAACAATTAATTATTTTAATCAAACACAATCCAAGTGGAATTTCCCAAAACGCTTTCTGTGTTATTTGGAATACATGTGTCTAAGCCTCCCTGCAAAATTTGAGACATAGAGCACATCCAATGCTACCATAAATCAACACTCCCTCTTAGCAAGGAATGTGCTCTAGCAATACATCCAACTAAAGTATTGCACTGACTCTATAAAATCTACCTCTGCAGTGTTGATGACTAACAATGCTGCCCACAAACTACTATGTTGTTGCATCTATGTTGTTGTTGACTCACCACACTACTTCCAATTACTACTGCACTACAACTTTGTTGCTTGATGCAACAAAAAAACATCCAAATAATGAACTAAGTGTTCAACTTGATGCATTTGATATTGAAGATCTGACTGCTCCTAGTTTCTGCATTGACCCTTTAGATCTGTTGCATTGTTGTTGACTCTGTGTTGTGCCTTACTGCACTACTGCTAACCCTGCTTTGCGCTTCTCAAAATATGGCGTTCTCTAGAAACTGCGCTATCACTCTGGCACTCCTCTACACCAACTAACATTGATTCATCCTACTATTACTGATTTGGGTTCCTGTAGCAAGGTATTCATCCATGAGGTGGACTCTTGAAGGATCCTGCCCAACTGCAGCTCTTCTGAACTAAAATTATAGATCACCCCAATTCTCCCATGGAGATATGTGGGAAATCATCGCGAACTCTTCCTCCTCGATCCTCGTGTTGCAGCTTGTAAATCATGCTTCTCATCCTTGTCCTTCTTCTTAAGAGGACATTTTGTAATGTCCCATTTGGCCACACCGGAAGCATTTTATCTTTGAGACATCCTTTTTCCGCCTTTTTTGCTCCTGTTTCCCCTTAGATGCAAGGGTTGCAGTCTCATCCTCCTCCTTGGGCTTCATCCCACTATTGATGTTTCCATCAAGCTTGCACTTGATTAAGTCTCTCCTCATCTCTTCCTATTGAAGAGCTACCCACATTCCATCAAACTCTAGAACCTTCTCTTTTCCCACGATACTCTAGACAAATAATTTTCATTCTTCAGAAATGGAATTCAAAGCCAATCTAACCATATCCATGGCCTGAGGTGGTGACCCTACACCTATCAACTGATATCGAATATCTTGAACGTTTGCAAGGAATGGGTTAATGCATTCTCCCTTCTGCATCCTAGTAGACCGCATCTTTTCCTCCAAGAATATCTTCCACTACTCGAAATACCCCTGGTATAGCATGGCCAATACATCCCACATCTCCTTTACATTCACTTTGCTAGAAATATGTGAGACAATAGTGGTCCCTCACTTCCTTGAGGATCAACCATTTGGATTTTTCCATGTTCTTCTTGAAGGCATTTAATGGATATGCATCTACAAGTTCAACTATTACATTGTTAATGAAGGCCTTGAGCTCATACTCATCCAAAAGGAAGGAGATCCTTACCTTCAATATTACATAGTT
This sequence comes from Pinus albicaulis, assembly GCA_034641835.2. Classification (NCBI taxonomy): domain Eukaryota; kingdom Viridiplantae; phylum Streptophyta; class Pinopsida; order Pinales; family Pinaceae; genus Pinus; species Pinus albicaulis. The sequence continues at coordinate 436,053,393 of CM076569.1, forward strand.
GTAGGCACCCTCCAATCGATCTTGATCACAGATGATCAGGTGATCATGCCCTAAGTTGAAAAAATGCTCAAAAATGGAATTTCTTAGAATTGGCTGAAACCTAAATAAATGGATAGGCCTCATCACTGTGATTCTGGCGCTACAAACAAGACTCAAATCCGACATCTTATGTGAAATTTATGCAGGTTTTAAGTTTTAAGTATCCTTCAAAAATTCAATTGACCAGGGTTGACTTTTCAATTTGGAAGAAAAGAATATTTCGAGGAATATTCTTGGAATACTCCCCTGGAATATTCCCTTTTCGGAAAATCCAGATTTGACACTTGGCAGTTATTGATTGGGTGTTGGTTTGACTGTGTAATTTATTGGCCTATCAGAGGCTGCCACGTGGTAGGCCCGGAGGTCGCCACGTGGCCCCAGGCCAGTGGAGAATTGGTTATGTAAAAGTTTTTATAGTCCGCGAGGTTTGAACCTCCGACCTCACTATCACAAGCGCCATGCCTGACCATCTGTGTTATCCATTAGGTCTTAACAAACGGTGGGCACGGTATATATTTAATGTTTAAATAATGTTTGGTCGACGGTAAAAGGGGTAAGCCCCTTAAGGCCAGCCCCACATCAACCTTCCACACGACCACGCCCCGGTGACCAGGAGCCATCCATCCAGTAGTCACAGTGATGGGAATGGCTAGCGGCTTCTCCGCATGTGGCCACACGTAACTATGTTAAATGCCACAGTTCATAAAAACGTGGTTTGTTAAACGTGTTCAATGTGGCGGCTATGATAACATTTTATGCGGCAGTATGGGTGGAGGTGTCGCATGTGACCGCCACTTCAAACTTTAAATGAAATGAAAACTAAACTGTCAGTGGATTTGGAGAGCGCGTCACCAATTTTGGTGGATAGAGCCAGTTTTATCACTGCTAACTGAAGTTGCTCCACTTTTAGTGGAGGTTTTTGGGGATAATTAGGCAGAAATTTGTTTTGAGCATAACATCTTCAATATTGGACCAATTTGGACAAAATTTTGGTTAATTTTGGGTATTTTGAGCATTCTTGAGAGTTTGAGATGGGTTGCAAAGCCAATAGAGGTGTTATTTAGCCATGTTTTCTTTAGGGAAGCTTGGAGAGCCATTAGGGCCATGAGGGAAATGGAGCTGCATTGGGCTACACTTCACTATTTGAGGTGAAATAAAATCCATTCTTAGCTTATTTCTATCTTCTAAATTCAATTTCACAGCGGTTTCAGCCTGTTTAGGATTATTTATCACTGTAAAAACCAATTTGAGCAACTTAATAGAGCGAGGACATGCCCATTGGGAGCCTTGGACCTGGCAAATGTAGCCCAGGAGGGGTGAACTACCTCATCATGTTGCTATGTTGTTATGGTGAAGTTATGATGCTGTGTATTTCTGATTTAAGATGTTAAACAGTAATTTTAATTAACATTCCCTCACACATGAACTCAAAAACAGTTACCAAAAGAACTTTGTTTAATTTGAAAGACATGATAAACACTTTGAACACTTAATTTAATGGAAATTTCTTTGCACAACATTACAAATACTTCCATTTTCAGATCAGATGGTGTCAGGGCTAAGGATTTGAGCCTTAGAAGCTAGAGTTTTACTCATCATTTGTTTTGTGCAAAGATATAGTTGATTGTTTGCAAGTTTTTATGCTTACTAGGCTTAAACTCAAGAGAGGTGAAGGACACTTGGATAATGCAAAAATGAATCCACAACCAAGAAGGGCCAGAGAACCACCTCCAAGAGTCATTGAAGAAGCCTCAAGCATGTTTTCAAGAGAAGGAGAAGCTCCTAAAGATATGGATCCAAAAGAAGAGGAGGTGTTTCGAAAAGCTTTCCTAGACATGACAGAGATGGTAAGGATACTCTACCAAGAAAGGAATGATAGACTTGCTAAAGAAGGGATAAAAACTAGAAATAAGGAGAGGGTTCTTCAGGAGGAAGGAAAAGTGATGACAAGTCAAAGAAAGGACACGAAAGAAATGGTGATCCACCATCCCCATCTTCATCCTCTTCCTCTACATCATCATCCTCAACTTCAATGAATCAATCTCACAAGTCTAAAACCACTGGTAAAATTCCATTTTTAAATCTTGATGTTAAATTTGAGTTGCCTATGTTTAACGCTGAAGTCAATGTAGAGAAACTCGACAATTGGATAAGACAGTTAGAAGTTTACTTGAGGATACAAAACCTTCATGAAGACGACACCAAGATTCAGTTAGCCTCTTTAAGAATGGAAGGAGAAGCATTGGTATGGCGGGAAGCCAAGACCAAGGATGAAATTTAAAAACATGGTAAGATCACTTTATCATGGGTTGAATTTATTTCCGCAATTAAGCAGCATTTTTATCCATTAGCTCATTTACAAAAGGCTATCATGAATTGGGAAAGTTTTAGACAACTTAAGGGACAAAGTGTTCAAGATTACACTCAAGAGTTTAGACGAAGGGCTTTACTACTTGGAATTGAATTGCATAGTCAAGATACCTTGCTGAAATATATAGGTGGTTTACACACTTATCTTATACATACTATCCTTATGTTCAATCCTACTAGTCTAGACAAAGTTTGTGTGCAAGCTACGCATTTAGAGGCTAGAGGGAAACAATCTTTTGATGAGAATATGGATATTGAATTCAAAGGCAAAGGGAGGAAAAGAAATGAAAACTCTAGGAAAGAAAAAGGAAAGTTCTTTTGTAAAAACTGTTCCAAAACAAGCCACGATGAAGACCATTGCTGGAAACTTCATCCGAAGCTGAAACCAAAGAAATTTAAAAACAAAGATAAGGCCAAAGAAAAGGGAAATTTTTTTGCAACTGTTGAAAAAGACTTAGAGTCTGAATCAGGTGACGAAACTAAAAGCATAGCCATGGTACTAAAGAACATAAAGGGGAAAGTGATTGTAAATGAAACAAATCCCAGTTCTAGCACTTTAAACTATCACATAGAAGCTCAAAAAGAAGAGAGGAGGATAGAGTTGTTTCATGTGAGGATAATAACCAAACACACAAAGATAGACACACTATTTGAGAGTGGGTCACAAGCGAATATCATCTCAGAAGACTTAGTCAAGAAGCTGAAACTTGATACCATACCTCATCCAAAGCCATATCCACTTGGATGGATTTGCAAGCATGCTATTTTACAAGTCTCAAGAAAGTGCATGTTGCGCTTCGCGATAACAGCTCATTATGTTGATTTGGTTGAACTGGATGTGGTACCACTTGACATTACAAGTGTGGTGTTGGGTAGTCCATATTTATATGACAGAAAAGCAATCTTCCATCGCCATGAGAACAAGTATCATTTGTTCAAGGATGGTAAAGATTTTATTGTGAGAGCACATCGGAAGAAGCTAGAATATTCTTTATTCCATGCAGGCCAATTGAAAGGGCTTGTCAATGCAAGTCAAAATCTGACTTTGTTGATGGTTAAGCAAAAATATTTTGTACATAATCTTTTTCATGTTATTGCTGATGTAAATGATGATATGTTTCAGCCTGAAAACAAGTCGTCTTGGGAAGATGACAAGATGTTGCAAAAAGTACCTTTGGTGTTGATCGGTGTAGAGAACAAAGTGTCAGTGCAAGGTGGTGCAAGAATCCAAGAGAGGGTAAAGCATGCAAGCAAAGAGGGCACAAATTTCAGCATGGGTCATTGCTGGTTTCAGAATGGCAGATTGGTATGGCGAGAAAATTTGGTCAGGATTCGATGCAAGTACATGGCTCATTTGTTAAAAATTCGCCATGAGGACAATTGGCAACGTGAATCTCAATTTCAGTTTCCTTTATGTTAGCCACCTATAAAAATTTCTCATAGCAAACAGGTGCCTAAATTTGTGTTCAAGTCTTCAAGTGAACATTTCCTTTGAAAATCTATCATCCTTGAAGCCTTGTAATGTCTTTATCCTTCGAAATTGTGCCCCCTGTTGTTCATAAGGAAAAGTTGTTTTTAAAGGTCTCCTTTTCCTTCATTCACCCTTCATTTCTTCCAAAAAATCCCCTTTGAACCTTTTAAATTCCCTTTATAATGTTTAAAACCCCATCCTTACCCCTATCGGAACCTCCAAATTCCTCAAAAACCCTTTAAAATCCTTCAAAATATTCATTTTCTCACTAAGGACTTAAGCCCCTTCGGCTTAGCCCTTAGCCCCTTTCTCCACATGTGACCCGGAGCCATAACCAGGCACTAGGCCTCATCGCTCATCGCAATCAGAGTTTCCTCTTCCTCGACTTCCCTTTACTCTTCTAATCTTCCGATGCGATAGGCACCTTTTCTTCCGCCTTCGGTATTTCCACTTTCCACAAAACCATGTTTTTCCTTATAATTAGCCCCCGCCATCGCAATCGGAAAAATTTGTTGTCCTTTTTTCTTTCCCTATTCCCCCAATCCCCCGACCATGCGATTTAATCCTGGCCGTTGATCTGAGAAGATCTACGGCCATCGCATCACCTAGTCCTTCGACCTCCTCCCACTATGCGACAAACATCACACGTCACCACCTGGCCCACCAGTTTCTTTGCCCCGAGTCTCTGTGCCTATTGCGTGCAACCTGCATTGTCTGATCTGACACCCCAGATCTAACGGTTTCTATCCAAAATCGCAAAATATTTACACCTGAGGTTTAACGCTCCAAAATTTTGCGAAATGGGCAGTTTTGAAGATCCACATGTCGGCCAATGTATGGAATCGCATTCCATTCGCTCAAAACAACCTCCCCCCATTTTGTTATGCGAAAACCATTCCCGGTTTTCCGCCATACTGCTGCCCTCCGCAACTTTGCCCCCGATTTAATCCTAGTCTTCGATCTCTGAGATCGCACGGCCCATATAATATCGCAATGCCATTCGCTTGCCTTTCATCTTGCTCCCAAAACGCTTCATCAGAAGATCCCCACCGTAGTTCGTCCTGATCTAACGGTCCACGTTCCTCGTCGCACCCAGACCTCCATTGGACCTGGTTAGCTGCTCTGCCAGGGTTTTCTTCCCATTTCCACCACTGCATCCACCATTCTCACTACTCCTCCACCCTCGCCTGAGCCTCTGAAAGAAGTTGAACCCCAATTAGCAATATTTCTTAACATGTTTGCGCTGTGTTGCAGGTTCAATGGTGATCGTTGTCAGTTTTCTCACAGTCACAAACAGGTAATAGAGAAGGTCTAGGGTGATGATCCTGTGGCCTGAAATTAATGAAAAGGGATGGAGGGGGGATGAATTATGTGTCTCAGGCCTGTATCATGAGCACTAACCAAACGAACAGACCCTCCGACACCAAAGCCACCTATACAGAAGAGAAGAGTTAAAGGATCAAACCATAAGATTGAAGATTAATAGTTTAATCCACTATTTAGAAGGATAAACACAGCCGAAGACAAAGATGATTGAAGAAGGCTTAAATGAAGCCTGAAAAAGCACGTACATTTCCAAATCAATGTTTTATGAATATCAGAGAAAGGAAGATCAGTAGAGAAGCCTCTGCACACCAAATCAGAGAGGCTAGTTACTTCCCATTGACCCATTCCGCCACCTACAATCCTATTTCACATCAAAACAAGGCACAGTTAAGACAGTCAGAGATATTAGTGACATATATAGCTCAAAAGTAATTTCCGGCCTACCAAAAAGCCCCCAAAGTCAACAAAAGCAACTTAAGTTGATGGAATTTAATGTAATCATCAATTTACAGAATTAATACCTATCAAAACTTCTCCATCTGGCCCTTCAAAGGCTGAGAAGCACTAACTCTATATTAATTGAACAAGATAGACCCTTCTTACACTCCACCTCCTCATTCTTCTATAAATAGTGTTGTAGAAGATAGTATAGAGGTTGGTCTCTAGATATCTGTTGCATGTAAATAGTTCTTTGAAGCTGTTGTAGCTCTGTTTGTAAGTGAAGACACATAAGCTGAGATGATAAGTTTGAAGTTGTAGAGGCCTATTGGACTTGAAGATTGTAACTGGTTTGAAAATCAAATACAAATAGTTGATTTATGGGATCCTGGTTTATGTCAATGATGATGTGTTTCTTACTGTAAATTGTTATTCTCTTTTTGTTTCCATTTTGTCCACTTTTCTCTGATAAAGAATAGCAAATATAGATTAGGATTTACTCCTTAAGTACCCTAAATCTCACTGAAAATCTTTATCCTTTATGTTTTCTGCTGATTGTTTATTTAAAGATGATTCAATAGAGTATAACCAGTGAAGGGTTGGTGAGCCCATATTTCTTGAGTACAACTTGAGATATTGTCTTTTAATGTTCTTGATAAGTCTCCTAATTAAAGATTGAGCTAGGGAAGTCTATGGTTAGCCCTGTCCTCTAGTTTCTTCTCCAACAGTTGCTTTGAAAAGTTCCCTAAGAGTATGCCAAAAGCAGGATAGGTTCAAAGTCCTTACTTGATCTTAGGCTATTCTTTGTTTATCTTAAATGTTGTCTTGAAAATTTTGCTAATTAAAGTTGAACTAGGGAAGTCTATGGTTAGCCCTATCCTCTAATTTCTCCTCCAACAGTTGCTTTGAAAAGTTCCCTAAAGAATATGCTGAAAGTAGGCTAAGTTAAAAGTATTTACTTGATCATAAGCTATTCCATGTTTTTTAATGTTTTCTCTTGGAAGTTTATCAAAAGCAGGCTAGTTTAAAATTACTTACCTGATCTTAGATTACATTGTGTCTTTCCTTAAGTGCATGCCAAAAGCAGGATAGTTTCAAAGTACTTACTTGATCTTAGGTTGTTCTTTGTTCCTTCATCTGTTTGATTTCCCTCACTCCAATGCTTATTGTTTCATTCCATAATATCAACTTAAAGAGATCCTTTGACATAGATGACTTGCCCCATGGACCACTCTTGAACCTTGTTGTTTCAATTAAATCCTCTTATGACTCCATAGCCCAATGGATTGATGTTGCTCCTTGCCTATCTTATTAGCCGAACCATTCTTTCACCTACTTTCACCTTCACCCTTCATAAAGACTTCCTTCATCTTCATCATATCCTTGCCCAACCAAAAAAAACAAAAACCCATGTTCTTCATACCTAGCCTAATACCATAAACTGACCTTAAAGATATATTATTCTTTACATTTATAGAGAGATCCATTTATGGATCTAGGAGGGCTAGATCCTAGGATCCCAAAGTGGTTTGATGTTGTCTTGTCTTTTGGTCTTGCCAATCTGGACAAAACACAGGAACCCCAACATAATGGCGACTCCACTGGGGAAATTCTGAGTGAATTACATTTTATACATCTCTGAGACCTTAGAAGACCCAAACATCCTTATATTAGTTTCATAATAAACATGGTGGTGGAACCATAAAACATTTTACCTCCATAAAAGCTAAAAATTTTCCACCTGGTGACTCCACACTCAACAACTCCCAAAAGACCAAATGACTCCACTGGTAGAAAACCCTGAACTGATTGAACAGATACAGTGACCTCTTATCCAATTTTCAAAATGATTCCAAGAATACAACGAAGATATGCCCCAATGAGTAGAGAACATATCCCTGGGTTTCCACATAAGATGCCCCAGGTATTATGGGATGATAACCTTCCTGTTTTTCAGGGTGAAAAGTTTGATAACCCACGGTTAAATCTTATCAAATTTCACATACATGTATGGAGGTTAAAGGTTGAATGGCATGAAGATTGCCTAATGAAAATTTTCATGTTAACATTAGAAGGAAAAGCATGGGATTGGTATGAATGGTTGAAATCTGGTAGTTTGTTTTCTTTAAAGGACCTTGAATATGTGTTTTATGAGAACTATAAAGAAAACACTACATCATTAGATCTTTTAACATCCATTCATGAGTTTAATATCCTATTGAAAAATTATAAGGATATAGATGAATTAGTCAAGGAAGAAATCAACCAATAAATAAAGGACATTTCTCAAGATATCCGTGAAAACCCAAATAATGATTCATCCTCCCTTATAGCTGAGGCTCAAGAAGACATCCACCCTCAAAATCAGTCTTCACAAGAGATAAAGAACTGTTGTACTCCTATTCAAAGGAACATAGAAACATCTTCCCCTTTGACAGAAAAAGAGACAGATCAAATTATTAATAAACAACCAGTCTCTGAAACTTTTTGCAAACCAAATACTCTTGCCCATTCACATAGAGAACTTTGTTGTATAGATTTAGAAAGTTCTTTTGTAGATCAGAATAAAGAAGGACCTGTTGATAACCCAATATGTTTGATTGGTAGTATTACTTATATTTATGATTTTCCTAACTTTGATCTATCTAGTGATGATGCTCCCCAAACAGAAGTTAATCTTGCAGGACCATCATTAGCATATTTATGGGAGGAAAATCAGTTCCTTCAAAGAAGTAATGAGCCAGTACAGACTATTTATGATACTGATGAAGAAATGTATGAAAGCTTGGAAGTAAGTAAAGATTCATTGGATCTTTGCTCTACTTCATCTCAGACCATCAGTAATAGTTTCCATGTGATTGGGAATCAGCAGCCTTTCAGCTCAAAGGTTGAGGAGGAAAGCAATGAAGAAATTTTTGAGCAGGTTGAAACCAAGGAGCCTTCTCTTGAAAAAGAGGAAGCAATTGAACATACCCCTGCTCAAGAATATAATAACCTCTTCACAGAGTTCAGCCCACTAAATCAGAATATCTCGAGACTTCAAGAGGACAGCACTGCCAAATATGATGAATCCTCCAGTTCAAATAATAATGAAGATGAGGGAGTTTTTCTTTCTCAAGAGAATCTTTATCTTGATCTAGTGGAGAAAAAAGAGATAATTCTGGTTTAAACACATCTTCCAGATACTCCTAACCAAGCATTATTTCAAGATCCCTATGTAGATTTCTTGAAGACATCTGAAGAAGGGATAAAGGTTGCAAATAGCAGCATATCACCAAGTGCAACAAAATCTTTTAGAACTACTGCTGAGAAACAAAGCAAATGGGAGTGGCCCTATTTGTCTTGCATGCTCAAAGAGATGAGCAAAGACCAGTCATGAAACCATCTGATTGACTGGATGTGTTAGAAAAGAGAATTTGTCAGCGAGTTATGTAAATATTTCAAGTTATATTAGGTTAGATAGGAATGTCAATAAAGCTCAGCCTTTGAGAATTTAGTTAGTTGTAGATTTTTTCTTTGAAGGAAAAAGGGAAAACTACAAAAACAATAAAAAGAGAAAAAGAGGGTAGAATGAAAACAAGAAAGGTACAGCCCCATACCAAAAAAGAGAAACAATGTCTGAAACTGTGCAAGCTTAAATGCCACTACCAAAAATAACACTGCTATTTATTCATACAGCCTGTTATCACTCAGGTTTTCCTAGAAGTTGTGTAAGAGGAAATTATACCCGAGGTAACCACAAACCAACCTTTTAGATGCAGAATCTAGCCAATCTGCATCCAGAGAGGGCTCTCTCTTTATGATTTATCTTTGTTCTTGGAAGGTTTTAAGCTAGTTATAGATTCAAAGTTTGTTTTGGGAAAATGGTGGAATCCACAAACTAAGGGCAAGGTTGAGAGCTTTCAGTCCATTGGGCTATGGAGTCCATGTTATGTGGCAACGTTGTATTCATTGAAAATTCTTGTTTTTGAAAAAACAAAATGTGTTACAACAATCTAGACATAGTCTACTTTGGTTTCATCATATTTACAAAGCCAATGGATGCATATCATAATTACTAGAATTTTTTGAACTGGTCTAATACGAAAAACTGCGTATTTTTTATATGTTTCGTGTGGCAACAAATTTTTTAACATACAAGTTATAAACTAAAAATATAAAAGCTACCCATTACAGTCAACGGACCAATGTAATGCTCCATAATTTTTTAAATTTTTTTTACAATGTATTTTGGGAGATACAAAATTTTGATTTCACCGAATCACGATGACCCTCAAAAATTGTTTGCACTCATTTTATTAGAAAAATAATTAAAATTAATAAACGTTTACGAAATTTCATAAAATTTATATTTCCTGAAAGTAGATTCAATTCTGAAAATGCTTGTCTTGGTTCCGACAGTTAATTAACAAGTTTTCATGGAGTTTAATCAGTCCAAAGTTGCAGAACCGTTTTCAAAGCTTGGCTCTGCGTAATCAGTGACGCGATAGTTCGGCCGAACTATTAGCGACAGTTCGGCCGAACTATGTTTTCCGTTTATGGGCCGCTACAATTAACGCCTTAATAGTTCGGCCGAACTTATTATCAAAAGTTCGGCCGAACTATTGTGTAATTTTCCGTCGGCCGGAATTTTTTGTGGAGCCCCCTACAAAACACATATTTCGCGGTCAATATAAATTGCCGCGAAATGATTCACAATTTTCGCACATTTCGCACTTCATTTCATCTTACAACTTGGTTTGAATTCAAAAAAATTTCTTCAAAGTTTGGGGTTAAAAAAATTTTTTGGAAGACATTTTCCGGAGGCGGCGTGATTTTTCTTGGAGGTTCAAAGTTTGAATTTAAAAAACTTTTTTGGAAGACATTTTTGGAGGCGACGTGATTTTTCTTTGAGGTATGTACGTGTTTTTTGTTGAAATAAATCTTTTGAGCTTTTTTGTTCAAAAATTTTTCTTTACATTTTAAGATTTAAAGAATTTTTTTGGAAGACATTTCTTGGAGGCGGTGTGATTTTTCTTAGAGATATGTACGTGTTTTGGATTGGATTACGTATTTTTTAGAAAAGATTTTTTTAAATTAAATATTTTGTGATATTGTTTGTAATTGAGTTATTGTCTAATTTTTTAAAGGAAATTTTTTGAACCTCATACTCTATTATCATGGGAAATCGAAGAACTTGTGTGAGAAAATATGATAGAAAAAGAAAGCCTGAAGAACGTAGAGAAGAGACTAGACAATATCGCAAAAGAAAGTTAGAAGCTCTCTCAAATATTGAAGAGGAAAATCAACCTCAAGCAGAAATTGAAGCAGGTATGTAAATGTAAATATTACATGCTCTATTGATATATATTTAAAATTTCCCTAATGTAAAATGTAACGCTTAATTTTTATTTGATAAACTAGTTTGAAAAATATTTTGTTTTATGTACACAGACAGAGATATTCCTCAAAATATTGAAGAAGAAAATCAACCTCAAGCAGAAATTGAAGCAGGTATGTAAATGTAAATATTATGATCTATTAATATATTTTTAAAGTTTTCCCAATGTAAAATGTGAAGCTTAATTTTTATTTGATGAACCAGTTTGAAAAATATTTTGTTTAATGTAAACAGACAGAGATACTCCTCAAAATATTGAAGAAGAAAATCAACCTCAAGCAGAAATTGAATCGGGTATGTAAATGTAGATATTATGATCTATTGATATATTTAAAATTTTCCTAATATTTATTGACATATTTATTAATTTAGTTATTTATTGAATATGTATTATTTTTTCGAATATGTACAAATGAAATCACTATCGATAATGAGATGTTAGAAAATGTCGACACTCACACATATGGAGATAAAAAACCTGACTATATTATACGATATCGTGTCGAGAAAATTTTGGAAATGTTTTTCAAAACTGAGATGACAGTTCAAGCTCAAATGTTGAAATGTCTCTTATCATCAAGGAAATTAAAAGAAGCGACGACACTATTGGGTATTCGAAAATCAACCAAAGATAAAAAAAATGAAAGAAGAGGTTATAAAAAATATGAGTAGTGCTATAGAGTCAATTAGGAGATCTAGAGATAAAAATGTTTCAAATATACGTAGAGGAATACAAATGGCAATGGTTTCACCAAGTACTCAAGAGAATCGTTTGAATCTAACATCTATGGCACGAGCACTGGGAACCTCGCGAAAAACTCTGCACAAACATCGAAAATTTCGACTGCAAATAGATGTAAATGATGAACTCGTTTGTTGGAGAGCTATTTGTAGGCAACCATACAAAGATAGACTTGGAGAAGATGTTAAAAAAATAATATATGAATATTGGAAGAACAATTCGCGTGTTTCACCGACTGTAAGACATGTGATGCGAAGAAGAATAGCACGAAATCAATACGAAGAACATGAAAAACATCTCTTGGAAACCACTCAAATAGAGTTATTCAACAAGTTCAAAGAAGAGAATCGTCAAATTCAAGTTTCACTCAGTGCTTTTGTTCAACAAAAACCATGGCATGTAAAACCTATCACCGTATGCGACACTTGTTGTTGCCGTTATCATGTGGAATTTGAGTTATATTATGACACATTCCTTGATTTCGGTAGAACATTATGGAAGGATTCACCTTCTCCTTCCACTATCCGTGAATTCATATCTCAAATTCTATGTGAAAGAGAAAGCGATGAACTATTTTACAAAAAGAAATGTGTTGGTGGTAAAAAATGCGATGATTGTGGAAATTTGACTAAATTTCAAAACAAATATCGTATTGATATAAATGATCAATCATTGTCCAACATTAAAGTGAAATGGAAGAGATACGAATATACCAATACATCGATTCAAAGTCCAGATAGTGTTAAAAGAATCGAATTACGAGAAGACGAAATTTTTCTAATAGACTTTTTGAGAAAGTTTGAAGCAGAAATTTACAAATACACCATGCATTCCCATAGAGCTCGATGGCAAGACTTGCAATTCAAAAATCTCGTGAAGTTTTTCCACCAGGAACCATTTTGTCAGTGATTGATTTTGCAGAAAACTACACATTTGCTCCACAAAAAGAAATTCAGAGTGAATACTATCACTCTGACCAAGTCTCCATGCTCGTTCATCTTCTATATAGACATGCTGAACAAAATGTCGATCATATAGAAAGCACGAGTGAAAATCGACATATCATTAAAGAATATCATTTTTATATCAGTGACGATCGTACACATGATACATGTTTTGTACAACATTGTTTTGAAAGAATTTATGATTCATTGAAAAATCGTGGAATAACATTCAATGAACATTGGATATGGTCAGACGGATGTGCAGGTCAATTCAAATCTGCACGATCATTTTTTTGGTTGTGTCGTCTCCATAAGAAAACCTCCATTAAACATTGTTGGAATTTCTTTGATACTGGCCATGGAAAAGGAGAATATGACGGTGCAGGAGCATGCATAAAACGAGTACTTCGAAGATATGAAATGAACCACTTTGCACGCCGACTTGCGAACGCTGAAGAAGTTGTTCAATGGTGCAAAAATGCTCTAAGCCATGAAATTAACCCATCACGAGAAGTGCAAAGGTACATTCAATTTAATTTATATTGGTAATCTAATTTTAAACATTGTACATTTATCATGCAATGATTATTTTTAATTGTATTTTGACATCATATTTACAAATTCTTTTTCTAATTTTCCATATAAAGGTTTTTCTGGCATATTGGAATCGGAGACGTAAATAGATCAATTGTAAATGAAGTTGGAACAATAAAAGGGACTCGAAAATTGCATTCAATTCAAACAAAATTGTCCACAAATGTGTTTGCATTGGATAAAAGAAAATATTCTTGTTTTTGTGATGTTTGCATAGAAAACACAAAATCCAATGACATCTGTGAAAACAAAATGTATGTGAACGATTGGAAACATACAGAGCTAAATACAAAGGGAAAAATGTCTGTTGCAATGATTGAAGAAATGGAATCAGAGGAAACTACAATATCATCCGATGGTGATCGAGTTTCCGATCTTGTTAGAGAAGGTAACAATTGAATTACTTTTTAATGATTTAAAGATTTACAAATTTAAATTTAAATATGCATAATTAAATGTTAAATTTATTTTATTGTGCAGGAGATGTTTTTGCTGTAATTGCACCTATTGACAACGATGAAAGTGTGAAGTATTATTTGATGCGTTGCACTGAACAAAAAATGAAATTATTACAAGACTATAATGATCACGGATTTCAGTATGACAAAGGGTCTATTATACCGAAAGGTTATTTTTTCAAACAAACTCGTCAAAGTGGAGACTTTGTTTACTTCGAAGACTATGAACCTAATTCCATAAGTTGTCAATATAGTCACTTGGTGTGTGCAGCACGCATAAAGTTGATAGAAGTTCAATCAAAGAAAAAATCAAAAATTAAGAAATGGAAAATGTCAAAATCCGATCATGGACGGATTATTGAGGATGGAATTCCATTAGAATTTTTTTGAGTGAAGTGTCAGGACAACAATTTATTATCTTTTAAACCTTTCAGTACTCAACTAAAAATTGAACTGCTTATGTTATTTGTGGTTTGCAAATGTTACAAATTGTTTGGGTACAAGCACGTGCTCTAGTTTCCACTGAAAATAGTTTTTCTATACATGTGCATTGATTAAAAATGTTAAATATGTATTTGATATATATATTCTAGAATGAAATTAATTGTTCTTGTATATTAATTGTTTTTGTATATGTTCTCCGACCATATGGTACAAACTATTTCACTTTATTTTGTAAAGTCAGATTCGGTCCCCATATGGCCTAGCCTCCAAGGGACGAGATAACAAGTGGTTGTCCCCACTTGCTCGAATCTCGGCTTTTAAGTACAATTTTACTGTTTATGTCGAGCATATTACATGATGTCCTAGCCAAAGATAGATTCTCTTTGTTTCAAGTTTCTAGTAAAATTTGTCACTGAATGCCCCGCTCGAACTCTTGTAGTAAACACCATACCTCATCTCTCTTGCTCTCCAATATTATTAGGTTTAATTATTATAACACAAAAATCGTTCTAGACATTATCAATAATTTTTTGCGCTTAAAGTAAAATCAATGAACATTATTAATCCAATGTCTTTACAAGTAATGTACCATCGTACATGCAATTATATCAAATTAGAAATCAACATATACAATGAAATCAATGGGGATTGTCTTGTTGCAAGTAGTTCATAATTTCAATTTACCATATGTGCAAATGTAGGTTGAAACCATCCAAAACTTTAAGTTGTAAATTGAAACCATCCAAAACTTTAAGTCTTAAAACTCTTTCGATTATATATTGTGCATCATTAAAACATTTAACATTTAAAGTTTCATTAAATATCACATGCAAAATGTAGATTGAAACCATCCAAAACTGGAGTTTTAAAAACTTCACATGCCACATGCCAATTATAATTCAACAATCCAACAAAAACATTTAACAAATTAAATATCACACGCCACACTAAGACGACCACACTAAGAGGATTGGTGCACTTCGTTTGGAAGGAGTCAATATATGTCGTATCGGAGCGATTAGACAGAATTCGAAAAGGAAAGAGCTTGAACCAATTCAAGCAGACCCAGGATCGAATTGTTCTATGGAGCTTCATGAGAAGAGATATGTGAAAGCATTGTTAAGCCATGCCAATTATAATTCAACAATGCAACAAAAACATTTAACAAATTAAATATCACACGCCAAAGTCGTTTCAAGTTTTTGGTAAAAGTTGTCGCCGAATGACCTACTAGAATATTATAAATACTCACTTTGTAAGATCATTTGGCATTCGGAAAAAATCGAAAGTCTTAGACTGTCAATCAATTTAAAGTATCATTCACCATAGGGAGTGTAAAATATTCAATGTAGGTTGGTGACGATGCTCACTCCTAGCTTGAAGCAGCGCCAATGACCAATTCTTTAATGAATTCCAATGCACTAGACCAACGTTGGTTCAACCTACTTGTTTTTTCACGCAAGAAATTCCAAGGATGGACTTTCTAGACAAACTGCTGAAATTGAAAAGCTTGACATGGAGATACGACAAGGTGAACAAATACTTCAGGAACTCTTTATGGAAAGGGCTCACTTGAAGGAAATAAGCACCACGTTGCAGGGTAAAGTCAAGAACATGGAAGATAAGATCAAGAGGGAATTTCTTGATCCGAAACCTATTGGTTTGAAGAAAGAAAATTCATGTGTTGGCACACTTGGAAAAGAAGACGACCACACTAAGAGGATTGGTGCACTTCGTTTGGAAGGAGTCAATATATGTCGTATTGGAGCAATTAGACAGAATTCGAAAAAGAAAGAGCTTGAACCAATTCAAGCAAGCCTAGGATCAAATTGTTATATATGGAGCTTCATGAGAAGAGATATGTGAAAAGCACTGCTAAGCCAAGGGCTAGTTCGAAAAACATATTGGAAGAGGAAATGTTGAAGAAGATTGCGAAAGTAAGGCACAAGACAAGGAGGAAGGATGATGAAAGTTCCTTGGACTTGAGATTCATGTCTACAACCGTACATGGGAAAAAGTTCTCTGCTTTGATAGACACGGGGCTACCCATAGCTTCCCAAGTCGAAAGGCAGCTTCATCTCTTAGAAAGAGGAAGGCTAGCATCGAGAAAGAGTTGAGTGCTTTCAAGGCAGTCAACTCAAGGATAAAAGTAGCACGACTGGTGTCATGAAAAGCACACATGTGAGAGTAGGGTCATGGTTTGGAAAGACAGACTTAAGAGTCATTGACATGGATGATCATTCTATGATGGACCATACCAATGATGGACCGAGACATTCTCTTAATTCTTGTGATCAATCTTAAACTATGTTATGAAAGATAGATAAACCATTTAAATATTTAGCTCAAACTCTTGTAGTAAACACCATACCTCAAGTCTCTCTTGCTCTCCAATATTATTAGGTTTAGCTATTATAACACAAAAATCATTCTACATTGTCAATAATTTTTTGCGCTTACACTGATATCAATGAACACTATTAATCCAATGACTTTACAAGTAATGTACCATCATACATGCAATTATATCAAATCAGAAATCAACATATACTACATAATGAAATCAATGCGGATTGTTTTGTTACAAGTAACATTTCAATTTACCACGTGCAAATGTAGGTTCACAGTCTATCATTCATGTAGTTTTAAAAACTTCAGATACCATTAGAATTATAATTTGAAACTATACAACTAAAACATTTAACAATAAATATCACATGCCATGCCAATTATAATTCAACTATCAAACAAAAATATTTAACATTAAATATCAAATGTCAAATGTAATTCAATGACAACATTACTTCACATTCACATGCCAAAAGTACTAAAACCATCCAAAGAAAACTGAAATCAATGAACAAGTTATTAATCCAATGACTTTACAAGTAATGTACCATCATACATGTATGCAATTATATCAAATCAGAAATCAACATATATAATGTAATGAAATCCAATGACTTTACAAGTAATGTACCATCATATGTATGCAATTATATCAAATCAGAAATCAACATATATAATGAATGAAATCAATGGGGATTGTCTTGTTACAAACTTTAACATTTCAATTTACCACATGTGCAAATGTAGGTTCACATTCCATCATTCATGTAGTTTTAAAAACTTCAAATGCCATGCCAATTATAATTCAACTATCTAACAAAAACATTTAACATTAAATATCACATGCCATGCCAATTATAATTCAACTATCTAACAAAAACATTTAAAACATAAAATATCACATGCCATGCCAATTATAATTCAACTATCCAACAAAAACTTTTAACATATATATGTCCAAAAATATGTCCAAAAAACATATTGTAATAAAATATGTCCAAAAATTGTAAATCTCACTCAAGTATCAAACTGTATCAAGTTTAACAAATTTTAAAACCATCTAAATTTTAAAATAAAATCAAATCTACTGTATGTCTTGTCCGTCAAATGGAAGATCTAGCCTCTGGGTCCCGATTGGCTCACTATCTTGTAAAGGGAAAACCTACATACACAATGTACATGTACTTGAACATTAAAATTTGAAGTTTTAAAAATTAACGAGAATATATATATCTAGAACTTCATGTAAAAAACAAAATATAACAAAAAAATCGCGCAATACCTCGTAAGGTTGCCTCTCCATTTGATGAAGAGTATCTGCCATAGAAACATCTGTAGTGGTAACCTGTACAATATACATGTACAGTTAAATATAAATTTATATATATATATATATATACATAAATAATTTATATAAATTAAAACTTTCAAATGAAAATGCACGTGTGTACATATATATAAACTTATTTGAACAATAATATTAAAAAAAAGAACTAAAGACAACTTCTTCAAATGCTGTGGATGTCCCTATCTCCGTCGCTAAAGTCCTCGGATTAAAAAAATCTTCCATACAAACCTAAATTCAAAAAATTTTAAATAACTCAAAATATAGATCTCTCTCTCTATATCTCAATTTTTTATGGAACTTTTTGAGGTAACATAAATTTTGAACTTGTGAAAAATTGTCCATACTTGGTCATCTCCCAATGAAGTAGAAGGTATATCTCCTAAAGAAGAAGAAGGTACCGGGATCCCAAAAACATCAGACGGAATCGGTACCCGTTAAAACATTTTATCGAATTATATATATACATACATGTACATGTGTGGCAACAATTATTTATTTTAGAGTCACTTAAAAAACACTAACATACATGTGCCAACATATCATGATGGCCAGACCCAGCTACATCGTTTGAGCCAGAGGTCCCGAATGTAATATTAACATTTTCATCACGCATCATGCCTGAGAACTGCAAATGGTGTTTTAACATATAATCATACATTTTTGTTAGATTAATGTACACATACAAATAAATGTATACATGTGTACATACACATGTATTTATTATAAATTGTACACATGTATATGTAAATATAATTTCAAATCCTAAGGTCACTAACACATACCGTTCCGGTGCCCTCTTCCTCACGAAAAATTAGGTCTTGCAGACCATTGCGACAATTTATTGCGTATGTTCGGAGATCTTCAACATTCATGTTGTAAATCTCCTCATCTGTATGATAAACAAAATTGGCACGTGCATATTGACGTGCTCTTTGTCGATTTAAGCTAAGATCGACTCCACTCAATCCGCTATGAACATTTTCAATCATAACATCTCTTGCTTCACGACTTATTTGAGAAGTCGCATCCATCTCTGATCGCAAGGTTTCGACTCGAGACGGTCGACTCACCAATGGCGGCTCAGGGCGAGGCAACTCCACATCTCGCTTTGCGCCCTGACGTTGACATAATCGACCTCTCCCCGGGCCAAAAATTTTTGAAGGAAGATCATTGTAGTCGGGTTTCATACCCTTAAAAAATTCTGCATAAAACATTTGTGCAAAATAAAGAGGAACCTCATCGTTCCATGGAAGCCTTCCAAAGGCCGCGAGATGTCGACTATACAAATATTTTGCTATGTCTGGGTGCTTGAAATACTGCACCTTCAACATCTTTCTTTTTGGCCCTTCCTTAAAATTAAACATTGACTTAGCGTCCTGTCTTGAAACTTGTTTTTTTATGTCCTGCCATTTATCGGGACCTATCACTGCTTCTCTTCTCTGTCTCATCACTTCTACAAACGAATCAGTGGTTGGCCCCAAATCTTGGTACACTTTTACCATTTCACTCAATGAATGTGCAACTATCTGTAGGCTTTGTCTACTCTCAGCAGGTATAGTCAAATCCTGGAGATCTGTCTGCAATTTTGCATAAAGGCTTTCACACCTTTGTAAGGTGCATTCCGCCATGTTCCTTTCCCATGGTATATCAGTAATATCAGCCGGATAAGTTGTGCTAGGTTGACAGCCTTCTTCTTCAATGTAGCGCGCTACCCTGCGTCTTTTTTGACCACTGGCTCGAACATTTTGAGCCTCTGCATCAATATATATATAATTTCATATATTAGAAAAAACATGTGTAAAAAAAGTTGTAAAAATTTAATGAAAAAATATTGAAATTGATGGCAACCTTGATGTTGTTGGTTAACATCATCTCCAACATGACCCTGCTGAGAACCAGCCCCAGAATGATGCTGCTAAGAACCAGACCCACAGCGACCCTGCTGAGAACCAGCCCCAGAATGATGCTGCTGAGAACCAGACCCACAGCAACCCTGCTGAGAACCAGCTGCCGTTGATTGCTGGCCTTCGGGGGAATAAATATCACCCCCTTCCGGCACCATGCTACCTCGACCGGTTGAACCTTGGCCACGCTCCATTGATGGAGTAGAAAGCCTTTTCCTCTTGCCTCCTAAAAATTAAAATATGAAACTTGTTAACAACTAGTTTCACTCACAAAGTTAGTAAAAAAATCAATTCCATATGTACACACATGTATGTAGATTTAAGATTATATTTAAATAACGTGAACATCCTCCGATCCCCGAGACTCCATATGGGATTCGGTTGATCTTCGTCTTTCATCCTCCATGATGTATATCTATTGGTCAACATTCACAAAATAGATTTCAAAAAATCAATACCTCAGAGTAAAATCCAATTTGGGGATGTTAACTCCAATATGTTCTATATTTCTTACATTTCAGCCCTCCTATTTTTCTTTCCAACCAAGGTTTATAAAATAACATGAGAAGCAACATGAGACTTAGAACAATCATTTTCATTATCTATATGGAAGGCTACGTGTACTATATCCCCTTGAGCTTAAGGGTATGTAGTTTGTCAATTTTTATCATATATTTTTTGGCAAGTGTAAATGTTTTTTTTTATCTATAGTACACGTCATGAGTTCCCCACTTTTACCTTATGTAAAGCATGATTCTAGGATTACTACATACCCCCACTTTTACCTTATAATCATTGGTGCCTAATGTGGGGTGGACAATTTAAATCAAGTTCGTATCAAAGTAAAATTTAGCTCATTTTAGTCAAGGTTAGTTAGAAGAATTAGCTATTGGTTTCCCTCCTTCCCTCCCTTCTAAAATAATTATGTTTTGCGGGTCAAAAAGCCAAAATATGGAGACAATTATCACCAAATCCAACGTGCGATTATGCATGATGGAGACTATCTAGCGCTTTCCCTTGTTAGAGAAAGTACATGAGCTCTATTATTTGAGCTAAGAGTCAGTTGTTTGAAGAGGCATGTTTTTTCAACTTGTTTGGTTGATGGTTTTGTACACCAATATGTAAGAGTACATGGACATATTCACATGATGTGAATTTTTTTTTCTTTCAAGGAGAAAATGATGTGTTTTCAGTTTGATGGTTTTGTTTGTGACAAGATGTCACAAGATTTTGGTGTAAGTGGTGGTGCTACTATTGAGGCATGATGTATGGTGACCAACACATCTTGAAATCGTCAGAGATTGAGACAATGTTGTGTATAATGTTTGTGTTTCACATAAATAGACAAGAGGTCATTGGTTCTTAAACCCTTATTACGTGATGAGGTGGCAACATCACATGATGGAGTGGGGAGAAATGGGGGTGCTTAAGGGGTATGAAGGATACTCTTCAACTCATGAAGCATCGGGCATGAATTGGTGGGATGACCTAATGTGTCTCAAAGGGCACACGGGGTACTAACCTTGTGTATTTTTGGTTGAAGGTTCTTTCTAAAATAAAAATTATAAATAACTATGGAAACTTGCATTAACAAATTATCCTACAAAAATTATTGTAGAAAATTTTCAAAATTGAAATGCAACCTTAAATTCCTTGCATTCTTTCATCAACTTTGTTAATAATTGAATAGTCTACTAGTTGACTATATTACCAACTGTAATGAATATTGTCTTTTCCTAATGTTCATTGTGAAAATGGATCCTCACATTAATGTGATAGGATCTTTTTCATCTCTCAAGTTACTAGGTCAAAGCATCCTAATGGGTAAATTAATTGGGAGATAAATTACAAGCATTAAATGTCAATCCAGGTTCTTATACTTCTGAAGTACACTTGCACAATATATGCTAAAGCCAAAATATGGAGACAATTATCACCAAATTCAACGTACGATTATGCATGACGTAGAATATCTAGCGCTTTCCCTTGTTAAATATATTAACAAGGGAAAGCGCTAGAGATTCTCCATCATGCATAATCGTACGTTTATGATTATAGAGTGAAAAAACTAAAAGAATCAACTTGTAGGGTCAGTTAAATGGGGGGTGGAGAATTCCTGGGTCTTTGCAAATTCAAAGTATGGTGCATGTTGCATGAAGCAAGATGTTGAAAGTAGAGTTATGTTAGACACACACAAATGCAACAAATATGGAAATTTGTACATGAGCTCTATTATTTCCTTTAATATGTGATCCATGCCTTTCTCTAATTCATATTTTTATCTCTTCTATTAATTATGTTATTCTTTCTATGTATTGTTCTAGTACAAGGGGGTGCAATAATTTCGTATCATTTTCTAAGTGGTGAGGTCGTTTGAATCTCCAATAGTTGTGTTGGTGTGGTGGGAACCATGCTAGGAGTTGGGCATTCCATTGATATGTAAAATATCAATGGAATGCCCCCACAAATGAGTGAGCAAGAAATTGTGAACCTAAAAGAGCAGTGAAAAATTAGTAGAACTTTTGCTCAACATAGATCAAGATATTGAGAATGAAATATTAGTTCACGCATTGCTAGGTGTATCGATAAGTCAAACCCCTGATATCATAAGATATATTAAGAATCAAAAAGTCATAGCGCTTGTTGGTTTTGGTAGTATCCATAGGTTCAACGATCAAAGATTATGAAAGTATTTGAGTCATTTTGTGTGCCCAATGGAAAATTTTGAAGTATCAGTCGCTAACAAAAGAAGTATTTATTGTGGAGGACAACACTATAAAAATAAAACTTAGTATAGGAGAGTTAGATACTATAACTTATCAAGCCCCATGTATGCCATTCCTTTGGGAAAAGTAGATGTGGTTCTAGGGATTAAATGACTATGAACTTTGCGTATAGTTATACAAACTATAATGAATTATTTATGAGATTCAAATTATATGCTAGTGATTATGAACTCAATGGGCTAAGTTCTCCACTTTCTCAAATGATCAGCTCACACAGAAGGGAAAATTTTCTAGAAAAGAGTTGTCGTGGAGTCATTGCTAAAATTTAATTGATGGAAGTGAAGTAGAAATATAATATTCCATTAGAACTAAAATGATCTACCTCTGGCTAGAGATCATGAACATCAAATTGAGCTCATACATAGAAGTACAACTCGTTATAGAAGATCTTATAGAATAATAAACATCTGATCTGAAAATTTTAATTTGGTTCTGTGATTTCATTGACTATTTTAGGGGTTTACAAATCCCCAAGTCCCCAAGATGGGAAAACATTGGACATGGCCCCAGATAGTGAATTAAATCAATGTGCTACATTGGTTTCCCCTTTTCTGAAATTTGGAAGTTCTGTTTTTAAACCTGTAACAATTTCCCTATTTGGGGAGGCACAGCCCACATGGGGGGGTTGCTGCCATTGTTGTTTACTGTTTACTGTACTAGACAATATATGATTATGAAAACACTGATTAATTTCACACCATATTTGGATCTTTATATCCATAGTTGAGGTCGGAAAAACATGTGCTCATTAATCTTCTTAGCAGCTGAATCTGCAACTTTCAAATTTTAGGACAGAACCTTTGTTTTGATAAGGAAAAGCAGTTCCTTGTTCTGGGTTTGGATAGAATAGAAACAAATTCTAATTTGCAATTTTCACTACTCGACATATTAGCTGATAAATTTAAAATGCATGCTAACTAGTCAAATCTTATTGCTCACAAAATGACAAAAGTAGACCTGGATAAAATCAACTCAATCAACTTCTTAATCATTAGACTCATGGCCCCTTCTGTTTTGCGAGAGTAACACTATGTGAATAAGTGCAAATATGACTTGGAATGTGATCTTGATTGTGACAATACATCAAGATTTCCACCTATGCTATATGATTTGATAAGCTATTTAATAATTTGGAAGAATGTTCTACAAATTGATAAAATACAGGAAAATACAAGAATTTATTAAATCAAACATTGTAAAATACAGGAAAATTAATACCAAGACATGCTGAAGTTCTATTTTCTTGCAGTTTATTGAATGAAACTATTGAATGATAAGCTTTTATAGAATCTATTCCAATCAAACTAAGTGCGACTGGTACATTGGATAAAAGATACGAAAGCAAGCAAGACAAATAGGGAGAGGAGCTAAGCTTAGATCTATCGTTGCATTATGACTGGGTTTAGATAAGCTTCCTTATGCAGGTTGAAAAATTACTTTGAAATTATATTTTCATGACAGTTTGAAATTAAAAATGTTGTTTGAAGACTTACCACTCAAAATGTATTGGCGCGTTGAACCTCGACCGGATGCCCAGCAATCTCCCGGAAATCGCCCAGCGCAGCAGAATCTTGACCTGCAAACAGACGCGCGAAAAAACCTCGCCCAGCGAAAAAACCTCGACCTGCAAACAGACGCGCGAACCTCGCCCAGCGCGCGGAAAACAAACAGACGCGCCAAAAAGATCAAAACAGTAAACTGACAACCTTCGCGGGCGATTTATTTATAAAAACGGAGTTCGGCCGAACTTAAAAGTTCGGCCGAACTATTAGTTCGGCCGAACTTTCAACTGAGTTCGGCCGAACTACCATTGCCGGTTTTCCAAACCTCCGGCAAAAATTCTGTTTACTGGGCCGTCACAGTGCCGTCAATATAAACGGATTCAAAAGTTCGGCCGAACGTACTAAAATAGTTCGGCCGAACTATTATAAATTTCGGCCGAACTTTATAAAAGGTTCGGCCGAACTATTGCCGAAAAAAAATTTTTGCCCCCGATTCTCAACAAAAGTGTAACCCAGCTTCACGTTTCCGCTCGAAACAATAAAACATAGAAAAGAGGGCAAGATGAAAACAAGAAAGGTACAGCCCCATACCAAAAAAGAGAAATAAAATCGGAAAGTGTGCAAGCTCAAATGCCACTACCACAAGAAACACTTTCTATTCAATCATACAGTCCAATCACGATTGGATAAGTTTAAATTTACTACTGATAGGTTAGTGAATTAGATCAGCCAAACAACACAATCTTGGCTTATTAGTAACGTATATTAGGATAGAAAATAAAGGTTCAAACAAGCTCAAATCTTGAACCTATGAGATTGATGAAGAACTGGTTCTAATATGCTCAAAACTTGAACCAGAAAGAAAAAAGAAAGACAACTCAAACAAAATCAAAACCAAAGCTGAAGAATAATGAAGGATATTTTTAAATTTTCAGATCTTAAGCCTTCACAATTTTGTTTTAATTTTCTGCAAATTTTAGTCTATGTGTAGCTTGTTTTATGCCATAGGCCACAGCAAGTCAGACTGCTTAATCCTGGCTTGGTTGCTTTTAAATTTTCTGTCTTATAATTTAGAGAATAAAGGTCTGTCAGACAGTCTAATCCTGACAGATAGTAGTTAGGTAGAGAAACTTATGAGTTCAACTGCTCAATCTGAACTCATGGAGAAATAAGAGTAGACTTAGTCTAGTTTTATGTTTTCAATAAAAGAATAAAATGATTGATGAAAAGGTTTGCAAGTCCAAATGCACATGCTAAAGAAAAAATTCTAGGAAGTAGGTTGTGTAGGTAGTTGTTTGGGAAATGCTTTGCTGCTGATATACCAAGTTCTAAGTCATTTTTGTTAGCAGCTGATAAAAATATTATCAAAGTGCAAGCCATTGATCAGCTTCCAAATAAAATTGTCTGAATTTCTTGACACCTTCAAGAAGATGCCATCCCCATGTGGAGCCACTGTTAGCCACCTATAAAAAAATTTCATATCAAATGGTGGCTAAATCTTTTTTAAGCCTTCAAGAAACAATTTCATGTCCAAATTGTGAGTTCTTGAAGTCTTATGATGATATTTACCCTTTGAGTTAATCTTCACTGTTGTTTCACTATTAGTCCTAAAGTACCTGCTGTTTACCAAAAGAAAAACTACTCATGAGGCTCCATTTTTCATCATTTCACTCCTCCTTTCACTCATAAACAATTCCATTTTCACCCATTTTTCCCTTTCGCAAAAACCCTCAAAATACCTTCATTTAGCCTCTAAACCATTCCAAAATCCTTTT
The DNA here is from genome assembly GCA_034641835.2 of Pinus albicaulis. Taxonomy (NCBI): domain Eukaryota; kingdom Viridiplantae; phylum Streptophyta; class Pinopsida; order Pinales; family Pinaceae; genus Pinus; species Pinus albicaulis. Next base: position 436,079,263 of record CM076569.1, read on the forward strand.
TAAACCTTATATCTCTCTTTATTTGGTTTAAAAATCCTCCCTCTAACCTATCGGAACCCTTACTTGGCCTCAAAAAACTCTTTTTTTGGTCTAAAAATCACTTTTATGCACTATATAGGTCTTAGTCCCCTGAGGGCTTATATCCTTTAGCCCCTCGTCCCATATAACCTAAACCCCGCAATCGGGTGCTTAAAGGCCCAAAAACTCTTTCTGAAACCTTATTTCCTTCTATTTTTCCATCCCCTACATTTCAAATTTAAAATAAATATGGACCGTTGATCTCTGTAGATCAACGGCCATCGGGCCTCCTTCCTCCATATATTCCACTTACCGTGCCTTCTTCCCTTTTTAACATTCTCGTCTCATCTTTAAATCCCCACCACCCGATCGTCAAATCCAATGGTCGGGACTTAACCCGATGAACTCCGCTTACCACTAATAAACCCGTCCACAACACGACAAATTCTACGTCACCATAGACCCCACTCCATCTCCGCCCTTGCATCTTTCGGCCCGTCACGCTCATTCTGCATCGTCAAATCTGGCACCTCTGATCCGACGGCTTATGTTGCATTTCCCAAAATTTTTGCGCCTAAATGTTAACGCCAAAAATTTTTGCGAAATGGGCGATATTCGGAAGTACACGTGTCAAGTGATGTATGGTATCGCGTTCCAAATGCTAAAACCACCTCCCCCCCCCCCAAATGCAATGCGAAAACCACTAATGGTTTTCCCAAAACCACTTCCGCCAAATTGCGCTAGAAACGGTTTAAACTGTGTTTTTAGCTCATTTTTCTCCACAGGACTTCTCCGTCTGCATAAGCACTCTTCCTCTGCATCGCTCCTCTGCTCCACCCAGCCTCCGAAGCAGTCTAACCTCTAAACGCAGGATTTATCTAAATGTTTGTTTCATGTTACAGGTTTAATGGATAAAGGGTTGCAGAGACGTCCCACTATCATAAAAAGTGACCAAGGGCCAAGGATGACGATCCACAGGCCAATATTCATGGTTTGAAAGGGCCAATAAGTAATGATCGTCAGATTTCTAAAATAATTCTCCAACAAACTCTCTGCGCACCTGCAAACATCAAACACAGTAGACATCGATTAATTGAAGAGTATCAGTGTTGAAAACAAAGGATTAAAGAATAATCCAAAGATTAAAAGTTCTAAACAAAGTTTAAATGGATTAAGGCACAAACTCAAGAATCAAAGGCCTAATCCACAAATGAAGTAGATAGGCACAGTCAGTAGTTCGAGGATAATTAAGAATAAAGTCTCAAAGTCTGAAATCGGGCATAAACACAGTGTTTAAAGGTAAATCAGTGTTTAAGTGAAAGAAGACAGAAACAACGAAGGACACCTCAAAAGCCACATCAAAGGGGCTAATTGAATCCCCAGCTACCAAAGTGCCACCTGCAGCCTCAATAAATCAAATGAAGGCATAGTTATTGCCCAGTCAGAAGATATTTGCCTAAAAACAGCTGAACGATTATTTCAAACTAAAGAACATATTTTAAACTGTTAGTGAAGTTATTTTAAAAGATAAAAAGAGCCTTAAAGTCAATTTTTCCACCCACTAAGCCTAAAAAGCAGAAAACAGAGTTATGAGATAGAGTTGTAAATTGGATGCTTTCCTGCCTTATGCCTTGCATGGTTTTCAAGGCTAGGAATTGCATTAAGTATAGAATTAATGATACTCAACCCTAGAAACTCTTCCACCTCCTCATTTTCTTATAAAATCTCCTTGAGGAGCACATTGTAAAGTGTTGGTTGTTGGACTTTGATGTAATACTTGCTACTCGAAACTTTCTGCATGTAAATAGTTCTCAGAGGCTATTGAAGCTCTGTTTGTAATCAAAGAAGTTAGGCTGAGAAGAGAAGTTGTTGTTGTACTGAAACATTGGACTTGAATTATGTAACTGGATTGACATCAATACACAAGCTGATTCATGGGATCCTGGTCTATACCATTGGTGATGTACCTCTCATTGTACTTGTTTTCCTTCTTATGTTTTCCATAAAATTGTCCATTTTTTTCTAATAAAGAATAGCAAATATAGAGCTAGGATTTACTCTTAAAAGTGCCCTACTCTCACTAATAAGCTTTATCTTTGTGTTTTCCTCCAATTATGTATTTAAGAATGATTTAATACAATCCAAACGGTCAAGGAATGTTGGTGAGCCCATGTATTACTGTCTAAACTCTAAACATTGTTCTTGAATGATTTTTTCATTACATGCTAAGTAGAGTTAAAGTAGGAAAGTTTATGGTTTGCCCTATCTTCTAGTTCTTTCTCCAAAGGTTGTTTGAAAGTTTCCCTAAGAGTATGCTAAAAGCAAGCCTAGATTTTAATGATATCTTACTTGATCTTAAGCTACACTTTGTTTTCTTATATGTTTTCATCCTTTCTGAAAGTAGTCATGTGGATTACTGGATTGTTTGTCTGATAAGTTGGCTTTAGTACAAGTTTGTCCAAAGAAGTCTATGGTTAGCCATGTCCTTTGGTTTACTTCAAAACAGTTACTTAAAAAAGATTTTTCTTGTTTGGAAAGTTGATAAATCCTTGTTGAAATTATTGGCTTTTTCCACTTTCTCAACACTCTTAATGTTCCATTCCATCATTTAATCTAAAGGATCTTTTGATATAGATGACTTACCCCATGGACCACTCTTGATAACTATTGTACAATTAAAACCTTTTATGACTCCATATCCCAATGGATTAAGTGTTGTTTCACACCCATCCTATTAGCTGAACCTTGTTTTGATTATTCACACCTTCACTCCTCTGAAACCCTTTCATTTTCAGGACTTTCCACTCAATTAAAGATCACACCCAACCAAACAAACAACAAACCTTGTTCTTCATAACTAGCCTAAAATCACATTCAAAAACCTTAAAGATCATATCTTTAAACTCATACATAGAGAGATCCCTCTCTGGATTCAGGAGGGCTAGATCCTAGAATCCCAAAGTGGTTAACATGTGGGCTCTGCAGCATTTGTATTTGCCAATATTGCAAACTACAGAGACCTAACACATAATACATTTGCAATTTTACCAAAAATAATGAAAAAATTAGAAAATTTCACTAATATATATACTAAACATAACTATAAAATTCATCGCATATTCTATTGTTACACGTTTCCATCCATTCATCGTGTCATAGTGAAATAGAAGATAGAGTCCATTTGAAAATGGGGATCTCTTAAAAGATAGATTACGTTAAGAAATTTGGCATTGTCATGGACCTTTGGATCCTCAAATTATTCTTTTTCCCTTTTCCACCTGCCACGAGAATATTTTCGGTGTAACTTTGACCAAAAATTTGAATTCCTTATGTAGTTTTTACATGGAATAAATACATAAAATTTTAATTGCGATCAGCCAAATTTCATCATTGAATTCAGGGATTATTGATGAGACAAACATTGAAATGAACTTTAAAATGTTTTGATGATAAATTTGGTTATTAAATTTTAAACATTATAATGTTTATTTTAGAAAATCCAAATATTCAAAGCACTCCAATCTTTTCCATAAATGATTAATGTTAACACTATTACAAAATGTTTATTGTAAATTCTACTTCGAAAATCCAAACATTCAAAGCACTCCAATATTTTTCTTGGTTCTATTCGATTATTAATGTAAACTATTTTACAAAATATTGGCATTGACATTAAATAGCAACTAAATAAATCCTCACTCCAGTCTCGAGACATCGTTAAAATCACATGGAAATTTATATTCAGAATGTTAGTGTTTTTTTTTTCTATGGAGATTTCAGAGTCCCCTAAAGAAAGCCTAGCACAAGAACAATGCCAGTGTTTTTTTTTTCTAATAGTCGGGGATTTGGTTTTGAGGCCCAGCACAAGAAATCCCAGCATAAGAGAAATGCCAGTGTTTTGTTTTACATTAAAGAGTAACTAAATAAATTCCCACCTCAGTATTCATATAAAAGTAAAATAACATGACAACTTACATTAAGAATGTTAATGTTTTTTGCTAACGGTCGGGGATTCAGTTTCGGGGCCATTGGACCAGACCACTTAGCGCAACATTTTCTTCCCCTTCTCACCCATGAATCGTCGTGGCTTGAACACTTTCGGATACACACCAAAGATGTGGGAGGAGGAGGATTGCGTAGTTCCCTTTTGTTGGAATTTCCTTTTTTGCACTCAGTTAGTTCATCAGAGGATTCGACCCTCTGCTTTCCATCTCCACTTCCAAGAGCGATGAGAATAATAATTACAACCATGACAAACCCTGATCCACCTCTTGATCATTCGAAAATGCGTGTATGTACGGATGCACTCCTCAGGCGAACGCTAGATATTTGAGGTCCAATTCAAATTCCAATCTTGACATTATTTTAAATTTCAAATTGAATTCAATTGTGCCTAATTAAATGGATCCATGACATGTATCTTACATGTATAATGGAGGATGGGTGTCCAACAACGGATTTTGGCAAAAGGTGGGAGACAACAACCAAATCGGGGAACAAAGACCTCAACAAAATAGACAACGAGCGTCATGGAGAAATTTGAAGTTGTCGGAAGACGTTCACTGGCAAAGGGAGGCCATAAAAACCCAAGAAGGGAGGGCACAAAAACCAAAGGGTAAAACGTCAAATGGTTATCTTACTCCCTAACTAAAATGTCACCAACCAATCAACTTTGTACTAATGTTGGACTCATTGAATGGACCTGAGGTACATTTTCCTATTTCTTTTGTTGTGCTATTTCCATTAGGTGTCAGTTGTAGTGTAATGCGACCCTAGACTGCTACTCCATCCATGCCATGGTCTGATGGTGATCTCCTTGCAAGACATAGTGCACCATGATATATAGAAAGTTATTTCTCCAAGACTAGAGATTGAGCTCACAAAGGATGATTATTTTAGTTCAGGATTTTTGCAGCAAATTATGTTGAAGGAGCCACAGTAAAAAAACACAAAGAACCCAAATTTTTTTGCAGCAAAATTTTTAATTTTAGTTGCAACGAAGTATGTTAATTTCATTTTAATTTTAGTATCATGTTTTTCTATTTTCTAGCTCACAAAGAATCCATTCACCATAGAAATGAAATCTAGGTGGGCCATATGGGTAGTCTTCATTAAGAACCTCACCAGTGTTGCTAGTTGTTTACACACAAACCATTTAGCACACTAGAATCCATATGTCCCAAAGTCACAAGAGACACACAGAGAGACAATTTTGTAGCCAAATAATTTAACTGAGAAGAATTGACAAGTGACAAAAAACAAAGCACCCGAGCAGGTGTGATAGGCATGGACAGTGGAAGAAGGGAGAGCCTAAGAGATATGAATGAAGACTGTAGTATTTAACAACAGAATGGCATGAAACATTGTATAGTAAAGAAGAAGAGAGATTAGTATCTTGTAATCAAGAGACATGGACACCCATAGATAGAGGAAGTGGTACACAAAGATGGAAGTGCAAAGTAAAGTAGAGGTTAGGGAGAAACATGCAGTTCAGTATTTATAGGTGGATTGGGATCATGTAGTGGCTACAGAAGCAAGTGTGGTTGTCTGACTGCACCTGTTTGGGTATGAGCCAACGATTTTTGTTGGGTGCTTGTTGGGATCCAAGGGGGACTTGGGTTTAATTAGAAGATGAAATGTATTTTATAGTTAAATGTAAATATAAATGAAATGAAATGCAAATGATTTTTTCATGGAGGGAAAGTTAGTTAGGTTATTTTATGAAAATATTCTCTTGTAGTTGTATGAAAAAAAATTTAGGGTTAGGGGTTTTGGTCAGGAATTCATGGGGATGGGAGTTTGTGTCTATTTGGTGAAGAGCTGCATACGAGGGTTCTAGTGTGGGAGGAGAGATTTTAGTAGGAAACACAACCTCCCTACCACCATGGCAGAGAGAACTTGTAGGTTATGTATGTTTTTCTTATGTTAATGAGGAATCTAAATTCTTGCCAGTCTCTTTATGTTGCAACATATTGGTGTTTAATTTGTTGTCCATTTATGTTTTCATTTGTAGTAGTTTTGTTGTGCAATATACTTTGTTGTTGCATATTTCTCTGTGTTAAATTTTTGCAATTTTCATTTTCTTTTTGTTGCCCTTTTTAGCCAGAGGGATGCCAACAAAAAGTTACAAGGAAATGGTAACTACCTTTATATTATGAACCTCGTAATTTCTCTAATTCAATGTTGTTTTTGAGTTAGTCCAATGATTGATTTCACTATGGAGATCATGAACTATGGTTTTAATCTTGGTGATATTCATTTTGTTCTTTAATCTGAAAATGTTATGAAAATAGTTTTGAACAACCAAATTAGGATTCTTTGTAGTATTTACATTTCCTCTTATTAATGATTTCATTCTAAGTTTTATCTTTAAACTTAATAGCAACATAAGGTTTAATGTCATCAATATTTACTAACTTGATATTATTCTTCTATGCTCCAATAGTTAAGCTATGCCTCATAATTTATAGCTTGACATATTTAAAACATGTGGTGGTTGGTTTTTTCTCATACTGAAAGCAATAACAAGGAGCCAATATTTGTTCAAATTGTATCTATGATAACGTGACTATGGCATGGCTTTCACAAACTACCTCCATGTAGTGACCCTTGGAGATGCATTCTTATGTTTTTGTGACCACTAGCAACATTACCTATCTAGATAGAGGACATAGATTCTAAGTTTTAGTAATTCATATAATATGGCACGGATAGAAAGACAATGCTTCTTTTGATCAACCAAACTAGCCATATTTGACCCATCAAAATTATCTAAGTAAGCTTTAGGGAGCTGAGGCATTATATTGTGTGAATGGGTAGAAATGAGAAAGTATTAGTGGGATATTCTTCATCTTCAAGTTGTTTACCCTAATGGAATCCTTCACCAATGATAATTTCATCCTCATTAGGTTTATTTAATCAAAGAAATGGTTGACTTATTTAGTGGGGAAAGACATATTGGATTCCATTTTTCTAACCAAGTATGAGAGAGACTCAATTGCTTGCTTTATTTCATCCATGGTTGACATGGGACCATTGGGTCTGTCGAAGAGGTTATATAAGAGCTATCCCAACATAATCAATGTCCTAATAATAATTGGTGCATAGGAATCGCAAGCAAAGGTACAATATATGCCACACAAAGTAAATTTTTATTGTAGATGCTAGTGACATCAATGTCATGTAAGGATTTTTTTGAGTTAGGCCTCCTACAACGTTAATCAATGCCACTTAAGGGTTATGTTGAGTTACATCCACAACAATGTTGTCGGTGGATCTTATACTCTTTTTCTTTAAATTTTGAGGAATTATTACTCCCTTTTGAGTATTACTACATTGACGAAGTTCCCAAATTCCCATATTGCAAATTGTGTAGGAAATTCACTAGTGTTGTAAACACTAGGGTTTATAGGGTCCTAAGGGCAAATGAGCATTAAATATTATAGCTCTCTAATATACCAAAGGGTTAACATATTGTGGGTTTTCTCATAGGACCAATGGGTCCACCAAAGAGGTTATCCAAGAGCTAGCCCATCATGATCAACATCTCAAGAGGAATCTATGGAGTCAAAAGCAATGGTATGCACTGGTCCACACAAAATAAATGTTTGTTTTCAAGCTACACCACAATAATCAATGTCATATAATGACTATTTTGAGTTGGATATCCTCTTATGGTGTTGGCAAGCCCTAAAACAAGTGACATCACAATGCTTGGTGTCACGTAAGGATTATTTTGAGCTAGGTATCTTGTAATGGTGTTCATGGTCCCTAATTTTTTTAATTTTTTTTTATTTTGGGGGAGTATTACTCCCTTCTAAGTGTCTCTATAGTGATGAAATTCCCACATTCCTAGTTTTGCAAATTGTCCTATGTCATAGAACCTATGGTTTGTAGGATGTAGGACTTTCATGTCCTATGTCATAGAACCTATGGTTTGTAGGGTCCTAAAGACATATGAGTTTCGAGTGTTATAACTATTTGATATACTAGAATGTTTCTGACAATAGTACTTGATTGTATCTTTCACAACACCAATCAACAAGGATGGTCTATACCCTTATTCATACTATCTGATTCCATGGTATGAAAAAGTGACCTCCTTGGTGTTGTTATTGATTTATTGTAGCAATAGGATAGTCAAATTAATTGTGTAAGGCTAGTTTTAGTTGTGTTTAGGGGGCTTATGATATACCTAGAGATACATGGAAGAAAATTCCATATATAGGTGTTGTTTTATGTGGTATTACTTAAAAGGGTACCAATAGATGTTACAAGGGTCTTCGGTCAAGTGGTGCCTCTTATTTTTACTTCATATATTCTTCTCCAACTATAGGTTTACCTATTGATAGATCACTATGTATTTAAAGATTCTTGAACATGTCTCTATCCTAAACAAAATCTGAAATTGGAGTGTGTTGGCACAAGAATGTGCTCTAAATCTACTTGTGATGTTTTTTGTTAGTTAGAACATAATATTCATGGAAAAAAAGATGGAATATAGTTGTTGAAAGAACATAAATAAAGCAATATAGACATACACATAGCTAGTGAAATAAAATAAATAGAACTAGAACTCGAAAACTACAGTAGTAAGTAGATTTTTATTGATAGTTAAAACTAGATGTAATGTTTATTTGAATCTTTGAGGGGGCAACCTCCAATATGAGCATAGCTCCAAATGCAAGAATATTCACTTGACAACTAGCTACATACTATTCTAATACAATAAATAGTCTTTATTTAACCAAAACCATAACCTAATGGATCTACATTAATGAGGCCTCAATCACTAACTAGTGGACCTTCTTTATTGAGACCTCTTACATTTATTGATTTCACAATCTACTACCTCATGGGGCCTATTTTAATAAATATGGTCCTCAATATATTACATAAAAATCTAGTCCACTAACTAAGGGAGTTGGGTGGGGCCTTAAAAATAGGCCTCATTATAGGGACAATTGAAAAGCTTGTGAGAGGCTAGAACATTAAGACCTTTCTAACTCTCCTAGTTTGGTTCAAAATAATAATTTTTCGACAATGGTTTTGGCCATCACTGATGTATCTAAGCCTCATGAGCTAGATAATGATGGCTAGGAGATAGTTGTAGTTAAGTATGACACATCTAGTCGAGTGGCATCTTAAGTGATTATGATGAATGATATTGGTTGTGGCTTATTTGATTTTTTAATTTTGATTGGTCTTTGGAAATGTTAATGATGTCTACATGTTGAGTCCAAATTTATATATATATGTTGTTACGAAAATAGTTAAAAGATATCAACTTAGTCTAGCTTTGGCAGTGTAGATGTGAAATTGTTATGGTCCTCATGTAACTTCAAATCTCATGTATGACATGTTTGTCCATTATAAATTGGTTGGGGCTGAAAAGAGACCAACAATTTCACTTTTGTATAAATTTTTTGGTAAAATGAAATGTTTCCAAACATTTAAACCCTAAACACTAACTCAACCAATTGTTAATAACAATAGAAATTTGATTAATTCTATATCAAAAGTATTATGTTCAAATCCCTTTAAATTAAACACACTTATCTATATTAATGAATTTAAAAAATGTTAAGTACCAATCTCAAAAAATAACTCTGGAACTTCAATACAATTTTTTCATAAAAAAACATTAATAATAATATTAAAAAAACTATATTATTTTACCTTATCCAAATTCTAAAAATTATACCTAGGTTAAAATAAAAATAAAATAAAAATAAAAAAATGGTGATAGACCTCAGTCATCATTTCTCCACATTCATCAATAAAAAAATCAGAGCCTTTCTCTTGTCTCTGCAAGTTCATGTAAATTTATATTCAAAGAACACGACAACATTGTCATGTCACTAAGCAATGGAAGAAAAATCAGAGCCTTTCTCTTACGTGACGTTCATGTAAATTATATTCAATGAACATGACAATGTCACTAAGCAAATGGAAGAAAGTGAAAGGAATCACTTTTTCTTTGTTATAATTATATTTGTTCCTTCCACGGACATATATCCATGTTCCCGAGATTTCTTGCAGGTTTATAGCCGGTCCAAATGCTCACTAATTGATTTTGTCATAATCAATTAATCACATCCATTGCTTCTTCCAGGGTATTGAAATTTCCCTCCAAGGTCAATAACTCTGATTAGCTAAACTAAATTGTTGATGATTCAGGAGTCGTTGAGTTATTCTTCCAACAAAGATTCGAAAGCAAAGAAAGTGATCACATCCGGGGGGATGAAAGTGAAGGCACATGCAGAATCACACATTATTGAAGCATTGTTTCTTTGACTGTCAGAGGCCATTCATTAATTTGAGTGGCATACATGGACCCATCGCACAGCAAAAGGCATACAATGGTTGGCGTGGAAGAAAGTCTTTCATCTGCAGGGTTGATGAGATGGCTAACTAGTGGGTCTCACAAAGACAGCTAAGTCATGAGTATGTGTGTATCTAAAAGTAACCTAACAGATATGTTTTGGTTTTGAGGTGTATTTTTATTATATAAGTAAATCATATTGTAATTTGTTTGGAGTGAAAATAACTTTGATTTTCAATTAGTTAATAAATTTAAATAATATTTTTATAAGGTTATTTAATGATAATGATGATGAAGATTAACGTTCATTAAAATTAATGTGCTTTATAAGACTTTAAGAAGAAAAATTTGATTGTAAGTTTTTAGAATCTTATTTATCTGTTCAAAAAAAAAAAAAAAAGCACACCAAGATCACTATAGTTGGGCTGACTTAATAAGTCAAGAAGATTGGAAGTGTGTCATATGTTAGAAAAATCTCACTACAGTTGGGCTGACTTAATAAGTCAATAATATTGGAAGTGTCTCAGATGTTAGAGAAATGAGAGTGGATGTGAATAAGGGTCGGACAATCTAAAAGAAAGTGTTTTTCATCATCCACTCTCTTAGTATAGAAAAGCTAACAAATTCTATCGTATGAGGGATTCTTGGGAGTAGACCACTGCTGGATTGCACTTCGAAGCTCATGAGAATTAGTTATAATCTTAGTGATGTTCATCTTTTTCTTGGAGATGGTCAAAACACAAAGATAATTCTGGTTCTCAAGGGTGGGAGCCAAGATCAGACTTTATGCCACCCACCCTTGAGGCGAAGGTGGGGGTTTTAACTAAAGTTAAAAGCAATTTTAGGAAGCCTCTTGGATTCCATGTTGTAAAGCTCCTTCTTATACGTTAGATATTTAAACATAGTCTTGCTTTCAATAGGGGAGAGGTGAGCTTCAATCAAGAAGATAGGATAGGGGGTATTTCCTTTGATCTTGAGACTGTAGGTTATGAATTGTTTTTGAATCATCTCAATCTTTCTCCAGGGACTCTCTAGATATATTGCAACCCTAGACTTCACAACCATATAAGACAACAGGAGTAAAGAAAGTCTCAAAAAGAAAATATTTTTAGAATTAAGTAATTTTTTTTAAAAATATAAATTTATATTTATTAATGAATTAATGTTTTAAATAAGACTTTCTAATATAAATGTGAGATAAAAAAAATAAAATAAAAAATTATAAAATATAATTATCTCATTATAATTAAATATTATATTTCCTTTATTATTAAATATAATATGAATTGTTTGTACGGGATCAAAAAAAATTAAATTTTTTAAAAAAGTCACAAAATTTTAACTCAAATGACTTTGTGAACAATTTATTTCCCTAACTAATTATGTTCAAATTTCTATAACTTAATTAACTTATTTATAATTTTTATGAAATAATTATAACTAATATAACAATAACAACCAATCCTTCAAAGGCATTTGAAAATCATCTCTACACTCGGCGAGATACAAAGCTCCATGTACTTCATTAATTTTCAAAGGAGGTTCCCATGAGAACAATTATATGAATGACGGGAATATACTTAAAAGGTCAATTATATTATTGATAGGGTATGTTATTTTTAGTTTTGATAGCAGTTTGAATGAAACTCTACAAATTGACCTGAACACACTTAAATGGTGGATATTGTAGTTAGTCACACTCGTTCGAGTGAAGAGGCTAGCGTTCCCTTAATTCACATTGTACCAAATCCGAAAACAATGGGACAGCTACATCGGGCCGCCATCAATGGACTCGTGCGGCCACTGATAAACTCTCTCCTCAAAACACACAGTTGCAGAGTAAATTCAATTTCATGACTTGTCCCCTCTCGATTTAATTGTAAAGTTAACCGACGGCTTTTTAAGTGTTTTGCAATGGAGGCTTGGAAAGGAGCATGTACCCAAAAAATAGGTCATAAAGTGTTTGGATTTTTTTTTTTAAATTAGAATTGGCAATTTTTTTTTCTCGCAAAATTCACAACAAAAGAGTGTTTAGATATTTTTTTTATGGTCGAAATGAATCTTATCACCATAAAATCTATGAGTACCCAAAATTCTGAAGTTTGACCATTATAATCCAGAAGTGCCAAATTTCTTTAAATTCTTAACAAAATCATAAAAATTTCTACTATTGAGCTAATTTAGACCTCTTTAAACCACTTTGAACCATAAATACCATTACACAATTTTGCAAGTATAGGCTCGACAGCAACGTGAGATATATCCCTCCTTTTGTGACAGCAACGAGTATTTATGAGACCAATTTTCGATCCGCCTTCCATTTCCGGCCATAGAGGTCCCTGTTTGCACCAATTTCCCATGACATCTACCATGCAAGTCTGGGTAGTGACACTTGCAGATATATTACGAGACACTATTAACTTTGAAATTTGTGACATTCCCTCTCCCATTGCCATAAATGTCGTCGCCCTTTGACTAAATGTGAATAGATTTGAGTGCTTCTTGTCGCTGCCTTCACCTGAAAATTTGTTGAATAGGTGGGACGATGCTGCACATGGCTCAACTTTGTCGAGGTAGGATTTTGTGACGAGTTTGTTAATGGGTAGTGATGATCAGGAATACATAGATCTATCCACAACAAATGGACACTAGATCTATCAATTTAGCAATGCTTCTGCTTAATTCAATTTCCAATACTTCTGCTTAATTGAGAGAATCAACAACTGCATCATGAGATTCATTAATGGCTTAGTTAGAATAAACAATGGTTGATCGTGTTGGTATATCCTCTTTTCTTTTTCTTTTTTTAAGCCTAAGCGAAGTTTGGCTGGTTGTTTGCTTCCTATATAGGCATTATTGATGAGAGACACACACATTGCAATGAACTTTAAAATATTTTGATGATAAATTTGGTTATTAAATTTTAAACATAATAAAGTTTATTTTAGAAAATCTAAATAGTCAAAGCACTCTAATGTTTTTCATAGATTATTAATGTTAACATTGTTACAAAATATTTATTGTAAATTCTACTTCGAAAATCCAAACATTCAAACCACTCCAATATTTTCCTCGGTTCTATTCGATTATTAATGTAAAATATCTTACAATATATTGGCATTGACATTAAATAGCAACTAAATAAATCCTCCCTCCAGTCTCGAGACATCGTTAAAATCACATTGCAATTTATATTCAGAATGCTAGTGTTTTTTTTTCGATGGTGATTTCAAAATCCCCTAAAGAAAGCCTAGCACAAGAACAATGCCAATGTTTTTTTCTAATGGTCAGGGATTCGGTTTTGAGGCCCAACACAAGAAAACCAAACATAAGAGAAATGACAATGTTTTTTTTTTTAACATTAAAGAGTAACTAAATAAATGCTAACTCCAATCTCCATACAACAGTAAAATCACATGACAACTTACATTCAGAATGTTAGCGTTTTTTTGCTAATGGTCGGGGATTAGGTTTTGGGGCCGTTGGACCAGACCACTTAGCGTAGAAGTCACTATCCCTTCTCACCCATGAATGATCGAGGCTTGAACACTTTCGAATACACACCATAGATGTGAGAGGAGGAGGATTGTGTAGTTCCCTTTTGTTGGAATTTCCTTTTTTGGACACTGTTAGTTCATTAGTGGATTCAACCCTCTGCCTTCCATCTCCACTTCCAAGAGCGACGAGAATAATAATTCAGCCACAACAAACCTTGATCCACCTCTTGATCATTTGAAAATGTGTGTATGTATAGATGCACCCCTCAGGCAAACGCTAGATATTTAAGGTCTGTTTAAAATTTCAAATCTCGCCATTATTTTAAATTTCAAATTGAATTCAATGGCGCCTAATTAAATGAATCCATGGCATGTATCTTACATGCATAATGGTGGATTTGTGTCCAACAACAGACTTTGGAAAAGGTGGGAGACAACAACCGAATCGTGGAACAGAGACCTCAACATAACAGACAACGAGCTTCATGGAGAAATTTGAAGTTGTTAGAAGACGTTCATTGGTGAAGGGAGGTCACAATAACTAAAGGGTAAAATTTCGAGTGGTTATCTTACTCCCTCACTAAAATATCACCAACCAATCAACTTTGTACTGATGTTGGACTCATTGAATGGACCTAAGGTACATTTTCCTATTTCTTTTGTTGTGTTATTGGCATTGGGTGTTGGTTGTAGTGTAATGTGACCCTACACTACTGCTCCATCAATGCCATGGTTTGATGGTGATCTCCTCGCAAGAAATAGTGCATAATGACATATAGAAATTCAGTTCTCCAAGCCCAGAGATAGAGCTCACAAAGGAAGATTATTTTAGTTCAGGAATTTTGCAACAAATTGTGTTGAGGGAGCTACACTAAAAAAAAAAACACAAAGAACCCAAAAAATTTTGGACCAACATTTTTAATTTTGGTTGCAACGACTTATGCTAATTTAACTTTATTTTTAGTGTCATGTTTTTTTATTTTCTAGCTCACAAAGAATCCATTCAGCACATAAATGAAATCTGGGTGGACCATATGGGTAGTCTTCATTAAGAACCTCACTAGTGTTGCTAGTTGTTTCTACACAAACCAGTTTGCACACAACATTCTAGATGTCCCAAAGTGACAAGAGACACAGAGAGAGACAATTTTGTGGCCAAATAATTTAACTCGGAATAACCGACAAGTGACAAAAAGCAAAGCACTAGAGCAGGTGTGATAGGCATGGACAGCAAGAAGGAGAGCCTTAGGAACGAATGCAGATTGTAGTGTAGCTAACAACAGAATGGAAGGAAACATAGTATAGTAAAGAAGAAGAGAGATGGGATCTTTGTATCAAGAGACATGGACACCCATAGAAAGAGGAAGAGGTACACAAAAAGGAGCGCAAAGTAGAGTAGAGGTGTTAGAGAAACCCGCAGCCTCGCATTTACAAAGGGTTGGGGATCCTATGGCTACATAAGCAAGTGTGGTTGTATGATCGCACTTTGGGTGGGGATGAGCCAACGATTTGTGTTGCTCCTGTTGGGATCCAAGGGACTTGGGGTTTGAGTTTGTGTCTCTTTTGTGAAGAGATGCACGCTTTAGGTTCTAGTGTGGGAGGAGAGCTTTTTGGAGGTGACACAACCTTCCTACCTCCATAGTAGGGAGAGCCTGTAGGTTATGTACATTTTGCTTATATTAATAAGGAATTTGGATTCCAACCAACCTCTTTATGTTGCAACAGATTGGTGTTTAGTTTGTTGTCCAGTTATTTTTTCATTTGCAATAGTTGTGTTGTGCAATGTACTTTGTTGTTGCATTTTTCTCTGTGTTAAAATTTTTCATTTTTCATTTTCTTTTTGTTGGCCCTTTTATCCACGGGGATGCCAACAACAAGTTACAAGGAAATGGTACCTACCTTTATATTATGAACTTTGTAATTTCTCTAATTCAATGGTGTTTTTGAGTTAGTCCAATGATTGATTTCACTATGGAGATCATGAACTGTGGTTTTAATCTTGGTGATATTTATTTTCTTCCTTAATTTGAAAATGTTAGGAAAATAGTTTTGAACAACCAAATTAGGATTCTTTGTAGTATTTACATTTCCTCTTATTAATGATTTTATTCTAAATTTTATCTTTAAACTTTTTAGCAACATAAGATTTAATGTCATCAATATTTACTAACTTGATCTTATTATTTTATGCTCCAATAGTTAAGATATGCCTCATAATTTATAGCTTGACATATTTAAAACATGGGGTAGTTGGTTATTTCTCATACTAAAAGCAATAACAAGGAGAAAATATTTGTTCAACTTGTTTCTATGATAACGTGACTAAACGTGGCTTTCACAAACTACCTCCATGTAGTGACCCTTGGCGGTGCATTCTTATGTTTTTGTCACCACTACCAACATTACCTATCTAGATAGAGGACAAAGAACTAAATTTCAATAATTCATATAATATGGCATGGATAGAAAGACAATGCTTCTTCTGATCAACCAAATTAGCCATATTCAAACCATCAAAATTATCTAGGTAAGCTTTAGGGAGCTAAGGCATTAAATTTTGGGAATGGGTAGAAATGAGAAAGGATTAGTGGGATATTCTTCATCTTCAAGATGTTTACTCTAATGGGATCCTTCACCAATGATAATTTCATCCTCGTTAGGTTTATTTAATCAAATAAATGGGTGACTTATTTAGTGGGGAAAGGCATATTGGATTCCATTTTTCTAACCAAGTATGATAGAGACTCAATTACTTGCTTTATTTCATCCATGGTTGACATGGGACCATTGAGTATGTCAAAGAGGTTAACTAAAAGCTATCCCAACATAATCAATGTCCTAAGAAGAATTGGTGCATAGGGATCGAAAACAAAGGTACAAGCTAGGCCACACAAAGTAAATTTTTATTGTAGATGCTAGTGACAAAAATCAACATCATGTAAGGATTATATCGAGTTAGGCCTCCTACAATTGTGTTTGTGGGCACCAAATGAATGGAAACATGTTAATCAATGTCACTTAAGGGTTATGTTGAGTTACATCCACAACAATGTTGTCGGTGGATCCTATACTCTTCTTCTTTAAATTTATAGGAATTATTACTCCCTTTTGAGTATTACTAAATTGATGAAATTTCCAAATTCCCATATTGCAAATTGTGTAGGAAATTCACTATTTTTGAAAACACCGGGGTTTATAGGGTCCTAAGGAAAAATGAGTGTTAAATATTACAACGCCTTATATGCCAAAGGGTTAACATATTGTGGGTGTTTTTAATCTCGAGGACCAAAGGGTCCACCAAAGAGGTTATCCAAGAGCTATCCCAATATAAGAGCTATCCCAACATAATCAATATCCGAAGAGGAATCTATGGAGTGGGTCAAAAGCAAGGGTATGCACTAGTCCACACAAAATAAATGTTTGTTTTCAAGTTACAAAGACAATAATCAATGTTATATAATGACTATTGAGTTGACCTAAATGTTGGCAAGCCCCAAAACAAGTGACATCACAATGCTTGGTGTTAAGTAAAGGATTATTTTGAGCTAGGTTCCTTGCAATGGTGTTCTAATCCTTAATTTTTTATTTATTTTTAAATTTTGGGGGGAGTATTACTTCCCTTTCAAGTGTCTCTATAGTGATGAAATTCCCACATTCCTAATATTGCAAATTGTTGGAAAGAACATAGTATTCATGGAAAAATATATGGAATATAGTTGTTGAAAGAACATAAATAAAGCAAGATAGACAAACATGTAGCTAGTGAAATAAAATAAATAGAACTAGAAAACTAGAGTAGTAAGTATATTTGTATTGATAGTCAAAACTAGATGTAATGTTTATTTGTATCTTTGAGGGGGCAACCTCCAATATGAGCATGCTCCAAATGCAAGAATATTCACTTGGCAACTAGCTACATACTATTATAATACAATAAATAGTATTTATTTAACCAAAACCATAACCTAATGGACCTGCATTAATGAGGCCTCAATCACTAACTAATGGACCTTATTTAATGAGGCCTCTTACATTTAATGATTTCACAATCTACTACATCATGGGGCCTATTTAAATAAATATGGTCCTCAATATATTACATAAAAATCTAGTCCACTAACTAAAGGAGTTGGGTGGGGCCTTAAAAATAGACCTCATTATAGGGATAATTGAAAAGCTTGCGAGAGGCAAGAACATTGAGACATTTCTATCTCTCCTAGTTTGGTTCAAAATAATAACTTTTTGACAAGATTTTTGGTCATCACTAATGTATCTAAGCCTCATGAGCTAGCTAATTATGATAAGGAGATAGTTGTAGTTAAGTATGAGACATCTAATCAAGTGGCATCCTTAACTGATTATGATGATTCTCCACCAGATGTTGGGATGATATTGGTTGTTGCTTGATTTTCGAATTTTGATTGGTCTTTAGCAATGTTAATGATGTCTACATGTTGAGTCCATGCATTTTTTAAATAAATTTATATATATATGTTGATAAAACCATAATTAAAATATATCAATTGGGTCTAGCTTGGGTAGTGTAGAGGATAAATTGTTATGGTCCTCATTAAGCTTCAAATCTCATTTATAACATGTTTGTTCATTGTAAATTGAATGGGGCTAAAAGACACTAACAATCTCATTTTTGTGTAAGTTCTGGTTAGTAAGATGAAATGTTACCAAACATTTAAACCCAAAAAACTAACTCAACTAATCAACTAATTATTGTTAATAACATTAAACATTTGATTAAAATTTTGTTAATAACATTAGACATTTGATTTAGTCAATATTATGTTCAAATCCCTTTAAATTAAGCACACTAGTCTATATCAATGAATTTAAAACACTTATCTATATCAATAAATTTAAAAAATGTTCAAGTACCAATCTCAAAAATTAACTCTCCAATTTCAATACAGTTTTTTCATTAAAAATACATTTATAATAATATATATATAAAAAAAATTATATTGGTTTACAATATCTAAATTCTAAAAATTATACCTAATAGGTTAAAATAAAAAATATAAAAAATGGTGATAATTCTCAGTCGTCATTTCTCCACATTCATCAATGAAAAAATCAGAGCCTTCCTCTTACATGACGTTCATGCAGATTATATTTGTCATGTCATTAAGCAATGGAAGAAAGTGAAAGGAATCACTTTTTCTTTCTTATAATTGTATTTGTTCCTTTCCACGGACATATATCCATGTTCCCGAGATTTCTTGCAGGTTTATCGCCGGTCCAAATGCTAACTGATTGATTTTGTCATAATCAATTAATCACATCCATCCTTTCTTCCAAGGTATTGAAATTTCCTTCGAAGGAAAATAACTCTGATTGGCTAAATTAAATTATTGAGGATTCATAAGTCATTAAGTTATTCTTCCAACAAAGATTCGAAATCAGAGAAAGTGATGACATCCTGGTGGATGAAAGTGAAGGCACATGCAGAATCACACATTATTGAGGCATTGTTTCTTTGACTCTCAGAGACCATTCATTAATTTGAGTGGCATGCATGGACCCATCGCACAGCAAAAGGCATAAAATGGTTGGCCTGGAAGAAAGTCTTTCATCTGCAGGGTTGATGAGATGGATAACTAGTGGGTCTGACAAAGACTGTTAAGTCATGAGTATGTGGCTATCTAAAAGTAGCCTAACATATATGTTTTGGTTTTGAGGTGTATTTTTATTATACAAGTAGATCATATTGTAATTTGTTTGGAGTAAAAATAACTTTGATTCTCAATTAGTTAATAAATTGAAATAATATTTTTATAAAGTTATTTAAATAATATTTTTATAAAATTATTTAATGATGATGATGATTAATGCTTACTAAGATCAATGTGGTTTATCATATTTTAAGAAAAAAATCTAATTGCAATCTTTAGAATTTTATTTCTTTGCTAAAAAAAAGGAAAGAATCTTATTTATTATTATAGTTGGGTTGACTTAATAAGTCAAGAAGATTGGAAGTGTGTCAAATGTTAGAGAAATGAGACTGTGAGTAAGGGCCTCACAATCTAAAAGAAAATGTTTTTCATTATCCACTCTCTTAGTATTGCAAAGCTGACAAATTCTATCATCCTAGGGAGTCTTGGGAGTGGACCACCACCGGATTTCACTTCGAAGCTCATGAGAATTAGTTCTAATCTTAATGATGTTCATATTTCTCGGCCCCAGGGAGTCTTGGGAGTGGACCACCACCGGATTTCACTTCGAAGCTCATGAGAATTAGTTCTAATCTTAATGATGTTCATATTTTTCTTCGAGTTGGTCAAAACACAAAGATAATTTTGGTTTTCAAGGGTGGGGTTGATGACCTCTTTATAATATCTTAGCTTCCTTTTACTCTCCAACTCTTTATCATCCCATAAATTATCCTTATGTTTGGAGGTGATAGTAACTTTGACACTATCCTTGCATCCCAGCATGATCTCATCATTTATCTCCCAATAGTTGAGCCAAGACTGGGCATCCTTATGTCACCCAGGCTTGAGGCAAAGGTGGGGGTTTTGACTAAAGTTAGAAGCAATTTTAGAAAGCCACTTGGATTCCGTGTTGTAAATTTTCTTCTTATACATTAGATATTTAAACATAGCACTGCTTTCAATAGGGGAGAGGCGAGCTTCGATCAAGAAGATAGGATAGGGGGTATTTCCCTTGATCGGGATATTGTAGGTTATGATTTGTTTTTGAGTCATCTCAATCTTTCTCCACCACTCTCTAGATATACTACAACCCCAGTAGGAATTACATATTCCAACAACAACAGAGGTGACAAGAGTCTCAAAGAAGAACTTTTCTAAAATTAAGTATTTTAAAAATTAAATTCTTCGAGTCTTTAAAAATAAAAATTTATATTTATTAACTAATTAATGTTTTAAATAAAGTTTTTTAATATAGCTGTGAAATAAAAAAATAAAAGTTATAAAATATAGCCATTTCTACTTCATTAAGTTTCAGAGGTTCGTATCAGAACAATTATATTAATGATAAGAATATACATAAAATGGAGATTATATTATTGATAGGATATGTTATTGTTAATTTTGATGAAGTTTGCGAGTGAAGCAGTTTGAATGAAACTATACAAATCGACCAAACCATTCCATTGATTAACGTTTACCTACCTTGAATTTACAACACACTTCAATTGTGGAACTAAATTCTCAGTGTAGTAGTTAGTCACACTCCTTCGAGTCAAAGAGGTTATGGCTCCCTTAAGTCACAACAGTAGCAAATCCGAAAACAATGGGCAGCTACATCGGGCCGCCATCAATGGACTCGTGCGGCCACTGATAAACTCTCTCCTCAAAACACGCAGTTGCAAAGTAAATTCAATTTTATGACTTGTCCCCTCGATTTAATTGTAAAGTTATCCGACGGCTTCTTAAGTGTTTTGCAATAGAGAACACACTCGGGAACCATGGAGCGATTAGGGCTTGGAAAGGAGCACATGTTAAAAAAAAAAAACGTAGAGAACAATAAAGGCGTTGTTGTTTATGGAGGTCATAAATTTATTCGAAAAATTATTTGTGTTGAAATGTGGTTATTTATTTTTTCAAAAAAATGGATCATAAGAGTGTTTGGATGGTTTTTTTATGGCGGAAATGGATTCATCACTATCAAAAATCTCTTAGGCACTCAAAATTATGAAGTTTGACAGCTATAACCTAGATTTAAAAAAAATTCAATCAAATTTTGACAAAATTCATGCCAAAATTTTTATTATTTTCAGGGCTAATTTGTAACCTATTTAAACTACTGTGAACCATAAATACCATTATAGGATGAACTCTAACACAATTTTGCAAGTATAGGTTTAGCCATTCTCTTCCCTTAAAAAGAAAAAGGGAAGCATAAGGAAAAATTTAATCTAGAATAGCAAAAGAGATTGCAAATTTAATGAAAT
This sequence comes from Pinus albicaulis, assembly GCA_034641835.2. Taxonomy (NCBI): domain Eukaryota; kingdom Viridiplantae; phylum Streptophyta; class Pinopsida; order Pinales; family Pinaceae; genus Pinus; species Pinus albicaulis. The sequence goes on from CM076569.1 coordinate 436,101,032, forward strand.
TTGGATTAGAGATCAAAGGAGAAAACCAACTAAAGAAGTGGAACATATTTTATAAATTATAAATGAGTGAATGAATAATATTTTAACTTCCATAACACAAAAAATAGTCTATGAGACTACCAATCTCCCTACTTTTAGCTTTTTGCAATTCAATTTGTTTTTTCAAATTGATGATGACCTAACCTTTTAAGAGTTCCCTCCCTAAAAAAAGAATGCCAAAGGACCAACGCTAACATATTGCAATAACAGTGCTTGATGTCTCTGAAAGCATCACATTCCAAAATGAAACATATTGCCATAATAGTTCCAAAATCAATTTTTTTTTTCGATTCCACTTCCCAGAAGCGCAAAAACTACACACTTGTTATTTCCAAGTTTCTTGAGGTCTTTTCCATTTTTCCCATTTCACACCTAAGCTGTTGCAAGTTAATTCTTAATTGAGCTATAAGAATCTTTGTTCTCCATGAAATGCTATCTCCAATGTACTATTTTTGTTGGAGATCACAAATGAGGTTAAATATCTCATACTTTTTCTTTCTACCTAACACTTTTCCTTGTAACAAAATTATGATCAAAGTGAAATTACTATCAAGCTCATTGAAGGTTTTGGTCAACCTTTGTAACGGAAAGTTGAACTCATTATGTTGGGTGTGGAGTCTGGTTATCATCCTGATAGGTCTTTTTTTCAATCGGATGTATACCCTAAGAAGACTGTACACCCTTCCACGTGGGGGGGACTTGTCCCCCTGTGAGGGTTCGGGGGGCCTCGAAGCTAAAAATAGATGTAAAATTGCCTTGTAAAATATTGTAATTTCGTAGTCAATCTGGGCCATTCATTAGGCGGATAATCTGACTGTAGAAGTTATGCTTAATTTATGTTATTTTACCCTAAAAGGCAACCCCTCTTTTGTATGAGGGAATATTAATGTGGTTGTGTGTTGAGAGTGTATTATGAGCGAGAAAAAGAAAGGGGGGCTATGTGAAAGAGTAGAGGATATTACAAAAGATCTGCTGTAAGTTGTGTCTCTTTGTTTTACTAGATAATATAAAGGAAGAACTAGTTGTTTCTTCGTGGTCGTAGCCCAAACAGAGTGAACCACATATATATGTGTCGCTCTTGTTTTATATGTTTTCTATGTTTGTACTTCCACATAATTTTATGTGTTTCATTACTGTATAATATATAATTTTCCAATACATTAGTTAGCAAATCAAGACTTGTAACCCCTTCAATTCAAAAATTTTGGTAGAACCAAAGTACTAGTGGCCTTAGGGGAAACCTCTGTCCTTCTGTTTTGTGTAACCCCTTCAATTCAAAACTTTCGGAAGAACCGAAGTACTAGTGGCCTTAGGGGAAACCTTTGTCCCTCCGTTTTCTGACAACAACGTGAGAGTTTATGATATCCCTAATTTTCGATCCCCCTCTCCATTCCCGGTCATGAGGGCCCCTTTTTGCACCAATTGTCATGTTTTTTATTTGGTTATAGAAAAATTTGTGTTTCCCATGACATCTACCATGCAAATGACAGTTGCATATATATTACGAGACACACTAGCTTTGACATCTGTGACATTCCCTCTCCCATTTCCATAAATGTCATTGCCCTTGATATGGGTTTTGACTAAATCAACAATCAATGTGAATAGATTTGGGTGCTTCTTATAGCTGCCATCCAATAATCGAAAGTTGTTGAATAGGTTGGAGAATGTCGAGGATGGCTCACTGCTAGAGGTCGGATTGTGTGGAGAAGTTTGTTAGTGGGCACCAGTGAGTCCATAGATCTATCTATGACAAGTTTGATGATCAGAATACACATAGATGCCTCTATGACAAATGGGCACTACTGAGCAGCGATATGTAATTCTAGTTCACTCAATTTAGTAATACTTCACTCTCCCAGTTCTGTAGTATGATAGCGGTAGTCCCCATAGGACACTATCGTTCCTCGCATTACATGATAGTTGAACAAGTGTTATTGCTTAGGTATTGCTTGAAACGACACAAATGAGGAAAATAATGCTAGTTAATTAAATTAACAATAATACAATTAGTTAATTAAACCGCTGTATATAACTCCTATGAAGATGATTAAATGTAAATGTATTGAATTACTTTAAAATTACCAATAATACAACTAGTTAATTAAATCAGCGCGTATTTAACCTCGTGAAAATGATTAATGTAAATGTATTATTTAATTTAAAATTAACAATAATACAACTATTTAATTAAACCGCATGTATATAACTCCTATGAATAAAAAAACGATTAAATGTAAATGTATTGAATTACTTTAAAAATTTAAGTAGATTCTTCCATCACTTTCGCGCATCTCATAGTGATATTTCTTCTAAACATCTGAAGTATCTAGATATAATCAACTATCACATTACGAGAAAATGTCAAATAATATCTTCAATTTCTAATAAAATATTTAAAAGTCCCCCCGATCGTATGTACACTCATTCAAAGCATTTAAGAGGTGTAGAAAGATGGCAGTTTGTTCGTCCTCCAAACCATCAAGCATCATAATGGTGCATTGGAGTTTTATCTCACAGCAGTACATGAAAATCCGCTCTTTAATGAGTATGCAGGGTGGACAGCCTGTGCTGTCAGACCGCCGAAGGAATGTTTTACAAACGGTAAGTCGGCCACCTCCGCGCCTTCATTCGTGCACGCATTGCTCCTTGCATGCAAGCATTTGGAGGCATCAGTGGAGGAAGCCGGGCACTGTTCACTCGACCAGGTGGTGGTATGTACACAGTTTTCTCCTTGTTCTCATGGTTACAGTCGTTGTGGTTTCAGGTTCCTTGAAGATTAAAATGGTGGATTTGGTTATCTTAATGGTTTTTAGTTTTGCTCCTAAATTGCAGCCGGTTAACCCTTGTTTCCGAGACCCCTGCAACATGCTAACAAAATTTAATTACTGTGTTGTCAATCCTTTTAGCTCTGAGCCTAGAGTCAAGTTGATTTTGTTTGGAAACCTGAAGGTATCGTGGTGGCATTTAGTGGGAAGGGTTTGTCGTTGGGTTCGGGTCGCAACCAGGGCTATAGACTGTCGTAGATGCTGTATGGGTCACTGTAATAGCTGTTTTATGGTTCATTTTCATAGATGTTGTATGATTCACTTAAGTAGATGTAATTTTCAAACCCATTGGGACATACTGTGGCATTTATGTATGCATTCTCTCCTGTGGATGAATCTACTATGTTTTCTAGGTTGGGGTTTAATTGTGAATATTTGTTTCAGGAGTCTTTCCTTCAACAACCATGTGCGCTCTGTTCCACTTCATTCTCCCCCGGTTACCTTTGCATAGAGGTTCGGGAAGTTGAGTCGAGAAACAGGGTCCTTGGCTTATTGTGCCATAGGTAGTCAAACCGCCTTAATGTACTGTGGAAATTCTAGGTTCCTGAGGTTACTAGTGCTCGGCTTGTTTAGTAAAAACACCATTGATGCTAACGAGATGAAAACTTGGTGGTATCTTTATGTTGATTTCTCCCTGACTGTGTATTGTTGCATGCCAGTGTTGAAATTTAGGTTCTTGTGCGCCATGGGGAAGCATAGGTCCTCCTCCCAAATTGCAAAAGGGAAACAACAAGTTCAGTCTGAGCCAGCCCCAAAGAAACGTGGTAGGAAATCAAATTTGGAGATTCTAGAGAATCTTGCAGCAACGTATGTCATGGGAAATTCATCCACGATTCGCCAGGAAATTCTTGGCTGGGAAAGGGATATACAGACAGATCTTGAGGACAATGAAGCTGAAACTAAAATCTTGGATTTCATAACCGACCCAGGCAATACCCGAGGCTGACTCACATTATTCCAGCAGACTATCCACACATAGTGAATACTTAAGTGTCTTCTTGCAAAGGCCATGCAAAGTTTTCCCCCTGGCCAGGTTCAAAAAGACCATCCAAAGATAGAAAATAGCCTCAAGGACATGCTACAGGATATGCAAAACCAGCTTCATCATATTAAAATCACCCAGTATCAGGCAGTCGATCGCATTAGCAGACTTGATGATTGCGTGGGTCGTATGGAAAAGCAGCTCCAGCAACTCCAGCAAGTGGACATGCCAGGGTCTACAGTAAAAGACCCTGCTCCAGTCTCTTCTTCAGATACCTAGTGGCTCCTTTTAAAATGTTGTTTTATGAAATTTACAATTTTGTATGAACTCAGTTTTTATTTTCAGCATGTAGAAAAGTATGAACTAGAACAGATAGCTCATGAAGGACATAGACGGATGAAATTATTCCAATTTTGGTTTGCTTTTCATGCACTGAGATGGCCAACAGACCTGGTTTCCTACGGGCAGGTTGACGCCACAGACTGAATTTATAATTTTGTAACATGCTTTGCAAATATAAATAGAAAATAGAAAGGTCCTACTAAATTTTTTAAAAAAAAAATCAAAAGTAATTTCTTGATCAAATGTTGCTTTTACATGGCTATACCCCACTCAGACATAGTGTTTGAGTGTTCAAAGAGCTTGTGAGGACCTCTCCTATCAAGTGCCTATCTTTCTCCATAAACTAACAAGTCAAATGTAGTAGTAGTCCCTCCTGCAAGGTCTCAAAATCTTTAACTTGTACAAGATATGCGATAATTAGTTGAATACAAATCTTGCAGAAATTAGTTGAATACAAAATCTTTAACATGTACAAGATATGCGTAATTATTTGAATAGGGTTCATTAACTAAGCTACCTGCTCTAGCTTTATTAGCTTTAGTCATATTGATTCATAGATGAAATCAAGTCCACCCCATTATATTTTGACGTAACCACTACCCTCATATTTCTCATTTCTTTTAGATCGTTGCCGACCAAAGAGATGGTGCCGTTGAACTCCTACTCCTCCACGCCATGTATTTTTATAAAGCAACCTGCCCAAAGCCTCAGTCAGTCATGTCAGCCTCTGCAAAAACTTTTTTTTACCATAATGTTTCATGTTGCAACCAGCTGCACAATGGACCATGGAATCCTTCAAATAACATCATTTACATCCTTTTTATATCATTTTGCAAATGATTTGTATCAAACTACATAATCATTTGGCACATTTAAAAATATTAATACAATGATGTTCAGAAACACAAATACTGTTGGACAAATTTTTCGGGATTGAAGTAACGAGCAGACCATTTTATGACATTCCATACGGTAACGCCGAAGGAAGGGAATGGCAGAAGAAGAGGAAAATTAATAAGAACAATAATGGCTATTGTGACGGGCGATCGATAAGGTTTCTTTCACTCTTTATTTCTTTTTATAGTCACCTGCAAGGCTTTCACTCTCTCTATGGCTTGGCTTCAGGCTTGTGGCTGATGACTTCCAGCCAATCGTCTTCTGTTGGGCTGAAAGGAACGGAAGGAAGAAGAACAAAGCCAAGTAATTTCAAACCACTCGGCCTCCTGCCCCACGCCAGGATATAAGAAACATAAATCCAGTAGCCTAAAAATAGGCAGAGCCGCTCTAAGAGGGAACCCTGATCCTCAAGATGAATCCAGTGGGATTGCATTATGTTCAGTCTCGCCTCAAGGCTCTGCAAGAGCTTGATCGACTGCGAACAGGAGCTCCGGTTACATTTCAGATTTGGAGACCATCGGGGGGCTCGAGTAGCTGTGGTGGGTTCTCTGTGGATTGACGTCTCTTAAGATCGTCTTGGTCTTGCCCCTTCCGGATCCCATGCCGCTTTCGCTTTTTCCCTTCACTCAATTTCGCTCTCTGGACTTTCGGGGATGTGATCGCCTGATCTCTGCCGCTTTCGCTTTTTCCCTTCAGTCGATTGCGCTCTCTGGAGTTTCGGGGATGTGATCCCTTGACCTCTGCCGCGCGAGGATTGCTGGAGCTGATGAACTCTCTGGAGAAAATCATCTGCCACAATTCTACAGTAAAATTTCATTCCACTTCAGATTTCGACAAGCTAATTCAATCAAACAGCCTTGAATTCTAATTTGCACGAATAAGAGCTTCATCCTTGCCTTTCCCTATTTTTTTTCTTAGCTACAACTGTGGCAATGTAATTGCACAGTCGGTGGCAGTTGCAGGTGGAAAATAGCGGTGGAAGGATTCTCAGTCAATAGCCGTGCCAATGTATGCACAACTGTTGCTGGTGGGGAAAAGCTGTGGCAGATTCTTAGCTACCAAAAAAAACTTTGGTTAAAAAAAATTGTTGGCAGGATTCTTGGTTACCAAAAAAACTTTGGATATAAATTTAAGAACAGTGCAAAAAAAATTCCGCCTCAACCAGACTTTCGGTAAAATCCCAAAATGATAGTGCAAAAAACCTTCCCCTCCATACTTTGGGTAAAATTATATTGCTCCAATCTTTCTGTATCGGGAAACGTGACCTCTTTAATAAGAGGTAGAACCAAAAACTTTGCTTAAAAATTCCGGGAATGAAATAGACATCATTAAAGTTTGTTTAAAATGTAAAAAACTTATAAAAAAAAATTGGTCATAGGATGAATTAATGCCGGTCAACGATTTAGCAATCGCTATAGTCCAAGAGGGACTAATAAAGCAAATGTTGTTCGTGTTGATATATCTCTTTTGATGCAAAACTAAGCAAAAATTCGATAGTCGTTTGCTTCCTCTATAGCCAGATGCTAATCGATTGATCTCCCAAGGGTAATAGCATTGCCATTTCCTCTTACCAACATTTTTTATTTTATCATTTAAAGCTTTCACATGGACCTCAAAGCACTTACCAATCCTTAGAAAACATTATGATGTGACTTAATAACAGTAGGTACATATATTTTCAAAAATCTATCACCACCAAAATTTCAGCATACTAATCACACTAACATGCAATTAGGTCTTAACGCCAACTTTAACAATTAACCATCAAGCTATATTGTTATTCTACATAAATGCCATAGTTACTGAATTTGAAA